>JARQOD010000006.1:282421177-282524108 GCA_033576555.1 Oophaga sylvatica | reverse complement strand
TGACTGCTGGGTAATCCCGGCCGTAAAGCAGTCAGTCCGATGACGTCACCGCCGGGGAAGCAGGTAATCAGCTGTGCTGCGTTGCGATGACAGGCTCTGCCTGTCATTGCGATGTAGCAGAGCTGGATCGTCGTGGGACTGTCGTTACTATGGACTGCGTCGGACAGGTGGTATACTGTTGGTTTGTTTTTTTTATTTTTTTACAGGAGATCGATGGCGTCGCAGGAATGAGAGAGTAATAAAAAAAATGAAAACTGTGTTGTCTCTTTTATTTCATTAAAAGACTTTTTTCTTGCTGTGTCTTTTTTTTACACATTTAAAAACTTTGGGATTAATAATGGATCGGTGTCTTATTGACGCCTCTCCATTATTAACCGGGCTTATTGTCACCATGCAATCAACGGTGACATTAACCCCTTATTACCCCGCTTGCCACCGCTACAGGGCAAGTGGGAAGAGCCGGGTAAAGTGCCACAATTGGCACATCTTTTGATGCGCCAAATGTGGGGCTGCTGTAGCCTGGTATTATCAGGCTGTTGAGGGCCAAAATCCATGGGCCTTGACAGTCTTTTAATACCAGGCCGCAGCAGTCTGCATTTTACTTGGCTGGTTAACAAAAATAGGGGGACCCCTACGCCGTTTTTTTTTCGAGGGGATCCCCTATTTTTGTTAACCAGCCAAGCTAAGCAGACTGCTGTGGCCTGGTATTATCAGGCTTGCAAGGTCCATGGATATTGGATCCTTACCAGCCTGAAAAACCAGGCCTCAGCGGTCTGCTTCATCTGGCTGGTTAACAAAAATAGGGGGGACCCCACGCCAATTTTTTTCGAGGGGATCCCCTATTTTTGTTAATCAGCCAAAATATGCAGACTGCTGTGGCCTGGTATTATCAGGCTGGCAAGGTCCATGGATCTTGGCTCCTTACCAGCCTGAAAAACCAGGCCTCAGCGGTCTGCTTCATCTGGCTGGTTAACAAAAATAGGGGGGACCCCACGCCAATTTTTTTCGAGGGGATCCCCTATTTTTGTTAATCAGCCAAGATATGCAGACTGCTGTGGCCTGGTATTATCAGGCTGGCAAGGTCCATGGATCTTGGCTCCTTAACAGCCTGAAAATCCAGGCCTCAGCGGTCTGCTTCATCTGGCTGGTTAACAAAAATAGGGGGGACCCCACGCCATTTTTTTTTTCGAAGGAAACCCCTATTTTTGTTAAAGGGAATCTGTCACTCCAAAATTGCCATATCAGATAAAGATATGGCTGAATACAGCGTCCCATAACAAAGCTATCTGTGTTTTCCTTATATTCTGATACCCCCGTTTTCATATATAAATACCTTTGCAAACTTCGTTTTTGTGGTGTCAATCAGGGCGGTCAGGTCAGGAGGGCGGCGGTTTCCATGTCCTCCCCCGCCCCCGCTCCTCGTCTTCTGTTGCGTATCGCCGTCTGTGAATAGCACAGACGGCGTTCGGTTCCCGCAATTGTGCGATTCAAAATTGTGCCCTGCGCATGTAACACCTCCCCCTGTGACCTCATCACAGGTCCTGTGCGCACACAGCAGCCATATATGTGGTGTGTGTCATGTAACTCTGACTCCTCCCCCTGTGACCTCATCACAGGTCCTGTGTGCACAGAGCAGCTATATATGTGGAGTGCGGCACATGACCCTGACTCCTCCCCCTGTGACCTCATCACAGGTCCTATGTGCACAGAGCAGCCATATATGTGGAGTGCAGCACATGACCCTGACTCCTCCCCCTGTGACCTCATCACAGGTCCTGTGCGCACAGAGCAGCCATATATGTGGTGTGCGGCACGTGACCCCCAGAATTTCGAATTGCACAATTGCGTGAAAATAACGCAGCGATACGCAAGATTACGAGGGGGGGGGACATGAAAACCGCCGCCCTCCTGACCTGACCGCAGTGATTGACACGTTCAATCACCAACTTTACAAAGGTATTTTGCTATGAAAACGGGGGTATCATGATATATGATACCCACCGTTAGCTTAGTTATGGGATGCTCTATTCAGCCATATCTTTACTTGATATGGCATTTTTGGGGTGACAGATTCCCTTTAATCAGTTCCCTCTGACGTCACTGATTGTGTCCCTGGCTGACCTGAAGTGAAAGTGGAAAGCAATCAATTAAGCTTTCCACTTCCTCTCCTGTCAGCCAGGAGAGGAGCTCATTCATTTGGGGGTTTACTGTGAGGCTGCAGCATTAGCTGCGGTCCCTGCAGTAAACATTAACCCTTTCTGAAGGATTACACCGTGGGACCTGACTGTGCATCGGATTGGTAAGAATAATTTTGCTTTATTATTTTATTTTTATTACAGGAAATGGTTTTAGCAGGTAAATAAAATATGGTCAAAAACTGTGTGATTATTTAATTAAACTACTTTTTTATTAAAGTGTGTGTGTTTGATTTTTCTTTCATACAATAGGATTAATAATTGATAGTTGTCTAATTGACAGCTCTCAATTATTAACCTGGCTTAAAGTGACCTTTCAATTGCAAGGTCATTTTAACCCCTTATTAACCCATTCGCCACCGCTACAGGGCAATGGGAATAGACGGGCAAAGTGCCAGAAAGGGCAAATCTAATTAGAGATTTGCCCTTTCTGAGGTGTCTGGGGGCAGATGTTAAGTAGCCGGGGGGGGCCAAAAAAAATGGTCCCTCTCTGGGCTATTATTATCTGCCCCCACTCACTGGCTTTGTCTGTCTGGTTGCGAAAATAGGGCGGGAGCCCACGCATTTTTTTTCAGCAATTTTACACCTCATATATATATATATACATGTCATTGAATTTGTGACACATATATATATATATTTATATTTATAGTTCATACACTTCTACATAGTATAATAGCCGCTAATTCAATTGCCGGCTTTTGTGAAAATGCAGAACCCGACATGAAATGACACTTGGTGTACATAGGGTTAACCATGTCTTTTCATGTAGTTTGATATCTGATTTGCACAAACAATTACATGAATGTAAAGGGTATGCCACACTAAACAACATCGCTAACGGGATCGCTAAAAAACGTCACTATTTAGCGATCCCGTTAGCGATGTTGTTGTGTGCGGCATCTACCAGCGACGAGGCCCCTGCTGTGATCTCGTTCATCACAGCGATCGTTCCGGACCCTATTTTCGTCGCTGACGCCCCGCTGGTAAGTATCTAATCGCTGAGTGTGGCACCTTTTTTAGCGATTTAGCGGTACTTTTGTACCGCTAAAGTCGCTAAGGAGATCGCTAACCGCGATAGCGTCCTAACGACATAGCTAAAATAGGTAGCTACTAGCGATATAGAAACAATCCCGCTAGCGATCTCATTAGTATGCGACGCTAACGAGATCTCTAGCGGGATTGTGTAGTGTGGCAGTACCTTAAGTGTGCAAAATTTCACACCTGTAGGGGTTAATTAAAGGTGTAAATTCGTAGCAAAAAAGTCCGTTTTTTTTACAACGAATGTACACCTTTAATTAACCCCTACAGGTGTGAAATTTTGCACACATAGACTGATGTAATTGTTTGTGCAAATCAGATAGCAAAGGACATGAAAAGACATGGTTAACCCTATGTACACCAAGTGTCATTTCATGTCGGGTGCTTCTGTCTTTTCACAGAAGCCGGCTTTACCCGGCAATTGAATCAGAGGATATTTTACTATGTAGAAGTGTATAAACTATACATATATGTATATATATATGTCACAATGACATGTATATATATATATATATATATATATATGTATTCTATGTGTGTATATTTAGTGTTTACAAGGAAATAAAGGTTTTTTTTAGTTGCGATATTTTGTTCCCATAGACTTACATGGGACTTTCGGTATCGGGTATCGCCGATATTTTAATGGTATCGGCGATACCATTCCGATTCCGATACTTTTGGATATCGGAAAGTATCGCTCAACTCTACTCTCGACCAATTGGATGTAAGATTCAACAAAATGGTTTTTGACCGGTGGCTGAAAATTACTTTTGTTGTATAAACCCAAGGCTTGTAATGTAAAACCTGTACTTGAAGTACTATTCAGGTTATCTTTCACATTCATATTTTCAGCGAAATATACAGCCAATCGAAGTCGCCTAAAAAAAGAAAACATATCGATCTCTAGCTCAAACCAATCAGGTGAGTTCGTCGGGTAGAATGATAAACCCCTCTCCAACAAATCACATTCTAAATTCGACAACACAGTAGTAGATAGTAGTAGATAGTCCCTCCGCCGCTGTCCCTGTTGACTCTGCATCCACCACATTAACCCAATGTGCAGTGATGGACATGTAACAGCCTTGGCCATGAATACTGGCCCATGCATCTGTTGTGAGGTGCACCTTTCCACTCACTGATTTTTTGAGTGCATAGACAATGCGGTCTTCCATGTTCAATTGGAGGGCAGGGATGGCTTTTCTAGAAAAGAAGTGCCGACTGAGTAGGTCATAGCGTGGGACAGCGTAGGCCATAAGCTCTCGGAACGCTGCGCTTTCAAATGGAAGAGCATCATCTCTAATGAGATCAGTTTGGCAATGTAGGCGTTCAAAGCCAGTGTACGTGGATGAGAGGATGAGTGCTTTCTTGTCCTACTCAGAGTGTCTGCTATGGTGAGCTGGACTTGAGAGCTGCATATGGGGGAACTAGCGGTGGACATGACGGACTGAGAGGGGGTTGGTGATGGTGATGGTGGTGGTGGTGGTGGTGATGGTCCTTCCACACTACTTACAGATAACCTTTGCCTCATCAATAGGATTTTGGTCAAAAAAGTGCCACACTGCACTCTTCCTACTATGGGATAAATTTTCAGGGCTTGCACGCTGTGCTAATTTGACCGTCTGGCCAAGCTGTCCTGCAACTCTTTTTGTTTTTTTTTAACACGTTTTTGGACTGCTACAAGCCTGCCAGATAACCGCTGCTGCGATGTCGATGCCTGCTGCGGATCCTTCTCCTCCTCTGAGCTATTGCCAGCGGCACCCTCTTCCCCCAATGGATGCCATTCTGGGTCAACAACTGGGTCATCCATCACCTCCTCTTCAATTTCTTCTGCACCTTCCTCTGTGTCACAGTGTAAGGTGGTATAGTATAAGGTGGTATAGTATGCAGGAAGGGGCACCTTCATCATGGTCAGTTTCTGGCTCAGTAGACTGCGAGGGCAATGTAGTCCTCTGGGTGAATGTACCAGCAGAATCATCTAGCAGTGGCTGTGCATCAGTGCACTCCATGTCATATTCATCTTGGACTGGGGATTTCAGGATTTGACTTGATAAGCAAGGCATGGTATGTGAAAAGAGCTCCATGGAGTAATCTGAAGTGTGGCCTGCCGCATCCTTCACTTTTGGTTAGGGTGAAGGACACAAGGAAAGGTGTTGTTCCTGACCAGGATCCTGCACTGACGATTCAGTGCTTGCATTTTTTGAAACTTCAGAAGAGGAGGCGATAGAGCTGGAGGCTGTTTCGGCAATGTAAGCCAAACCTGTTCCTGATGCTCCGGCTTAAAAATCGGTTTTCCTACTCCCAGAAGAGGGAGCCTTCCAGGCCTTCTGGAGTCAGATGATGACGCAGGCTCAACGCCTACTGCCTTAGGTGCTATTGTGCTTTTGGCACTACCAGCAGATGCACCACCACCACCATCAGTACCAGCTGGACCACCACGCCCACGTCCGCGGCCTCTTCCACCATACTTCCTCATGTTTGGGAAAATGTACCAAAAATACCTGCAGATATATGGTACTGTATCAGAAGCGTAAAGCTGTATACCGTGAAGGGCAAAATTGTAAATCTCTGTATATATTTCAGGAGTCAGACACAGATGCACACAGGCTCAGACCAGAATATAAAAAGCAGAAAAAGGCTACTGTATCACAAGCGTACAGCTGTATACAGTCTAGGGGTAATTGAAAATCTCCGTATATATTTCCCGGAGTCAGGCACAGAGGCTCACAGGCTCAGTATGGATTAGACCAGAATATAAAAAGCAAAAAAAGGGTACTGTATCACTAGCGTTCAGCTGTATACAGAGTAGGGATAATTGTATTTCTCTGTCTATATTTCCGGAGTCAGACACAGACGCTCACAGGCTCAGTATGGATTAGACCAGAATATAAATAGCAATAAAAAGGGTACTGTATCAGAAGATACCAGGTTTATACAGTCTAGGGGTAATTGTAAATCTCCGTATATATTTCCGGAGTCCGACACAGACGCAGACAAGCTCAGTAAGGATTAGACCAGAATTTAAAAAGCAGAAAAAGGGTACTGTATCACAAGCGTACAACTGTATACAGTCTAGGGGTAATTGTAAATCTCCATATATATTTCAGTAGTCAGACACAGACGCTCACAGGGTCAGTATGGATTAGACAAGAATATAAAAAGCAGAAAAGGGTACTGAATCAGAAGATACCAGGTATATACAGTGTCGGGGTAATTGTAAATCTCCGTATATATTTCCCGGAGTCAGAAACAAACGCTCACAGGCTCAGTATGGATTGGACAAAAATATAAAAAGCAGAAAAAGGGTACTGTATCACAAGCGTACAGCTGTATACAGTCTAGGGGTAATTGTAAGTCTCCATATATATTTCTGGAGTCAGACACAGGCGCTCACAGGCTCAGTATGGCTTAGACCAGAATTTAAAATGCAGAAAAAAGGTAATGAATCACAAGCGTATAGCTGTATACAGTCTAGGGGTAATTGTAAGTCTCCGTATATATTTCCGGAGTCAGACACAGATGCTCACAGGCTCAGTATGGATTAGACCAGAATATAAATAGCAATAAAAAGGGTACTGTATCAGAAGATACCAGGTTTATACAGTCTAGGGGTAATTGTAAATCTCCGTATATATTTCCGGAGTCCAACACAGACGCAGACAAGCTCAGTAAGGATTAGACCAGAATTTAAAAAGCAGAAAAAGGTTACTGTATCACAAGCGTACAACTGTATACAGTCTAGGGGTGATTGTAAATCTCCATATATATTTCAGTAGTCAGACACAGACGCTCACAGGGTCAGTATGGATTAGACAAGAATATAAAAAGCAGAAAAGGGTACTGAATCAGAAGATACCAGGTGTATACAGTGTCGGGGTAATTGTAAATCTCCGTATGTATTTCCCGGAGTCAGAAACAAACGCTCACAGGCTCAGTATGGATTAGACAAAAATATAAAAAGCAGAAAAAGGGTACTGTATCACAAGCGTACAGCTGTATACAGTCTAGGGGTAATTGTAAGTCTCCATATATATTTCTGGAGTCAGACACAGACGCTCACAGGCTCAGTATGGCTTAGACCAGAATATAAAATGCAGAAAAAAGGTAATGAATCACAAGCGTATAGCTGTATACAGTCTAGGGGTAATTGTAAGTCTCCGTATATATTTCCGGAGTCAGACACAGACGCTCACAGGTTCAGTATGGTTTAGACAAGAATATGAAAAGCAGAAAAAGAGTACTGTCTCAAAGCGTACAGCTGTATACAGTCTAGGGGTAATTGTAAATCTCCGTATATATTTCCGGAGTAAGACACAGATGCTCACAGGCTCAGTATGGATTAGACCAGAATATAAAATTCAAAAAAGGGTACTGTATCACAAGCGTACAGCTGTATACAGTATAGGGGTAATTATAAATCTCCGTATATATTTAAGGAATCAGAAACAGATGCTCACAGGCTCAGTATGGATTAGACCAGAATACAAAAAGCAGAAAAAGGGTACTGTATCACAAGCGTACAGCTGTATACAGTCTAGGGGTAATTGTAAATCTCCGCATATATTTCAGTTGTCAGACACAGATGCTCACTGACTCAGTATGGATTAAACCAGAATATAAAAAGCAGAAAAATGGTTCTGTATCACAAGCGTACAGTGTATACTGTGTAGGGGTAATTGTAAATCTCTGATTATTTTTCCGAAGTCAGACACAGACGCTCACAGGCTCAGTATAGCTTAGACCATAATATAAAAAGCAAAAAAAGGATACTCTATCATAAGATACTAGGTGTATACAGTGTAGGAGTAATTGCAAATCTCGGTATATATTTTAGGAGTCAGGCACAGACGCTCACAGGCTCAGTATGGATTAGACCAGAATACAAAAAAAACAGAAAAAGGGTACTGTATCAGAAGATACAAGGTGTATACAGTGTAGGGGTAATTGTAAATCTTCGTATATATTTCCGGAGTAAGAAACAGACGTTCAGAGGCTCAGTATGGATTAGACAAGAATATAAAAAGCAGAAAAATGGTTCTGTATCACAAGCGTACAGCTGTATACTGTGTAGGGGTAATTGTAAATCTCTGATTATTTTTCCGAAGTCAGACACAGACGCTCACAGGCTCAGTATAGCTTAGACCATAATATAAAAAGCAAAAAAAGGATACTCTATCATAAGATACTAGGTGTATACAGTGTAGGAGTAATTGCAAATCTCCGTATATATTTTAGGAGTCAGGCACAGACGCTCACAGGCTCAGTATGGATTAGACCAGAATACAAAAAAACAGAAAAAGGGTACTGTATCAGAAGATACAAGGTGTATACAGTGTAGGGGTAATTGTAAATCTTCGTATATATTTCCGGAGTAAGAAACAGACGTTCAGAGGCTCAGTATGGATTAGACAAGAATATAAAAAGCAGAAATAGGGCACTGTATCACAAGTGTACAGCTGTATACACTCTAGGGGTAATTGTAAATCTCTGTATATATTTCAGGAGTCAGACACAGACGCTCACTGGCTCAGTATGGATTAGACCATAATATAAAAAGCAGTAAAAGGGTACTGTATCAGAAGATACCAGGTTTATACAATCCAGGGGTAATTGTAAATCTCCGTATATATTTCAGGAATCAGACATTGACGCTCATGGGCTCAGTATGGATTAGACCAGAATATAAAAAGCAGTAAAAGTGTACTGTATCAGAAGATACCAGGTTTATACAGTCTAGGGGTAATTGTAAATCTCCGTATATATTTCCGGAGTCAGAAACAGACGCTCACAGGGTCAGGATGGATTAGACCAGAATTTAAAAAGCAGAAAAGTGTACTGTATCAAAGCGTACAGCTGTATACATTCTAGGGGTAATTGTAAATCTCGTATATTTCCGGAGTCTGAAAGACGTCAAAATGCTCAGAAGGATTAGACCAGAATTTAAAATGCAGAAAAAAGGTACTGTATCACAAGCGTACGGCTGTATCAGTTAGGGAATTGTAAATCACGTAATATTTCCGGAGTCAGAAGCAGCACTCAAGGCTCAGTATGGATTACAAGAATATAAAAAGCAGAAAAGGATACGTTCATAGCGTAAACTGTATACAGCTAGGGGTAATTGTAAATCCCGCATATATTTTCGGTGTCAGACACAGACGTCACAGGCTCAGTATGGTTAGACCAGAAAATAAAAAGCAGAAAAAGGATACTGTATCACAGCGACACTATACAGTGTAGGATTTTTGTAAATTCGTGTAATTTCCGGAGTCAGACATAGAGGTCACAGGTCAGTAGATTAGACCAGAATATAAAAAGCTGAAAAATGGTACTGTCACAAGCGTACGTGTATACAGTCTGGGGTAATTGTAAATCTCGCTATATTTCAGTTGTCAGACAAGATGCTCACTGACTCAGTATGGATTAAACCAGAATATAAAAAGCGAAAAATGGTTGTATCACAAGCTACAGCTGATACTGTTAGGGGTAATTGTAAATCTTGATTATTTTCGAAGTCGACACAGCGTCACAGTCTAAGCTAGACTATAAAGCAAAAAAGTCTTATCAGACTAGGTGTATCGTGTAGGAGTATTGCAATTCTTATTTGAGTCGGCACGACGCTCCAGGCATGGATGACGAATACAAAACAAAAGGTCTGTATAAAGATCAAGTTATACAGTTAGGGTATGTAATTCGATAATCGAGTAAGAACAGGTTCGGGCAGTAGATAGAAGATAAAAAAAATGGACGTACACAGGTACAGCTGTATACGTTAGGGGTATTGTAAATCTCGTATTTTCAGTGTCAGACACAGAGCTCACGCTCAGTATGATTAACCAATATAAAAAGCAAAAAGGTCTTATCAAGTACAGTGTATACGTGTAGGGTAATTGTAAATCTCGATTATTTTAGAGTCAGCAAGACGTCACGGTCAGTATGTTAGACCAAATAAAAAACAAAAAGGTACTTATCAAGATACAAGGTTATCAGTGTAGGGTAATTGAAATCTCGTATATTTTGGAGTAGACAGACGTCAAGGCTCAGTAGGATTAGACAGAATAAAAACAGAAAGGGACTGTATCAAAGTACAGGTGTATACATTAGGGGTAATTGTAATTCGTATATATTTCGGAGTAAGAACAGACGTTCGGCTCAGTATGGATTAGACAAATATAAAAAGCAGAAAAGGTCTGTATAAACGTACAATCGGGGTAATTGTAAATCTCGATATTTTTCGAATAGACAGACGCTCAGGCTCAGTATGTTAGACCAAATATAAAGCAAAAAGGATACTTTCATAAGATACAGGTTATACAGTGTGGGTAATTGAAATCCGTATATATTTGGAGTCAGCAGACGCTCACAGGCTCAGATGGATTAGACAGAATAAAAACAGAAAGGGTACTGTATCAAAGTACAGTGTATCATTAGGGTAATTGTAAATCTCGTTATTTTCGGAGTGAAAGCGTTCAAGGTCAGTAGATAGACAAGAATTAAAAGCAGAAAAGGACTGTATCACAGGTACGTGTATACATTAGGGTAATGTAATCCTGTATATATTTCGGAGTGAACAGGCTCACGGCTCGTATGGATAACAAATTAAAAAGCAGAAAAGGGTACTGTATCAAAGTACATTTATACATCAGGGGTAATTGTAAATTCGATATATTTTCGGATCAGACAGACGTCAGGCTCAGATGGTAGACCAGAAATAAAAGCAGAAAGGACTGTATCAAGACCAGGTTATACAGTTAGGTATTGTAATCTCGTTTATTTCGGAGTCAGAAAAGAGCTCACAGGTAGATGATTAGACCAGAATTTAAAAAGCGAAAGGTACTGTATCACAAGCGTAAGCTGTATACATTAGGGGTATTGTAAATCTGATATATTTCGGTGTTGACACAGAGCTCACGCTCAGAAGGTTAACCGATTTAAAAGCAGAAAAGGTCTGTATCACAAGCGTAGCTGTATACGTTAGGGGTATTGTAAATCATGTATTTTTCGAGTCAGACAGCCTACAGCTCAGTATGTTAGACAATATAAAAGCAAAAAGGATACTTATCATAGAACTGTATACAGTTAGGGGTAATTGAATCTCCGATTATTTGGGTCAGCACAGACGTCACAGCTCAGTATGGTTAGACAGAAAAAAAAACAGAAAAAGGTACTGTATAAGACAGTTATACAGTGTAGGTTTGTAAATTCGTTATATTTCGAGTAGAATAGAGGTCAAGGCTCAGTATGATTAGACAGAATATAAAAGCTGAAATGGTACTGTATCACAGGTACGCTGTATACAGTCTAGGGGTATTGAATTCGCATATATTTCAGTTGTCAGACACAGACTCACTGACTCGTATGGATTAACCGATATAAAAGCAGAAAAATGGTTCTGTATCAAAGGTACAGGTATACTGTGAGGGGTAATTGTAATCTCTGATTATTTTTCCGAAGTCGACACGACGTCAGGTCAGTATAGCTTAGACCATATATAAAAGCAAAAAAAGGTACTCTATTAAGTACTAGTGTTACAGTTAGGGTAATTGCAAATTCGTATATATTTTAGGAGTCAGGCACAGAGTCACAGTCAGTATGGATTAGACCAGATACAAAAAAACGAAAAGGGTACTGTATCAGAAGATACAAGGTGTATACAGTGTAGGTAATGTAAATTTCGTATTATTTCCGGAGTAAGAACAGAGTTAGGGTCAGTATGATTAGCAAGAATATAAAAGCGAAAAGGCTGTATCACAAGGTACAGCTGTATACTTGGGTAATTGTAAATTTGTTATTTCGAGTCAGACAGACGTACGGCTCAGATGTTAGACCATAATATAAAAAGCAAAAGGGTACTTTAAGATACGGTTATACATCAGGTAATGAATTCCGTTATATTTAGGATCAGACAGACTCAGCTCAGTTGGATTAGACCAGAATAAAAAGAAAAGGTATGTATCAGAGATACAGGTTTACGTTAGGGGTAATTGTAAATCTCGTTATATTTCGGAGTGAACAGCGTCAAGTCAGAGGATAGACAAATTAAAGCAGAAAGGATGTATCAGGTCGCGTTAATTGGCGTACAGCTGTATACTGTGTAGGGGTAATTGTAAATCTCTGATATATTTTCCGAAGTCAGACACTAGACGCTCACAGGCTCAGTATAGCTTAGACCATAATATAAAAAGCAAAAAAAGGATACTCTATCATAAGATACTAGGTGTATACAGTTAGGAGTAATTGCAAATCTCCGTATATATTTTAGGAGTCAGACAGACGCTCACAGGCTCAGTATGGATTAGACCAGAATACAAAAAAACAGAAAAAGGGTACTGTATCAAAGATACAGGTGTATACAGTGTAGGGGTAATTGTAAATCTTCGTATATATTTCCGGAGTAGAAACAGACGTTCAGAGGCTCAGTATGGATTAGACAAGAATATTAAAAGCAGAAATAAAGGGCACTGTATCACAAGGTACAGCTGTATACACTCTAGGGGTAATTGTAAATCTCTGTATATATTTCAGGAGTCAGACACAGACGCTCACTGGCTCAGTATGGATTAGACCATAATATAAAAAGCTTAAAAAGGGTACTGTATCAGAATGTACCAGGTATATACAGTCTAGGGTAATTGTAAATCTCCGTATATATTTCCGGATTTCCGGAGTCAGACACAGACGCTCACAGGCTCAGTTTGGATTAGACAAGAATATAAAAAGCAGAAAAAGTGTACTGTATCAGAAGATACCAGGTGTTTACAGTGTAGGGGTAATTGTAAATCTCCGTATATATTTCCAGTCAGACACAGGTGCTCACAAGCTCAGTATGGATTAGACCAGAATATTAAAAGCAGAAAAAGCGTACTGTATCACAAGCATACAGCTGTATACAGTCTAGGGGTAATTGTAAACCTCCGTATATATTTCAGGAGTCAGACACAGATGCTCACAGGCTCAGTATGGATTAGACCTGAATATAAAAAGCAGAAAAAGGGTACTGTATTACAAGCGTACAGCTGTATACAGTGTAGGGGTAATTGTAAATCTCCATATATATTTCTGCAGTCAGACACAGACGCTCACAGGCTCTGTATGGATTAGACCAGAATATAAAAAACAGAAGAAGGGTACTGTATCAGAAGATACCTGGTGTGTACAGTGTAGGGGTAATTGTAAATCTCCGTATATATTTCAAGAGTCAGACACAGACGCTCACAGGCTCAGTATGGATTAGACCAGAATATAAAAAGCAGAAAAAGGGTACTTTATCAGAAGATACAAGGTGTATACAGTGTAGGGGTAATTGTAAATCTCCGTATATATTACCGGAGTCAGAAACAGACGCTCACAGGCTCAGTATGGATTAGACAAGAATATAAAAAGCAGATAAAGTGTACTGTATTACTAGCGCACAGCTGTATACAGTCTAGGGGTAATTGTAAATCTCTGCTGTTATATTTCAGGAGTCAGACACATACACTCACAGGCTCAGTATGAATTAGACCAGAATATAAAAAGCAGAAAAAGGGTACTGTGTCAGAAGATACCAGTTGTGTACAGTGTAGGGGTATTTGTAAATCTCCTTATATATTTCCAGAGTCAGACACAGACGCTCACATGCTCAGTATGGATTAGACTAGAATATAAAAAGCAGAAAAAGAGTAATGTATCAGAAAATACAAGGTGTATACAGTGTAGAGGTAATTGTAATTCCCTGTATACAGTACAGACCAAAAATGTCAAGGACACCGCACTGCACATGCTCACTGAGCCAGTGCACGTGCCCTAAGTAAACCAACTGTGCCCCAAGATACCTGTAAGCAGAGCTGCAGCAGGGAAGACGTGTGTTTCTGTGTAACAGGACCTTTCGCAGCATGTGACAGCCAAGGGGCGGAGCTGGCCACACGTCTCTCAGAGGCAGCAGTAATGAATGATGTGTACTGCAGACTAACAGGACCTGCAGCACATGACTGCTGGGGCGTGGCCTAAGCTCCAAAGATCTAGGAACTGCAGGAAAACTCCTAGCAGGGTAACGACGAGATAAAGTTACCAAGGGGCAAAGACAGAGACGAAAACCAGGACAGGCCGAGATCAGAGCACAAGATAGCACGACAGTACCAAAGGGTTAGACAGAACGGATAGTCAGGACGTAGCAATAGATCAGTAAACCAGAGCGGGCAATAGACAGTACAATAGGGACAAAACTGTAACGGAGTATCGATAGCCAAGCCAGGAGGTCAGAACCGGAGAAGACTATATAAGCAAAACGTGAGACAGAGAGCAGAGTGAGCAAACAGACCGGGTCATACACAGGAGTCAAATACACAGTCACAATGAAAGTATAGCTGACAGAGAATCTCCCTCTGGACTGGGTATAAATACCCTCCCAGATCCAAAGGGAGGCCAGCAAAAGTTAACCCTGAGTGGACAGGACATTAACCATGTCCTATACCATGACAGTACCCCCCCCTTAATGGGGGGCCACTGGACCCCCAGGCCTCTCAGGATATCTGGCATGAAAAGCCTGTACCAGTTGATCGGCATGTACCGAACTGGCCGGAACCCATGACCGATCTTCAATGGAGTATCCCTTCCAATGAATAAGGTACTGAAGTCTCCGGCGCACCCACCGTGAATCAATGATGCGCCCTACCTCGTACTCCAGTTGACCCTCTACCAATACTGGTGGAACCACGGATGAGGGATCTTCTCTAACCATCCCCACAGGTTTTAATAGGGACCTGTGGAAGACGTTAGATATTTTGAAGGAGGTGGGCAACTGAAGCCTGTACGCCACTGGATTGATCACCTCTACAATCTTGTATGGGCCAATAAATTTGGGGCCCAGCTTCATAGAGGGTATCTTAAGTTTGATATTACGGGTGGACAACCAGACCTTTTCCCCCACTGTCAACGCAGGACCCAACCCCCTCCTCCTGTCCGCAAAATGTTTGTACTTCTTCTGGGCTTTGGAGATGTTCCCCTGCACCTCCCTCCAAAGGTTTTTTAACTGTTGAACCATCCCTCGGCACCAGGACAACCAGAATCCATACTGGAAAATTCCCCAAACTGCGGAACAAACCCATAATTGACCTGAAAAGGAGACTTTCCGGTAGACTGATTGATACGACAGTTGAATGCAAATTCTGCCATGGGTAAAACCTCACACCAATCTTCTTGTCTGGAGGAGGTCAGGCATCTCAGAATCTGCTCCAACGACTGATTGGTGCATTCAGTCTGTCCGTTGGATTCCGGGTGATAGGCAGAGGAGAATGATAATGTGACCCCCAACTCCTTACAGAACGCTCTCCAAAACCTGGCCACAAACTGCACACCCCTGTCCGACACCACATTCACAGGCACTCCATGCAACCGAACTATGTGCTGTATAAACAAGCGGGCCAAGGTTTCAGCAGACGGCAACGCGGGTAACGGCACAAAGTGGGCTTGCTTAGAAAATCTATCAACCACTACCCATACCACTGAATTGCCCTTGGATGAGGAAGATTAGTGATAAAGTCCATGGACAGGTGTGTCCATGGTTTATCCGGAATTGGCAAAGGCACCAATTCCCCGGCCGGCCGGACCTGAGAGCTTTTAGAGCGAGCGCACACCCCACAAGTATTAACAAAATTTTTTATATCAGTACCCATAGAGGGCCACCAAAAACCTCTAGCCACTGCCCCCCGGGTAGCTGCAATACCAGGGTGTGCACTTAACACAGAATCATGAAATTCTTGCAGGAGTGTGAGACGGAGCTGTTCGGGTACGAACAATTTACCTGGGGGTTTATTCCTGGGAGCTTGTGCTTCCAGAATTTCTCTCTGTAACTCAGAGGAGACTTCGGCTACAACCACTCCCGGTTGAAGAATGGAGGAAGGAGGTTCTGGAGGGGACACAGAATCAAAACTTTGGGATAAGGCATCTGCCTTTACATTTTTAGACCCTGGTCGGAATGTGATGGTAAAATGAAAGCGAGAAAAAAAAAGTGCCCACCGAGCCTGTCTGGGGGTCAATCTCTTAGCAGACTCAATATAGGCCAGGTTCTTATGATCAGTGATGACAGTAATGGGATGAGCGGCCCCCTCCAAAAAATGCCTCCATTCTTCAAAGGCCAGTTTGACTGCTAACAATTCCCTGTTGCCGACATCATAGTTTCTCTCTGCCGAAGAGAACTTTTTAGAGAAAAAGGCACAGGGTTTAAGATTAGTGAGGGTAGAGGGGCCCTGGGACAACACTGCCCCCACCCCCACTTCTGAAGCGTCGACCTCCACGATAAAAGGTCTTGACGAATCGGGTTGTACCAACACAGGGGCTGAAGTAAAGCATTTCTTCAATGTAAGGAAGGAATTTTTTGCGGCCACGGACCAATTTTTTACCTCTGCCCCCTTAAGAGTGAGGTCCGTCAAAGGTTTCACTACCTGTGAAAACCCTTTAATGAACTTCCTATAATAGTTAGCGAAGCCCAAAAATCGTTGCAACCCTTTCAGATCATGAGGCTGCACCCAATCTGTAATGGCCTGAACCTTCCCTGGATCCATTCGGAATCCCTCCCCGGATACAATTACACCCAGAAAAGACAGTTCTTGCATAAAAAATGAACACTTCTCCAGCTTAGCATACAAATGGTTCTCCCGGAGTCTCATAAGAACCGCACGTAAATGATGCAAGTGTGACTGACTGTCTTCTGAGTATATCAGAATGTCATCCAGGTAAATGACTACATAACGTCCATTTAAATCAGAAAAAACAACATTGATGAAGTTCTGAAAAACAGCAGGGGCATTAGTGAGACCGAAGGGCATAACCAGGTTTTCAAATAGCCCCTCAGTTGTCAGGAATGCTGTTTTCCATTCGTCCCCCTCCCGGATCCTTATAAGGTTATAAGCTCCTCGTAGATCGAGCTTAGAAAACCATTTGGCCCCAATGAGTTGATTGCATAGATCGGGAATCAACGGGAGAGGGTACGTGTTCTTAACGGTAATTTTGTTCAGTTCCCGAAAGTCGAGACACGGTCGCAACCCACCATCTTTTTTCTTTACAAAGAAAAACCCCGCTGCCAGGGGTGACACCGAGGGCCGAATATGCCCTTTGCGAAGGCTTTCTTTGATGTACTCTTTCATGACTTGGCGCTCAGGCCCAGAAAATTAAACAAACGAGCCTTGGGTAATTTGGCTCCAGGTAACAAATCAATGGCGCAATCATAGGGTCTATGTGGTGGGAGCGCCTCAGCCTCACTTTCGGAAAATACGTCTTCAAAGTCTTTCATGTACTCCGGAATACCCTCCAGACTGACAGACGACACAGATACAGATTTTATCGGTTTGACAAGAGAAACGGAGTTACAACAAAGACCATTATTATTACATCCCCATCGGGTGATCTCCCCTTTTGCCCAATCAATGAGAGGATTGTGTCGTTGCAGCCAGGGCATCCCCAATACCAGTCCTGCAGGCCGATTATTCTGAATTAAGCAACTTAATTTTTCCACGTGCGTGGAACCCACTTTCATAGAAAAAACTTCAGACATAAAACAAATTCCATCCCGGGCAAGAGGGGATGAATCCACAGCCACAATTTTAACAGTATCTTTCAACCTGACTGTCCCTATCTTATTAAGAGTCACAAATTGGGCATCAATCAGATTAATGGAGGAACCACAGTCAACAAAGGCGGTGGTCATAACAGAACCGCCAGCAAGTTCCAATTCAACCTGGAGCACCATTTTAGCAAGCGAAAAAAAATGTACCTGGGAGTCTGGGCAACCTCCACGATTGTTGCCCAGACTCAGTAGTTTTCCTGATGATTTCACAGAAGAAGGGCAGGAAGGACAGTCCCTTTTCCAATGTCCAGAGGCTCCACAGTAAAAGCATAGACGGTTGTCTTTACGGTGTCTTCTCTCTCGTTCCTTTCCTGAGACAGCCTCCATCTCCATGGGCTCAGATGCGGGTGCGGTGTAACACAATTTGGAGTACAAAGGAGTCTCTTGTTGCATCATTCCCCTAGCACGGAGTCTCCGGTCCATACGGACCGCATGCATCATGGCGTCCTCCAGAGTATCGGGAGGAGGATGTAATGCCAGAGCGTCCTGCAGACGGTCAGATAGGCCCCTGCGGAACAACCCCTCAGGGCGGCATCATTCCAGGATACTTCCGCGGTCCAACGTCTGAAGTATGAGCAGAACCATTCAGCAGAGTTCCTCCCCTGTGTCACACTCATCACCATATCCTCAGCCAGACGCACTCTATCAGGCTCGTCATAAATGTGCCCCAGAGCCTCAAAGAACAGGTTTACAGACATACGTTCAGGAGCAGAGGAAGAGAGAGAGAAAGCCCATGCTTGCGGAGCCCCCCTTAATAAGGACATTACGATCCCCACCCTCTGCCTTTCATTTCCAGAGGTCCGGGGACGCAATTCAAAGAACAACTTGCATCCCTCCTTAAAAACCCTAAACAATTTTTTATCTCCAGAAAAATTGTCGGGTAATTTTACAGGGGGGTCGGGGTCCGCAAGAGATACATCAGTGGGGCCCCCCTCCTGGAACCCCGACGGAACAGACCCCATTGGAGCGTCTGCCACATCTCTCTGTACCTGCTGATGCGACTGAACCAGATTTTGCTGCTCCATAGACAGCTTCTGCATAAGCTGGGAGAGCTCATTAACCTGCTCAGTGAGAGCCCGTACCGGATCCATAATGTGCTAACACCCCACCACCAGGGAAAGACTGTAATGGTCAGCTATAATGTCAAGGACACCGCACTGCACATGCTCACTGAGCCAGTGCACGTGCCCTAAGTAAACCAACTGTGCCCCAAGATACCTGTAAGCAGAGCTGCAGCAGGGAAGACGTGTGTTTCTGTGTAACAGGACCTTCCGCAGCATGTGACAGCCAAGGGGCGGAGCTGGCCACACGTCTCTCAGAGGCAGCAGTAATGAATGATGTGTACTGCAGACTAACAGGACCTGCAGCACATGACTGCTGGGGGCATGGCCTAAGCTCCAAAGATCTAGGAACTGCAGGAAAACTCCTAGCAGGGTAACGACGAGATAAAGTTACCAAGGGGCAAAGACAGAGACGAAAACCAGGACAGGCCGAGATCAGAGCACAAGATAGCACGACAGTACCAAAGGGTTAGACAGAACGGATAGTCAGGACGTAGCAATAGATCAGTAAACCAGAGCGGGCAATAGACAGTACAATAGGGACAAAACTGTAACGGAGTATCGATAGCCAAGCCAGGAGGTCAGAACCGGAGAAGACAATATAAGCAAAACGTGAGACAGAGAGCAGAGTGAGCAAACAGACCGGGTCATACACAGGAGTCAAACAAGCAGAGCAGTATACACGCAAACCAGGGGGGTCAAATACACAGTCACAACGAAAGTATAGCTGACAGAGAATCTCCCTCTGGACTGGGTATAAATACCCTCCCAGATCCAAAGGGAGGCCAGCAAAAGTTAACCCTGAGTGGACAGGACATTAACCATGTCCTATACCATGACAAAAAGTTTGGACACACATTCTCATTCAAAGATTTTTCTGTATTTTCATGACTATGAAAATTGTAGAATCACACTGAAGGCATCAAAACTATGAAGTAACACATGTGGAATTATACAATACACTTTACAAAAAAGTGTGAAACAACTGAAAATATATCTTATATTCTAGGTTCTTTAAAGTAGCCACCTTTTGCTTAGATTACTAGTGTTGAGCGATACTGCTCGATATCTAAAAATATCGGATCGGAATGGTATCGCCGATATCACTAAATATCGTCGATATCCGATTCCGATACCGGAAGTCCCATGTAAGTCTATGGGAACAAAATATCGCAACTAAAAAAACACTTTCTTTCCTTGTAAACACAAAATATACACACTTAGAATACATATATATATATATATATATATATATATATATATCATGTCATTGTGACATATATATATATACATATATTTATAGTTTATTCACTTCTACATAGTAAAATAGCCTCTGATTCAATTGCCGGGTAAAGCCGGCATTTGTGAAAAGACAGAAGCACCCGAGGGTCCAGTCGCCACAGAGATGTTGCATCGCACCCAGCGAACAGGATTCAGAAGCTCGCTATAAGCGAGTCCTGTGTGCCTTAATTGAACTGTTTTTTTGCTTGAGAATTGCAAAAATCATCATAGACTGTATTTGCCATTTTTCCGTCATATCTGCGCCACGAGGCACAGGTGAAGAATAAGGGGGTGCTCTCGTGGGCGTACACTCACTCCGTGGCGCGAAAACGATGTCCGCACACTCTAAATGTTACTGCAATGTAAGATCGTGCCCCACAGCTCTGGAGTTCCGCCTCCTGATCCTCCTCAGTGGGCGTAAACAAACGCGAAGGTCCCGCCTCCCTACAAAAGATGTCGCCTCTCCTGATGCTAATGACACATGTGACTTTGCTGAGATGGCGAATGGACGTGAGCAGAAGTGGGAAGGTATGGAGGAGTCAGAGCTCTCCCCCCACGGAAGCGACCCGATCGCCACGGAGCCACAGTTTGGCACCCGGCCTGGAAACCCTCCTACGCTGGAAGAAGCGGAGGATACCCTGAGAGACCTGGCCCGGCACCGGGAGGAGGTCGCCAGGATGGAAGAGAGCTGGCGGGCCCTAAAACTGCAATTGGAGCGACGCCAATCCCTCTTACCTCCTGAAGTGTCTGTACCGGAAGGTGAGGCACCCGTTCCAGTAGAGGAGGCCGTGCGGGAATCCCAGCCCTTGCACTCTGAACCGGTTGCCAGTATCTCAGTGGAGGCACCCGTTCCAGTACAGAAGGCCGTGCGGGCATCCCAGCCCTTGCAATCTGAACCGGTTGCCAGTATCTCAGTGGAGGCACCCGTTCCAGTACAGAAGGCCGTGCGGGCATCCAAGCCCTTGCAATCTGAACCGGTTGCCAGTATCTCAGTGGAGGCACCCGTTCCAGTACAGAAGGCCGTGCGGGCATCCCAGCCCTTGCAATCTGAACCGGTTGCCAGTATCACAGTGGAGGCACCCGTTCCTGCAGAAAACGCCGCACCAGCACCCCAGATCCCGTCGCTGAGGCAGAAGAAGCGACACCCGTCCTCATGGAGGAGGCCGCGCAGGCACCAGAGCTCTACCTGCCTGTACCGGAGCCCCGACCGTCATCTGTTCCAGAGCCGGCTGCTTCCGCCACAGGTGAGCGCCGCCAGGACTGGCGGGCGCCAGGAGAGCTGCCGCAAACCGGACATCGTAAGCTGGCATTTGATGGTGGAGACATGGAGCAGCTGGTGGAGGAGAATTACAACCGGCGTCAGGAGGAAGAGTGGAGACGTCGGGAGCGGGAAGCAGAGCGACAAAGGGAGCAGCGAGAATCCCAAAAGCTTCGACAACGTCACCTGGAGAAGGACCTGGCAGAGAAGGCACGTATGAGAAAGGATAAAAGTACGGTGAGGGAGCCGCGGCGTAAGGGTGCAGTACGGAACTTTAAGTTAAAAGGTGGTTGGGGCTTCATCCAGGAGCCTGGACTTTATTTAGAAGTTTTTGTAACCCGGCGGGACGTAGAGGCTCACCTCCCAGAAGGACACCCGGGGAGGGACCTGTTGCCAGGAGACTTGGTGACTTACACCCGACACTGGGGTTACAATGGATGGTACGCCCTAAATGTTACCAGGTGCGACCCCTACTCCCCAGAGTGTCAGGAAACTGACAGACCCTACGAGCCTTCAGCCTCCCCCAACCAGGCCTCTGCACAAGTGCCCACCCCACGCCGTAAATCTCCCCAGCCTCCCTCAGTGGTCTCCTCAGCAGCCCCAGCTATGGACATGATAATGATAGCTGGCCCGTACCCGGCGCCTGTTAGGCCCCCTGGGGTTCGTTCAGTCAGGGACATAGGGGTCCAGACCCAGAGGGAGATGAAAGAGGTGGCCACACAGACCCAGATAGCGGGTCACGACGTCACTGTACACGCCACACGACGTCATCAGGTCTGGGTGGACCCTCCTGTCACGGATGTTTGGCAAGCTCCACAACAGTACCAGGTGGTACCTGGAAGAGGCCAGCCAAAGAAGTCTAAATAACCCGGACAGGGTCTCTGTATGTAAATAGTTAAATTATTGATGTACCCGGATGGGTGAATGTTCATAAAAAGAAGTTTATTGTTGCCTTAATATACCCATGTTGGTAATGGTTTGATGTACCGGACGGTGAATGTTCAGAAGAACAAGTTTATTTTTGCCTTAATATACCCATGTTGGGTAATGGTTTGATGTACCCGGACGGTGAATGTTCAGAAGAACAAGTTTTTTTTGCTAATATACCCATGTTGGTAATGTTTGAGTACCCGACGGGTGAATGTTCAGAAGAACAAGTTATTGTTGCCTTAATATACCCAGGTTGGGTAATGGTGTTTCACTGTAATGAAAATGTTGAACTTTGAAGCCATGAACTGTACTGGCTCACAAATTTTTCTGTAAATAGTTGGCACTTCGGTGCTCCATTTTGGTTTTACAAAAAACTTTACTGTGCACTATTTTCAACTACCTCAGAAACTAAAAACCCGTTTGGTGTGGCCGAAAGTGAGGTCTGCTCAAGGAAAGTCTTGCAGCCCACCCAAGACCACAGTTGAAGGTTTGGAGCGGGTCCTCCACAAGCACAAGTAAAGGACACTGTGAAGTTACCCCGGTGGGGTTGTAGTCCTAATAAGTCTCCACGAACTTCGGCACTAATGCTATTTGCACTTTTGTTGAATATGTATTTATTAACACACATGTATAACACATATCAAGGGTATGAACAGTAACAAAACATGTCACATAATATAAGCCATTTGCACTTTTGTAATGTTATTATTAAAAATTTTATTATGCAACGTTTAACTTGAAGTGTTTCCTGCTTTCTTACTACGTCGCATAGTCCACTCTGCAACATCACTTTGCACCATTGCTCTATCTCACATCTATCTGCCCTGGAAGGATAGCGTGTTACCTGTAGAAGACTTTTCACCTACCTGCACTACACCATCCCTTCCAGAGGACCTGCACAGCAGCGCTGGACACCCTGACCAGGTACTACAGGTGGCGTCACGACAAACTACACGAACATTCTATCATCCCCTGGAAATATCCCACATTCCAGTGATCGCCCAGGTCACGGATCGAGCTGTGCTACTCGTGACATCCCCCATAGAAGTCGACGTGATCGGTGCCGAGTACCCCCAAAACCCCTGTCTCTGTGCGACTCAACTTCCCTCACTGTGCTGGCACTTTACATTTACAATGCCTCTGGGTTTTTTTTTTTGGGGGGGTGGGGAACATTCAGACTTTTGCTATGGGGCCCCATGATTTATATGTACACCCCTGCTGCTGAGGAATGGTATTTAAGGCTGTTAAGGAGCCAACATACATGGACCTTGCCAGCCTGATAATACCAGGCCACAGCAGTTTGCTTAGCTTGGTTGGTTAACAAAAATAGGGGATCCCCTCGAAAAAAAAAGGCGTAGGGGTCCCCCTATTTGTGTTAACCAGCCAAGTAAAATGCAGACTGCTGCGGCCTGGTATTAAAAGACTGTCAAGGCCCATGGATTTTGGCCCTCAACAGCCTGATAATACCAGGCTACAGCAGCCCCACATTTGGCGCATCAAAAGATGTGCCAATTGTGGCACTTTACCCGGCTCTTCCCACTGCCCTGTAGCGGTGGCAAGTGGGGTAATAAGGGTGAATGTCACCGTTGATTGCACGGTGACAATAAGCCCGGTTAATAATGGAGAGGTGTCAATAAGACACCGATCCATTATTAATCCCAAAGTTTTTAAATGTATAAAAAAAAGACACAGCAAGAAAAAAGTATTTTAATGAAATAAAAGAGACAACACAGTTTTCATTTCTTTTATTATACTCTCATTCCTGCGACGCCATCGATCTCCTGTAAAAAAAGAAAAAAAAAAAAAACAACAGTATACCACCTGTCCGACGCAGTCCATAGTAACGACTGTCCCACGGCGATTCAGCTCTGCTACATCGCAATGACAGGCAGAGCCTGTCATCTCGACGCAGCACAGCTGATTACCTGCTTCCCCGGCGGTGACGTCATCGGACTGACTGCTTTACGGCCGGGGTTACCCAGCAGTCACTGCAGTTATCGTGAGAAACTGCATGTGACCGCCGGGGAAAGATGATGGCGGCCATGAAGCAGTCCAGCCCGTGACCGCCGGAGATCTTCTGCCAGGTAAGTGCCGCTGACTCCTGACAGACCCGACCGACGGACACTGACAGTGACAGTGACAATCCCGATTCCGGTATCCGATAAGACGAAAATATCGGAACTAAGTATCGAAAGGCCGATAGAGCTAATATCGGCCGATACCCGATACTTGCGGTATCGTATCGCTCAACACTATAGATTACTGCTTTGCACGCAGAAAAGGTGAACGGATGGACTCTACATGCCTGGTTCCCACCGTGAAGCATGGAGGAGGAGGTGTGATGATGTGGGGGTGCTTTACTGGTGACACTGTTGGGGATTAGACAAGTATATAAAAAGCAGAACAAGGATACTGTATCAGAAGATACAAGGTGTATACAGTGTAGGGGTAATTGTAAATCTCTGTTTATATTTCCAGAGTCAGACACAGACGCTCACAGGCTCAGTATGGATTAGACCAGAATATAAAAAGCAGAAAAAGGGTACTGTATCACAAGTGTACAGCTGTATACAGTCTAGGGTAATTGTAAATCTCTCGTATATATTTCCGAAGTCAGACACCGACGCTCACAGGCTCAGTATGGCTTAGACCAGAATATAAAAAGCAGAAAAAGGGTACTGTATCACAAGCGTAAAGCTGTGTACAGTCTAGGGGTAATTGTAAATCTCCGTATATATTTCCAGAGTCAGACACAGACGCTCACAGGCTCAGTATGGCTTAGACCAGAATATAAAAAGCAGAAAAAGGGTACTGTATCACAAGCTTAC
Source organism: Oophaga sylvatica (assembly GCA_033576555.1). Classification (NCBI taxonomy): domain Eukaryota; kingdom Metazoa; phylum Chordata; class Amphibia; order Anura; family Dendrobatidae; genus Oophaga; species Oophaga sylvatica. Next base: position 282,498,918 of record JARQOD010000006.1, on the reverse strand, counting down.
AGCTGTATACAGCCTAGGGGTAATTGTAAATCTCCGTATATATTTCCAGAGTCACACACAGATAGTCAGCATGTATTTGTCCGTGATACTAGCCAGTACACGGTATTGTTTGAGGAGCGTACAGCTCTATACGGTTTGGGAAAAAATGAACGCTTGGTAACTGTGCAGAAAAAAAGAATAAAAAAATTAGTCCTGTGTAAAAAGCAGTCTGCACCGCAGTGTACACACAGCAATACAGCTAGCAGGCAGCCTATTAACCAGTGCTGCTGCACACAAGAAAATCCTCCCCTGTCACTGCACACTTACTGTACAGCACAATTGTTATCAGCACAAGTACAAAAAAACTTCTGTTAGGCCTCTTTCACACATCCTTTTTTTTGGGTCAGGCATAATCCGTCGAAAACCTGAAGGGACGGATCCGGCGCTGAAATGAAAAAACTGATGCAACGGATCAGTTTTGTTTGCTGGATCCGAACTGAACTTTTGAACCCGGAAAAAGAAGTTTGGCAGCCAGAAAATGCAGGTACGCATGTCCGGACCTAGGAGAGAGAGAGAGAGAGACCTTGTTTTCCAGAATCCGGATCAGTCTTTTGACGGATTGCATAAAAGACTGGTCCGGTTCTATAGACTTGTATTATTTCCGGCTGCCTGATGCGCCGCTTCAGGCACTATCAGGCGGCCCCGGGAAAAAAAAAAAAACGTTGCAGTGACCGTTTTGTCCGGCCGCCGGAATGTACATTTCCGCCAGATCCAGACAAAAAACGGATGCAACGTAATGACATCAGGCGCGATCCGACGCTAATGAAAGTCAATGCCAAAAAACCCATCCGGTACCGGATCCGTTTTTTCAACAACACGCCGGGTCGCGCCTGAAGTCAAAAAACAGATGTGTGAAAGAGGCCTTAACAGCCCTAATGCTCTCCCTACTGATAAACAGCGTCAGCAACCTCTAACTACTGTTAAGATCTGCAGAAGTAAAATGGCGGTCGGCGGTCCACGTCCTTGTCCCAGCGCAGCCTACAGTTGTCCATACCTCAGTCATTGGAACGTAAGTGGAAATACGCAGCCAATGCCCCACAGGCCACAGTACTAAATTCTCATATTTCTCGTCTGCTTGTGGTCGAAATGTTGCCTTTTAGGCTCGTGGAAACGGAAGATTTCCGCAACCTGATGGCGGCGGCCATCCCAAGGTACTCTGTCCCCAGCCGCCACTATTTCTCCAGCTGTGCCATCCCGTCATTACACAATCACGTGTCCCACAACATTACCTGTGCCCTCAACAATGCAGTTACTGGGAAAGTACACCTAACCACAGACATGTGGACAAGTGCTTGTGGACAGGAACGGTACATCTCACTGATGGCACACTGGGTTAACATAGTGGAAGCCGGGACCCAGTCAGACCTTGGGTTGGAACACGTCCTCCTGACGCCAAAGATTGCGGGCCCTATGTCAATCAGGGTTGTTCCCAGTGTGTACAGCTCCTGCACCTCCTCCTCCTCTTCAGCCTCCATGTCAGATATGAGCACATCAGTCACAAGCTGGAAGCACTGCAGCACTGCCAAAGCAAAGCAGCAACAGGCTGTGCTGAAGCTAATTTGCTTAGGTGACAAACCACACAATGCTGAAGAGTTGTTGATTGTAGATTGCAAGCTCTCACAAGCAGGGTCGGCTTATTTTGCTTTAATTATTGTATTGTTAACATTGTTACTTATGACTTATGTTTTGAAACTGTTAAACTGTAAAGCGCTGCGGAATATGTTGGCGCTATATAAATAAAGATTATTATTATTATTAAGATTATTATTATAGCTCTGAAAGAGCAGGCAGATGTATGGCTGACACTGCTAAATCTCCAGCCAGGCATGGTTGTGTGTGACAATGGCAGGAACCTGGTTTCGGCTTTGAGGTGAGGCGAACTGACACACGTACCGTGCCTGGCCCGTGTGCTGAACCTCGTTTTTCAACGTTTTCTAAAAAGCTATTTGGAGCTGCCGGATCTGCTGGTTAAAGTACGCCGCCTGTGTGCACATTTTATAAAGTCAGCCACAGCTTCAGCCACCTTTGCCTTGCTTCAGCAGCGATTGCAGATTCCGGCTCACCGACTAGTGTGTGATGTCACGTGTTGGAACTCTACACTGCATATGTTAGAAAGGATTTGTGAGCAGAATCGGGCAGTTGTTGAAATCCTGCATCAACAAGACCATCGTTTGTCAGGTTTGATTCCACACATAAGACCTCAGGAGTGGATATGGATGTCAGACATGTGTAGCGTCCTCCAAAACTTTGTGGAGTCCACCAAGATGGTGAGCGGCGATTATGCCATAATTAGTGTCACCATCCCACTCATCTGCATACTGAAAATCTCTCTGCTCACAATGAAAGAGGAGGCATTGCAGGCAGAGCATGAGGACATGGATCAAGGAACCATACAGGGTGATAACACACAGCCCAGCCTCGTGTCATCCCAATGTGGACTGGTTGACAATGAGGAAGAGGAAGAACAGAAGTTACTTTCATGTGATATAGATGGGACTACAACCACAACTGTCATACCATCTGTATGGCCTGAAGACAGGGAAGAAGAGTAAGAGGAAGAGGAGGAGGACACCTTGGTCAGTCATCCTGTTGGTGAGGACACGGAAATCTTGCCTGTTACCAGTCTGGCACGCATGGCTGACTTTATGTTGTGCTGCCTTTCCCGTGACCCTCTTATTGTTAAAATATTGGGTACCAGCCATTACTGGCTAGTGACACTTTTAGACCCATGGTACAAGGATAACTTTCAATCTCTTGTTCCAGAGACAAACAGGTGTACCAAAATGGTGCAGTGTTATGTTAGATATCTGAGGAGGACAGGAACAACAGCCGGGCAGCCGAACACCTGAGATGTTGGTAACTAATGGGTTGCAGATTCCTAAACTAACCACACAACTAGAGGTAGCCATGGAGCATTCCTACGTTGATCCTAGACGCCTCGTCACAGCCTGAGAGATAACTGCACCTAAAGGCAGAAAGATGAAAGCTATCTGCCCCGGAGCAGATCCCCAAGGAAAATAGGAAGCCCTCAAACATGTAATGGCGGTTAGACAAGAAGAAAGCAAGGACATAGACAGAAAATAGAATGAGCAAACGCTGGGCCACAAGCTGACTAAATAGGATAGGACAGGAGAGATTACTTTCTGCAACCCAGAAAACCCTACAAAAATCCAACAATTCTGATTACAAAAATACTGAGATCACACGATCTCGCCACCCACTAAATCAGATCTCAGTGTGAACAAAACCAAGCCGCAGCTGCTGAAAAAGCAGAAAAAGCAAATGAAAATCAACAGTTGCTGCAGACTGTGAGGAGCACAGGCCCCAGGAGGAGACCCGGCTGTCCTCCACAAATGTGCAGAAAACTATGCAAATAGCAAGCACAAAAAGAAAAGCAGAAAATATCTTATCTGAAAGCAGCAGACGCAGGCAAAACACCAGCAAACTTCCAAATGAACCAGGAACCACAATTGAGACCAGAACAATTGATCACCGGCGACCATCATGGGAGGGAACCTCCCTTATATCAGTCCAGCCAGTGATCCCAGATTGCCATTCCTCACTGGAAGGTTCAGTACTGTCTGTAACCACCAGAGGGAGCCTCTGCTCATTCACAACAGTACCCCCCTTGAGGAGGGGGCACCGAACCCTCACTTGTGCAACCAGGCCGATCAGGATGAGCTCGGTGATAGGTACGGATCAGTCTCCTAGCATGGATGTCTGAAGAAACACCCAAGAATTGTCCTCCTGACCATAACCTCTCCACTTAACCAAATACTGGAGTTTCCGTCTAGAAAAACGAGAATCCAATATTTTCTCAACCACATACTCCAGATTGCCCTCAACCAAAACAGGGTCAGGAGGCGCAGCCATAGGAACCACTGGCTCGACAAACCTCTTCAATAAGGACTTGTGGAACACGTTATGGATCTTAAATGTCCCTGGAAGAAGCAAACGGAAGGAAACCGGATTAAGAATCTCCTTGATCTTATAAAGTCCAATGAACCTAGGCTTAAACTTTGGAGATGCAACCCTCATAGGGATATTTCTTGAGGACAACCAAACCAAGTCCCCCACTTTAAACCGAGGACCATCAGTCATATGCCGGTTGGCAAACCGCTGGGCCTTCTCTTGAGAGAGAGACAACCTCTCCACTACCTGGTCCCAAATCTGCTGCATTCACTCCACAACAGAGTCAACACCTGGACAGACAGAAGCCTCCGCCTGTCCCGAAGAAAATCGAGGGTGAAACCCAGAATTGCAGAAAAATGGAGACATCAAGTTGGCAAAGCTAGCCCTATTATTAAGAGCAAACTCAGCCAAAGGGAAAAAAGAGACCCAGTAATCTTGATCAGCAGACACAAAACATCTCAAATAAGTCTCCAAGGTCTGGTTTGTTCTCTTGGTTTGTCCATTGGTCTGAGGATGAAATGCAGAGGAGATGGATAATTGAACACCAAGTTTAGAACAAAATGTCCTCCAAAATCTGGAAACAAACTGGACTCCTCTGTCAGACACATGTGAATGGGTTTGAGATGAGTTCTGAGCAGAGGCTCCCTCTGGTGGTTACAAGCGGTGCTAGTGAGGATTGTGAGGACTGGGAATCAGGTGTTACTGACTGGTCTTATATAAGGGAGTCATTTTCCCATCAGGGTTGCCGGTGATCAATTGTTCTGGTCTGAATCCTTCATTCCAGTTTCCCTTGTAGCCTGCTGTGTCGTGTCTGCATCTCCTGCTTACAGATAAGACTTTTGCTTCTTTTGTGTTTTTGCTATATTTTTGCATTTTGTCCTGCACTTCTTTGGGGGCCTTCTGGGTCCCCTCCGGGGCTTCTGCCCTCTCAGTTTAGTTCAGCCACTGAGTTTTGTTCTTTTGCTTTTTCCAGTTTTTTCAGTGGCTGCTGTTTTGATTTTGTTACACCAGAGAACTAATTTAGGTGGTAGAGGTCGTGTGATCTCAGGTGATTTTGAAATTAGTAGAGTTGGTGCTTTTCAGGGTTTTCTGGGATTGCAGTAAGTACCCTTCCTATCCTTTTCTATTTAGATAGTTTGGGCCCCAGCGTTTGCTCATACTATTTTCTTTCTGTGTCAGTATTTCCTCTTGTCTAACCGCCATTACATGTTTGGGGGCTTTCTGTTATCTTTGGGGTTCTGCTCTGGGACAGATAGCTTTCCTATTTCTATCTTTAGGTGTAGTTAGTTTCTCAGGCTGTGACGAGGCGTCTAGGACCAACGTAGGAACGCTCCACGGCTGCCTCTAGTTGTGGTGGTTAATCAGGGTACTGCAATCTCATAGATTCCAACTGCTCTGGTGTATTGCCTTTTTTACCTGCACTCCTCAGCTACCGAAACATAACAGTATCACCGGCCCAAAAAATTGAAAATTGTATGGTACTCACAGAAGGGAAAAAAATATTGTGAAAGAGAAAAGGTTGTCAGAGTTGTCAGAGATATTTTTCTGTTTGTTGCATTTTTTTTTTTTTTTCCCTCTGTATCTCTGGGTGCTGGGGAGGATCTTTTCTCCCAATGGAGTTTGCACAGTTGTCTGGCCGTGTGGATCAGCTTGCCACTGATGTTCAGAGTATTGCTGCATATCTTGCTAGGTTGCCTGTTGTGGAACCTAGGATCCCCATGCCAGATTTGTTTTTAGGGGATCGAGCTAAGTTTCAGAATTTCAAAAATAATTGTAAATTGTTTTTTGCCTTAAAATCTAAGTCCTCAGGAAACGCAGCGCAGCAGGTTCAAATTATCATCTCTCTCCTGCGCGGCGATCCTCAGGATTGGGCTTTTTCCCTGATACCTGGGGATCCTGTTTTGAGTGATGTTGATGCGTTTTTTCAGGCTTTGGGGTTATTGTACGATGAGCCTAATGTCACTGATCAAGCTGAAAAAACCTTGTTGGCATTAAATCAGGGTCTTGATGACGCTGAGTTATACTGTCAGAGATTCCGTAGGTGGGCAGTCCTGACCAAATGGAATGACGACGCTTTGGCGGCCCTTTTCCGGAAGGGTCTGTCAGATAATGTAAAGGATGTTATGGTGGGATTCCCTGTCCCCTCTGGTCTCAATGATTCTATGTCATTAGCGATTCAAATTGACAGACGTTTGCGTGAGCGGAGAAGTATCCGTGGAATGGTGTTGCCTTGTGAACCAGCTTCTGAACCCATGCAGTGTGATAGAGTGGTGTCTGGGGCACAGCGTCATGAGTTTCGAAAGCGCAATGGGTTATGTTTCTACTGTGGTGATGCCTCTCATGCTATTTCAGTCTGCCCTAAGCGGGGAAGACGTTTTGCACACTCAGTTGTCTTGGGTAGTGTTCAGACTAAGTTTTTATTAACTGTCACTCTGATATGCTCTCTGTCCTCATTTTCTGCTCAGGCTTTCGTTGATTCTGGAGCAGCTATTAACCTGATGGATTATGATTTTGCTAAACGTTGTGGGTTTTCCTTGATACCCCTACAGAAGTCTATTCCCCTACTGGGGATCGATTCTACCCCTTTGGCTGAGAATAAACCCCAGTTTTCTACTCAGGTGATAATGAGGGTTGAACCTGATCACCAGGAGTGCTGCAAATTTTTGGTTCTATATAATCTGCATGACATTATCGTGCTGGGTTTCCCTTGGTTACAGTCTCATAATCCTGTTTTGGATTGGAAATCTGTGTCTGTAACCAGTTGGGGCTGCCAATGTGTTAATACCAACACTCCTGTTTTTTCTGCCTCCCCCAGGCTCAGGATGTTCCTGACTTTTTGTTTGATTTTTCTGATGTGTTTAGCGAAAGTAAATCTGCATCCTTGCCTCCCATAGGAGCTATGACTGCGCTATTGAATTAGTGCCAGGTAGTAAATTCCCTAAAGGTCGCCTTTTTAACTTGTCTGTACCTGAACATGATGCTATGCGGTCTTATATCAAGGAATCATTGGAGAAGGGTCATATCAGACCATCCTCTTCACCCTTAGGTGCCGGCTTTTTCTTTGTGGCCAAAAAAGATGGTTCATTAAGGCCGTGTATTGATTATCGTCTCTTGAACAATATTACTGTGAAATATCAATACCCGTTACCCTTGATTTCTGACCTGTTTTCCAGGGTGAAAAACGCTACTTGGTTTACCAAGCTTGACCTCAGGGGGGCGTATAACCTTATTCGCATTAAGCACGGGGATGAATGGAAGACGGCATTCAATACCCCTGAAGGGCATTTTGAGTACCTAGTGATACCCTTTGGGCTCACTAATGCTCCTTCCGTCTTCCAGTCCTTCATGAATGACATTTTCAGGGATTTTGTGGACAAATTTCTGATTGTTTATTTGGATGATATCTTGATTTTTTCTAATGACTGGGACTATCATGTGAAACATGTTCGAACTGTATTCCAGATTTTGAGAGAGAATGCTCTGTATGTGAAGGGATCAAAGTGTCTTTTTGGCGTACAGAGGATCTCATTTCTGGGATTCATTTTGTCCCCATCTGTTATTGAAATGGACCCGGTCAAGGTTCAGGCCATCTGTGATTGGGTCCAACCTACTTCATTAAGGCTCTTCAGAGATTTTTGGGTTTTGCCAATTTTTATCGTAAATTTATTGGTAATTTCTCTGTTATTGTTAAACCATTAACTGATTTGACCAGAAAGGGTTCTGATGTGGTGAATTGGCCTCCTGAGGCAGTCTCTGCGTTTCAGGAACTTAAGCAGAGATTCACTTCTGCTCCTGTTCTACGGCAGCCTGATGTTTCTCTGCCATTTCAGGTGGAGGTTGATGCCTCTGAAATTGGGGCAGGTGCCGTTTTGTCCCAAAAAGATCCAGAGACCTCTAAAAGTAACCCTTGTGCCTTTTTCTCTCGAAAATTTTCTCCTACTGAACGTAATTATGACGTAGGTAATCGGGAGTTATTGGCCATGAAGTGGGCTTTTGAAGAGTGGAGACATTGGCTGGAGGGAGCCAAACATCAGGTGGTGGTCCTTACGGACCATAAGAATCTGGTCTATCTGGAATCTGCCAAGCGACTCAATCCTAGACAGGCCAGGTGGGCCTTGTTTTTCACACGTTTTAATTTTGTGGTTTCCTTTCTTCCTGGCACTAAGAATGTTAAGGCGGATGCCCTCTCGAGGAGTTTCCTTGCGGACTCTCCTGAGTTATCTGATCCTTCTGTTATTTTGAAAGAGGGTGTAGTTCTTTCCGCCATCTCGCCCAATTTGAGACTTGCTCTGGAGGGGTGTCAGGAGGATAGGCCCGAGCGCTGCCCTGTTGGAAAATTGTTTGTCCCGGACCAATGGAAAAAGAGTGTGATGTCTGAGATTCATTGTTCCGCATTGGCCGGGCATCCCGGAATTTTTGGTACCAGAGACTTGGTTAGCCGGTCCTTTTGGTGGCCTACCTTGTCTCGTGATGTCAGGGAATTTGTGCAGTCCTGCGGACTTGCTCTCGCTCCAAGCCTTGCTCTCGCTCTAGTGGTTTGTTGATGCCATTGCCTGTGCCCAAGAGACCATGGACCCATATCTCTATGGATTTCATTTCCGATCTTCCTGTTTCTCAGAGAATGACCACCATCTGGGTAATTTGTGATAGGTTTTCCAAAATGATACATCTTGTGCCATTACCTAAGTTGCCTTCCTCCTCTGAATTGGTGCCGTTGTTCCTTCAGCACGTGGTTCGTTTACACGGCATTCCTGAGAACATTGTGTCTGACAGAGGAGTCCAGTTTGTTTCCAGATTTTGGAGGACTTTTTGTTCTAAACTGGGTGTTCAATTGTCTTTCTCCTCGGCATTTCATCCTCAGACCAATGGTCAAACTGAGAGAACAAACCAGACATTGGAGACTTATCTAAGATGCTTTGTGTCTGCTGATCAGGATGACTGGGTCTCTTTTTTGCCTTTGGCTGAGTTTGCTCTTAATAATAGGGCTAGCTCTGCCACTTTGATGTCTCCGTTTTCTGTAATTCTGGGTTTCACCTCAATTTTCTTCAGGACAGACGGAGGCTTCTGTCTGTCCAGGTGTTGACTCTGTTGTGGAGCGTATGCAACAGATTTGGGACCAGGTAGTGGAGAGGTTGTCCCTCTCTCAGGAGAAGGCCCAGCGGTTTGCTAACCGGCATAGGACTGATGGTCCTCAGTTTAAAGTGAGGGACTTGGTCTGGTTGTCCTCAAAGAATATTCCTATGAGAGTAGCATCTCCTAAATTTAAGCCTAGGTTCATTGGACCTTATAAGATCATGGAGATTCTTAATCCTGTTTCTTTTCGTTTGCTTCTTCCAGGGACATTTAAGATCCATAACGTGTTCCACAAGTCCTTGTTGAAGAGGTTTGTTGAGCCAGTGGTTCCTGCTGCTGTGCCTCCTGACCCTGTTTTGGTTGAGGGCAATCTGGAGTATGTGGTTGAGAAAATATTGGATTCTCGTTTTTCTAGACGGAAACTCCAGTATTTGGTTAAATGGAGAGGTTATGGTCAGGAAGACAATTCTTGGGTGTTTGCTTCGGACATCCATGCTAGGAGACTTATCCGTGCGTATCATAGAACTCATCCTGACCGACCTGGTTGCTCAAATGAGGGTTCGGTGACCCCTCCTCAAGGGGGGGGTACTGTTGTGAATGGGTTTGAGATGAGTTCTGAGCAGAGGCTCCCTCTGGTGGTTACAAGCGGTGCTAGTGAGGATTGTGAGGACTGGGAATCAGGTGTTACTGACTGGTCTTATATAAGGGAGTTCATTTTCCCATCAGGGTTGCCGGTGATCAATTGTTCTGGTCTGAATCCTTCATTCCAGTTTCCCTTGTAGCCTGCTGTGTCGTGTCTGCATCTCCTGCTTACAGATAAGACTTTTGCTTCTTTTGTGTTTTTGCTATATTTTTGCATTTTGTCCTGCACTTCTTTGGGGGCCTTCTGGGTCCCCTCCGGGGGCTTCTGCCCTCTCAGTTTAGTTCAGCCACTGAGTTTTGTTCTTTTGCTTTTTCCAGTTTTTTCAGTGGCTGCTGTTTTGATTTTGTTACACCAGAGAACTAATTTAGGTGGTAGAGGTCGTGTGATCTCAGGTGATTTTGAAATTAGTAGAGTTGGTGCTTTTCAGGGTTTTCTGGGATTGCAGTAAATACCCTTCCTATCCTTTTCTATTTAGATAGTTTGGGCCCCAGCGTTTGCTCATACTATTTTCTTTCTGTGTCAGTATTTCCTCTTGTCTAACCGCCATTACATGTTTGGGGGCTTTCTGTTATCTTTGGGGTTCTGCTCCGGGGCAGATAGCTTTCCTATTTCTATCTTTAGGTGTAGTTAGTTTCTCAGGCTGTGACGAGGCGTCTAGGACCAACGTAGGAACGCTCCACGGCTGCCTCTAGTTGTGGTGGTTAGTCAGGGTACTGCAATCTCATAGATTCCAACTGCTCTGGTGTATTGCCTTTTTTACCTGCACTCCTCAGCTACCGAAACATAACAGACACAATTGTTATGTTTCGGTAGCTGAGGAGTGCAGGCAAAAAAGGCAATACACCAGAGCAGTTGGAATCTATGAGATTGCAGTACCCTGACTAACCACAACAACTAGAGGCAGCCGTGGAGCGTTCCTACGTTGGTCCTAGACGCCTCGTCACAGCCTGAGAAACTAACTACACCTAAAGATAGATATAGGAAAGCTATCTGCCCCGGAGCCGAACCCCAAAGATAATAGAAAGCCCCCAAACATGTAATGGCGGTTAGACAAGAAGAAATACTGACACAGACAGAAAATAGTATGAGCAAACGTTGGGGCCCAAACTAACTAAAAAGAAAAGGATAGGAAGGGTACTACTACTTACTGCAATCCCAGAAAACCCTGAAAAGCACCAACTCTACTAATTTCAAAAACACCTGAGATCACACGACCTCTACCACCTAAATTAGTTCTCTGGTGTAACAAAATCAAAACAGCAGCCACTGAAAAAACTGGAAAAAGCAAAAGTACAAACATCAGTGGCTGAACTAAACTGAGAGGGCAAAAGCCCCCGGAGGGAACCCTGAAGGCCCCCACAGAAGTGTAGGACAAAATGCAAAAATCAAGCACAAAAACAAAAAGAAGAAAATGTCTTATCTGTTAGCAGGAGATGCAGACACGACACAGCAGGCTACAAGGGAAACAGGAATCAAGGATAGAGACCAGAACAATTGATCACCGGCAACCCTGATGGGAAGGTGACTCCCTTATATAAGACCAGTCAGTAACACCTGATTCCCAATCCTCACAATCTTCACAATCTTCACTGGACAGACCAGTACCGCTTGTAACCACCAGAGGGAGCCTCTGCTCAGAACTCATCTCAAGCCCATTCACAACAGTACCCCCCCTTGAGGAGGGGTCACCAAACCCTCATTTGAGCAACCAGGTCGGTCAGGATGAGTTCTATGGTACGCACGGATGAGTCTCCTAGGATGGATGTCCGAAGCAAACACCCAAGAATTGTCTTCCTGACCATAACCTCTCCACTTAACCAAGTACTGGAGTTTCCGTCTAGAAAAGCGAGAATCTAATATTTTCTCAACCACATACTCCAGATTGCCCTCAACCAAAACAGGGTCAGGAGGCACAGCAGCAGGAACCACTGGCTCAACAAACCTCTTCAACAAGGACTTGTGGAACACGTTATGGATCTTAAATGTCCCTGGAAGAAGCAAACGAAAAGAAACAGGATTAAGAATCTCCATGATCTTATAAGGTCCAATGAACCTAGGCTTAAATTTAGGAGATGCTACTCTCATAGGAATATTTTTTGAGGACAACCAGACCAAGTCCCCTACTTTAAACCGAGGACCATCAGTCCTATGCCGGTTAGCAAACCGCTGGCCCTCTCCTGAGAGAGGGACAACCTCTCCACTACCTGATCCCAAATCTGTTGCATACGCTCCACAACAGAGTCAACACCTGGACAGACAGAAGCCTCCGTCTGTCCTGAAGAAAATCGAGGGTGAAACCCAGAATTACAGAAAAACGGAGACATCAAAGTGGTAGAGCTAGCCCTATTATTAAGAGCAAACTCAGCCAAAGGCAAAAAAGAGACCCAGTCATCCTGATCAGCAGACACAAAGCATCTTAGATAAGTCTCCAATGTCTGGTTTGTTCTCTCAGTTTGACCATTGGTCTGAGGATGAAATGCCGAGGAGAAAGACAATTGAACACCCAGTTTAGAACAAAAAGTCCTCCAAAATCTGGAAACAAACTGGACTCCTCTGTCAGACACTATGTTCTCAGGAATGCCGTGTAAACGAACCACGTGCTGAAGGAACAACGGCACCAATTCAGAGGAGGAAGGCAACTTAGGTAATGGCACAAGATGTATCATCTTGGAAAACCTATCACAAATCACCCAGATGGCGGTCATTCTCTGAGAAACTGGAAGGTCGGAAATGAAATCCATAGAGATATGGGTCCATGGTCTCTTGGGCACAGGCAATGGCATCAACAAACCACTAGAGCGAGAGCAAGGCTTGGAGCGAGAGCAAGTCCCGCAGGACTGCACAAATTCCCTGACATCACGAGACAAGGTAGGCCACCAAAAGGACCGACCGACCAAGTCTCTGGTACCAAAAATTCCGGGATGCCCGGCCAACGCGGAACAATGAATCTCAGACATCACACTCTTTTTCCACTGGTCCGGGACAAACAATTTTCCAACAGGGCAGCGCTCGGGCCTATCCTCCTGACACCCGTCCAGAGCAAGTCTCAAATTAGGTGAAATGGCGGAAAGAACTACACCCTCTTTCAAAATAACAGAAGGATCAGATAACTCAGGAGAGTCCGCAAGGAAGCTCCTCGAGAGGGCATCCGCCTTAACATTCTTAGTGCCAGGAAGAAAGGAAACCACAAAATTAAAACGTGTGAAAAACAAGGCCCACCTGGCCTGTCTAGGATTGAGTCGCTTGGCAGATTCCAGATAAACCAGATTCTTATGGTCAGTAAGGACCACCACCTGATGTTTGGCTCCCTCCAGCCAATGTCTCCACTCTTCAAAAGCCCACTTCATGGCCAATAACTCCCGATTACCCACGTCATAATTACGTTCAGTAGGAGAAAATTTTCGAGAGAAAAAGGCACAAGGGTTACTTTTAGAGGTCTCTGGATCTTTTGGGACAAAACGGCACCTGCCCCAATTTCAGAGGCATCAACCTCCACCTGAAATGGCAGAGAAACATCAGGCTGCCGTAGAACAGGAGCAGAAGTGAATCTCTGCTTAAGTTCCTGAAATGCAGAGACTGCCTCAGGAGGCCAATTCACCACATCAGAACCCTTTTTGGTCAAATCAGTTAATGGTTTAACAATAACCGAGAAATTACCAATAAATTTACGATAAAAATTGGCAAAACCCAAAAATCTTTGAAGAGCCTTTAATGAAGTAGGTTGGACCCAATCACAGATGGCCTGAACCTTGACCGGGTCCATTTCAATAACAGATGGGGACAAAATGAATCCCAGAAATGAGATCCTCTGTACGCCAAAAAGACACTTTGATCCCTTCACATACAGAGCATTCTCTCTCAAAATCTGGAATACAGTTCGCACATGTTTCACATGAGAGTCCCAGTCATTAGAAAAAATCAAGATATCATCCAAATAAACAATCAGAAATTTGTCCACAAAATCCCTGAAAATGTCATTCATGAAGGACTGGAAGACAGAAGGAGCATTAGTGAGCCCAAAGGGCATCACAAGGTACTCAAAATGCCCCTCCGGGGTATTGAATGCCGTCTTCCATTCATCCCCGTGCTTAATGCGAATAAGGTTATCTGCCCCCCTGAGGTCAAGCTTGGTAAACCAAGTAGCGTTTTTCACCCTGGAAAACAGGTCAGAAATCAAGGGTAACGGGTATTGATATTGCACAGTAATATTGTTCAAAAGAGATAATCAATACACAGCCTTAATGAACCATCCTTTTTGGCCACAAAGAAAAAACCGGCACCTAAGGTTGAAGAGGATGGTCTGATATGACCCTTCTCCAATGACTCCTTGATATAAGACCGCATAGCGTCATGTTCAGGTACAGACAAGTTAAAAAGGCGACCTTTAGGGAATTTACTACCAGGCACTAATTCAATAGCGCAGTCATAGCTCCTATGGGGAGGCAAGGATGCAGATTTACTTTCGCTAAACACATCAGAAAAATCAATCAAAAAGTCAGGAACATCCTGAGCCTGGGGGGAGGCAGAAAAAACAGGAGTGTTGGTATTAACACATTGGCAGCCCCAACTGGTTACAGACACAGATTTCCAATCCAAAACAGGATTATGAGACTGTAACCAAGGGAAACCCAGTACGATAATATCATGCAGATTATACAGAACCAAAAATTTGCAGCACTCTTGATGATCAGATTCAACCCTCATTATCACCTGAGTAGAGAACTGAGGTTTATTCTCAGCCAAAGTGGTAGAATCGATCCCCAGTAGGGGAATAGACTGTAAGGTTCTTTGTACATGTTCTTGAAACTCAGTTTTCCATCAGCCATTTTGCTTTCTGTCTTGCTGCAGCTATCTTGCCCTCAGTCAATATGGAGTTTTCAGCTTTCATGTTCCCGCCCTGATTCTCTCCCTCTTGCTTCTTAAGCAGCCACAGCTTAGCATCAGTGCTTCAGAATCTAGCCTGCAGTGAACCTGTGACCTGACTCCTGGAAGCCTTGGACTATGTACTCCAGCTATTCCTACTGAGGAACTCTGAACACTTGTGGACTCTGGAACCTTGCTCTTTGAAAGATCCACGTTTGCATGGACTTACGGTAACAGAGAAGAAGATCCTGAACCTGTTGTGGAGAGTGATTGCTGAGCTTAAGTTACTCTGGCCTGCTGTGTCTCCTGCTTCTGTATCTGCAAACTGTGTGACTATTTTTGCCACTTGTATGAAGTAATACAAGACCTTCTATATCAAACCTGTGTCTCATGTATTTTCATCGCACCCAAGCACAAGAAGCTATATGAACTGTACTCCTTACATTACAAGATTCTGAAGCCAAAACGTTAGTGTCTGCTGGGTCTGGGAAGGCTGTGTCTGCTGTAACTGTGGATATCAGACATCCGGTTGTACTTTCTGTGATGACAGTGGTTGTGACTTCTCACAACCATTCCAGGTGAGCAATTCCCTTAAGTTTTTTTTTCTGCAGTGTTACCACAGGTAAACACTATTGTTTTTTTTTTTTCTCTCTTCCCTCTTTTGTGTCTGCTGTAACTGTGGATATCAGATGTCCGGTTGAACTTTCTGTGATGATAGTGGTTGTGACTTCTCACAACCATTCCAGGTGAGCAGTTCCCTTGATTTTTTTTTTCTCTCTGCAGTGTTACCACAGGTAAACACTATTGTTTTTTTTTCTTTTCTCCTCTCCTTCCAGTACTCCTGTCTTAAAAGATCTGGAAAATGGAGGCCCGCATAAAGGAACTTTGCGGAGTGACTGATAATATCCTTGCAGATTTACAGACTATAAAAACCCGTTTTACAAACCTACAGGACCTCACTAATCACAATTTGCAAGTGTTTGGACAGACTGCCCAGGATTTGCGAGCCAGGATTGAGGTTCTAGAGGAGCGAGTCCAGGCTCCTGCCGTAGCCCCAAGTTCTGGGATTCCCAAGTTGCCCCCTTTTCGTTTTGGCGGTGAACGTGAAAAATTCAGGGGATTTATTAACCAATGCAATCTGTTTTTTTCTGCACATGCTTCACAATTTCCCACTGAACGATCTAAAGTGCTTACTATAATTATGTTACTTACCAACAAGGCTTTGATGTGGGCAAACCCTCTGATTGAGACTGAGGATGAATGTTTGGATCATCTTGATGCTTTCATTTCAGCCATGGGGCAGGTGTTTGATGACCCCAATCGAGGTGCAACAGCTGAAGCAGCCATGTTAACTTTGCGCCAAGGTAAGCACTCGGTAGCCGAATATGCCTTGGATTTCAGGAGATGGGCCCTTGATACCACCTGGGACAGTTCCGCCAAAAAAATCTATTTTTCGAAAGGGGTTGTCTCCACTAATTAAGGAATAACTTGCTTGTGCCGACCCTCCCACTGCGTTAGGTGACTTTATTAACTACTGCATACGTATTGATGCTCGCCTGACTGAACGCAGGCAAGAGAGATGGTTCGAAAGCAATCGCACTAACCTTTTCCTACCTTCCTCCCCAGCTAAGGAACCTTTGAGTAGGATCACACGGGAACCTGAACCTGAACCCATGCAGGTAGACTCTTTACAAAGACGGGTTAGTGATGCACGCAAGGAACATCGTTTTAAGGAAAATCTATGTTTCTATTGTGGTAAGTCAGGGCACTTCATTATAAACTGCCCCAGCCGTTCTCGTAAGACTACTGCAGCACTCATTCACTGTGAGTGTTGCGAGAGGGGATCTGTCAGGTCCGAGCCTCAGGCTCCAGAGAGATCTGCAGCAACAGATCTTGATTTCTCGGACTTAAACTCCGTTACTTCTGAGGACGATGACTGTGTAAACGCTGCAATTTTTCAAGTTTCCTCAGCGGTGTCCCAGCTGAGTTGTAGGAAAAACAATTCTCATTGCTTCCTTTCCATCAAACTCTGGGTTAACTCAGTCTGGGTGTCTAGCTCTGCTATGATCGACTCAGGGGCAAGTGGGAATTTTATGGATGTCTCCTTTGCTCTGAAACAGGGGATACGTTCAGTGAAGAAGGCTACTCCAGTACAGATGGAAACTGTGGATGGCTCCCTGCTGACCTCTGGACCAGTGGATCAGGAAACGGAGCCTTTGAAGGTCCTTATGGGTAAAGATCATCAAGAGAAACTGTCCTTTATGCTTATCTCTTCTCCCCACTTTCCCATTATTCTAGGGCTACCATGGCTGCAGGCTCAGAACCCTACCATTAACTGGGAGACCAAGGAATTACACTTTCCAGAGAAACAGATGAGTCCAGAAGTTTCAGCTTGCTCTGTTCCTAAAGGAACCATGTCAGTCCCTGAACTACCAGCTGTATACCAGGACTATGTGGATTTATGTGACAAGAAGAACGCTGACCAGCTTCCCCCTCACCGTCCATATGATTGTCCAATTGAATTATTGCCTGGAGCAGAGATACCTTTTGGTAAGATCTACCCCCCGGCGGGGCCTGAGCTAAAGGCTTTAAAGGATTACATAGACAAAAATCTAGCCAAGGGCTTCATACGCCCTCTTCATCTCCTGCAGGTGCACCCATCTTCTTTGTGAAGAAGAAAGATGGATCTCTGAGACCCTGCGTAGACTATAGGGAACTCAATAAGGTTACTATTAGAAACCGTTATCCATTGCCTTTAATCCCTGAGTTATTGGAGAGAGTGCGGCATGCCAAAATTTTCTCTAAATTGGATCTCCGTGGGGCCTATAACTTGGTCCGTATTAGACCTGGGGATGAATGGAAGACTGCATTCAGGTCACGCTATGGACACTTTGAATATCTAGTTATGCCTTTTGGTCTGAGTACCGCCCAGCCACTTTCCAACACTTGGTGAATGACATCTTCAGGGATCTCCTAGATACATTCGTGGTGATTTATTTGGATGATATTCTAATTTTTTCTAACTCCACAGAGGAACATCATGGACATGTGAGAATGGTCTTGGAACGTCTAAGACAAAACCATCTTTACATCAAACTTGAAAAGTGTGAATTCCATAGGACCGAAATTCAATTTCTGGGGTATGTACTGTCTACACAAGGAATTAGTATGGATGGAAGTAAGACCCAAGCCATCAAGGATTGGCCAAGTCCTAGAAATGTGAAGGAGGTGCAGCGCTTCATCGGGTTTGCCAATTTCTATAGACGTTTCATTAGGAATTTCTCTGAGGTAGTGTCACCTATCACCCAACTTACCCGGAAAGAGTCTAGGTTCTCCTGGACTCCCCAAGCCCAGGAAGCATTTTCTCGTCTAAAAGATAAATTTACCACCGCACCTATCTTGGTACATCCCAACCCCGAACTTGCCTTCATAATAGAGGTGGATGCTTCAGATTGTGCCGTTGGAGCTATACTCTCTCAGAGAACAGGTGAGAAGAATGTCTTGCATCCCTGTGCCTTCTTTTCCCAGCAGTTGTCTTCGGCTGAGAGGAACTACGATGTGGGCAATAGAGAGTTGTTGGCCATTATTGCCGCCTTCAAAGAATGGAGACACCTTCTTCAGGGAGCTGCACAGCAAATAGTCGTCCTGACAGACCATCGTAACCTTGAATTTATCAGGTCGGCTAAGTGCCTGACTCCTCGCCAGGCTCGCTGGAATCTTTTCTTAAACCAATTTAATTTTGTCATTTCTTATAGACCAGGATCGCGCAATGGAAAGGCTGATGCACTCTCTAGGATTCATTCAGCAGAGACCCGTCCACTTGCTCCTCCTAAGACTATTCTTCCTGACTCTAGATTCCTGGGAGTGATTCATAATCAAGACCTACTTAAGGACATCAAGGAAGCATACCATGCGGATTCCTTGTTGGCACAACCCCCAAGGGACGTAAGTCTTGTCTTTAAGAATGGTGTGTGGATTCTGGGACAACGTCTGTATATTCCTGAAACAGTCAGATTGAGAGTATTGCAACTCATTCACGATTCCAAGATAGCTGGGCATAGAGGAATTCTAAAGACACAGGAATTTCTTTCTCGTTTCTTTTGGTGGCCCACTTGCAGGAAGGATGTTTTAAACTATGTCACTTCATGTGAAGTCTGTGCAAGATGCAAAACACCTCGCTCCTCACCAACTGGTCTGTTACAACCTCTTACCACCCCGTCCCGCCCGTGGGGATCCATTTCTATGGACTTCATTGTGGAGTTACCAACCTCTCAAGGGAAAAACACCATTCTAGTGGTGGTTGATCGTTTAACAAAGGCAGCTCATTTTATTCCTTGTGTCGGCTTACCCACTGCAAAACAGACATCAGATTTGATGATTAAAGATGTGTTTCGCTTACATGGAGTACCGGATGAGGTTATTTCGGATCGAGGGGTGCAATTCACTTCAAGGTTTTGGCAAAATTTCTGTGCAGCATTGGACATTAAAGTAAACCTTTCTTCTGCTTTTCATCCCCAGACTAATGGACAGACCGAACGAACCAATCAGTAGTATAGGAACTGTATTACTCATCAAACTCAAATCTGACAGGTCGACACGCCCCCTATCATTTAATCCGTCTTCTGTGTGAACTTTGCTCAGGCTGGGAGATCTGAACTTTGCTCAGGCTGAGAAATCTGAGCTGCTGGATTTGTGAATTTCAATCAAAGTGATTTATTCGTCTCTATTGATATTTTATCCACTGGATTAGATTAGTCTGTGTTGTTTTAGTGTAACTTTTAAGGACCCAGTAAATGTATAAGGAGTTCTAGTTAAATAATAAGGATTTTTAGTGAATTAAAGAGTGAATCTTGATCTTTTTTGTGGTGAGAAACTTTTAAGGACCCAGTAAATGCATGTAAAACACTATTGTGGTGGAATTTGGAATTATGACGCTCATCTTATAGTTTTATTCAGTATATATATTTTTAGCTTGGCAGTGTAACTCTGTGGGAAGCTGTGTGGAAATGACATAGGCATAAGAGATCATTCATCTTAAAAACGTTTATTGCCAGAACTAATCATGATTTTACTGTAATAAATAAATACATCTCAAAGACATTTCAAGCATTGAATTAATTGTGACACCAAAATGTCGATACAAATGGCAATACAGGTCATGGGATTCTCTCTAGACAGGAACAACGCTGTTTCCGTAGATGTAAAGCTATTTTCTAGCAGAGAATGCCCTGACATGAACTGTAAAGGGTTTGTATTAGAAGCACCCAGTAAATGTCTGTATTAGAATCCGTCAGTAAATGTATGTAAAGCTCATTTCTAGCAGGTTTGTATAAATGCCCCCCAGTAAATGTGTAAAAGTTTGGAACTGCTATGCCTGTATGTAAAGGTGATTTCTAGCACTCTCTGTTACAAATCGGTAAGCTATTACCAAGCTGTGTATCTAAGGCTTGTGTTGTTTTGAGAGGAGCATATTTTTCTATTTACTAACTAACATGGTACATAGATATACATCTTTACTGGCACATAGAAATGTAGTACAACAGTGTTGACATGAATTGTCAGAATGAGTGAAGGTCGATGCTACGGTAATTCAAGCAAACAGTAAATAGTATTGCATTGTGTATAGTCAGTGGGATCTTTTAAAACCAACACATTTATGTGTATTCTGATAGCAGTGCCCATAAAACCGAAGGTTTCTAGCAAACATAACCTGCACTAATGTGATTTTAAAACAATGGGTTTCTGAAGGGTCTTCCCACACTACCACTCTGTGGGAAGCTGTGTGGAAATTACATAGGCATAAGAGATCATTCATCTTAAAAAACGTTTATTGCCAGAACTAATCATGATTTTATTGTAATAAATAAATACATCTCAAAGACATTTCAAGCATTGAATTAATTGTGACACCAAAATGTCAACACAAATGGCAATACAGGTCATGGGATTCTCTCTAGACAGGAACAACGCTGTTGAATGCTCCAATGTCTTTTCATGTCCTTTGCTATCTGATTTGCACAAAAGCCTGCAATTGAATTAGCGGCTATTATACTATGTAGAAGTGTATGAACTATAAATATAAATATATATATATACATGTCATTGGGGATATACAGCATGCAGAAAAATAGCCAAAGTGTTGACATGAAGTTACAGCTCAAAGACATATACATTATCATGAATAAAAATCCAAAAGAGTGGGATATACAGCATGCAGAAAAATAGCCAAATGCAGACAGGTATGAACTACATTCAAATCAATATATAATAGTGCCCATCTCCATATCTTATATGTTATAACGATAATAGACTAATCCGGGGCTAAACAATAATAACCTACATATATTTGTCCATATATATGCAGTCTATGTAACTCACAATATCCCCCAATACGCAGACATATATGCCCTATATATAGGATTATAAGTATCTCAATGAAGCATGTATATCAATAAAGTAACTTCCCCAGCACAGATGCTAATATAATGATGTTAGCATGCAAGTGCAGGGCTCACAATACATACTGTGCGTGCATATGAAGTCAATTAGCACATCCATATGAGGAGCTATATTAAAAAAGCAGTTGTGTATAGTTGGCCAATCAAATATTAGTTATGCGTTCGCTACCACTGTCAACCATAGCAGCTCTCATGATGCTAGCTAATCACAGATGCTAATATAATGATGTTAGCATGCAAGTGCAGGGCTCACAATACATACTGTGCGTGCATATGAAGTCAATTAGCACATCCATATGAGGAGCTATATTAAAAAAGCATTTATGTATAGTTGGCCAATCAAATATTAGTTATGCGTTCGCTACCACTGTCAACCATAGCAGCTCTCATGATGCTAGCTATTCTGATCAGCTTATCATATCAACCATGAAGCCTCTTTTAACCCCTTCACAATAATGTACAGAGGAGTTTTTATGTTTTAATACTGATAGACATATCGTGAACTGACATATAGGGTCCATGTGAGACACCATATTTTTCAAATATTAGTTAAGCGTATATTTCAACATTTTTGCTCATTCACAGATTTATTTTACATTATTTTTTTTATTTTGCTTAAGGATCGTGTACAGAGGAGTTTTTATGTTTTAATACTGATAGACATATCGTGAACTGACATATAGGGTCCATGTGAGACACCATATTTTTCAAATATTAGTTAAGCGTATATTTCAACATTTTGCTCCTTCACAGATTTATTTTACATTATTTTTTTATTTTGCTTAAGGATCGTGTACAGAGGAGTTTTTATGTCTTAATACTGATAGACATATTGTGAACGGACATATAGGGTCCATGTGAGACATGCCTGGACAAGTCCGGGCATGTCTGGGCATGCCTGGACAAGTCCTGGTCACGGGACAGCCGTGGAAAAAACAATACTGAAATTCAAAAACTATGTGCTGGCCGTTAACACGAGCACAGTCATCTAGAAAATATTGAGCGAGTTGCTTCACAAACCCTCTCAAGGCATGTTGAATGTTAACGTTCCCGCTATGAGCTACACACATGACCAACTGTATAGCCTGGGATGCGTAGCGTTCTTGCAGCGCAGGCCTATTTTTAAAGACGCTAAGCCCCATCAGATATAAAAGACAGGCATGTTGAGACGTGTCCCGGCCTATTTTGGCACAGAACCACAACTATGCAACGATTTTGACCAGCATTCAACAAAAAATCGGGTACAAATTTTTTAACATACCCGTGTTTCGGACCCTCAGACCATGCCAGAAGCACTCTGTGCCATGTACTCTAACTCATAATATTCGATTTTGATCAGCATTCAACAAAAAATTGGGTGCTAACTTTTTAGCATACCTGTGTTTCTATAGCGAATACACGGACCCCTACAGCGCATCCCTATAGTGTAGTTTAATGTAGGGGGCAAACAGATTATCGCTGGTGCTTGGAAAATACCACATTTCATAGATGGTGGTGATCCGCTGAATCATTTTTAAACATTTCACGCCACTCATGCACCCACAGCACACTTATGCTGTACCAGCACCGCTGCAGCTAGTGCTTTTTAGCTAAGAAAAAAAAAGACCCTTATTTGCATCATTTTCATTATAGTACGACTGGTACATACCCACTCCTATGCAGCGATATTGAGTACCGTTCAACAAAAATCAGGTACAAACTTTTTAACATACCTGTGTTTCGGGCGCTCATGCCATACCAGAAGCACTCTGTGCCATGTACCATAGCCCATAATAATCGATCTTGATCAGTATTCAACAAAAAATTGGGTGCAAACTTTTTTAGCATAGCTGTGTTTCTGACTCCCATGTCGTACCAGAAAGACCTATTTTGGCACAGGCCTACACCTATGCAACGGTTTTGACCACTACTCAACAAAAATGGCTACAAACTTTTTAACATATCTGTGTTTTGGACTATCATGTCATAGCAGAAGCACCCTGTGCCATGTACTCTAGACCATAATATTCGTTTTTGATCACCATTCAACAAAAAATTGAGGCATGTTGAGACGTGTCCCGGCCTATTTTGGCACATGACAAATGTTTCTGCTCTCATGTCATACCAGAAGCACCCTGTGCCATGTACTCTAGACCATAATATTTCACATCGGGTATGGGAACTACATAG
Organism: Oophaga sylvatica; assembly: GCA_033576555.1. Classification (NCBI taxonomy): domain Eukaryota; kingdom Metazoa; phylum Chordata; class Amphibia; order Anura; family Dendrobatidae; genus Oophaga; species Oophaga sylvatica. Next base: position 282,475,761 of record JARQOD010000006.1, on the reverse strand, counting down.
CTTTGTTTTCTCAGGTATTTAAAAAAGTGTGGAAAACTGAAAATCCCGCGGCCTGTGGTAATTTAGTGAGAACCATATAGACAAATCGGGTATCGTCACACACGAGACCACGACACCTCGCTATCACATTTACCACTAGTTTTCAAAAATCAGCTCCTTAACAATAAAGTAAGAATCGTAGCGTCCTGCATTGTGGTCTATAAATGTATAGTTTGAAAATTTACCGTTGCTAAAGAACAGTAAAAAGTCGTGCGTACAACTATCAGCCCCAAAACTCTCACCACTATAACAAGCACTATTGTCTACAGAGGCACCCCGCGAGAATTTCTGTATGTGTGTATCAAGATGCTCCCTGCTATGACCGAATGTTTGCTCGTGGATGCTGGCATTTCCAGTGACATCATAGTTGTGTAAATGCGCTGGGGCACGTGTATCGATCCCCTAGGTTGTAATGCGTGATCATTTTAATTATTTTTCAATTCATAACCATACGTTCTCAGGCATACAGGTTTATTTCACAGAAGTTGACTGTACAGTTGCATAATCTTTGTTTAAAATCATACATTTGCATAATTTTGTTTAAAATCGCACAGTTCTGCGATAATGTCGGGTGTTGGACACGCACTTATCAGTCTTTCATACGTGTCGCAGAAAGATTTTAGTCTGTTCTGCGAGAGTTTATTATGCACGTACTGTGCAGACATGTCAAGAAACATTTTGGTGTGTTCATCAGTCCATACGGGTGTTGGTGTGTAAGGCGATCGACCATCATCCTTCTGCTTCTTACTTACACGCCGGCGCGATACCGCGCGTTTCTTTGACGGTAATGCATCGGCTGAATTGGCAGCTGCTGCTTCCGCGTTGCTATTTGCAGATTCTGTAGCTTGACACAGACGTATATTCTTAAGCCGACTACTCTCAGTATTCCCGGGGTGCTCGGTTGGCGCGTCATTTTCTTCACGATCTGCGACACACCCGTGTGAAAAAGGCTCCGTTCTCACTTCCGTTCTGTTCTCAAATCCATAATTGCGCTGCTGCAAAACTCACGAATGACGATCCTCCGTAACTAAAGAAAAGATACGTGGTGTAGTTAACCGCTAAGTGGGGGAGATATAGGAAGAGCTACATGAGCCACTTGGCTCTGATTCAACGCGATATTTGTAAAGCTACTAGCACCGATTATCTGTGAAACCGATGCATGATTGTTTGTATAAGTACACTATAGAGCGGCCTAGACGAAACGCGCGTCGGGGCAGAGGGACAGGACTCCTCCACAGGTTTATACCACTGCTAACATTCAGGTAAAGTTTATGGGCTCACATATATGTATTGCATCATGTGTAACTTTATAGCTCTTTGCAGCCTAAATCCAAACATTAGATCAAAGTGTCGTGCTTTACAGCATTATCTTCCCGCTAACATGCAAAAATAACGGTATCTGTATTCAGAACCGGGGATTAGTATGAGCAGTGTGCAGGCTATAGCTCCATGCACAGAGACACATAGTGTAGGATAATCTATAATCGGCAGTCGCCTTATTCGTATACCTTTTTCCATTTTTTGTTAGATTATTTAGATTGCAATAAGATCACTCTTACGTATTAGGATATATAGTTAATGGTATCCAATTATTGGAGCCGAAATTTATAATTTATATACTTTCATTTGTTGTAAGTGATCCTAGTTGCAATGGACGAGGTTTAATCTTTTTTGAAGTGTCATGATGTTTACACTAAATGCAATGGAATGGAGCATTATATACTTTGCCATGCAGCATTTTGTATACTAAGGAGAGCCTAAGGTCCCTCTCTTTTTTCTACCTTGCATCCTTTTTTCGATTTTATAAAAACTTTTTGTATGTGTTTTACATTAATAAAGTTGGAAATATTTTTCAAGAAAACTTTTTCATGAGTTAATCATTGCTTTATGCATCCCGGAGTTAACATGAAGGGATTGGATTATCTAATTGTTGTATAAGCATTATAATGACAGTGGCATTTTTTTGGGTGATATTATTATATATACTTACAAGTATGCCCCGGGTGCTGATCTACAGAGAATGCTGAATTAACAGACATCTCGCTGCTAGGGCGCCGCCGTATGGGGCTGTTTTCTCCCTCAAACTGCAACCTCACGGGCGATACTTTAGCAGCTGTAAATAAAATATAACATACATGAATGCGCACAACACATTCACAAAGCTAACTTGACACAGGTAAATAAAACTAGTTACCGCAGAAATTTTTATCTGCGTGTATAAGTACACTATAGAACTGCGTAGACATATATGCTTACAAGTATGAGACGTGTAGTGTAGTTCAGAGATTGGTGAATTAAACGGTGTGGAGGTGCTCGGGCGTTTTCGTATGGGTGTGTTTTCTTTTTCAAGCTGCAGCCTCCTGCTCGTTAGTTTAACATCTGTAAATAAAATATAACTATTACTCGCCACAGAAATGATATCTACGCGGGCCACACGCACAAAGCTAAATTCGCAAAGCTATCGTAACGCGCGTAAATAAAATATATCCACTAGTTATTGGTGGCGTCACAGGGTACAGAGGGTACAAACACATATCACCCTGGTTTCATGGACCCGCTACCTTTTCTATTCCAGAGCCGTGTGCTTAGCGAATCACCCCATCTTTTAGGAGCATTTGGAGGATTATAGTCCGGTTCTACGAACTCGACATCTGAATCCTGGGGATCCTCCACGATCTCAACATCGGAATCGCGATGCTCGAGCGGCTCAGTCGCTACAGGGTTTCCAACCGTCCAGTCCGCTACAGCTGTATCTGTATGAGAAAATGTTTATATTATTAAAACATGTCTAGCTAACGACCCAGTCAGCTAAAATAAAATTAACTGTATGGATTTTAGCGGCAGTCTATATTAATTATTAATATTAATAGTAGACGTTATAAATTTACAGCTAGAGGGTAATGATGGTGACGCTTCGGGTGTGAAATATTGTTTCAAGGTGCTTAACCGGCATGATGGCCCTGTAAAACATTAATAGATTTTTTCTATCTAGCAGTTCATGGTATTGACAGAGGGCGTGTTCTCTCTGTTACCACTAATAAATACAGCCCAGCTCCCAAGCGATACACAGCTCACCTGTAAGGCTTCGCACCTCACAGACCGCAACTCCGATCTGAACAGAACTATAGTGAGTATTTTTACGGATTTCGTTTCAGTTATATTTAAGTTAGTATAGTTTAAGTGTTTATTTGCATGAATAGGTTACCCTTGTTTTCATAGTTGGTCTTTAGAGCTAAAGTGCGTATTTTTATGTCTTTTGTTTCAGCTATATTTAAGTTTGTGTAGTGTTTGCATGAATAGGTTACCAGTGTTTTCATAGTTGATCTTTAGAGCTAAAGTGCGTATTTTTATGTCTTTTGTTTCAATTATATTTAAGTTTGTGTAGTATTTGCATGAATAGGTTAAGCGTGTTTTCATAGTTGATCTTTAGAGCTAAAGTGCGTATTTTTATGTCTCGTGAATATCCACGTTTGTTTCAATTATATTTAAGTTTGTGTAGTATTTGCATGAACAGCTTAGTCGTGTTTTCATACTTGATCTTTATTTGCTTTAATTTAATAGCGGACCCTTTTTATTCAAGATGGAGTCCAGATATTCTCGCGTTCAATATTCTGCTTTGCTTTCACCAGAACAATCGGGTAAATTTTACACCGTATATAGTGTACGTCGTATTGTGTCGGGCTGTCTGAGTCTGCGCTTTGTATATATAAACGATATATTTCATTCTTTCTTATTTAAGAAGAGGGAGTCCATTCAGACTACTCCTACGAGAACCGATTCATTACGCAGAACCTGTTAGAGGAAGGCAACTCTGCTAGCGGGCGACGAGCCTCAAGCTCTCACCAGTCTGTCACAGGCAAGAAACCTATAGCTATATCATATGTTTTAAACCTATGTATCTAGATGGGTAAACGTGGTAGCTGTAAATTTATAACGTCTCTATTAATATTAATAATTAATATAGACTGCCGCTAAAATCCATACAGTTAATTTTATTTTAGCTGACTGGGTCGTTAGCTAGACATGTTTTAATAATATAAACATTTTCTCATACAGATACAGCTGTAGCGGACTGGACGGTTGGAAACCCTGTAGCGACTGAGCCGCTCGAGCATCGCGATTCTGATGTTGAGATCGTGGAGGATCCCAGGATTCAGATGTCGAGTTCGTAGAACCGGACTATAATCCTCCCAACGCTCCTAAAAGATGGGGTGATTCGCTAAGCACACGGCTCTGGAATAGAAAAGGTAGCGGGTCCATGAAACCAGGGTGATATGTGTTTGTACCCTCTGTACCCTGTGACGCCACCAATAACTAGTGGATATATTTTATTTACGCGCGTTACGATAGCTTTGCGAATTTAGCTTTGTGCGTGTGGCCCGCGTAGATATCATTTCTGTGGCGAGTAATAGTTATATTTTATTTACAGATGTTAAACTAACGAGCAGGAGGCTGCAGCTTGAAAAAGAAAACACACCCATACGAAAACGCCCGAGCACCTCCACACCGTTTAATTCACCAATCTCTGAACTACACTACACGTCTCATACTTGTAAGCATATATGTCTACGCAGTTCTATAGTGTACTTATACACGCAGATAAAAATTTCTGCGGTAACTAGTTTTATTTACCTGTGTCAAGTTAGCTTTGTGAATGTGTTGTGCGCATTCATGTATGTTATATTTTATTTACAGCTGCTAAAGTATCGCCCGTGAGGTTGCAGTTTGAGGGAGAAAACAGCCCCATACGGCGGCGCCCTAGCAGCGAGATGTCTGTTAATTCAGCATTCTCTGTAGATCAGCACCCGGGGCATACTTGTAAGTATATATGTCTAGGCCGCTCTATAGTGTACTTATACAAACAATCATGCATCGGTTTCACAGATAATCGGTGCTAGTAGCTTTACAAATATCGCGTTGAATCAGAGCCAAGTGGCTCATGTAGCTCTTCCTATATCTCCCCCACTTAGCGGTTAACTACACCACGTATCTTTTCTTTAGTTACGGAGGATCGTCATTCGTGAGTTTTGCAGCAGCGCAATTATGGATTTGAGAACAGAACGGAAGTGAGAACGGAGCCTTTTTCACACGGGTGTGTCGCAGATCGTGAAGAAAACGACGCGCCAACCGAGCACCCCGGGAATACTGAGAGTAGTCGGCTTAAGAATATACGTCTGTGTCAAGCTACAGAATCTGCAAATAGCAACGCGGAAGCAGCAGCTGCCAATTCAGCCGATGCATTACCGTCAAAGAAACGCGCGGTATCGCGCCGGCGTGTAAGTAAGAAGCAGAAGGATGATGGTCGATCGCCTTACACACCAACACCCGTATGGACTGATGAACACACCAAAATGTTCTTGACATGTCTGCACAGTACGTGCATAATAAACTCTCGCAGAACAGACTAAAATCTTTCTGCGACACGTATGAAAGACTGATAAGTGCGTGTCCAACACCCGACATTATCGCAGAACTGTGCGATTTTAAACAAAATTATGCAAATGTATGATTTTAAACAAAGATTATGCAACTGTACAGTCAACTTCTGTGAAATAAACCTGTCTGCCTGAGAACGTATGGTTATGAATTGAAAAATAATTAAAATGATCACGCATTACAACCTAGGGGATCGATACACGTGCCCCAGCGCATTTACACAACTATGATGTCACTGGAAATGCCAGCATCCACGAGCAAACATTCGGTCATAGCAGGGAGCATCTTGATACACACATACAGAAATTCTCGCGGGGCGCCTCTGTAGACAATAGTGTTTGTTATAGTGGTGAGAGTTTTGGGGCTGATAGTTGTACGCACGACTTTTTACTGTTCTTTAGCAACGGTAAATTTTCAAACTATACATTTATAGACCACAATGCAGGACGCTACGATTCTTACTTTATTGTTAAGGAGCTGATTTTTGAAAACTAGTGGTAAATGTGATAGCTGAGGTGTCGTGGTCTCGTGTGTGACGATACCTGATTTGTCTATATGGTTCTCACTAAATTACCACAGGCCGCGGGATTTTCAGTTTTCCACACTTTTTTAAATACCTGAGAAAACAAAGCTATGTAGTTCCCATACCCGATGTGAAATATTATGGTCTAGAGTACATGGCACAGGGTGCTTCTGGTATGACATGAGAGTCAGAAACATTTGTCATGTGCCAAAATAGGCCGGGACACGTCTCAACATGCCTCAATTTTTTGTTGAATGGTGATCAAAAACGAATATTATGGTCTAGAGTACATGGCACAGGGTGCTTCTGCTATGACATGATAGTCCGAAACACAGATATGTTAAAAAGTTTGTAGCCATTTTTGTTGAGTAGTGGTCAAAACCGTTGCATAGGTGTAGGCCTGTGCCAAAATAGGTCTTTCTGGTACGACATGGGAGTCAGAAACACAGCTATGCTAAAAAAGTTTGCACCCAATTTTTTGTTGAATACTGATCAAGATCGATTATTATGGGCTATGGTACATGGCACAGAGTGCTTCTGGTATGGCATGAGCGCCCGAAACACAGGTATGTTAAAAAGTTTGTACCTGATTTTTGTTGAACGGTACTCAATATCGCTGCATAGGAGTGGGTATGTACCAGTCGTACTATAATGAAAATGATGCAAATAAGGGTCTTTTTTTTTTTTTAGCTAAAAAACACTAGCTGCAGCGGTGCTGGTACAGCATAAGTGTGCTGTGGGTGCATGAGTGGCGTGAAATGTTTAAAAATGATTCAGCGGATCACCACCATCTATGAAATGTGGTATTTTCCAAGCACCAGCGATAATCTGTTTGCCCCCTACATTAAACTACACTATAGGGATGCGCTGTAGGGGTCCGTGTATTCGCTATAGAAACACAGGTATGCTAAAAAGTTAGCACCCAATTTTTTGTTGAATGCTGATCAAAATCGAATATTATGAGTTAGAGTACATGGCACCGAGTGCTTCTGGCATGGTCTGAGGGTCCGAAACACGGGTATGTTAAAAAATTTGTACCCGATTTTTTGTTGAATGCTGGTCAAAATCGTTGCATAGTTGTGGTTCTGTGCCAAAATAGGCCGGGACACGTCTCAACATGCCTGTCTTTTATATCTGATGGGGCTTAGCGTCTTTAAAAATAGGCCTGCGCTGCAAGAACGCTACGCATCCCAGGCTATACAGTTGGTCATGTGTGTAGCTCATAGCGGGAACGTTAACATTCAACATGCCTTGAGAGGGTTTGTGAAGCAACTCGCTCAATATTTTCTAGATGACTGTGCGCGTGTTAACGGCCAGCACATAGTTTTTGAATTTCAGTATTGTTTTTTCCACGGCTGTACCGTGACCAGGACTTGTCCAGGCATGCCCAGACATGCCCGGACTTGTCCAGGCATGTATCACATGGACCCTATATGTCCGTTCACAATATGTCTATCAGTATTAAAACATAAAAACTCCTCTGTACACGATCCTTAAGCAAAATAAAAAAATAATGTAAAATAAATCTGTGAATGAGCAAAAATGTTGAAATATACGCTTAACTAATATTTGAAAAATATGGTGTCTCACATGGATCCTATATGTCAGTTCACGATATGTCTATCAGTATTAAAACATAAAAACTCCTCTGTACATTATTGTGAAGGGGTTAAAAGAGGCTTCATGGTTGATATGATAAGCTGATCAGAATAGCTAGCATCATGAGAGCTGCTATGGTTGACAGTGGTAGCGAACGCATAACTAATATTTGATTAGCCAACTATACACAAATGCTTTTTTAATATAGCTCCTCATATGGATGTGCTAATTGACTTCATATGCACGCACAGTATGTATTGTGAGCCCTGCACTTGCATGCTAACATCATTATATTAGCATCTGTGATTAGCTAGCATCATGAGAGCTGCTATGGTTGACAGTGGTAGCGAACGCATAACTAATATTTGATTGGCCAACTATACACAACTGCTTTTTTAATATAGCTCCTCATATGGATGTGCTAATTGACTTCATATGCACGCACAGTATGTATTGTGAGCCCTGCACTTGCATGCTAACATCATTATATTAGCATCTGTGCTGGGGAAGTTACTTTATTGATATACATGCTTCATTGAGATACTTATAATCCTATATATAGGGCATATATGTCTGCGTATTGGGGGATATTGTGAGTTACATAGACTGCATATATATGGACAAATATATGTAGGTTATTATTGTTTAGCCCCGGATTAGTCTATTATCGTTATAACATATAAGATATGGAGATGGGCACTATTATATATTGATTTGAATGTAGTTCATACCTGTCTGCATTTGGCTATTTTTCTGCATGCTGTATATCCCACTCTTTTGGATTTTTATTCATGATAATGTATATGTCTTTGAGCTGTAACTTCATGTCAACACTTTGGCTATTTTTCTGCATGCTGTATATCCCCAATGACATGTATATATATATATTTATATTTATAGTTCATACACTTCTACATAGTATAATAGCCGCTAATTCAATTGCAGGCTTTTGTGCAAATCAGATAGCAAAGGACATGAAAAGACATTGGAGCATTCAACAGCGTTGTTCCTGTCTAGAGAGAATCCCATGACCTGTATTGCCATTTGTGTCGACATTTTGGTGTCACAATTAATTCAATGCTTGAAATGTCTTTGAGATGTATTTATTTATTACAATAAAATCATGATTAGTTCTGGCAATAAACGTTTTTAAGATGAATGATCTCTTATGCCTATGTAATTTCCACACAGCTTCCCACAGAGTGGTAGTGTGGGAAGACCCTTCAGAAACCCATTGTTTTAAAATCACATTGGTGCAGGTTATGTTTGCTAGAAACCTTCGGTTTTATGGGCACTGCTATCAGAATACACATAAATGTGTTGGTTTTAAAAGATCCCACTGACTATACACAATGCAATACTATTTACTGTTTGCCTGAATTACCGTAGCATCGACCTTCACTCATTCTGACAATTCATGTCAACACTGTTGTACTACATTTCTATGTGCCAGTAAATATGTATATCTATGTACCATGTTAGTTAGTAAATAGAAAAATATGCTCCTCTCAAAACAACACAAGCCTTAGATACACAGCTTGGTAATAGCTTACCGATCTGTAACAGAGAGTGCTAGAAATCACCTTTACATACAGGCATAGCAGTTCCAAACTTTTACACATTTACTGGGGGGCATTTATACAAACCTGCTAGAAATGAGCTTTACATACATTTACTGACGGATTCTAATACAGACATTTACTGGGTGCTTCTAATACAAACCCTTTACAGTTCATGTCAGGGCATTCTCTGCTAGAAAATAGCTTTACATCTACGGAAACAGCGTTGTTCCTGTCTAGAGAGAATCCCATGACCTGTATTGCCATTTGTATCGACATTTTGGTGTCACAATTAATTCAATGCTTGAAATGTCTTTGAGATGTATTTATTTATTACAGTAAAATCATGATTAGTTCTGGCAATAAACGTTTTTAAGATGAATGATCTCTTATGCCTATGTCATTTCCACACAGCTTCCCACAGAGTTACACTGCCAAGCTAAAAATATATATACTGAATAAAACTATAAGATGAGCGTCATAATTCCAAATTCCACCACAATAGTGTTTTACATGCATTTACTGGGTCCTTAAAAGTTTCTCACCACAAAAAAGATCAAGATTCACTCTTTAATTCACTAAAAATCCTTATTATTTAACTAGAACTCCTTATACATTTACTGGGTCCTTAAAAGTTACACTAAAACAACACAGACTAATCTAATCCAGTGGATAAAATATCAATAGAGACGAATAAATCACTTTGATTGAAATTCACAAATCCAGCAGCTCAGATTTCTCAGCCTGAGCAAAGTTCAGATCTCCCAGCCTGAGCAAAGTTCCACACAGAAGACGGATTAAATGATAGGGGGCGTGTCGACCTGTCAGATTTGAGTTTGATGAGTAATACAGTTCCTATACAACTCAATCAAACTCTGGAGCAGTATCTCCGCTGCTTTATCTGCCACCTACAGGATGATTGGGTGGATCTACTTCCATTGGCTGAGTTCTCTTATAACAACTCTCAGAGCGCCTCCACTAAGCAGTCTCCTTTTTACTCCAATCTAGGTTATCATCCTAACATTCTTCCACGATTTCCCATAGAAACGCCTTTACCAGCAGTGGCCGAAAGAATCACGTCTTTACAGAAGAATATGGATCTTCTAAAGGAGAATCTGGAATTGGCTCAGGAAAAGTACAAGAAAGCAGCAGATAAATTTCGTAAACCTGCACCAGTTTTCAAGGTAGGAGACCTGGTCTGGCTGTCAACCAGAAATCTTAAGTTAAGGATTCCATCGTCTAAGTTGGGACATAAGTACATTGGACCCTATAAAATCAGTAAAATTATAAGTGCCGTTGCTTGTCGTCTTCAACTGCCTAGAACTATGAGAATCCACCCTGTCTTTCATGTATCCCTACTAAAGGCTGCAACACCCAATACGTTTCCTGGACGTTCTTCTCCTTGCCCTGACCCAGTGCTAGTCGATGGTCAGGAATAATTTGTGGTGGAAAGAATTCTAGATTCCAGGTTATACAGGAATCAGTTACAATATTTGATTAAATGGCAGGGCTACCCAGTGGAGGACAACTCATGGGAACCAGTCAATAACGTTAATGCTCCTCGTTTGCTCCGCCAGTTTCATCAGAGGTACCCAGACAAGCCTGGTCTGAGGCCATCCGGAGGTTGTCCCTAAGGGGGGAGTAATGTAAGGTTCTTTGTACATGTTCTTGAAACTCAGTTTTCCGTCAGCCATTTTGCTTTCTGTCTTGCTGCAGCTATCTTGCCCTCAGTCAATATGGAGTTTTCAGCTTTCATGTTCCCGCCCTGATTCTCTCCCTCTTGCTTCTTAAGCAGCCACAGCTTGAGCAATCAGTGCTTCAGAATCTAGCCTGCAGTGAACCTGTGACCTGACTCCTGGAAGCCTTGGACTATGTACTCCAGCTATTCCTACTGAGGAACTCTGAACACTTGTGGACTCTGGAACCTTGCTCTTTGAAAGATCCACGTTTGCATGGACTTACGGTAACAGAGAAGAAGATCCTGAACCTGTTGTGGAGAGTGATTGCTGAGCTTAAGTTACTCTGGCCTGCTGTGTCTCCTGCTTCTGTATCTGCAAACTGTGTGACTATTTTTGCCACTTGTATGAAGTAATACAAGACCTTCTATATCAAACCTGTGTCTCATGTATTTTCATCGCACCCAAGCACAAGATGCTATATGAACTGTACTCCTTACATTACATAGACTTCTGTAGGGGTATCAAGGGAAACCCACAACGTTTAGCAAAATCATAATCCATCAGGTTAATAGCTGCTCCAGAATCAACGAAAGCCTGAGCAGAAAATGAGGACAGAGAGCATATCAGCGTGACAGTTAATAAAAACTTAGTCTGAACACTACCCAAGACAACTGAGCGTGCAAAACGTCTTCCCCGCTTAGGGCAGACTGAAATAGCATGAGAGGCATCACCACAGTAGAAACATAACCCATTGCGCTTTCGAAACTCATGACGCTGTGCCCCAGACACCACTCTATCACACTGCATGGATTCAGAAGCAGGTTCACAAGGCAACACTATTCCACGCATACTTCTCCGCTCACGCAAACGTCTGTCAATTTGAATCGCTAATGACATAGAATCATTGAGACCAGAGGGGACAGGGAATCCCACCATAACATCCTTTACATTATCTGACAGACCCTTCCGAAAAAGGGCTGCCAAAGCGTCGTCATTCCATTTGGTCAGGACTGTCCACCTACGGAATCTCTGACAGTATAACTCAGCGTCATCAAGCCCCTGATTTAATGCCAACAAGGCTTTTTCAGCTTGATCAGTGACATTAGGCTCATCGTACAATAACCCCAAAGCCTGAAAAAATGCATCAACATCACTCAAAACAGGATCCCCAGGTGTCAGGGAAAAAGCCCAATCCTGAGGATCGCCGCGCAGGAGAGAGATGACAATTTGAACCTGCTGCGCTGTGTTCCCTGAGGACTTAGATTTTAAGGCAAAAAACAATTTACAATTATTTTTGAAATTCTGAAACTTAGCTCGATCCCCTAAAAACAAATCTGGCATGGGAATCCTAGGTTCCACAACAGGCAACCTAGCAAGATATGCAGCAATACTCTGAACATCAGTGGCAAGCTGATCCACACGGCCAGACAACTGTGCAAACTCCATTGAGAGAAAAAATCCCCCCCAGCACCCAGAGATACAGAGGGAAAAAAAAAAATGCAACAAACAGAAAAATATCTCTGACAACTCTGACAACCGTTTTTTCTTTCACAAATTTTTTCCCTTCTGTGAGTACCATACAATTTTAAATTTTTGGCCGGTGATACTGTTATGTTTCGGTAGCTGAGGAGTGCAGGCAAAAAAGGCAATACACCAGAGCAGTTGGAATCTATGAGATTGCAGTACCCTGACTAACCACAACAACTAGAGGCAGCCGTGGAGCGTTCCTACTTTGGTCCTAGACGCCTCGTCACAGCCTGAGAAACTAACTACACCTAAAGATAGATATAGGAAAGCTATCTGCCCCGGAGCAGAACCCCAAAGATAATAGAAAGCCCCCAAACATGTAATGGCGGTTAGACAAGAAGAAATACTGACACAGACAGAAAATAGTATGAGCAAACGTTGGGGCCCAAACTAACTAAAAAGAAAAGGATAGGAAGGGTACTTACTGCAATCCCAGAAAACCCTGAAAAGCACCAACTCTACTAATTTCAAAAACACCTGAGATCACACGACCTCTACCACCTAAATTAGTTCTCTGGTGTAACAAAATCAAAACAGCAGCCTCTGAAAAAACTGGAAAAAGCAAAAGTACAAACATCAGTGGCTGAACTAAACTGAGAGGGCAAAAGCCCCCGGAGGGGACCCTGAAGGCCCCACAGAAGTGTAGGACAAAATGCAAAAATCAAGCACAAAAACAAAAAGAAGAAAATGTCTTATCTGTTAGCAGGAGATGCAGACACGACACAGCAGGCTACAAGGGAAACAGGAATCAAGGATAGAGACCAGAACAATTGATCACCGGCAACCCTGATGGGAAGGTGACTCCCTTATATAAGAACAGTCAGTAACACCTGATTCCCAATCCTCACAATCTTCACAAACTTCACTGGACAGACCAGTACCGCTTGTAACCACCAGAGGGAGCCTCTGCTCAGAACTCATCTCAAGCCCATTCACAACACACAATGTTCTCCGGAATGCCGTGCAACTGAACCACGTGCTGAAGGAACAAACGCACCAACTCGGAGGAGGAAGGCAACTTAGGTAATGGCACAAGATGTATCATCTTGGAAAACCTATCACAGATTACCCAGATAACGGTCATTCTCTGAGAGACAGGGAGGTCGGAAATAAAATCCATAGAGATATGGGTCCATGGCCTCTTGGGCACAGGTAATGGCATCAACAAACCATTAGAGCGAGAGCAAGGCTTGGAACGAGAGCAAGTCCCACAGGACTGCACAAAGTCCCTGACGACACGAGACAAAGTAGGCCACCAAAAGGACCGACTCACCAAGTCTCTGGTACCAAAAATCCTGGGATGACCAGCCAACGCGGAACAATGAATCTCAGATATCACACACTTCTTCCACTGGTCTGGGACAAACAATTTCCCAACAGGGCAGCGCTCAGGTTTATCCTCCTGACACCCCTCCAGAGCCAGTCTCAAATTGGGAGAGATGGCGGAAAGTACTACACCCTCTTTCAAAATAACAGCGGGATCAGATAACTCAGGAGAATCCGCAAAGAAACTCCTTGAGAGGGCATCCGCCTTAACATTCTTTGCCAGGAAGAAAAGAAACCACAAAATTAAAACGTGTGAAAAACAAGGCCCACCTGGCCTGTCTAGGATTAAGTCGCTTTGCTGATTCGAGATAAACCAGGTTCTTATGGTCCGTGAGGACCACCACATGATGTTTGGCTCCTTCCAGCTAATGTCTCCACTCTTCAAAGGCCCACTTCATGGCCAATAACTCCAGATTACCCACGTCATAATTACGTTCAGTTGGAGAAAACTTTCGAGAGAAAAAGGCACAAGGGTTACTCTTAGAGGTCTCTGGATCCCTTTGGACAAAACGGCACCTGCCCCAATTTCAGAAGCATCAACCTCCACCTGAAACGGCTGATCGAGAAACACTTATGTCGTGAGGCCACACTGATTTGGCTCCTTCAGCTATGTCTCTCTTCAAAGGCCACTTCATGCCAATATCAGATTCCCATCTAATACGTTCATTAGAAATTTCGCTGAAAAAGGACAGGTTACTCTTAGAGGTCCGATCCCTTGGGACAAGGCACCTGCCAATTAGAGCATCCACCGACGTAGAGAAACATCATGTGCGTAGAACAGAGCAGAAGTGAATTGTTAATTCCTGAAACGCGAAACCCTCAGGAGCAATTCACCACATCAGAATCTTTGTAATCATCAATGTTACAATACGAGAATTACAAAAATTACGAAAAATGGCAAAACCCAAAAATCTCTGAAGATCCTTTAATGAAGCAGGTTGAACCCAATCACAGATAGCCTGAACCTTGACCGGTCCATTTCAATAACAGATGGAGACAAAATGAATCCCAGAAATGAGACCTTCTGTACGCCAAAAAGACACTTTGATCCCTTCACATACAGTGCATTCTCTCTCAAAATCTGGAACACAGTCCGAAAATGTTTCACATGAGAGTCCCAGTCGTTGGAAAAAATCAAGATATCATCCAAATAAACAATCAGAAATTTATCCACAAAATCCCTGTAAATATAATTCATGAAGGATTGGAAGACGGAAGGAGCATTAGTGAGCCCAAAAGGCATCACTAGGTACTCAAAATGCCCCTCTGGGATATTAAACGCCGTCTTCCATTCATCCCCGTTCTTAATGCGAATAAGGTTATACGCCCCCCTGAGGTCAAGTTTGTTAAACCAACTAGCACTTTTCACTCTGGAAAACAGGTCAGAAATCAAGGGTAACGGATATTGATATTTCACAGTGATCTTATTCAGGAGGCGATTATCAATACACGGCCTCAAAAAACCATCCTTTTTGGCCACAAAGAAAAAACCGACGCCCAAGGGTGAAGAGGATGGTCTGATATGACCCTTCTCCAATGACTCTTTAATATATGATCGCATAGCATCGTGTTCAGGTACAGATAAGTTAAAAAGGCGACCCTTAGGAAATTTACCAAAAGGCACTAACTCAATAGCGCAATCGTAGCTTCTGTGAGGAGGTAAGGACGCAGACTTACTTTCACTAAACACATCAGAAAAATCAGTCAAAAAGTTAGGGACATCCTGAGACTGGGGAGAGGCAGAAAAAACCGGAGTGTCAGTATTAACACATTGGCAACCCCAACTGGATACAGACACAGATTTCCAATCCAAAAGAGGATTATGAGTCTGTAACCAAGGGAAACCCAGTACAATAATGTCATGCAGATTATGCAACACCAGAAATTTGCAACTCTCCTGATGATCTGGTTCAACCCTCATTATCACCTGAGTAGAATATTGGGGTTTATTCTCCGCCAAAGGGGTAGAATCAATGGCCAGTAAAGGAATAGACTTCCGCAGGGGTATCATGGGATAGCCACAACATTTGGCAAAGTCAAAATCCATCAGGTTAATAGCTGCTCCTGAATCAACAAAAGCCTGAGCTGAAAATGTGGACCTGGAGTAAATGAGGGTAACAGTCAACAGAAATTTAGTCTGAACACTACCCAATACAACTGAGCGCGCAAAACGTCTTCCCCGCTTAGGACAGACGGAAATAGCATGAGAGGTTCACCACAGTAGAAACATATCCATTGCGCTTTCGAAACTCATGACGCTGTGCCCCAGAAGTCACTCCATCACACTGCATGGGCCCAGGAGCTGGCTCACAAGGCAACACCATCTCACGCATACCTCTGCGCTCACGCAAACGTCTGTCAATCTGAATAGCCAATGACATAGAATCATTGAGACCAGAGAGAACAGGGAATCCTACAATAACATCTTTTACATTCTCTGACAGCCCCTTCCGAAAAAGGGCAGCCAAAGCATCATCATTCCATTTGGTCAGGGCTGCCCACTTTCGGAATTTCTGACAGTACAACTCAGCGTCTTCAAGACCCTGATTTAATGCCATCAAGATCTTTTTAGCTTGATTAGTGACATTAGGTTCATAGTACAATAACCCCAGAGCCTGAAAAAATACATCAATATCATTCAAAACAGGATACCCAGGTGTCAGGGAAAAAGCCCAATCCTGAGGGTCGCCGCGCAGGAGAGAGATGTCAATTTGAACCTGCTGTGCTGCGCTCCCCGAGGACTTAGGCTTTAAGGCAAAAAACAACTTACAGTTATTTTTGAAATTCAGAAATTTAGCCCGATCCCCCAAAAACAAATCTGGCATGGGAATCCTAGGTTCCACAACCGGCAACCTAGCAAGATAGGTAGCAACTGTGCAAACTCCATTGAAGAGAGAAAAAAATCCTCAGCACCCAGAGAAAAAGAGGGAAAAATGCAACAAACAGAAAAAAAAAATCTCTGACAACTCTGTCAACTTTTTTCTTTCCACACTATTTTTCCCTTCTGTGAGTACCATATAATTTTCAGTTTGGCCGGTGATACTGTTATGTTAGATATCTGAGGAGGACAGGAACAACAGCCAGGAAGCCGAACACCTGAGATGTTGGTAACTAATGGGTTGCAGATTCCTAAGCTAGCCACACAACTAGATGTAGCCGTGGAGCGTTCCTACGTTGATCCTAGACGCCTCATCACAGCCTGAGGGATAACTACACCTAAAGGCAGAAAGATGAAAGCTATCTGCCTCGGAGCAGCTCCCCAAAGAAAATAGGAAGCCCCCAAACATGTAATGGCGGTTAGACAAGAAGAAAGCACGGACACAGACAAAAAATAGAATGAGCAAACGCTGGGGCCACAAGCTGACTAAATAGTATAGGACAGGAGAGATTACTTTCTGCAACCCAGAAAACCCTACAAAAATCCAACAATTCTGATTACAAAAATACTGAGATCACATGATCTCGCCACCCACTAAATCAGATCTCAGTGTGAACAAAACCAAGCCGCAGCTGCTGAAAAAGCAGGAAAAAGCAAATGAAAAATCAACAGTGGCTACAGACAAACTGTGAGGAGCACAGGCCCCAGGAGGGGACCCGGCTGTCCTCCACAAATGTGCAGAAAACTATGCAAATAGCAAGCACAAAAAGAAAAGCAGAAAATATCTTATCTGAAAGCAGCAGACGCAGGCAAGACACCAGCAAACTTCCAAATGAACCAGGAACCACAATTGAGACCAGAACAATTGATCACCGGTGACCATCATGGGAGGGAACCTCCCTTATATCAGTCCAGTCAGTGATCCCAGATTGCCATTCCTCACTGGAAGGTTCAGTACTGTCTGTAACCACCAGAGGGAGCCTATGCTCATTCACAACAGTGCAGTACCATAGGGCCATTGTTGCAGAACTATTAAAAAAATTGCCATCTCAAAATGCTGGCCGCAGAGATAACAGTTCGTTGGCCAACCAAGCAGGACAGGCGAGACAGACACAAGTCCACTCCAGCAGGGGCAGGGGAACACTGGCAAAGTACTGGAACAGTTTTCTAAGAGCCTCCCATCGACCATGCACTGAGGCTTGGGGTAATCTCACAAGGAATGTAATCTTCTCTAAGATGCTGAGGGAGTACCTTGCTGACCGTACCAACGTCCTCCGTGACTCCTCTGTGCCATTTAATTATTCGGTATCCAAGCTGGACACGTGGCATGAGCTGGCTCTCTACGCCTTGGAGGTTCTGGCCTGCCCTGCCTCTAGCGTTTTGTCCGAGCAGTGTTTAGTGCTGCTGGTGGCATTATCACAGATAAGCGCATTCGCCTTTCTACGGAAAATGCAGACAGGCTAACTCTTATAAAAATGAACAAGGGATGGATTGAGCCTAAATTCTCGACACCACCAAATGATGACAGCGAAGCATAATCTCCAATGTAGTGTTTTTTTGGGAGGTGTATTCCCATGCATCTCTTCACAACCAAACATGGATATGCGCTTCCTGATTTTGGCTATTAGGTGTATTGGTGTCCTCCTCCTCCTTCTCCTCATCCTCACCGTCCACCACCAATTAAACACCAGAGTGAACGTATTTAGTCATGCTCCGGCCACTCTATGTTTTGGCAGTGGTGTTATGAAGCCCATCACCAAAATACAAAAAATATGCACACCCCCAAGGGAAAAGTTTGCCAGCCTATACACTAAGTATATGGGCATTCCAAGTCTAGGAGACCCGCTCCTAGAAATTGGGCCTATTTTTTAATCAGGCCATCCTCCACGTCTGGTCATCCACTGCTACTAGATCAAAAGGGTTTACGTGTTCCATGCAGCTACAGCCAGTGTTGCATTATTAACAAGGGTGGGTGGTTAGGCTGTGCGTAAAAGACTTGTTCTGAAAAAGGTTGAGGTGTATTCCACAGGGGAAATGTTTGACAGCCCGCATTCCAAGTCTAGGAGACCCGCTCCTAGAAATTGGGCTTATTTTTTAATAAGGCCTTCCTCCACGTCTGGTCATCCACCGCCACTAGATCAAAAGGGTTTACGTGTTCCATGCAGCTACAGCCAGTGTTGCATTATTAACAAGGGTGGGTGGTTAGGCTGTGCGTAAAAGACTTGTTCTGAAAAAGGTTGAGGTGTATTCCACAGGGGAAATGTTTGACAGCCCGCATTCCAAGTCTAGGAGACCCGCTCCTAGAAATTGGGCTTATTTTTTAATAAGGCCTTCCTCCACGTCTGGTCATCCACCGCCACTAGATCAAAAGGGTTTACGTGTTCCATGCAGCTACAGCCAGTGTCGCATTATTAACAAGGGTGGGTGGTTAGGCTGTGCGTAAAAGACTTGTTCTGAAAAATATTGAGGTGTACCCCACAGGGAAATGTTGGACAGCCCATAGACTAAGTGTATGGGCATTCCAAGTCTAGGAGACCCGCTCCTAGAAATTGGGCCTATTTTTCAATCAGGCCTTCCTCCACATCTGATCATACACCGCCACTAGAAAAAAAAATCTAAAAACTGTCCATTTTGAAGGGGCAGATGAGTTCCATGCTGGTGTTTATACACATTGAAGAAGCTGTGGACTTTTGACAAGCTATAGAACACAAAGGGCAAGCAGAGAAGCGTAAGTGCAAGAGGCAGCAACTACCCAGTATAGAATATGATGGGACAGGCAATGTGATGTCTAGCTGTGAAGCGCCAACACTGGCAGTCCCATCAGCTCAATATAGCTATTGATGGACAATTAATGGACAAGCAAGGAGATGTGTGGCTGTCTATCAGCAGAGGCAGACGTTTGCTGCATTCTTGTACATGAAGAATTAAAATAAATGTGTAATATAAATTTAGCAGTACAGGTGTCAACTACAATTAATCACTGTGTGATCAAACCCACTGTCACTGCTGCTTGCACCTCTCCTATCTCTCTCTTCCCTTTCAATTGAATCTATATAATAATCGCAGACGTCTATATTAAACTTATTCATTACTATAGTTGCAAAATACACATAGCATTTGTCTAATGTTTTATGGCTTTCCCTATATCTACTGCTGAGCTATGAGCTTTGATATTTTGCTATTATCCAGAGTCACCCTAAAATGGGTGCTGCATTCTCTGCCTCAGCTTTTATACAGGGTATGAGAGTCCCTCCTGATTGGCTGCACTATACTTTATGATGTGAAAGTTACAAGACTTTTCTGGCTGATACCAACTAAGCAATGCCACTTTAAGATGCCGTAAAATTACAGCTGGGAATTCATATCATGGGGGTGATCCTGGGAGGATGAGGGCATTGTTGAGCAGGAAGAATCTATGGGTAGAGAATAACAACGTGTCACTAGATCTCAGAGAGTGAATAACAGTAAGAAGCTAGGTTTGAAGCACATTGTTTAATATAATGACCATGTTCCCAATGCATGCCTGGTTCTTGAGCATATTCTTTCTGCCCATGTAGGTTATTGTTGGCTTATAACTGTAAACATGTCCTACTGCAATTTTGCCGCAGTAGACCATGCTTCAACCACTACACCCCCATTGCTTTACCAGTAATATATTTAGTGTGGGCATAATTAAAATGTTCATTAACCCCTTCAAGACCCAGCCTATTTTGACCTCAAAGACCTTGCCATTTTTTGCAATTCTGACCAGTGTCCCTTTATGAGGTAATAACTCAGGAACGCTTCAACGGATCCTAGCGATTCTGAGATTGTTTTTTTCGTGACATATTGGGCTTTATGTTAGTGGTAAATTTAGGTCGATAATTTTTGCGTTTATTTGTGAAAAAAATGGAAATTTGGCGAAAATTCTGAAAATTTTGTAATTTTCAAATTTTTAATTTTTATTCTGTTAAACCAGAGAGTTATGTGGCACAAAATAGTTAATAAATAACATTTCCCACATGTCTACTTTACATCAGCACAATTTTGGGAACAACATTTTTTTTTGTTAGGAAGTTATAAGGGTTAAAAGTTGACCAGCGATTTCTCATTTTTACAGCAAAATTTACAAAACCATTTTTTTTAGGGACCACCTCACATTTGAAGTCACTTTGAGGGGTCTATATGGCAGAAAATACCCAAAAGTGACACCTTTATAAAAACTGCACCCCTCAAGCTACTCAAAACTACATTCAAGAAGATTATTAACCCTTCAGGTGCGACACAGGAACTAAAGCAACGTGGAAGGAAAAAATGGACATTTTAATTTTTCCAACAAAAATTTTTTTTTAGCATCAATTTTTTCATTTTTACATGGGCATCAGGATAAAATGGATCCTAAAATTTGTTGGGCAATTTCTCCTGAGTACACAGATACCTCATATGTGGTCATAAACCACTGTATGGGCGCACGGCAGGGCTCAGAAGGGAAGGAGCGCCATTTGACTTTTTGAATGGAAAATATGCTGGAATATTTAGCGGTTGCCATGTCGCATTTGGAGAGTTCCTGTGTGCCTAAACATTGGAGCTCCCCCACAAGTGACCCCATTTTGAGAAACTAGACCCCCTAAGGAACTTATCTAGATGCATAGTGATCACTTTGAACTCCCAGGTGCTTCACAAATTGATCTGTAAAAAAAAGAAAGTACTTTTTTTTCACAAAAAATTTCTTTTAGCCTCAGTTTTTTCATTTTCACATGGGCAACAGTATAAATTGGATCCTAAAATTTGTTGGGCAATTTCTCCTGAGTACACAGATACCTCATATGTGGTCATAAACCACTGTTTGGGCGCACGGCAGGGCTCAGAAGGGAAGGAGCGCCATTTGACTTTTTGAATGGAAAATATGCTGGAATATTTAGCGGTTGCCATGTCGCATTTGGAGAGTCCCTGTGTGCCTAAACATTGGAGCTCCCCACAAGTGACCCCATTTTGGAAACTAGACCCCCTAAGGAACTTATCTAGATGCATAGTGAGCACTTTGAATCCCCAGGTGCTTCACAAATTGATCCGTAAAAAAAAGAAAGTACTTTTTTTTCACAAAAATTTTCTTTTAGCCTCAGTTTTTTTCATTTTCACATGGGCAACAGTATAAATTGGATCCTAAAATTTGTTGGGCAATTTCTCCTGAGTACACAGATACCTCATATGTGGTCATAAACCACTGCTTGGGCGCACGGCAGGGCTCAGAAGGGAAGGAGCGCCATTTGACTTTTTGAATAGAAAATATGCTGGAATATTTAGCGGTTGCCATGTCGCATTTGGAGAGTCCCTGTGTGCCTAAACATTGGAGCTCCCCCACAAGTGACCCCATTTTGGAAACTAGACCCCCTAAGGAACTTATCTAGATGCATAGTGAGCACTTTGAACCCCCAGGTGCTTCACAAATTGATCCGTAAAAAAAAGAAAGTACTTTTTTTTCACAAAAATTTTCTTTTAGCCTCAGTTTTTTTCATTTTCACATGGGCAACAGTATAAATTGGATCCTAAAATTTGTTGGGCAATTTCTCCTGAGTACACAGATACCTCATATGTGGTCATAAACCACTGTTTGGGCGCACGGCAGGGCTCAGAAGGGAAGGAGCGCCATTTGACTTTTTGAATAGAAAATATGCTGGAATATTTAGCGGTTGCCATGTCGCATTTGGAGAGTCCCTGTGTGCCTAAACATTGGAGCTCCCCCACAAGTGACCCCATTTTGGAAACTAGACCCCCTAAGGAACTTATCTAGATGCATAGTGAGCACTTTGAACTCCCAGGTGCTTCACAAATTGATCCGTAAATAAAAGAAAGTACTTTTTTTTCACAAAACTTTTCTTTTAGCCTCAGTTATTTTCATTTTCACATGGGCAACAGTATAAATTGGATCCTAAAATTTTTGGGCAATTTCTCCTGAGTACACAGATACCTCATATGTGGTCATAAACCACTGTTTGGGCGCACGGCAGGGCTCAGAAGGGAAGGAGCGCCATTTGACTTTTTGAATGGAAAATATGCTGGAATATTTAGCGGTTGCTATGTCGCATTTGGAGAGTCCCTGTGTGCCTAAACATTGGAGCTCCCCCACAAGTGACCCCATTTTGGAAACTAGACCCCCTAAGGAACTTATCTAGATGCATAGTGAGCACTTTGAACCCCAGGTGCTTCACAAATTGATCCGTAAAAAAAAGAAAGTACTTTTTTTTCACAAAAATTTTCTTTTAGCCTCAGTTTTTTTCATTTTCACATGGGCAACAGTATAAATTGGATCCTAAAATTTGTTGGGCAATTTCTCCTGAGTACACAGATACCTCATATGTGGTCATAAACCACTGTTTGGGCGCACTGCAGGGCTCAGAAGGGAAGGAGCGCCATTTGACTTTTTGAATGGAAAATATGCTGGAATATTTAGCGGTTGCCATGTCGCATTTGGAGAGTTCCTGTGTGCCTAAACATTGGAGCTCCCCCACAAGTGACCCCATTTTGGAAACTAGACGCCCTAAGGAACTTATCTAGATGCATAGTGAGCACTTTGAACCCCCAGGTGCTTCACAGAAGTTTATAACGCAGAGCCGCGAAAATAAAAAATCATTTTTTTTTCTCAAAAAATGATTTTTTAGCCCACTGTTTTTTATTTTCACAATGGTTACAGGAGAAATTGGACCCCAAAAGTTGTTGTCCAGTTTCTCCTGAGTACGCTAGTACCCCATATGTGGGGGGGAACCACTGTTTGGGCACACGTCAGGGCTCGGAAGGGATGTAGTGAGGCTTTGAAATGCCGACTTGATGGAATGGTCTGCGGGCATCTTGTTACGTTTGCAGAGCCCCTGATGTGCCTAAACAGTAGAAACTCCCCACAAGTGACCCCATTTTGGAAACTAGACCCGGCAAAGAACTTATCTAGATGTGTGGTGAGCACTTTGAACCCCCAAGGGCTACACAGAAGTTTATAACGCCCGGGCATGAAAATAAAAAAATCATATTTTTTCCACAATCAGGATCTTTTAGTCCCCAATTTTTTTATTTTCCCAAGGGTAACATGAGAAATTAGACCCAAAAGTTGTTGTCCAATTTGTCCTGAGTATGCTGATGTCCCATATGTGGGAGAAAACTACTGTATGGGCACACGTCGGGGCTCGGATGGGAAGTAGCGACGTTTTGAAATGCTCACTTGATGGAATGGTCTTCGGGCGTCATGTTACGTTTGCAGAGTCCCTGATGTGCCTAAACAGTAGAAACTCCCCACAAGTGACCCCATTTTGGAAACTAGATCCCCCAAGGAACTCCTATAGATGTGTGATAAGCACTTTGAATCTCCAAGTCCTTCACAGAAGTTTATAACGCAGAGCCGTGAAAATATAAAATCATTTTTTTTCCACAAAAATAATTTTTAGTCCCCAATTTTTTTTCCCAATGTTAACAGGAGAAATTAGAACCCCAAAGTTGTTGTGCAATTTTTCCCGAGTACGCTGATACCTCATATGTGGGGATAAACCACTGTTTGGGCATACGTCGGGGCTTGGAATAAAGGGAGCACTGTTTGACTTTTTGAACGCAAAATTTGCAGGAATCAATGGTGGCTCCATGTCGCGTATGGAGACCCCCTGATGTGCCTAAATAGTGGAAACCCCTCAATTCTAACTCCAACCCTAACCCCAACACACCCCTAACCCCAACCCTAACCCCTACACACACCTAACCCTAATACAAACCCTAATCATAACCCTAACGCCAACACACCCCTAACCCTAATCCCAACTCTAACCATAAACCTAACTACAAGCCTAACCCTAATTCCAACCCTAACCCTAATTCCAACCCTAACCCTAATTCCAACCCTAACCCAAATTCCAACCCTAACCGTAATTCTAACCTTAACCCTAATGCTAACCCTAACCCTAGTTCTAACCCTAAGGCTGGGTTCATATTGCGTTTTACCAGCCCGTTCAACACGTAGCGGTGACCGGCTGGTAACGGTATAGCATAGCGCGATCGCGTTATGCTATACCCGCTAGCGCAGATGAATCAGTAGATAATCAGCCGCGGATCCGCAGCAAAATCCGCCGCGGATCTGCAGCGAATCAGCAGCGAAATCCGCCGCGGATCAGCAGCGAAATCAGCCACGGATCAGCAGCGAAATCAGCCGCGGATCAGCAGCGAAATCAGCCGCGGATCAGCAGCGAAATCCGCTGCGGATCCGCAGCGAATCAGCAGCAAAATCAGTCACGGATCAGCAGCGAAATCCGCCGTGGATCAGCAGCAAAATCAGCCGCGGATCCGCAGCGAATCAGCAGCGAAATCCGCCGCGGATCAGCAGCGAAATCCGCCGCGGATCAGCAGCGAAATCCGCCGCGGATCAGCAGCGAAATCAGCCACGGATCAGCAGCGAAATCAGCCGCGGATCAGCAGCGAAATCAACCGCGGATCAGCAGCGAAATCCGCTGCGGATTCGCAGCGAATCAGCAGCAAAATCAGTCGGGGATCAGCAGCGAAATCCGCCGCGAATCAGCAGCAAAATCCGCCGCGGATCAGCAGCGAAATCAGCAGCGGATCAGCAGCGAAATCAGCCACGGATCAGCAGCGAAATCCGCTGCGGATTCGCAGCGAATCAGCAGCAAAATCAGTCGGGGATCAGCAGCGAAATCCGCCGCGAATCAGCAGCGAAATCAGCCGCGGATCCGCCGCGGATCAGCAGCGACATCTGCCGCGGATCAGCAGCGAAATCCGCCGCGGATCAGCAGCGAAATCCGCCGCGGATCAGCAGCGAAATCCACCGCGAATCCGCAGCGAAATCCGCCGCGGATCAGCAGCGAAATCCACCGCGGATCAGCAGCGAAATCCGCCGCGGATCAGCAGCGAAATCAGCCGCGGATCAGCAGCGAAATCAGCCGCGGATCAGTAGCGAAATCAGCCGCGGATCAGCAGCGAAATCAGCCGCGGATCAGCAGCAAAATCCGCCGCGGATCCGCAGCGAATCAGCAGCAAAATCAGCCGCGGATCCGCAGCGAATCAGCAGCAAAATCAGCCGCGGATCAGCAGCGAAATCCGCTGCGGATCCGCAGCGAATCAGCAGCAAAATCAGTCGTGGATCAGCAGCGAAATCCGCCGCGGATCCGCAGCGAAATCCGCAGCGGATCAGCAGCGAAATCCGCCGCGAATCAGCAGCGAAATCCGCCGCGAATCAGCAGCGAAATCAGCCGCGGATCAGCAGCAAAATCCGCTGCGGATGCGCAGCAAAATCAGTCGCGGATCTGCAGCGAAATCAGTCGCGGATCCGCAGCGAAATCAGTTGTGGATCCGCAGCGAAATCCGCCGTGGATCAGCAGCGAAATCCGCCGTGGATCCGCAGCGAAATCCGCTGCGGATCAGCAGCGAAATCAGCCGCGGATCAGCAGCGAAATCAGCCGTGGATCAGCAGCGAAATCCGCCGCGGATCTGCAGCGAAATCCGCCGCGGATCCGCAGCGAAATCCGCCACACGTTGCGGATTTTGCTGCGGATCCGCGGCGTATTTTGCTGCGGATCCGCGGCGGATTTCGCTGCTGATCTGCGGCGGATATCGCTGCGCATCCACGGCTGATTTCGCTGCTGATCCGCCGCGGATCAGCAGCGAAATCCGCCGCGGATCCGCAGCAAAATACGCCGCGGATCTGCAGCAAAATCCGCAACGTGTGCACAGGGCCTAATAGGAAAAAAAAAAAAAAAATCTTTATTTTTTTTTATTTGTCCCTACCTATGATAAAGGGGGGTTCATTTACTTTTTTTATTTTGATCACTGTGACAGTTTATCACAGTGATCAAAATAAATTTTTGGACACTGGGGGGCGCACTGCGCATGCGCCGGCCGGCGGGCGCACTGCGCATGCGCCCGCCATTTTCCAAGATGGCGGCGCCCATGAAGAGGCCCGGGCGGACGCCGGGACCGATCCAGGGACATCGGTGGATCGGGAGAGGTGAGTAGGGGGGTCGGATGGTTAGGGGGGGGGATCGGAAGGTGGGGGCACCGGAGCAAAGGAGGAGGGGAGCTGTTAGTGACGGCGGTGACCGATCGCTGCCATCTTTCGGTGGCGGCGGCCGATCGCCGCCGTGACTCGGTGTGGGGGGTCAGGTCTCGGTGTCCAGCCATGGCAGATGCTATTGCAGCATCGGCCATGGCTGGATTGTAATATTTCACCAATTAAATTGGTGAAATATTACAGATTGCTCTGATTGGCTGTTTCACTTTTAACAGCCAATCAGAGCGATCGTGGCCACGGGGGGGTTAAGCCAACCCCCTGTGGTGAAGCACAAAGGGTCCTGTAACTGCGGGTCGGGTGACCTTTGAGTGACCCCGGTCTCCCGGCCCGCAGGAACGCGATCCTTTCATGACGCAGGGTATGCGTCATAGGTCGGAATGGCACCGACTTTCATGACGCATACGCTGTGTCAAAGGTCGGGAAGGGGTTAAACCATTATGCTTAAATTAGCGATGAGGTCAACAGTCACCAAAAAAAAGTTGTACCATAAAAAATTAACTGTGGTGAACCTTCACTAATTAATTCTCCATCCAGTCAAGTCCCTTTTAAATTTCACTACAAGCATAAAGGAGAATTGAACTACTGTACTTAATCATATTTGGTACATTTTTAGGCTCGTGTCAAAATAATAAAAGTACTTTATCACTATTTGTATTAGTGTGATATGATTACGTGAAAGTCTAATTTAGAAGTCCAATGTTATTACCCTTATCCAGCATGATATGAAATTTATGCATCAGTTGTACAATTATGCAAGGAGCAAAATCCCATTACAGTTTAATGTTTAAAGAACATCATTACTTCAAACTATTTTGATAAGAAAACCTGTCTCAGCAGAAATTAGCGCACCTTTAAAATCCTTGTAGGAAAACGTTAATTTGAATTAAATGAGTCTGTGGGCTGTCTACCAAAGCTGGAATACCAACCTTTTTTCCATTATTATAGAATTATTGTTAAAGACGACGATAATAATAAAAATAATAAAAATCATGAAGAAGAAAGCTTGATAAACTGTGTCTCAAATATAAAAAGTCAAAGCAAATATGAGAACACATCTACAATATTTGGTAACGACCATGGACATTCCTTAACGCTTGCTAAAACTCTAGAGAAGTAGTAAAAAGTAGAGAAATTGTAGCAAAGCATTAAAAAATAAACAACTGAATAACTTAACTTCATGGCTAAAGCAGTCAAGTCGAGCATTTCTCTGCCATCAAAGATCTACTGTAGGTCTTCTCAAAATGGTCTACCTAGGCCTTAGAAAGAGATTCTGCGTTTTCAGTAATTTATATTTGTTAGGAGGATGATCACATAGTTTCCCTCTGTTTGGAACACAATCTGTACTCTTTGAGAAATTAGAGAATGTTATTTTTAGAGCTACCAAATATCAAGAACACCGCACTGCACTTGCTCACTGAGCCAGTGCACGTGTCATGAGTAAGACAGACTGTACTCAAAGATACCTGTGAAGCGGGACAGCAGCAGTGAAGATGCGTGCTTCAGACCAAAAGGACCTGAAGCACGTGACTGCCAAGGGGCGGAGCCGGCCACAGGTCTCTCAGAGGAAGCAGGAGCAGAGAGAAATTGTTTCAGGCCAGACAGGACCTGAAGCACCTGACTGCTAGGGGCGTGGCCTAGGCTCCGAAAGCTAGGAGCAGAAGGAAAACTCCTAGAAGGGTAACTACGGGACAGAGTTACCAAGGGGCATAGACAGAATGGATAGACAGGACATAGCCAAGGAGTCATACCAGAGAGAGCAGCGCAGTACAAGAGAAGCAGGCAGAGGGTAGTCAGGACATAGTCAAGGGGTCATGCACAGAGAGAGCAAATACACAGTACCAAGACAGTAGACAAACTCACAACGAAGAGACGGACCGGGTCAAAACCAAACAAGCAACAAGATATACGGCACAAGGCACAGGCATGCAGGAGGTCAACTAACTCAGCCAAGGGCAGGAGTATGACTGACACCAGACCTAGGTCAATTGGCAACTAAATAGCCGACCTCTGCCAGAGAGAGGCCGAAACAATTAACCCCTGCCTGACCAGGACGGGACAAAGACAAAATCCCGTCCTGGATCATGACACCAAAGAGAAATTAGGCATTATATAACCAATTAAATCAATAGCACATTAGGGTAATATTGAACAAGTTTCCTTGATTATCAACTTGTTAATTTGATGTTATATATGATATATTGACCTGTGAGGTTGTTTAAGTGAAATTGTTTGTGATGTCACAGGAACATAACTGCCTGAAACCCACTCATTACGTAATAAAATTTCTAAGTATTGTCATTTACATTTTTAATAATTCTATGATAAAATGTCTAAATAGTAAATCAGGTATTAATAAATTAATTTGTAGTCTATAGTAACAAAATGGATTAATTTAAAGGTTCTGGTGGTCAAAATTAGTGAAGCTTTGCAAACTCCACTCATTGTTTTCCCTTGGAGTTATTTCTTGGGGGGTTTCAAATGGGTGACATTCGCAGTTGCCCCATGTCTCTATTGTACCCCTAAAAGTGGTACAAGGGAGACATTGACAACAAAGGGCCCCTTTAGAAAATATGTGTCTGGGCTCCTGTCCTTTTAAAAGCAAAGTAAATATATTGTAATAAATATAATTTATTGTAGATATGTATAAATATATCGTTCACATGCTAGACCCATGAAGCACACACTCTGCTCACATAGTAGATATGTGACAGACATATTCGGTTTACTCACTCATTGGACACATGTAACAATGGATACATGACACAACAAATAAGATATATCCTGCTCAGACGCCGCTCACATATGAGTCACATTATGGTCACAATACTCAAACATTACAAGTTTGTCGTGCACTCTTTACTATGGACAGATATTTATTACTTAGGAATAAACATTAATTATTTCCAATCAATGACTGGAAGTAAAACATTTTGGTATCGCCTAAATCTACAGATTTTCGGATAATACACATGTACACAGGTATAGACACATAAGCATTAATCCATTGCAAGTTCACAAATCAATTATATATCTTTCAGATAAAATACAATAATAGATTAATTTCTTGCCTTTCAACCTTCCTAACACTAACTTACTCAGGGTTATGAAACCTTTTGTACTTGATTTGCCTGCAAAGAAATTGTACACTCAGATCAAAGCTGCATAAGATCAGAAAATAGAAAGATACCACCAGAATATCTTTATGAGAACCAAATGTCCATAAATGACTCAATGTCTAACCTATAGCTACTGTTTGAGTTTTAAGTGCATTAAAAGGGTATTTTCAAGTTATAAAATTGCTTTAATTAGTTAGACACCATGAAAATAAGCAAGTTATTATTATTAATTATTTTTAAAGCACCATTAACGCCATGGTGCTGTACATGTAAAAAGTAGTTTACATACAAAATACAGGTATAAATTACAATGACAGACTTGAACAGTTTACATGGTAATGGGGAAGGAGACAGGACAGTAGGTGTTAGGGTTCGATTTCCCGCTGCTGCACAAGGGGAGTCTCGAACCCGTCCCGCTGCGGTTTCCCATTCGTCTCCGGCCGCACTGGAGCCTGCTCAGCAGAGGCGTCGGTCCAGGTGTCTTGCCCACTCCACTACTGGGCAGTGACTTGTTGCTGCCTTTCCTGGATCTGCTATTATAGCCAATGCTGGAGCAGACATCTTTGGGACAAAGTACTGCATTTTCCCTTCTGAGCATGCCCAGAGTGAGATCTCTCATTGGAGATCAGGGGTCACATGCTCAGGTACTGCAGCAGCTCCTATTGGTCCGCCAGGAAGGCCCTGTTACTACGAGTCTTCTGGAACAGGTTTCTCATTGGTCCTTGTTCCTGGAAGGTCCTGTAGCTGTTGCTATAAAAGGGTAGCATGGCTAGGCCGCCATGCGCTAATATCAACCATTGTATGCTATGCGCCAGTGTGGTCATGTGTGTGTGTGGTTAGGGACCCGGCTGAAATAAGCCACTAGAATACCGACTTAATCAGTGAGGAGTTTGGTGTGCTAGCTGGTCAGGGTCGGTGTCCTAGATGCCCTAGATTACCGGCATAACCGGTGAGGAGTTTGATTGCCGTATTCAGGGTCTGGCATTCAGACGCCATAGATTGCGGGTGACTCCCGCGAGGACATTAGCGCATGACCACGTATTATGCTTGCTTAGCAATTATCCGTGTACCTGAGAGCCTGACAGGACACGGTACTTTTTCTCAGCGACTCTGTGACGTAACAGGGTTCGCTTTTGACGCTAGACAGCGCCCTAGCGTTTTACTTTGCGGCTCACTGAAGTTAAGTGAGTTCGCACCTATCGCCATATAGCGCTGTGGCATCCCGTTAGCGGCTCTGGGGATTAACAGAGTTCGCACTTACTGCCACAACGCGCTACGGCGTTTATTTTTGCGACCCTGCGGGATAACAGAGTTCGCTACTTTCACCATCTTATTAGCAGCGGGCTTCGCCTGCACGGTGGACCCCGGGCTGCGAACGCACCTCTCTATTATATCTATTAGTTGCGTTCCGCAGACCCTAACATAATATTAGCACCAGGGTCTGGCTAGTAAAATGGTGGATGACCAGCGTCTAAGGCAGTATATCCAGCAGCTGAGGGAAGGTTGGCGGCTCTTGAGCGCACAACCTCAGCTGTGGATATTACCGCAGTCGCTGTTCAGGCTGCTAGCGTGGCTGGAGCCAGTTTGTCCTCTGCTACCTCTGTCCCTACATTATCCCACCTCCCGCTTCCTGACAAGTTTGCCGGTGACAGCAAGCAATGTCGGGGATTCGTGAGTCCGTGCTCTATACAGCTCGAGCTTCTGGCTGCACGTTTCCCCACGGATCGGGCACAAGTGGGTTTTGTACTGTCTCTACTCTCGGGCAGAGCGTTGTCGTGGGCAACACTGCTGTGGGAGCGTGACGGTCGTGTGGTGCGGAGTGCTCCTCGGTTTTTGGAGGCTCTGAAAAAGGTATTTTTAGGACCTCAGGTTACGCACGATACGGCACTCCAACTGCTGACAATGTCACAGGGCTTGTCCATGGTCAGCCAGTTCTCAGTCCAATTTCGGACTTTGGCCTCTGAATTAGAGTGGCCAGATAAAGTTCTTATTCCAGTGTTCTGGAGAGGACTGGCAGACCATGTAAAGGACGCTTTGGCTACCAGGGAGATTCCTGCCACACTGGAGAAACTCATTTCTATATCTACCCGCATCGACCTCCGTTTTCACGAGCGGAGGTTAGAGCGGACCCAGTGTAGGCAGAGGTTTCGGCTGGCACCCACCTTTGCCAAACCTCTGGAATTTCCCGTTCGGGCGTCTGACTCCCCAGAGACCATGGAGAATACTCGAGTGGGATCTAAGTCTCGGACCACTCGAGTATCCGTGGTCTGTAGAGTGTGTCAGCAGTCAGGACATTATGCCAACCGATGTCCCCAACGAATAAGTAAACGGTCATGTTCCGTGACCATGGGTGCAGGGTCATTAGACGCGAGGGATTTTGCTCCGAAGATGCTCCTTAAAGGGTTAATCTCTCTAGGTTCATCCACCCTTCCCGCCAAGCTTTGTGTGGACTCTGAGGCAGAGGGGAATTTTATGTCCTCCTCCTTTGCCTCTCGCCATTCCATACCGCTGGTGACGCTCGCCGAGCCAATATCGGTGAGAGTGTTGAATGGAGCAATCCTGCCCTCACAAATCACCCACCAGACTGTCACTCTACCTCTGTCTATGTCTCCTTCACATCAGGAGAATATATCCCTTTTTGTCCTTCCTGAGGGAATAGATGAGGTTTTGTTGGGATTACCCTGGCTTCGCCACCACTCTCCCCATATTGAGTGGTCCTCTGGGAGAATACTGGGTTGGGGTGATCATTGCAGAGACAAATGTCTCAGAGAGGACGTTCAGGTTTCCACAACGGAGATACCCATAGATCTTGATTCTCTTCCCAAGGTTTATCGGTCATACGCAGACGTATTCTCCAAAAAGGCAGCGGAGACTCTGCCGCCTCATCGCCCTTATGACTGTCCTATAGACCTCTTGCCTGGAACGGAGCCCCCTCGGGGAAGAGTGTATCCTCTCTCTCTTCCTGAGACAAGGCCATGTCACAATACATCCAGGAAAATCTGGCCAGAGGGTTTATTAGGAAGTCAGTGTCACCAGCAGGGGCAGGATTTTTCTTTGTGCAGAAGAAGAATGGATAATTACGACCGTGTATAGACTATAGGGGTCTTAACGCCATTACCGTTAAGAACAAATATCCTTTGCCCCTAATATCTGAGCTCTTTGATAGGCTCCGGGGAGCAAGGGTATTTACTAAGCTGGATCTTCGTGGTGCCTATAACCTGATCCGCATCCGTGACGGGGACGAATGGAAGACGGCGTTCAATACCAGAGATGGACATTACGAATATCTTGTGATGCCCTTCGGGCTCTGTAATGCTCCAGCCGTCTTCCAAGATTTCGTAAATGACATCTTCCGGGACATGCTTGCCACCTCTGTGGTAGTCTATCTGGATGACATTCTCATCTTTTCTCCAGATATGGACACCCACCGGAGAGATGTTTGCAGGGTCTTCGACCTCTTGCGGGCAAATTCCTTATATGCGAAGTTGGAGAAGTGTGTGTTTGAGCAGGAGTCTTTGCCATTCCTGGGCTATATCATCTCCACTCAGGGATTGGCTATGGATCCTGCCAAACTACAGGCTGTAATGGATTGGCAAGAACCCCACTCTCTTAAAGCGGTGCAGCGCTTTATGGGGTTCATTAATTACTATCGCCAATTCATTCCCCACTTCTCTACTTTGGTTGCTCCCTTGGTAGCCCTCATCAAGAAAGGAGCCAATCCCAAATTGTGGTCAGAGGAGGTCTCCAAGGCCTTTACTTCAATCAAGTCCCATTTTGCTAGCGCTCCTATCCTACATCGTCCCGAGGTTGATAAGCCTTTTATATTGGAGGTAGATGCCTCGTCCGTTGGTGCTGGAGCAGTCCTTTTTCAAAAGGATGCTCAAGGTCGTAAACATCCTTGCTTCTTCTTCTCCAAGACCTTCACACCTGCGGAGAGGAATTATTCCATTGGGGATAGGGAGTTGCTAGCCATGAAGTTGGCCTTTTCTGAGTGGAGACATCTCCTGGAGGGGGCTCGCTTTCCCTTCCAAGTGTTCACTGACCACAAAAATTTGGTCTATTTACAGACCGCCCAGCGGCTAAATTCCCGTCAGGCCAGATGGTCCCTGTTCTTCTCCCGATTCCATTTCACCCTCCATTTTCTCTCAGGGGAGAAGAACATTCGTGCTGATGCTCTGTCTCGCTCCGTGGTGTCCTCTGAGGAGGTGGAGGAGGAGCCTCGGCTGATTGTCCCCACAGAGAGCCTAAGAACTGTGGCTCCGGTTTCGCTTGAGTCTGTGCCTCCGGGCAAGACTTTTGTTCCCATCAATTTGCGACCGGAGGTTCTCTC
Organism: Oophaga sylvatica; assembly: GCA_033576555.1. Taxonomy (NCBI): domain Eukaryota; kingdom Metazoa; phylum Chordata; class Amphibia; order Anura; family Dendrobatidae; genus Oophaga; species Oophaga sylvatica. The sequence goes on along the minus strand of JARQOD010000006.1, from coordinate 282,441,716 downwards.
TTGGGCACACTCGTCCAGGGTGGGTGGACATTTTGGGGCAAAGAGGACATCTGAGTTGCTGGCGAGGACATACTGGTGGCCACATATGGTCCGTGACGTCAGGGAATACGTTCAGGCATGCGTCTCCTGCGCCAAGAATAAGTCCCCTCGACAACGGCCAGCTGGGTTACTCTTTCCTTTACCGGTGGCAGACAGGCCCTGGGAGATGGTCGGGATGGATTTTGTGGTTGGCTTACCCAAGTCTCGGGGCTGCACCATCATCTGGGTGATAACCGACCACTTCTCCAAAATGGTGCACTTGGTGCCGTTGCCACGGTTACCGTCTGCACGGGCCTTGGCAGCATTATTCATTAGGCATATTTTCCGCCTACACAGTATGCCAGACAAAATTGTTAGTGATCGAGGTCCCCAGTTTGCGTCTCGGTTCTGGAGAGAGCTGTGTCGTTTACTCAGCATTGAGTTGAATCTCTCCTCTGCATACCATCCCGAGACGAATGGGTTGGTAGAGAGGGCCAACCAGACCTTGGTCACATACTTGCGACATTTTGTCTCTGCCAGGCAGGATGACTGGGCATCCTTGCTACCGTGGGCTGAGTTCGCTCTAAATAATGCTGTGGCTGACTCCACCGGACAGACCCCATTCCTCCTGAACTACGGTCAGCATCCGCGGGTACCAGTGCCTATGCCCGTGTCTTCCGCCGATTCCAGGGTGGCAGACTGGGCTGTGGAGGCACGGGACATTTGGGACCGCACTCAGGATGCCATTCAGGCCTCCAAAGAGAGGATGAGGTCTTCGGCCGATGCCCATCGGCGCCCCGCTCCTACGTTTGCTCCGGGTGACCTAGTGTGGCTTTCTGCCCGAAACATCAGGCTACGGGTAGAGTCCACCAAGTTGGCACCTCGCTTTTTGGGCCCCTTTAAAGTTCTTGAGCAGGTGAACCCAGTAGTTTACCGCCTAGCCCTTCCGCCTCGCCTTGGTATCACTGACACCTTTCACGTGTCCCTCTTGAAACCCGTGGCCATTTCCCGGTTTTCCGAGTCATCTGCTGGGACGTCGGGTTCATCTACCGACGATCATGAGGTGAACGCCATTGTTGGGTGCAAGGTGGTACGAGGCAAAAAATATTTGGTGGATTGGAGGGGTTATGGGCCTGAGGATAGATCCTGGGAGCCTGCCGAGCATGTTCACGCTCCGCAGCTCATCGCTGCCTTTGAGCGCAGTGAGGCCCAGAGAAGGGGGGGTAATGTTAGGGTTCGATTTCCCGCTGCTGCACAAGGGGAGTCTCGAACCCGTCCCGCTGCGGTCTCCCATTCGTCTCCGGCCGCAGTGGAGCCTGCTCAGCAGAGGCGTCGGTCCAGGCGTCTTGCCCACTCCACTACTGGGCAGTGACTTGTTGCTGCCTTTCCTGGATCTGCTATTATAGCCAATGCTGGAGCAGACGTCTTTGGGACAAAGTACTGCATTTTCCCTTCTGAGCATGCCCAGAGTGAGATCTCTCATTGGAGATCAGGGGTCACATGCTCAGGTACTGCAGCAGCTCCTATTGGTCCGCCAGGAAGGCCCTGTTACTACGAGTCTTCTGGAACAGGTTTCTCATTGGTCCTTGTTCCTGGAAGGTCCTGTAGCTGTTGCTATAAAAGGGTAGCATGGCTAGGCCGCCATGCGCTAATATCAACCATTGTATGCTATGCGCCAGTGTGGTCATGCGTGTGTGTGTTTAGGGACCCGGCTGAAATAAGCCACTAGAATACCGACTTAATCGGTGAGGAGTTTGGTGTGCTAGCTGGTCAGGGTCGGTGTCCTAGATGCCCTAGATTACCGGCATAACCGGTGAGGAGTTTGATTGCCGTATTCAGGGTCTGGCGTTCAGACGCCATAGATTGCGGGTGACTCCCGCGAGGACATTAGCGCATGACCACGTATTATGCTCGCTTAGCAATTATCCGTGTACCTGAGAGCCTGACAGGACACGGTACTTTTTCTCAGCGACTCTGTGACGTAACAGGGTTCGCTTTTGACGCTAGACAGCGCCCTAGCGTTTTACTTTGCGGCTCACTGAAGTTAAGTGAGTTCGCACCTATCGCCATATAGCGCTGTGGCATCCCGTTAGCGGCTCTGGGGATTAACAGAGTTCGCACTTACTGCCACAACGCGCTACGGCGTTTATTTTTGCGACTCTGCGGGATAACAGAGTTCGCTACTTTCACCATCTTATTAGCAGCGGGCTTCGCCTGCACGGTGGACCCCGGGCTGCGAACGCACCTCTCTATTATATCTATTAGGTGCGTTCCGCAGACCCTAACAGTAGGTTAGGTAGAAGCAACTTCTGGGATGGGGAGGTGGATTATTGCAGGGTGCAGGCATTCTTGAAGAGGTGGGTTTTCAATTTCTGTCTGAAGGGTCCGAAGGTGTTGGATAGTTGGACATGTTGGGGCACAGAATTCCAGAGAATGGGAGATACTTGGGAGGCAATTGGGTGAGGAACAAATAAGTGTGGAGGAGAGAAGGCGCTCTTGGGAGGACCGAAGAGTATGTGTGTGGAGAAATCTGGAGATTAGTTTGGATATACAGTATATGGCGTGTGCAGATTATGGACCAACTTGCAGTCAGTGTTAGTAGTTTGATCTGAATTAATTGGGAAACTGGAAAATAATGAATGGATTTGTAGAAGGCAGAAATGGAGAGGTAGAGAGGTGGATTAATCAGGCATCAGAGTTAAGGATGGACTGGAGATGTCTTAGCTGGGAGGCCACAGAGAAGATATTGCATTAGTCAAGGTGGGAAATGATGAGAGCATGCACCAAAATTTTAGTAGATTCAGAGTTTGGAAAAGGACGGATTCTGGAAATATTTTGGAGTTGGAGGCGACAGGAGGTGGTAAGAGCTTGTCTGTGCAGTTTGAAGGACAAGGCTAAGTCAATAGTTACTCCAAGGCAGCAGAATTCCGGTACAGAGGAAAAGGTGATGCCATTAATTTTGTGATAGATTGGGTAGGAGAGTTAAGAGCAATGAAGAAAATATAATGAGTTTAGTTTTGCTCACATTAAGCTTCAGGAAGTATGATTTGCAAATTACGCTTTTCTATCTTCCTTTATTTATCTTCCTATGAAAGATTTTTTCTTTCATAGTGTACAGCTGTTTTCCATGGACGACTAGTGACTGCTCACATCTTGGCAAAATGTGCATAGTAGTTATGCTCCAGGAGAGGGGTTAACTACTAATATCCCTGACACCTTTCTCCAGCCCATTGATTTTTATACAGAAGTCTTCTGTTCATCTCTCTCAACCCTCTCAGTTCCTGACAAGCTGTTGTTATCTGTCTTGGAAAATCACTAGCCCTTTACATGTAAAGATAATTATGGAGTATTCAAAGAGAAAATCATATATAGGAACCCCAAGAATGAAAAAATATAAAATATAACTTTTATTAATTAAATACTAAAAGGGACACACAAAACATCACACATAATTTAAAAAGTGCACACTGAAATGACCCTGAAATGCCACCCTAAATTGTATACTGCCTTGCCGCGGAGGTTGGCACCCTAAGATAGCCCACACGAGATTGGCGCCCCCGCTCAACGTAGGCTGACCCTAAGGTCCTATAATTGCCCTACCAACAGAATAACAGTTAATAATAATCTAAACAGACATATCAGTAGATGTTTAACAATAGTCTTGATATGCTGGTCAATAATATGACCCTCACACACACTTCATAGGGACATCAATCTCAAAAAATGGTCACAATCGACCTCATATTTCACCCATATATATAATAAAGAGTCTCATAACTGAGGGATACTCATCTAGCAAGTAGTTGAATTAGCCTCTACGTGTTTTGCCAGCAATGGCTCATCAGGAGGTCAGATGTATTGATATTGCCCATCATTTTTTGAGATTGATGTCCCTATGAAGTGTGTGTGAGGGTCATATTTATTGACCAGCATATCAAGACTATTGTTAAACATCTACTGATATGTCTGTTTAGATTATTATTAACTGTTATTCAGTGTTACACTACACTCATAGAATCAAGACACGTTGTTTCATCCATATTAAGAGCATAAGACACCATTGCTGTGTATGAATTTTTCTAAAAAAACGTGCTGTTATGCAGGGATCAGCCGTTCAGATTTCTATTAGTGAGGGATCTCGGTTATTTAATTAAGATGCATTATATCAACCTGATCTCCTTTAACCTGTTATCAACAGGTATATTCTGCCACTTTTCCCACCTATAATGGGTGTATTTTCATCTGTTGTGAGAGATATAAGGCTCACTTGTTGGTAGGGCAATTATAGGACCTTAGGGTCAGCCTACGTTGAGCGGGGGCGCCAATCTCGTGTGGGCTATCTTAGGGTGCCAACCTCCGCGGCAAGGCAGTATACAGTTTAGGGTTGCATTTCAGGGTCATTTCAGTGTGCACTTTTTAAATTATGTGTGATGTTTTGTGTGTCCCTTTTAGTATTTAATTAATAAAAGTTATATTTTATATTTTTTCATTCTTGGGGTTCCTATATATGAAAATCACTAGCCCGCAGCACTGACTTTTCCCTCAGCAGTTTTTCTAATCACGGCTCTCGGCTCTTGCTGTCCCGGTGCTGTATGTTTGTCCAAATGATCTTTCATCTCTATATATAAATATAGAGTACACTTATAAACAAGCCACTAATAGCTAAATGTGTTACAGCAGAACTTGTGCTGAGCATTAGGGAATGTGCATACGTTGCGGATTTAGCTGCATTTCCGCAGCGTTTTTGGACTCGCGGAATTGCATCAAATCCGCAGTGTGGTGCACAGCCAATGTTATTCAATGTAAAATCAAGAATTGCTGTGCACATGCTGTGGAAAAATCTGTGCGGATTTATAGTGCTTTATTTTCCGCAGCATGTTAATTCTTTTTGCGGATCCGCAGCAACGCTTTGGCATAAAATATATTTTCTCTCTCTCTCAAAACAGAACACTTCACCTCGCAAATCCGCACACCAAAAACACATTATAATCCGCAATAAATCCGCATGAATTCTGCAGAAAATCCGCAAGCATTTTCCCCTGCGTTTTCTGCCAGGAGGTGCAGATTCTCTACAAAAAATTCTACACACTAATTTGCAACTTGTGCACATACCCTTATAGTTCTGCAGTTCTATTCACCAAAGCTGTCACTCAAGGATTAGAGCCTGCCCCACCAGAAACAGGAAGTAAGGAGACTTTAAGGAGACTAAATGGAGCTCTGAGCTGCTCAACGTGAGAATACCCGTTTTATATGATCTATACTAAACACAAACTTCAATTTGCAGAAAATTTTTATAATTTTTGCTTCAAAATAACATATGTTGACCCCTATGTCACACAAATCAAAGCTTCATACAACTTACAAATAATTATGAAAAACAAAACAAAAATGATAAGTTATGAACAGTGGATAACGTGACAAAACACTTTTTCAGTCCATTGATAATATTGGTATGATGAACATATTTCAAACCAAGTGATCTCAAACTGTGACCCAACCATAAAGGAAGTCAAAACCTCTAGATAGCTTCATAAAAATCTATAATATGAAAATCTAATTTGCAATAGACAGTGGAATTGTCACCAAGCAACAGCTGGCAAGTGATAACAGGCTTACGAAAGAATCTTCCATTTGGCACTAAAAGTAAATTTTAATGCCAACAGGGAGTAAGAAAGCACAAACTCTAGCATGCTCAACTTTACCTCCTAATGTTTCTTGGAAGTCTTGGAAAAAGTGAGAATTTTGAATGAATTATAGCAGATGGATGCATGCATGGATTTTAAGAGGTGTTAAACATGACTACAGCCTGAAAGGGAATGAAAGGGTCTTAAACAGAGAAATATTTTAATGAACCATAAAGTGCAAATGTTCTGATGAGAGTGGATAAGCGAAAAAGTCATTTGTACAATCAACTGACAAGCACGGAAATACACATAGAAAATGAAATACAATGAGAAAATATTGAAACCTTGCAATGCAAGATAATATGCAGTAAGAACAAAGTCCTATTTCTTTGCCTTATCTTAATGATGAAACCCCCATGCATGATGTCTTGGTGTGACACCTTTTAAATGTTTGTCCTCTTCTCATATTCTTTAAAGGGAACCTGTCAGATCATTTTTATGTAGTTTACTAATTGTAAGGAGGTTAATGGCCATGTAGTCAATGGGAGGTATGTGTCACAGAGATGGCTGCTCCCTGAGATGCAACCTGGAGTATTTTACTTTAGTGCACGTGAGCACTAAGATGTTGTTTAGTGCACTTGGCTCCTGGTTGCAGGTAGCTATGAGAGATGGGTGGGTCTTGCTATCCACATACCTCACCTGTGGGTGTGGTTACAGCCTACATAATGGAGGCTGTTGTTTGGCACAGGGGCTGTGACCAACAAAAAAGGAATTTCAACGAGCTCCCTTTCTTGCCATAGCTTCATAAGATTGACGCGGTACACTTGGTATGGTTTACGTCTTCCTAATAGATGAATCTTGTAGTTTCACTTCATCCACTTTCCCCACTACCTCATAGGGGCCTTGCCATTTGGCCAAGAACTTATTTGACATTGTGGGAATAAGTACGAGGACTCGGTCCCCGAGGCTGAGCTGCCTCACCCTGGCTGATCTGTTGTAGCTTGAGCCTCTTCTGGCTGGAGAAGATGTCCTTTTATGTTGGCCATCACCTTCACAATCTTCTCCTGCATTTGTGGGATGTGCTCGATGATGGACTGGTAGGGCATGACTTTGACTTCCCAGGTTTACTTCTCTATACTGTATCAATGAGACGCCATACAGAAAATTCACTAGAGGCTTGTGGAATCTACCGGATAGAAAACAACAGGTACGGTAGAAGACACTTCCTGTCTCTACCATTCTTCTCTATGACCTTCTGTAGCATAATCTTCAATGTTTTATTGAATCTTTACAAAAGGCTGTCCATCTGGGGATGGTACACTGATGTCTTCAGTTCTCTCATTAATGTCCTTCTTGCTCGGACTGAGAGTTTTGGTGGGCAGCCATCTCTTGGCAGGTTTGTTGTGGTACTATGTTCTTTCCATTTGATGATAATGGATTTGATGGTGCTCCGAGGGATCATCAATGATTGGGAATTTTTTTTTATAACCCAACCCTGACTTGGACTTCTTGACAACTTTGTCCCTGACTTGTTTGGAGATCTCCTTGGTTTTCATGGTGTTGTTTGGTTAGTGGTGCCTCTTGCTTAATGGAGTTACAGCCTCTGTGGCTTTTCAGTAAAGGTATGTATATACTAAGAGACAATGTGATACAATGTGATATATAGATGGACATCCTTTCATTAAGCATGTCACTAATGAAGATAATTGCTTGCACCAAGAAATGTTAAGGGTTTCATCACAATAGGGGTGAATACATATGCAAATAAAATTTTTTAGTTATTTGATCCCGTAAATTTAACTTATGTCTATCGTTTTCTCACTTCACTTCATCAACTTAGACTATATAGTGCTGATGTATCACACACAAATTGGATTACAAAAATATTTAATCACCGGATGCAATTTAGCAAAATAGGTAAAAAGTCAAGAGGGTGAATACTTTTGCAAGCCACTGTATCTTGGCTGATTATCAAACGATAGAGGGGTAGTGTCCCCCTATTTTTCTTAACCAGCCAAGCAAAAGCAGACAGCTAGGTACTGGTATTCTCAGACTGGGAAGGAGCCATGGATATTGGCCCTCCCCAGCCTAAACATAGCACCCTGCAGCGCCCCAGAAAAGGCGCATCCATTAGATGCCCGAATTCTGGCAATTTGCCTGGCTCTACCCACTTGCCCTGGTGCGGTGGCACCTTTTTCTGAGTCGGCTGCGAGCTGCTATTTTTTGGCTGGGAGGGCCAATATCCATTGCCCCTTCCCAGTCTGAGAATACCAGTCCCTAGCTGTCTGCTTTAGCTTTGTTGGTTTTGAAAAATGGGGAGACACTATGCCGTTTTTTTAAATTATTTATATAAATAATTTAAAAAATGGCATGGGGATCCCTCTATTTTTAATAATCAGCAAAGCTGAAGCTCACAACTGGGGGCTGCAACTCACAGCTGTTGGTTTTTCCAGCGCTGGTTATCAAAAATAGAGGGGACCGTAGGTCTTCTTTTATTTTTTTTTCCACAGTGTGCACAGGACAATCACAACCATGCCAATACTTGACATGGCTATGATTGGGCCAGAAGCACCCATACAGTATAGCTTGTTGATAGGCTGGGGCTGCGCTGATCCCAAACAGTAAGGGCTTGTGTACAGTCATGGCCAAAAGTTTTGAGAATGACACAAATATTATATTTTCACATGATCTGCTGCCCTCTGGTTTTTATGTGTGTTTTGACAGATGTTTTTATCACAGACAGAAATATAATTGCAAACATATGAGTAACAAAAGCTTATATTGACAGTTAGAATGAGTTAATGCAGCAAGTCAATATTTGCAGTGTTGACCCTTCTTCTTCAGGACCTCTGCAATTCTCCCTGGCATGCTCTCAATCAACTTCTGGACCAAATCCTGACTGATAGCAGTCCATTCTTGCACAATCAATGCTTTCATTTTGTCAAAATGTTTAGGTTTTTGTTTCTCCAACCCGTCTCTTGATGATTGACCACAAGTTCTCAATGGGATTAAGATCTGGGGAGTTTCCAGGCCATGGACCCAAAATCTCTATGTTTTGTTCCCTGAGCCATTTAGTTATCACCTTTGCTTTATGGCAAGGTGCTCCATCATGCTGAAAAAGGCATTGTTGATCGCCAAACTGCTATTGGAGGGTTGGGAGAAGTTGCTCTTGGAGGACATTCTGGTACCATTCTTTATTCATGGCTGTGTTTTTAGGCAAGACTGTGAGAGAGCCGATTCCCTTGGCTGAGAAGCAACCCCACACATGAATGGTTTCAGGATGCTTAACAGTAGGCATGAGACAAGACTGGTGGTAGCGCTCACCTTGTCTTCTCCGAATGAGGCGTTTTCCTGATGTCCCAAACAATCGAAAAGGGGATTCATCACAGAAAATAACTTTACCCCAGTCCTCAGCAGTCCACTGCCTGTACCTTTTACATAATATCAGTCTGTCCATGATGTTTTTTCTGGAGAGAAGTGGCTTCTTTGCTGCCCTCCTTGAGATCAGGGCTTGCTCTAAGAGTCTCCGCCTCACAGTGCGTGCAGATGCACTCACACCTGCCTGCTGCCATTCCTGAGCAAGCTCTGCACTGCTGGTAGCCCGATCCCGCAGCTGAAACACTTTTAAGAGACGGTCCTGGCGCTTGCTGGTCTTTCTTGGGCGCCCTGGAGCCTTTTTGGCAACAATGGAACCTCTCTCCTTGAAGTTCCTGATGATGCGATAGATTGTTGACTGAGGTGCAATCTTTCTAGCTGCGATACTCTTCCCTGTTAGGCCATTTTTGTGTATTGCAATGATGACTGCATGTGTTTCTTTAGAGATAACCATGGTTAACAGAAGAGAAACAATGATGCCAAGCACCAGCCTCCTTTTAAAGTGTCCAGTGGTGTCATTCTTACTTAATCATGACAGATTGATCTCCAGCCATGTCCTCATCAACACCCACACCTGTGTTAATGGAGCAATCACTGAAAAGATGTTAGCTGGTCCTTTTAAGGCAGGGCTGCAATGATGTTGAAATGTGTTTTGGGGGATAAAGTTCATTTTCTAGCCAAATATTGACTTTGCAAGTAATTGCTGTTAAGCTGATCACTCTTTATAACATTCTGGAGTATATGCAAATTGCCATTAGAAAAAGTGAAGCAGTAGACTTTGTAAAAATTAATATTTGTGTCATTCTCAAAACTTTTGGCCATGACTGTACACGTTGCAGATTTGGTGGGTTTTTGGTGCATTTGTTCTATGCTGATTTACTAGCAAAACCTGAAGCAATCCAGATGGCATCAAACTGAATGAGAAACCTGGATTGTCATGCACACTTTGAGTATTTTTGACTTGCAGAGTTGGTGCAGAAAATAATCTGCAACATGTCCATTCTCTGTGTGTTTTTGCCAGCGTTTTTCACCATTGACCTCATTTAAATCAGTCAAAAATCTCTAGGCAAAAACTCATGCAAAAACACATAAAAAACACACAAAAATGTACGTTTTTGCAGCTGCGTTTGCGTGTGCACATAGCCTAACACGGACTTACAAGAGAAGTCCGTTTTCAGGGCAAATGCACAGATACTGTGTTCGGTATGGATCCCGAACGCTACCGTTCGGGTTCGCGAATCCCTACATATGACCAGTCATGTATATTAGCCTCCTCAAATTGAAAAACACTGTATATAGTAAAGTTTTTTAAAGAAGCACTCCCATTACAGTTTTAAACCTCTTAATATGTTGCATTCATCATATTATATAGCACTATGTACTTACAATTGCTCATTTTACCCTTTTATCCAGCTAATTCTTCTGTTTTCCATTATGTCTATGACATCACATGATTAAAAGCAGACAAACTGAATCCTTCTACGCTCTATGTAGAAACAGGGGTCAATTTCCCCTGTATGATTCACCAATCACTACAAAAGTCAATGTCAGGGGGAGGAGGGAGCAGCCAGATTAAAAGTTGGAAGAGTGGAATGATAAATGCAAGGACAAGATACTTCCTGTTTCTACACAGGGCAGAGAAAAGAGAAGAATTAACTGGGTAGAAAGACAAAATGGGAAATTGTAAGTATTTAGTGTGTATGATAATTTCAATATATTAAAAGGATAAAAACTTTGATGGGATTGCTTCTTTAATTGTTGGCGGATGATGGACAGGTTTGGTCACTTGCCCTTGCATCGTTGGTCATTGTCAGACCAGTAGCTCTGTGTACTCTGTGAGGAAGCATTCACATAAACCTCGGTCCAAATGGGGTAACTCTATTTTTATATGCATATACTGTAACAGGAACTAATGAATTGGGTTGACTGCTTCTAAGGCCTCATTCAGATGTCCACATTTTTCATATGAATGCTATCTGTGGTTATCACAGATATCACTCATACATGTGATGACCTACAGGGTGATTCAAATGTCCATGATTTTTCGCAGACTGCAGTCTGAAGAAAATCCCGAAGACATGTCTGATTCTCATCTGAGGATCGGATCAAAATCGGCAGTGCAAGTCTATGGGTCCATCTAAAAATTGAACTGCCCTTGGATGACATCCAAGTGTCATCTAATTTCACAAACTATCAGAAAGGAGAAGGTGGAGAAACATTTTATTTTCTCATGTATAAGAAAAATTGATGACACTTGGACCACACTCTGCCCAAATTCTGATCAAAGTGTGATTCCCCAAAAATCGGATGTCTGATTGAGGCCTAATTATTGTAGTAACATGGTTTGCAATCAAATCTGTGTTTTTTAGCTATGAAACTTATAGATTGAAATTGATATAGATTCCCTTCAGAATTTTCACTATAAATTTTTACTTTCTTGAACAGCATTAGCAGTGTATTAGGCCGGGATGACACATGCAAGGAAATCGTCCTACACTCGCGTGTGAAATCCCAGCTCTGGCGCCGGCAATCGGGAGTGGAGTGCGCGGCAGCATGTGTTTCTATGCAGCCGCTCGCTCCACTCCCGAGTGCCGGTGCCAGAGCTGGGATTTCACATGCGAGCGTCGGACGATTTCCTCGCATGTGTGATCCCGGCCTTAAGCCTGTTTCACACATCCGTTTTGCGCCTGACGGATCCAGGAACTAGTATGTAAAACCGGATGAGACGGATCCGGTTTTTCGTCAGATGCGTCTCGGGCATCCGACCAAAAACCGGATCCATCCCATCCGTTGCATCCAGTTTTTTATCCGTTTTTTGCCGGATTACGATGGATCCGGTTTTTTAAAAACGCCCCCTAAAAACGTCATTGGCTACTGTAATCCTATATATACACTGTATATACAGCCCATCTTTGACAGGTTGTAGAGAAGCAAGTGCAGGTTGGAGAGAAGAGCAAGTGACTGGCGTAGATGGATGTTATTATTGGCAATATATTCAAGAATCTGGTGGATTTTACTGCGGAGGCGAATCGCTTGTAGATGATAGTTATGGAGGAGAGAAAGATACAGGAGCGCATTATGCGTCAGTGCCACCGACGACGCCGTATGTGGATCCACCCCATCACAGCACAGAGACAAACTCGTGGCGTGTATTCTACACTGTGCATGGAGCTGAGAGAAAATCCGGAGAAATTTTTTGCCTACCTTCGGATGAAGAAAGAAAATTTTGACTTTTTGCTGAAGCGTAATGGAGAACAAATCCGAAGATCCGACACCTATTGTCGCTTCTCAATTTCTCCGGTGGAGCGTCTGATGGTCACTATAAGGTAAGCTATATGTATTGGATCTGCTCGCTTGAGCACACTTGTAATTTGAATGTTGTTGCTGGCAGTTTTTAACCTTTTTTTTTTCATTCGAGGGTTTACTGCGAGGCTGTCAGCATTAGCTCTGGTCCCCACAGTAAACATGTTAACCCTTTGTGAAAGATTACAGCGTTGGACCTGATTGAGAGCCGGATAGGTAAGAATAATGTTTTTTATTATAGGAGAACAAGGGAATCGAAGGAATACCAGTACAATAAAAGATGGTCAAAAACTGTGTGTTTATTTCATTTAAATGGTTTTTTTTTATATCTCCAATTGTTATAGCTGAGTTCTGCTATGTAATGTTGTGATTGTGAACTATTTTTTTTTTCTTTCTTGTTTATAGATTTCTGGCAACAGGAGAAACGCTGTCATCGCTCCATTTCCAATACCGCCTGGGAATTTCAACGCTATCAGGCATTATCAAGTACACTTGTCGTTCTCTGTGGGACTCTTTGGTTGGAGAATTTCTTCCAGAGCCAACTACAGACCGGTGGCTTGAAATAGCGGACCAGTTTCTCCGGATCTGCCAGTTTCCAAATTGCCTGGGCGCGGTTGATGGCAAACACATCCGCATTCTAAATCCTGCAGGAACCGGATCCGAGTTCTTCAACTACAAAAAATATTTTTTGGTCGTCCTCATGGCTATTGCTGATGCGGAGTACAAATTTATTGCTGTGGACATTGGGGCTTATGGAAGGTCCAATGACTCACAAGTGTTTAAACTTTCAGCTATGGGTCAGAGACTGTACGGAAACACTTTTCAGTTTCCACCCCCTAGGCCGCTGCCTCAAACCTCTGGGCCACCTATGCCTTTTGTCTGTGTAGGTGATGAGGCATTCCAGCTGTCCGAACACCTCTTGAAACCGTACTCCAGCAGAGGATTGACCCAAGCAAAGCGCATTTTCAACTACCGCCTCACAAGAGCCAGACGGATGGTGGAGTGCGCGTTTGGGATTATGACAGCCAAATGGCGTATCCTATTGACTGCGATCAACCTGAAGACAGAGACTGTGGATGACGTTGTAAAAGCGTGCGTGGTCCTACACAATTTTGTGATCAGCAAGGAACCGATTTCTATTGAGGACCACTATGAAGAAACAACCTTGCACGACTACAGCAACATTACCAATCGGAGTACACTGGGGTTTCACAAATGTGGGACCATTTTGCACAATACTTTCTGTCACCAGAAGGTAGACTAGACTGGCAGGATGACAGAGTGTGATAAATTGATTTGTTCTTTTAAAACTCATGTAAACTTCTGTAACCACAATAAACCTTTAAAAGCAAACTTGTCTACCTTCTTGTGTGTTTTCTACTGTATTTAACTTTTTGACCATAGTTGTGTCCCTGACTGGGTTTTTTTACCCAAAGTATTTCACATTTTTTCAAAAAATGTGTACCTTGTTGGGGATAACCTAACAAAGTTCACAAGTTTTGGAAAAAGGTAAGATACTTTGGATACTACACAACCCGGGACACAACTTTGGCAAAAAGGTTAAATTTATGTACCTTTTAACCAAAGTTATGTAGATGTTTTTTACCTATTACCCTAGGATGTTGGTGTTTGTGTACCCAAATATGTTTACCTGTTTTACTACATTTTTAACTTAACATCCTATAAAGAAATGACAGACAACAATTGTAAACCAATTTAACTTTTATTAAAAAAAAAAAATTATTTAATTTTTGTAAAAAGTTGCATTTTTGTAAAATGTAGAATTTTAATAAAATTTATTTTTTATTCAAAAAAAGGTTTTTTTTTTGCTGAACCAAAAAAATACAAACTATTTACAGTTGGGTGTAGTATGGGGTGGAAATACTGCTGGAGGGGCTGCGGGACACTTCGACCGTGGGAGTGTGGAGAGAGGACTGGGACGGTGGTGGGGAAGGAACAGTAAAAGGTGAAGGGTGGAAAGAGTTAGAGAATGGGAGGACAAGTTGGAGGCAGAACAGGTGATGGGTGGTGGAGTGGAGGGTGGGTCAGGGACTGGAGGAGCAGGTGATATGGTAGGGAATTGGAAGGAGGAAGGAGGTTGGTAAGAGGCAGGAGTGTGGTACGGGGTAGGTGGCTGGTAGCGGAGAGGTTGCTGCTACTGGGGAGGTGACTGGAGTTGGGGAGGTGGCTGGAGTTGAGGAGGTGACTGGTACTGGGGAGGTTGCTGGAGTTGGGGAGGTAGCTGGTACTGGGGAGGTTGCTGGAACTGGGGAGGTGGCTGGTATTGAATAGGAGGGGGAGGAGGGACGGCGGCTGGAGGGGGGAGGTGGAGGAACGACTGGGGTGGATGGAGGAGGTTGGGTGGTAGACTGCACTAGAGCAGCGTGGCACGTAAGCATTACATACATCTGCTGGTCAGTAGATAGCGTATCCATGGGCTCCGCCACAGACCTAAAAAAGCTGTGATTTGGAGATGTTCTTGCTTCCGAATGCATGGTTTGCAGAAGTGTCTTCACCTCCAAGATGTTGGTGTTTATCTGATTAATGCCTGCAGCAAGTTGTTCAGATAATACTTTGAGACAGTTCTGGAAAGATGCATTCAGATGCAAGAACTCGGGCGCATAGCTCCTTTCCTGACCCCTCTGCCGCTGCCACCCAGTAGCCGCAGGTGTACTAGAGGTGGCAGTGGCAGAAGGGTGGGGTAAAGGGAATGCTATCTCCTCACCAGCAGATTCATGGAAAGCAGGCGGCCACGATGCTCCAGTGCTGGTGGATGGGACTGCGGGATCAGATGTGAGGGAAGGCTGGGAAGGTGCAGATGTACCGGGGCGGTCGAAGTGTCCCACGGTGCCGGTCTCCTGAGGGATCGCCCCAGAAGGATCCAACTCTGCGGGCGCCCGAGTGCTGGTCACCGTTCTGTGGAATAAAGAGAAAAAATACAATTAATATACAGATGTGGAATAGCCCTGGCTGAAAAAAAACATTTGTTAGACATGGTAACATTTTCTTGTAATATTTACCTTCTGGTGACCATTGTTGCCCGCAGGAACACCAGGGCTCGTGCGTTCTTGTACTTGCTCTGGCGTCCTGCAGATCCACTCGGGGCCCGCATCTCCTTGTTGAACTCCTTCTTGAAGCGATCCCTCACAGACTGCCACTGCTTCACAATTCTCTCCCCTGAAACAAGATAGCACAAATTGGTTAGTATACAATATCAGTGTTTCCCAAACTTCAGTCCTCGTGGCCCCCACGGGTCATGTTTTCAGGATTTCCATAGTGTTGCACAAAAGGAAATCCTGAAACATGAACCGTGGGGGCCACAAGGACTGAAGTTTGGTAAACACAGTTTTACATTCAGCAACCTGAACTGTATATACTTACGGTGTTGAGTCTGGGCCCGAACATCGAGGTCCTCCCAGCTTTCCACCAGTAGCGATGCGACTTCCTCCCAGAGCCGTCGGGTCACTATCAGTTCCACAGCGGCTCCCTTTCTCGGACCAGATCAATGAGGAGGTCGATGTCTATCCCTCCTCCTCCTCACCGTCCGAGTCGGGAGCACGCTGTGAAGCCTGTTAAAGAAAAAGAGAAAAAAAAAGTACTTTAGCCTCCAGACTAGCAAGTTAAAAAAAAAAATTTAAAAAACAAAATAAAAAATTAAAAAAAAGGTAAAAAAATAAATAAAAGGATATACTTACACGATGGTGACCGCCGCGTCTCTCACGCCGATGACTCTGGGAGGCACTGTGAGGACCTCTTTCCCGAGCACCAGATCCGGGAGACTAAAAGAAAAAATAAAAATTTGTGATATAGGCATATGTGTTGGGTGCTGTGTGATGTATGTACTAAATGGTTTTCTATGTGTTGTGTGTGGTGTGATGTTGTGTTTCTGCGATTGATGCAGGATACTTACGACTTGTGAGCCCTCTCCGGGTATCTCTACACCCCGTCCTTCTTCTGGGAGCTCCTCTTCATCTTGCGATTCCTGTTATTAAAAAAAGACAATCAATACATATATCCCACAGATGGATTGTGAAAAAAAAAATAAAAAATTACGGCCAAATGCTGACGATGAGAGGGAGGGCTCCCAGAAGAAGATGTCTCTTCATGAGGCTGCAGCTCCATGGACTCTGGTTCGGGTGGAGCTGATGCTGCTGCTTCTTGTGCTAAAACCGCGAGTGCTGTTGCTGCTGCTGTTTGGCGGTATCTTCTGTGGAATAAAGACACAAAAAGGGCCATGGAATATATGTATATTCCATGGCCCTGGCTGAAAAAGAAAAAATTGATTAAATTTTTTGGGAATGGGGGATGTGATATTTACCGTCTGCTAACTGATCTCCTCTCCTCTGCCTGTTGCTGCTGCTGCTTACGCTCTTCCTCCTCTCCCCTTCCTGCTGCCTGTCTTTGGCGTCTTCTGCTGTGGAATAAAGACACAAAAAGGGCCATGGAATATATGTATATTCCATGGCCCTGGCTGGAAAAGAAAAAATTGATTAAATGTTTTGGGAATGGGGGATGTCATATTTACCGTCTGCTGACTGATCTCCTCTCTTGCTCTTGCTGCTGCTCTTCCTCCTCTCCCTTCCTGCTGCATGTCTTTGGCGTCTTCTGCTGTGGAATAAAGAAACAAAAAGGGCCAGTGAATATATGTATATTCCATGGACCTGGCTGAAAAAGAAAAAAATTGCTTTCATTTTTTGGGAATGGGGAATGTCATATTTACTGTCTGCTGTCAGATCTCTCCTCCATGTCTTCTGTTCTTGTTGACGTTGGTGGTGGTGGTGGTTGGCTGTCTCTTCTTGCTGTCCTGGCTGTCTGCATGCTAATGGCTGAGTGTCATACTGCATGCTCTATATATGTTTGCTGTGGGCTGGTCTATCAATTAAAAAAACGGATCCGGACACCGCGACCAGACACTGGATCCGGCAAAAAACGTACGCGCCGCAAGGCCATGCGGCGCGATCCGGCGCTAATGTTAGTCAATGGGAAAAAATGCATCCGGAATTACATTTAGCCGGATCCGGTTTTAAAAAAAAAAGGCCGGATAGCGCCGTCAGGCGCAAAACGGATGTGTGAAAGAGGCCTTAGACAGAATGTGGCACTGGTACACCAGTTCTCGCCTAGGGAACGATTTAACACTCTGTCAGGTGCAGCTGATCTGACAAGCACAGCTCAATCAGTTTCCTTACTCTCTCCATTCCAAATCATCAGAAAATCTGCCCCTCCCAGTTATTTCTTGTCTTTACATGCTCTTTGAAACCTGATCTCCCAGTGTTACAGCAGACCTTCTGGAGAGCAGATCTGACCTTTGTAGGGTTTTCAGGTTCACTGCACCTGAACTCGTCTCAAATTTGAAGGTTAGTATTTTCTCTTTTAATTCATCATAATTGTTTATATAGCTTTTTATGAATGAATAATTCAAACTTTGTGGAAATAAGTATGATTTCTTAGAAAAAAAGGGGGTGGCCACTAAGGCACGTTGCACCCTACCACGTACTCTATCTCACTCTCTTGCTTCTCATTCTCTGCTGAAATGGCCAGTAAAATGTATGATTTATCTAACCACCTTCATGTTGAAGAAATGAAGAATCTGCTGTTAAGTGATGATGAGGGAGACCCCACACTAAGTAAAGATTTAGGGAAGAGAGTGACATTTCATCTCAAAATGAGGTGGAAGAATGTAAAAGTGATTCAGGAACAGAGTAGGATGGTGAGGAGACTGATACCGATGAAAAAGATCAAAGTAGATTGTGCAAAAACTGTGTGGCAGTCTCTGGAAACCTCATTAGCTACAAAAAATCGTTTGTGCTAAAACTGTGTTTCAGTGGCAAATCAGAAGGCCAGATTTCCACTTAAAAATTGTTACGCCTAATATAATGATCAAATGCAAACATGGAGAAACAGCAGAACCGCACCAAAGCGAAAACTTAAATCACTGTTGCAGATGTGAGTCCCCTTATTTACTGAAAGATCACAGCCAAATTCAATCGGTGGATGGTGCTTCAGCTTAAGAAAAATTCATGCACATCCAAGATCAATAAAGAGAAGAAAAATAGCGGCACTCACCAAATTTGAAAGCAAATATTCAGTCCTTTATTACACCCTTCACGGTGTTTTCAAGCGACATGTGGTCATGCAGGTTCATTCAAGGAAGCATACAGGGGGAGAGAAGGTGGACGACGGACATTTTGCGAGTAGTCGCTTCAACGGGTCCAGGTCCTTTCAATTTTGGTGAGTGCTGCTGTTTTTCTTCTCTTTATCAATGTAATATAATGATGCAGCAATGAGGCCCAATTAGCTACTCCAAATCTTTTGTGCTAAAACTGTGTTTCATTGGCAAATCAGAAGGCCAGATTTCCACTTAAAAAGTTGTTAGGCATAACAGTGTTGTTCAGGCACACTAAGAAACTAAATAGTGATTGTTCATTTAGTGACCGGTGATTCACCACTGTGGGCCTAAGGTTGTGAAACAGCATGCTACAAGAGGGGAAGGCTACTTACAAAATGAGTGGGAAATAGCGAGGTCATGGTTGAAGGAGGAATAGGCTTGGTGTTCAACGTGTACGTGGGTTAGGTGTTAATGTGAATGAAAGCTCAACTGAACAAATATGGTCTCATCCTATCCAAAGACCACTGAGAACATCTATTACTGGCCAGCATACTCAACTCCATTTCTTTAGCATCCGCACAGCAGTACGCCTGTGCTTGAGTGTCTGGCAAGACCTGCTTTAAGTGACCTCTCCTCCTCTTCCTCCACCTTAATATCAAACCCAGTACAATCCTCAGAGGTGGCACCCCAATCACCCTTGTTTCCCCCATGTCAAAATTTCCAAATGCCCAATTGACTGTGCGGAACCTCAGATGGGCCATTCTGAAGAGTGGTTCACACATTGTATTCCATGGGCATCAGAGTTCTGCTCTGAAGAATCACAGAATCCAGAGGAGGAAAACATCTGCCCCGATGTCCAACATTTTTTCATGTTGGATCCGGGGCCGGACGAAGTAGGGTCTGAGCAGAATCCAGACCCTCATCACCAAATGTTAACCACCCAGGATGGAGGTGATCCTGATGAGACTCAGATACCAGAGGTGCACGAGGACTGTACTGTAGAGTTGAGCGAAATAGGTCGGTCAGATTCAAAAGTCGCCGACTTTCGCCAAAGTCGGGTTTCGTTGGCTGAAACCCGACCATAGCGTGCAGTCGGCCATGCGGTCAGCAAAACGAGCGCCAAAGTCGAATTTCCCTAAATGCTTTCAGGCGCCTTTTTTCAGCCAATGAGCAAGGACGTACACTGTGGGCAACGAGATGACATGAGCAGCGTCCACCACCATCTTACAGAAGGGCATTGCAGTGATTGGCTTGCTTTGGGGGGCATCAGAGTGTCTATAAAAGCCCTGAGCAGCCGCTGCAAGATGCTGTGGTAGCCATGCTGGTTCAGTATGCCTTCAATTTCGAATAAATCCCCAACAGTGTCACCAGCAAAGCACCACCACACCATCAAAACCTCCTCCATGCTCTTGGTGGGAACCAGGCATGTAGAGTCCATCCGTTCACCTTTTCTGTTTCGCACGAAGACACGTGGTTGGAACCAAAGATCACAAATTTGGACTCATCAGACCAAAGCACAGATTTCACTGGTCTAATGGTCCATTCCTTGTGTTTTTTAGCCCCAAAAAAGTCTCTTCTGCTTGTTGCCTGTCCCTTTTGCAGTGATTTCCTAGCAAACTATTTTACCATGAAGGCCTGCCCGCACAAGTCTCCTCTTAACAGTTGTTTGTAGAGATGTGTCTGCTGCTGAACTCTGTGTGGGATTGACCTTGTCTCTAATCTGAGCTGCTGTAAACCTGGATTCTGAGGGGGTGACTCGGATAAACTTATCCTCAGAACAAGGTGACTTTTGGTCTTCCTTTCCTGGGAGTCCTCATGTGAGCCATTTCTTTGTAGAGCTTGAGGTTTTTTTAACTGCACTTGGGGACTTTTAAAAGTTTTCCAATTTTTCGGACTGATGACCTTCATTTCTTAAAGTAATGATGGCCATGTTTTCTTTACTTAGCTGTTTTTCTTGCCATAATACAAATTCTAACAGTCTATTCAGTGGGACTATCAGCTGTGTATCCACAGATTCTGCATAACACAAATGATGGGCCCAACCCCATTTAAGGCAAGAAATCTATTTTAAACCCCAGGGCAATGTGAGTGAAACCTTCCGGGTATTTGGACG
>JARQOD010000006.1:282376243-282421077 GCA_033576555.1 Oophaga sylvatica | reverse complement strand
TCCCACACGTTTTTCCAAACACAATTTTGGAAATAATTTTTTTTAGGAGTTATAAGTTTTAAAAATTTACTGCAATTTCTCGTTTTCCCCCCAACAAAATTTTCAAAACCATTTTTAAGGGACCACCTCACATTTAAATGAGTTTGCGGGGTCAATATTAACAGAAAAAAAAACAAAAGTGACACATTCTAAAAACTGCACCCTCGGGTGCTCAAAACCACATTCAAGAAGTTTCTTGACCTTCAGGTGCTTCACAAAACTAAAGCAATGTGGAAGGAAAAAAATTAACATTTTACTTTTTTCACAAAAATTTTTTCTTTTAAACCATTTTTTTATTTTTACAAGAGTATCAGGAGAAAATGTACCACAAAATGTGTTGTGCAATTTCTCCTGAGTATGTCTAACCCTGTATGCCAGTGGACAGCACCAGGGGATGCAGTAGGGTCCAGGGACACCGGGGTAGCGGGGAGCTCGGAGGGACCCCATTTCTCTCTCCTCTGATGTGCTAGATCATAACAGAGGAGAAATTAAATGTGAAATCAGCCTTTTTTTTGCGGTATCCGTTATTCCGTGAATAACGGTGATCCCAACACTGGGGTAAGTGAAAACCGACCCGAATTCTGTTTCTCCGGGTCTCAGCTACCTTCTGGTAGCTGAGACCCTGGAGGATTTTTGATGCTGGGGAGCACTATAACCTTATTTCTCAGAGCAGTTAAAAACGGCACTGAGGAATAAGTACCCTTAACTGTCGCGGTAAATGGCATATCGCTGTCGTTAAGTGGTTTAAACGACTAGCGAACAGCTATTGGGACAGTGATCAGCAGTCATTTAATCACCTGTTTAGACAGTCAACAGAATGATCGTTAAATAAGCACTCCCATCAAAGTTTTTATCCTCTTAATATATAGCAGTCATCATATTATATAGCACTGTGTACTTACAACCCTTTTCAACTGATGCAAGTGTATCAGGTTTTTGAAAAGCTGATAATTGGTTCCCAAATATTAGCTAGGGTAAATGCCCTTAATTGTAAAAAACTTTTGGGAGTTTTTCATATTTTACCAGATCTGTGTTTTGCTGGGTCCTGAGGCCTGCAATGATCACTCAAAAGACCTCTTAGCATATTCAACTCAGGAGAGAAAAACAAAACATAGAACAAATTGCAGTAGAAAGTCAAAGGTTTCCTGTGCTTTACAGTTTTCTAAACTGCGCACTTTTGAGAGGTCTTTTAATTGAACTTTTCAGGTCCCCGTGCCATTACATACTATACAGATCTTTAAAAAAATTATTTCTAAAGTCTGTTTATCAAATGTAAAATGAGGTCTTTCATTAGTCGATGAGGGTTAGTGTCCCTGACTAGTTGGCCCACTTAGCATGTCATCACGTCCCTGTTGGCGTGATAACATGGCTTAAAAAACACCGGCGTCATCACCACACTATACACCACCTCAAGCTTGCCACGTGGCTTTCACTCACTAACATTGATCCTCTGCATCAGGTATAACGCATGCCGGCTTCAGAGAGGCTCACTGCGAATGATCGGGACTTAAGTCTTCTGCACTATCTATAGATCTATCTGTCTAATCTATCTATCGACTGTATCTATCTGTCTATTGTGGTAGAGCGACTCACTTGGCTGGACACAGAAGTAGAAATGGAATACTGTCTCTTTAAGAACGTGCTTGGTTTATTGAAGGCAGCATAAGCCAAGACGGAAAATAAACACGGCCCTCTGGGCAAAATTAGCAGAACAAAATAAAACACGTTCCTTTTCTGCTGGGGACCAGCCCGCCACAGTTAGCAATGCCCCACATTTCAAGTCCTTTAATACAGGCACAAACACTTTACTGGAGTGCTTCCTTTTTTTTTTTTTCCTTGAGTGCTTCCTCTCCAGGCACACTGAACACTGCTGCTTTAAAAGCCAGCCACTTAAACCCAAGACCATGTGACTCCTCCATCATGTGCTGTTCTTATGAATGTGACTATCACACAGTTCCTGTCAGCACATGGCGGTGGCAGCTCTGCAGATGGAGATAAGTGGACAATCTCTCATTCCGCTCTACTAATGGCCACATAAAACCAGCCCATTTATGCAAATTTAGCTTAAGCCTCACACAGTGAGAGTGCGGAGGAAAATACTCCAAAATACCACCACTATCTATCAATCTATCTATCTATCATCTATCTATCTATCTACTATCTATCCTATCTATCTATCTATCTATCCATCTATACAGTCATGGCCAAAAGTTTTGAGAATGACACAAATATTATTTTTCACATGGTCTGCTGCCCTTCTGGTTTTTATGTGTGTTTGACGATGTTTTTATCCAGACAGAAATATAATAATTGCAAACATATGAGTAACAAAAGCTTATATTGACAGTTAGAATGATTAATGCAGCAAGTCATTTTGCAGTGTTGACCCTTCTTCTTCAGGACCTCTGCAATTCTCCCGGCATGCTCCAATCAACTTCTGGACCAATCCCTGACTGATAGCAGTCCATTCTTGCACAATCAATGCTTTCATTTTGCAGAATTTTTTAGGTTTTTGTTTGTCCACCCATCTCTTGATGATTGACCACAAGTTCTCAATGGGATTAAGACTGGGGAGTTTTTCCCGGCCATGGACCCAAAATCTCTATGTTTTGTTCCCTGAGCCATTTAGTTATCACCTTTGCTTTAATGGCAAGGTGCTCCATCTGCTGGAAAAGGCATTGTTGATCGCCAAACGCTCTTAGAGGGTTGGGAGAAGTTGCTCTTGGAGGACATTCTGGTTACCATTCTTTATTCATGGCTTTTTTTAGGCAGACTGTGAGAGAGCCGATTCCCTTGGCTGAGAAGCAGCCCCACACTTGAATGGTTTCAGGATGCTTAACAGTTGGCTATGAGACAAGACTGGTGGTAGTGCTCAACTTGTCTTCTCCGAATGAGGCGTTTTCCTGATGTCCCAAACAATCGAAAAGGGGATTCATCAGAGAAAATAACTTTACCCCAGTCTTCAGCAGTCCACTGCTGTACCTTTTGCAGAATATCATTTTGTCCAGATGTTTTTTTCTGGGAGAAGTGGGTTCTTTGCTGCCCTCCTTGAGACCAGGCCTTGCTCCAAGAGTTTCCGCCTCACAGTGCGTGCAGATGCACTCACACCTGCCTTGCTGCCATTCCTGAGCAAGCTCTGCACTGCTGGTAGCCCGTCCCGCAGCTGAAACACTCTAAGAGACGGTCCTGGCGCTTGCTGGTCTTTCTTGGGCGCCCTGAAGCCTTTTTGCAACAATGGAACCTCTCTCCTTGAAGTTCTTGATGATGCGATAGATTGTTGACTGAGGTGCAATCTTTCTAGCTGCGATACTCTTCCTGTTAGGCCATTTTGTGCATTGCAATGATGACTGCATGGTGTTTCTTTAGAGATAACTATGGTTAACAGAAGAGAAACAATGATGCCAAGCACCAGCCTCCTTTTAAAGTATCCAGTTGGTGTCATTCTTACTTTAATCATGACAGATTGATCTCCAGCCATGTCCTCATTAACACCCACACCTGTGTTAATGGAGCTATCACTGAAAAGAGGTTAGCTGGTCCTTTTAAGTCAGGGCTGCAATGATGTTGAAATTGTTTTTGGGGGATAAAGTTCATTTTCTAGCCAAATTGACTTTGCAAGTAATTGCTGTTAAGCTGATCACTCTTTTATAACATTCTGGATATATGCAAATTGCCATTAGAAAAAGTGGAGCAGTAGACTTTGTAAAAATTAATATTTGTGTCATTCTCAAACTTTTGGCCATATGACTTCTTCAACAAGCCTTTTTTCCTTTTTTCCCCCCCCCCCCAACTACTTTTAAACCATTCATTCTGTACAAAAATAGGTAAAAAACGCAAAAAAAATAGTGGCAAAAAGTAAAGTGTGCACATAGCCTGAAACCTTAAGGTTATTGGATTTCCACGTTGGGACCCGGAGGGAAAAACTAAGGTTAACAGAGATCAAGCCACCGGGTCTCTCGAAAGCTGTGTTTTTTTTCTTCTCTTTTTTTATTTTGCCCTACTACAAGTAATTATACAGAAAGAATTTTCCAAATAATTTTTCCTTTAAAACTATTTTAACTTCGGTTTGTGTGTTTTTTTGTCGTCCGTAAAAATGGAGTAAATTTTCTGACAACGTTTTGTACCCGCAGCAATCTTGTTGAGAATGCATCCAGGGGTCTTCCTTATGCTGTTATTTCCATTTCAGCGGTGTTTCCATCCATTATCAATTTCCCCCCCCAACCTCGGTAGGTCTGTGGAAAAATTATTGAGTTTCCCACTGAATTTCATTGTGCTCGCTACCAAAACGAGCACCCAAGCATTAAGATTTGCTCAATTCAAGGAACGAGCTTCCGAGCATTTTTAGTGCTGCTCACCCATCACTACATAAACAGGTACTGTGGTTTCCTGTATGGTCTGCGTCTGATGATGATTTGTAGCAGCAACTCCTATCATCTCTTACCATTGTAAGGACATTTGGAATTTTGCAAGGGCTGAACCTGACATTCCAGCTGATCACTTTACTTTGCTTGGTGATGTTTCAAAGATCAATAGTTTAATGCTGTACTCATTACTGATGGTAGTTCTGTTGCTGTATTCATGAAAGGATGTTGTTTCTGGTAATGTATTCATGTACGATGAAGGTAAATGATGTACTTTTGCCCTGATGGTGGTTTTGGTGCTGTATTTAAATTTTTGATGATGAGTCTGGTTCTGCATTTATGTACGATGGTGGTTTCTAGTGCATATTCATATGCTGATAGTGATTCTGGTGTTGCTCTATGTTCTGTCAGTGGTTCTGGTATTGTATTCATATACTGATTATGGTTTTCATGCTGTTTCTTGTACTGATATTGTACACTGCTATATTCATTTGCTGCTGTATCATAATGCTTTACGTACTGTTCATGGTTTTGGCATGTTATGGAATTTAATTAGGATAATTTATCCTTCAGTGTTTGCTGCTTGCCGTTCCCAATTCTCTATTAAATGTCTTTTTGAGCGCTCAGAACGAAATGAAACTGTCCACAACGAAGTGTCAGTATAACAGTTCGTCAAAACCTCTCATTTATTATTCATTCAAGGTTTTATACATTTTACAAAAGGGGGCTGGTTAGTCAATTAACATACAATTAAAAGCTGCTAGATTATTGGCTGTTCTAGTGTAAGTATGATAATTATGATAATTATGATAAAAGGGCTGAATTTGCAGATTTATTGTTTACTGCTCTTTGCCCCAGCAAGAATGCATGACTAGAAAAGTAAACAATAGATATTACTAAGCTCTACGTATTGTTCCTTAGAAGGCCAAGTCGTTTAAAACGACTGATTATAGCTGGCATAGATAGTGTGAGCACAAGATTTTTAGCAAGGAGATCTATCTAACTGTGAATGCATATATATGAATATACTTTGAATATATGGAATAAAATATATTTCCATGACAGTCTCCCCTTAGATACCACTTGACCTAAAAACCTGCTCCTTCCAAAGCGCTGCAACTCTTATGTGCTGCCGGCGGGTTGAGAATATGCCTTTTGCAAATGGGCGGTCAGGAGGACTGTCCCTAGCAGGGGGTTCATGTGTTTGCAATCATAAATCTCTTTATTTAACTGCATGTTCAGAAAAAAACGTGTGTATTCTTCATCAGGTAGGTCATCTGTCTGGTCAGTCAGAGCATCCACGACATCCTTCATGGCTTAGGTGTCTCTCCTGGTACGGGAGCTTCCTTGCAATGCGATATGTGGATCCAAACAGGCTTTCCTCTAGTTACACAGAGGTTGGTGTCATCTGGGGCTCTTGGACAGGACCATCAAATCTGGCAGTGAAGAGAAAAACCGAGAATGGACATTAGTTTTGACCAATTCAAATTACATAAGCAAACAAGATATCATTTTGCATATTCTGCTGCTGAGGAAGAATGTACCTAACTTGGGACTAGACCCAAACATAATTTCGTATGGTGACAGCTTTTCTGGGTCCTGGGAGTGTGCCTTACGCTAAACAGTACAATTGGGAGTGTGTCATGCCATGGTTTGCGTGTCTCTTGGGCAATTTTCAGCATTCTATTCTTAAGTG
Organism: Oophaga sylvatica; assembly: GCA_033576555.1. Taxonomy (NCBI): domain Eukaryota; kingdom Metazoa; phylum Chordata; class Amphibia; order Anura; family Dendrobatidae; genus Oophaga; species Oophaga sylvatica. The sequence goes on along the minus strand of JARQOD010000006.1, from coordinate 282,414,981 downwards.
TTCCGTTCAGTCTTTCTACCTTCCGCTGCTCTGGGGGTGGTAAGGAGTGTGTAGGCCTAGGTCTGACCCTACTGCTAATCGGGTCTCGTGTGTCAGATTTGCTGTGAATGCGGGTCCCTGATCACTTTTCTATCATTTCTGGAACCCCCTATCTGCACACTATTTTCCGAAAGTAGCTTCTTTGCAGTAGTCTTTGCTGATTGGGAACGCTTCTGTTCATCTTGAAAATACTTCTTTGACCACAATGGCGTATTTGAATCCTTCACTTGGCGATATCTGGATGTGGTCTATCTGGATCCTTTGAAGCTGGTAGAGTGGTCTTTCCAGATGAGGTGAGGGGGACTTTCTTCCATACGTCCAGGTTTGCATTTGCCGCAGGTCAGACAGCTGCTGGTGAATTTGGCTGTTAGGGTGGAGATCCCTGAATCGAACCAGTAAGCACCAATCAGATCATTCATCTGTGTCTTTGATATGTGGGTGTGGGTCCATGTGCCCATTGGACCACCATAGGGTGCATACTTTGTGGTAGGCAGAGTTTGAAGTCCATTATTGATAGCCTTCCTTCTTCACGTGTTGCTTTTTTTCGCATTCAGCTCTTCTTCTCCTTTTGGAGCTTGGTCTTGCAACTTCTTGAGCAGTTCCCAGGACGTCTTTTTGTCAGGTTTTCTTGTCTTCAGTCGTCATGTAGTAGCCGCCCGGCTCTACGACCTCTCCCACTTCTCCATGTTGTCTTCCTTTGGCCGCTTCTTTGGCTGCCATGTCCGCCATGTTATTGCCTCACGCCTCTTCTGTTTCTCAGTTTTCCATGCACTTTGATTTTTCAAATTGCCACCATTTTGGAATTGGAGTACACCCACAGGTCCCTGAAGGCTCCATGATGCTTCACGGTTGTCCCCGTTTGCTGTGATGAAGTCCCTTGTAGCCCAGATGGGCCCAAAGTCGTGTGCTATGCCATGTGAGTACCTGTAGTCGGTGGTAGATGTTTTGCAGTCTTGCCTTCTGCCATTTGGCAGGCCTTCGTCAGCGCTATCAGTTCTGCTTCCTGGGCTGACAGGCTAGGTGACAGACTTCTGGACCACAGGATTTCTTGATTGCTGGTCACTGCACTTCCTGTGTGGAAACTTCTTCATCATCTGCAAATCTGGAACCATCCAAGTAGAGGATAAATTCTGTAAATTTTGTTCTGGAAAGTCCATATTGTATCCCCCCTTGGGAGTGGGAGTAGAGTAGCCGGGATGAGGACTGTAGGTCTGGAGACGGTGACATATGAGACAAAGGCAATAGAGGCGCCACAAAGATGCCTGGCGGTGGGGAGATTATTGTTGGTTTGAGCTTGATTGAAGATTGCCAAGATGTCGTGTGGAGTGAGAGTTTCCAGTGGCTGTCCAAGAGTGATGTCAGCAACCTTGTCCAGGAAGGTGTGTGCTGCAGATACTGCCATCAGGCAGAAGGGTGCTCCTCTTGCAACTGGATCCAAGCGGGCTGAGAGGCAGCCTAAAAGTCTCTGTTTTCCCCCGTGAATCCATATCAGGACTCCAGTAGCATGACCTTCTTTCTTCCATCAGGTAGACGGAAAGACTTCTCGTAGTCAGGTAGGCCTGGTATTGGCGCTGAGACTGTGGAGTTCTTCCAATCTCCTGAATGGGTTGAAGGCTGCGTCTGATAGAAGGAGCGGGGTTGCGTTGATGCAAGCGCACAGAGGCTGCATTAGGACTGAGGCATCAGGGATCCAGGTTCTGCAATACGACACTAGACCAGGGAAAGCCTGCAGCATTCTTGGAGTTGTGGGGGAGCCAAAAGAGAAGGTCATCCACGTGTTGTAGAAGAGTGACTCTTGCATATTCTGCAATCCAGTTGACGAGGATGGAGGACATTGTCTTGGTGAAACTTGAAGGGCTTGTTTTGAGCACCTTGAGGCAACACTGTCCATAGCACTGCACTGGTGCGTGAAGGCAGGCCTCCAGGTGGAGGGGAAACACTGAAGAAGGTACTGGCCAGGCTGATCACCGTGAATACCGTTGTGGTGACTGGGACTTTTTGAGAGCAGAGTGTGCGGGTTCAGCACTGTTGGGGTTTCAAATACCGTACCCTCTTTCACGGCCTCCAGGCCTTGCACCATTCTGAACTCAGTGGGGTTTACAGTCTTTTTCTTCACTGTGGAAAGCTGGGATTGATTCCGATGGGCGAGGCAGCCCAGTTTGGCCTTGTCCTTCAGTATGCGGCAGGGGACTGAGCTGAGTGGCATTTTGCCGGTCTAGGGCCTGGGTGAATTGGTTGATTGCAGGGGCACCTCCTGGTGCTTGCAAAAGATGAACCTCTGGCGTTGGAGCCGGATGAGGTGTTGCCATTCCATGAAGCGAGTAGGGTCCTTCTTGAGTTGAATATCCTGGCCAATGTCAAAGTTCTCAGGCCGTCTTCTTAGGCGAGTTCACTTAGACCTTCAGTTGGTCAGAGTCATCTTGACTCTGGGTGATGGAGTGGCTTTTCTGGTACTATGTCCAGCACCTCCTGTGATAGGTCTGCAGTGTGGTTGTTCCTGTTTCTTCTTGGGTCAGGGTGAAGAAAGTGTCATGGTCCCATCTTCCTGGAACACTCTGGTCGCTTTCAGCTTCTGCAGTAAGTCCACTCCCAATAGGTTGAGGGTGCAGGTCTTTGACACAACAAACTGGGACATGATGGACGTTCTGGCTGAGTCCACACGCTCAGGGGCTTCATAATCTGGAAATATCTGACTTGCCCATCAATTCCCATGCAGGACGCAGAAGATTCTGATAGATAGGTGAGGTTGCAGAGTTCCACAAGAAAAGATCTGACTACGCCATCCACTCTCAGGATATTGATCCCACTGGTGGGGTTCCCTGTGGACTTGGTGTGCTCCTGCCCTATGATGGGGTTCTTCACTGTTTTCTGTGTTTCTTCTTCTTCTGGGCGAAGTCAGTGTTCTGCACCGGTTCCGGAAATGACCAAACTCGCCACAGTTGTAACACTGGACATCCCTTCTGTCCCGGCGGGACTCAATCCTTTTTGCTACTGCGAGCAGGGTATCCATTGCTATTGACGTGTACTCAGCCTGGCTACTACCAGTGTTTCCTGATTGGTTCTCTCAGTCCATGCACAAAAGCCTGTGCCAACATCCGTCTGTGTGTCTGATCATGGTAATGAGGCCCAAATCTTGAAACACTTGCATCACTCTGTCATGGAACTTCTCCACCGACTCTGTCTTGTCATGACTCATGTCATGTAGGCTGAGAGTTTGTCCTGTCAGTCTGCTTTTGGCCCATTCTCTGAGTTGCTCAATTAGCTTTGGTCCTGTCTCCCAGGCATACGCATCTAACTCTGTTGGAAGCTTGAAGTGTTCTCTCATAATTGGCCAGAATGCATCACCTGCTTTTATTTTCCATTACGGTCCAGAGATCAATCCAGGCTGCTGCATACGTTCGCTGGATCTGCTGCATTTTTTGGCAAAATGGCATGGGGTGTATCCCTGGGTCTGGCAGCATACTGATCACCTGGCTTGGGATGAAGGGCTCATAGGATGGTGCCTCTACCTGTCCCTGCTCTATTGGTGCTTGTGTGTTTTCTTCCCTAGTATTGGGCAGCATGTGTGACGTTGCATCTTCATCTTCATCAGATAAGAAGTGACATGGTGTACTTGGTGCATACACTGGGTGAGATTTGGGCTTAAAAGTTGTCTTGCTGCTTGGGGATTTCCCACTTCCTTGCTGAGGCTGCGGTGGATCAGTGTCATGGTTCCATGCTGGCAGCCCTGCTCGGCACTGAGGTTCCTCATTTTTGTCTTCAGCTATACCACCCCCCTGTGAAGCCCTAGCTGTGGGCTCTACTAGTTGTTGTGTCTGGGGGCTACATGCAGCGTTTTGTGTAGGGAGATTTGCACTTTCTTCTGCTGATATAATGACTGGCAATGTTTGTACTGTGCTTGGGATAGACAGGGTGCCCTGTGCTGGAGGCACTGAATACAGGGACACCACATTGCTTTGATTGGGCGTTGACCCAGTTGATAACGAAGTAGAAAAAGAGGAAGAGAAGGGAGGTGTGAGGGAGGAGCGAGAGAAAGAGGAGGGGAGAGAGATGGAGGGGAGGGTGAAGAAGAGGAAGAGAATGAAGGAGGGGAGGGAGAGAAGAGTGGAAAGGGAAAAGGAGAGAAAGATGGAGGAGAGAGAGACGAGAAAGATGGAGGGGGAGAAGTAGAAGAAAATGAAGAAGAAGATTTGAGAGTTGGAGAGGAAGAGATAGAAGAAGAGGAAGAGGAAGAAAATGGATGTGTCAGAGATGTGAGGGAGGGGAAAGAAGGCATGAGAGGGATGGCAGCGAGGAAATAGGAGAAAAGTCTGAAGAAGAAGGAGAAAGGGACTGAGAGAAGAAAAAGGAGAGGGTGTCCCCCCTGTGACTCTTGAGAGGGGATGGTTGAAACAAAAAATGCCTTCTCCCTGTGGAGAGAGGCGGGGAGCGTTTTTCCCTGTACAAGGCTCCTTATTCAATGAGAGCAGCCTACACCTGTCCCGTGTCTCCACATGATGGACATGTGATGTGTGTGACTCTGAATTCTGCTCTTGTGACATGTCAGTGATCATTTTCTCACAGAAGATTTAACACCTTTTCAATCTTATTCACATAAAAAATCACTTCCTGGTCCGTTCAAATTAACTTGCTGTACCTTCTACACGATGCACCACTGCTCTTTTATAGCAGACGGTAATCTATTAACAAACTTTCCTGTTATCTTTCAAACAAAAAACAAGAAAAAAAAAAAAACATTTCATTATGCAGCGTAAAGTCTGCCTTTCCATTTGCTTCTCACGTACTCTGACCTTCTATTCACATGCCTAGCCCTTCGATTCTCACGTACTGTGTCTATTCCAAAAACCTATTCAACAAAGGTGATTAAAAATCTGAAAACTGCTGCATTCTGGTTCTGTGTGTCTTCGCTGAATGCCTGATGGGAGGGGTGAGTGGTGCCACTGCGCAGTTTGTGTGTTCTCCCTCAGCCTGCAGTTTCCTTATCTGTGGAGCGACCTTGGTCTAAAGCAAGCTAGTAGAGAAAAAAAAAATGGTTGGAGAATAAAACTCTAAAATAAGTTGATTAGAAAAAAAAATCTCTCCAAAATCATTTAAAAATGTACTTAAAAGAAAACCTTTAAAAACAAAAGTTAGATTTAGTAAAAAACTCTAGAAAAAGAAAAAATAAATTCAACAAAAAGGGGAGAAAAGAAAAACCGTATTAATCATAAAACTCTGAAAAACAACCCTTGTTACTAAAACAGCTAATTAAAAAAAAAGAAAAGAGGTGGAAAAACTGATTGTAAAATGATAAAAACAAAAGAAAAGTACTTTAAAACTTTTGTCTGGTAGCGTAGGCTTTTTCCTACCGCCTTCTGGAATGTCATCTCGCTGCTGCCAGCACTTCCCCCCTCCCTTATATCTCTGCTTGCTGTCTCTACAGGCACTGAAATCAAGTATCAAAAAAAAAAAAAAAAATTATCCCTCAGAATAGCAAAAAATGAATATAGTTCAGTCTGAATGCCTAAGAATTTTCACGTTTCAGCCTGTAGCCAAAAAACTAGCTTAAAAAGATCAAAACCAGGAAACAGATGTGACAACGTGATTAGCAGAGGAGGGGGGTCAAAGGGGTTTCTCGATGCTACAGCCAGCAGTGAATGAGATACTGACAGAGCGCACGCTGCTCTGAATGAGATTTAAAGCGACAGTACCTGCAAGACAGACAGTGACATGTACAATGAGTCAGACACCCGGGAGAATACGAATCCCTCTTTTGATGATCTGTGACTAGTGTTGAGCGATACGATACTGCAAATATCGGATATCGGCCGATATTAGCTGTATCGGCCTTTCGATTCCGAATACCGATATTTTCGTCATATCGAATACCGGAGTCGGATTTGTCACTGTCACTGTGAGTGTCTGTCGGTCGGGTCTGTCAGGAGTCAGCGGCACTTACCTGGCAGAAGATCTCCGGCGGTCACGTCCTGGACTGCTTGAGGCCGCCATTATCTTCTCCCTGGCGGTCACATGCAGTTTTTCGCGATAACTGCAGTGACTGCAGGGTAATCCCGGCCGTAAACCAGTCCGATGACGTCACCGCCGGGAAGCAGGTAATCAGCTGTGCTGCGCCGGGATGACAGGCTCTGCCTGTCATTCTGATGTAGCAGAGCTGGATCGTCGTGGGACGCTCGTTACTATGGACTGCGTCGGTCAGATGGTATACTTTTTTTTTTTTTTTTCATTTTTTTACAGGAGATCGATGGCGTCGCAGGATGAGACTGTAATAAAAGTAATGAAAAATGTGTTTTTTTTTTTTTTATTAAATTAAAAAACTTTTTTATGAACATTCACCCGACCGGGTACATCAACAATTTAACTATTTATCAACAATTTAACTATTTACATACAGGGACCCTGTCCGGGTTATTTATACTTCTTTGGCCGGGGTGTTCCAGGTACCACCTGGTACTCTTCTGATGCTTGCCAAACATCCGAGGCACCAAGGACCACCAGGACCTGATGACGTTGTGTGGCCTGTACAGTCAAGTCGTGACCCGCTATCTGGGTCTGTGTGGCCACCTCTTTCATCTCCCTCCGGGTCTGGAACCCTATGTCCCGGACTGAACGAACCCCAGGGGGCCTAACAGGCGCCGGGTACGGGCCAGCTATAGTTATCATGTCCATAGCTGGGGCTGCTGAGGAGACCACTGAGGGAGGCTGTGGAGATTTATGGCGTGGGGTGGGCACTTTTGCAGAGGCCTGGATGTGGGAGGCTGAAGGCTCCGAGGGTCTCACAGGTTCCTGACACTCTGGGGAGTAGGGGTCGCACCTGGTAACATTTAGGGCGTACCACCCATTGTAACCCCAGTGTCGGGTGTAAGTCACCAAGTCTCCTGGCAACAGGTCCTTCCCCGGGTGTCCTTCTGGGAGGTGAGTCTCCACGTCCCGCCGGGTCACAAAAACTTCTAAATAAAGTCCAGGCTCCTGGATGAAGCCCCAACCACCTTTCAATTTAAAGCTCCGTACTGCACCCTTACGCCGCGGCTCCCTCAGGGTTCCTTTATCCTTTCTCATCCGGTCCTTATCTGCCCGGTCCTTCTCCAACTGACGTTGGCGAAGTTTTTGGGTTTCTCGCTGCTCCCTTTGTGCTCTGCTTCCCGCTCCCAACGTCTCCACTCTTCCTCCTGACGCCGGTTGAAATTCTCCTCCACCAGCAGCTCCATGTCTCCACCACTCCACTGCAGCTTGCGATGTCCGGTTTGCGGCAGCTCTCCTGGCGCCCCCCAGTCCTGGCGGCGCTCCCCTGCGGAGGAAGCAGACGGCTCTAAATCAGATGACAGTCGGGGCTCCGGTACAGACAGGTAGACCTCTGGTGCCTGCGCGGCCTCCTCCATGAGGACGGGTGTCGCTTCTTCTGTCTCAGCTACGGGGGCAGACAGCGGGATCTGGGGTGCTGACGGTGCTGCGGTTTTTGCAGGAACGGGTGCCTCCACTGCGACAACGTCAACCGGATCACATTGCAAGGGCTCCTCTACTAGAACGGGTGCCTCACCTTCCGGTACAGACACTTCAGGTAAGAGGGATTGGCGCAGCTCCAAGTTTATTTTTAGGGCACGCCAGCTCGCTTCCATCCTGGCGACCTCCTCCCGGTGCCGGGCCAGGCCTCTTAGGGTATCCTCCGCTTCTTGCAGCGTAGGAGGGTTTACAGGCCGGGTGCCCAACGGTGATTCCGTGGCGATCGGGTCGCTTCCGTGGGGGGAGAGCTCTGACTGCTCCATCCCTTCACACTTCTGCTCGTGTCCATTAGCCATCTCTGCCAAGTCACATGTTTCATTAGCATCTGGAGAGGGCCCCTCTTTTGTAGGGAGGCGGGACCTTCGTGTTAGTTTCCGCACACTGAGGAGGATGAGGAGGCGGAACTCCAGAGCTGTGGGGCACGATCTTACATTGCAGTAACATTTACACTGGTCGGCCATCGTTTTCACGCCACTGAGTGAGTGTACACCCACGAAGAGCACGCCCTTCTTCTTCACCAGTGCCTCGTCGTGACGCAGATATGGCGGAAAAAATTGGCAAATACATTCTCTGATGATTTTAGCAATTCTCAAGCACAGAGTCTATTTTACTATGTAGAAGTGTATAAACTATAAATATATGTTTATATATATATGTCACAATGACATGTATATATATATATATATAATATAATTGTATTCTATGTGTGTATATTTTGTGTTTACAACGAAAGAAAGGGTTTTTTTTGTTGCGATATTTTGTTCCCATAGACTTACATGGGACTTCCGCTATCGGAATCGGATATAGGCGATATTTAGTGTTATCGGTTATACCATTCCGATCCGATATTTTTCGATATCGAGCAGTATCGCTCAACACTATCTGTGACACATACAAGCTGCTCTGGTAACTGATAACTCACCAATTGCACTGAGCACGGCGATGCTACAGGTCTATCACTTTCTGAAAACCGTACGCCCTGGCCGGTGCGCCGGTCACAGTAATCTGTAATAGCCTTAATCAAAATTCTCACCATCCACGTCTGATTTGACTGGGATGACCTCCCCCCTTGCGTGGACGATTATTGTGAGAACTTATCCAAACAAAGCTCCTGCCCCTCACACCTGGATTGATCTGGGATGACCTCCCTCCTGTGTGTGAAAGATTTCTGCAGAAACTTAACCGATTCAAAGCCCTCGCCCCTCACACCTGGCTTGATCTGGGATGACCTCCCACCGATGTGTGAAGGATCACTGCGTGGACTTATCCAGCAATTTGTTTTTTGCTATACAGCTCCCAGAAATTAGCAAACAAAAACACAGTCACCATTCCAACTTTTCTCCCGGTTCACATAAAACATGAAACACAAACACAGCACAACAGCAAACAACTCGGCTTATATCCCAGGGCTTTTGGATAAGGGTATGGACTTTTTACACTACCTGGGAATGCGGTGATGACCACGTCCGACCGGCTAGAAGTCTAGGCTAGGACTAGGCACAGGGAACATTCAGGTAAGATGACAGGGTTTTCTTACCTTACTTATGGAGCTGCAGTCTCCGTCCCGTGTGCCAAGGCCAGGGCCAACACCCCCGTCTCTCCGTCGGCCGGGTCCTCGTGCGTTTCGTCCAATGCCCCGCGTGCAGGCGCCAACTGTTATGGAAATTTAATTAGGATAAATTTATCCTTCAGTGTTTGCTGCTTGCCGTTACCAATTCTCTATTAAATGTCTTTTTGAGCGCTCAGAACGAAATGAAACTGTCCACAACGGAAGTGTCAGTATAACAGTTCGTCAAGGCCTCTCATTTATTATTCATTCAAGGTTTTATACATTTACAAAAAGGGGGCTGGTTAGTTAATTAACATACAATTAAAAACTGCTAGATTATTGGCTGTTCTAGTGTAAGTATGATAATTATGATAATTATGATAAAAGGGCTGAAGTTGCAGATTTATTGTTTACTGCTCTTTGCCCCAGCAAGAATGCATGACTAGAAAAGTAAACAATAGATATCTACTAAGACTCTATGTACTTGTTCCTTATGAAGGCCAGAGTCGTTTAAAACGACTGATTATAGCTGGCATAGATATGTGTGAGCACAGGATTTTTAGCAAGTGAGATCTATCTAACTGTGAATGCATATATATGAATATACTTTGAATATATGGAATACATATATATTTCCATGACAGGCATTGTATTCACATACTGGTGAAAACACTTGTGCTGTGTGCTGTGTACTAAGAGTGGTTCTCTTGATGTATTTCTGTATTGATGATGGTTCTGCTAATGTATTCATGTTACTGATGGTGGTTCTAGCGATGTATTACTGTACTGATGGTGGCTTTGCTGCTGTACTTATGTACTGTCGTTGGTTCTGGTGCTGCATTCATATACTGATGATGCTTCTCATGCTGCATTCTTGAACTTGCAGGGTCCTGTTGATATTTTCATGAAAAGATACTGTATTCATATGCTGACAATTTTAGCACTGTATTCATGTATAATTCGTGTTTCTGGTGTTGTATACATTAATTGGTGATGGAACTTGTGCAGCATTCCTGTGCTCAAGGTGGTTCTAGTGATATATTTTTGTTCCACTGGTGGTTCAGTTGTTGTATTCCAGTATTGATGGTGGTTCTGGTGTTGTTTTCATGTACTGAAGGTCGTTCTGGTGAGGTATTCCTGAATTGATGGTTGTTCTTCTGCTGTATTCATGTGATAATGGCGGCTCTGGTGCTGTATTCATGCAGTTCTGATGCTGTATTGATGTACTGTTGGCAGTTATAGTGTTGTATGTATATACTAATCATGGTTCTGATCTTGTATTAATGTAGATGTACTAATCCCAAATTTGTTAGACTTGATCATTATGGGGTCATTGTGCTGTCCATTGTACGCATGGACAGTGCAAAGAATAAAAATACAGTTGTGTTAAACAAATTCATATACCGTATATACACGTGTATAAGCCGAGATTTTCAGCACCTTTTTTTGTGCTGAAAATGCCCCCTCGGCTTATAACACGAGTCATAGGGCAGAAACCAGCGGGGGAGGGGATGCGGCGGCAGGAGCTGGTGGCTGGGACATCATACTCACCCTCCCCGTGCCATCGCTGAACGTCCCTGCAATCCTGCGTTCTCCCCGGCTTCCTGCAGCTCTCCAGCGCTGAGCAGTGACGTAATACCCGCTCATTAAGGTCATGTAATATGGACGCGACGCCACTCCCATGGGCGTGGCCTCCATATTCATTGCCTTAATGAGCGGTATTACATCACCGCTCAGTGCTGGAGAGCTGCAGGAAGCCGGGGAGAACGCAGGATTGCCGGCTGGGACGTTCAGCGATGGCACGGGGAGGGTGAGTATGATGGAGGAGGATGGGGGGAGCATGGAGGAGGACAAGGAGCACGGAGCGGGACGGGGGGAGGACGGAGAGCACGGAGCAGAACGGGGGGAGGACGGAGAGCACGGAGCAGAACGGGGGAGGACGGAGAGCACGGAGCAGGACGGGGGGGAGGATGGAGAGCACGGAGCACAACGGGGGAGGACGGAGAGCACGGAGCAGAACGGGGGGAGGACAGAGAGCACGGAGCAGAACGGGGGGAGGACGGAGAGCACAGAGCAGGACGGGGGTGGGCATAGAGGAGAATGGGGGAGTGCAGAGCTGGATGGGGGAGCACGGAGCAGGACGGGGGAGGATGGAAAGCACGGAGCAGGACAGGATAATGGAGCAGGAGGAGGGGAGCACAGAGGAGAATGGGGGCGCACAGAGCTGGATGGGGGAGCACAGAGCAGGACGGCAACTTATACACCTGGCTTATACGCGAGTCAATAAGTTTTCCAAGTTTTTTGTGGCAAAATTAGGGGGTCGGCTTATACACGGGTCGGCTTATACATGAGTATATACGGTATGTAAGTCAAAAAAGTGCTTGACTGATGATCGTTAGGCAGTTGTGGACTGCCCTTGTAAGGGCAGGAGTCATGGGGTCAGGATATGTCAGCTCTGATAGGGCATAATAGGATGAGAGTTCCTTGCCATTCCTGACCTGCCAGACTTCAAAAGAAAGACACATCTGACATCTGCAATGAATATGAGTGAGACTATTCCATATTATTCCATGTTAAACATTGATATTATTTTAGAAGTATGACATCGGCATCCTATGTATAAGTGTTATATCTTTCTAATTGACCCACACAGGGCAGGGGTTTGATATACCCCTTAAAAAAGGCCACTTATCAGCATTACTTGTTGTCAATACATGTGATCTAATATATAATGTTGTCCAGTCATATAAAAATTTCTTTTTCTCAGGATTGAGATTGGTCACACTTATGTGTGTACTGGGGCTTGATATTGGATGCATGCAGACTCTGGTACATATAGTCTGTGACGATTTGATGGAGTGAATTTTTAAATTGCACTTTTCACTTTTTCATTTGGTAGCTTTTAAATAGATAACATTAAAGGTTATATTTTAAACTTTCTCTATTGCGGATTTCATGATCGTTAGGCTGCCAGCTATCTCACCAAAATGGGCCATGCTGGATCTTTTTTTTTTTCTGACAACAATCTGTCAGGGAATCTGTCAAAGATAAAAATTAAAATCCATAGAGCCACACTAGTGTGGGAGCAGTCATCACCCTCAGTCCTCCATTCTCATACAGAATTGAAGTAGGAAAGAGCTTACATTCTAAAGCCCGAGTCTCACATAGAAACACACCAGCGATCCCGACAATGATCAGGATCGCTGGTGTGTCGCTACATGATCGCTGCTGAGCTGCCAAACAGGCAGCTCAGGCAGCGATCAGGACAGCGACACTGCGGGTAACGTCGCCTAGTTACCCGCAGTGTACGTTGGATACCAGCCCGCTGATGCAGGGAGCTGGTAACCAAGGTACACTTCGGGTTTCCAGGCGCTGCGCGGTGCCTGGAAACCCGATGTGTACCTTGGTTACCAGCTCCCCTGCAGCAGCGTGCTGGTGTCCAACGTACACATCGGGTTTCCAGGCACAGCCCCGCGCCTGGAAACCCGAAGTGTACCTTGGTTGCCAGCTGATAGCTGGTCTCCTGCCTGCCACACGCAGCGATGCGTGCTGGCCAGCGGGAGACCAGCGATCAAAAAAAAGTCCAGGCATTTCTGACACGACCAGCGATTCACAGCTGGGGTCTGATCGCTGGTACGTGTCAGACATAGCGAGATCGCTGCTGAGATCGCTGTTTATCTCGCTAGCGATCTCGCTATGTGAGACAGGGCCTTAAGTCTGCTAGATGTAAAATTGCACAATGTACATAGGAAAGTGGGTAAATTACATATAGCCAAGGGTGAGGAAACCAAATAAGATACGAATAGTTAACCATTCATGTTCCCCTTGAAGCCAAGTCTCCCGTGTGTGAACAAACAATTAAGTCTATTGTGCCCTCTCCAGGATGAGCTGTTATAATGAAAGAACTTCACCAAGAATGACTGTTCAAACCAAGTACAGGTGCTCTGTGCACCAGGGCATGGCCAAACATTTAAGTACACCTTCCCACTTGCCAGTTCTTCATTAATCTCCACCCCCTGTTTTCTTGGATTAACAGCTCCGGCTTCATAGAGGCAGAGAATAATGGATGTAGGTGGGTGGGAAGGTGCACTTAAGTTTGGCTATGCCGTGGTGGTTCTAATATTTGTAGTTGGTTTGAACAGTCATTCTGTGCTGACATAGTCCCTTTAATTACTATCTAAAGGGTATAGTCACTTTTAGTCTGATTTACCAGTAGGTGGTGTGGCCACATAGAATGCCACCACAGCATGAGGGACAAATATGGTTCTGGATAGGTTGTAAATTCTTTTGGCTAGAATCCCATTTCAGATTTTTTACACTCACATAATGTAATATGTAGTGTTGAGCATTCCGATACTTTTTGCATATCGAATACCGGAATCGGAAGTTCCCATACATAATGCTATACATAGTCAATACTGTAAAATCCCACTGACAGCTCACAAAACACTAGATATATACACATAGAATACATATATATATATATATATATATATATATATACATGTCATTGTGACACATATATATATATATTTATAGTTCATACACTTCTACATAGTATAATAGCCGCTAATTCAATTGCCGGCTTTTGTGAAATTACAGACTCGACATGAAATGACACATGGTTTACATACAGTTAACCATGTCATTTCATGTAGTTTGATATATGGTTTTCACTAACAATGACATGAGTGTATGTGTGCAAAATTTCATACAGCTAGGGGTTAATTAAAGGTGTAAATTCGTTGAAAAAAAATGCGTGGGCACACGCGCTATTTTCTCCACCAGACAGGGAAAGCCAGTGAGTGAGGGCAGATAATAATAGTCTAGGGAGGGTGCATTTTTTTGTGCCCCCCTGGCTACTAACATCTGCCCCCAGCCACCCCAGAAAAGGCAAATCTATAATTAGATGTGCCCTTTCTGGCACTTAGCCCATCTATTCCCATTGCCCTGTAGTGGTGGCTAATGGATTAATAATGGGTTAAAGCCACCTTGCTATTGGAAGGTGACTTTAAGCCAGGTTAATAATTGAGAGTTGTGAATTAGACAACTCTCAATTATTAATCCTATTGTATAAAATAAAAATAAAACACACACACTTTAATTAAAAATCATTTTAATGAAATAATCACACAGTTTTTGACCATCTTTCATTTTGCAGGTAATCCGTGCGAAGCCCTTGTTGTCCTGTAATAAAAATAAAATAATAAAGCAACATTATTCTTACCTATCCGGTGCTCTGTCAGGTCCCAAGCTGTAATCCTTCACAAAGGGTTAACTGGCTTACAGCAAGCTGCGCAGCTAATGCTGGCAGCTCAGCTGTAAGCCCCCAAATGATTTCCTCTCCCGGCCGACAGTAGAGGAAGTGATTAGTGTGGGAAGCTTAATTGATTGCTTCCCAGGCTAAGGGCCCCGTCTCACATAGCGACGCACCAGCGATCCCGAGAACGATATGAACTTGTCAGGATTGCTGGTGTGTCGCTACATGATCGCTGCTGAGCTATCTAACAGGCAGCTCAGGCAGCGATCAGGACAGCGACACTGCGGGTAACGTCGCTTAGTAACCCGCAGTGTACGTTGGATACCAGCCCACTGATGCAGGGAGCTGGTAACCAAGGTACACATCGGGATTCCAGTTCACTTCAGGTCAGCCGGGACTCCCTCTGACGTCACTGATGCTGTGCGGTGTTCCCGGCTGACCTGAACTGATTAGCCTGGGAAGCAATCAATTAAGCTTCCCAGCTAATCACTTCCTCTCCTGTCGGCTGGGAGAGGAACTCATTCATTCGGGGCTTACAGCTGAGCTGCCAGCATTAGCTGCGCAGCTTGCTGTAAGCCAGTTAACCCTTTGTGAAGGATTACAGCGTGGGACCTGACAGAGCACCGGATAGGTAAGAATAATGTTGCTTTATTTTTTTATGTTTATTACAGGAGAACAAGGGCTTTGCACGGATTACCTGTAAAATAAAAGATGGTCAAAAACTGTGTGATTATTTCATTAAAATGATTTTTAATTAAAGTGTGTGTGTTTTATTTTTATTTCATACAATAGGATTAATAATTGAGAGTTGTCTAATTCACAACTCTCAATTATTAACCTGGCTTAAAGTCACCTTTCAATAGCAAGGTGGCTTTAACCCATTATTAACCCATTAGCCACCGCTACAAGGCAATGGGAATAGACGGGCTAAGTGCCAGAAAGGGCGCATCTAATTATAGATTTGCCTTTTCTGGGGTGGCTGGGGGCAGATGTTAGTAGCCAGGGGGGGCACAAAATAAATGCACCCTCCCTAGGCTAATATTATCTGCCCCCATTTGCTGGCTTTGTCTGTCTGGTTGAGAAAATAGTGCAGGAGCGCACGCATTTTTTTTCAACGAATTTACACCTTTAATTAATCCCTACATGTATGAAATTTTGCACACATACACTCATGTAATTGTTAGTGAAAACCATATATCAAACTACATGAAATTACATTGTTAACTGTATGTAAACCATGTGTCATTTCATGTCGGGTTCTGTAATTTCACAAAAGCCGGCAATTGAATTAGCGACTATTATACTATGTAGAAGTGTATGAACTATAAATATATATATGTGTCACAATGACATGTATATATATATATATATGTATTCTATGTGTATATATCTAGTGTTTACAAGGAAAGAAAGGGTTTATTTTAATTCCGATATTTCTGTCCCATTGACTTGCATTGGTTTCTGGTATCGGAATCGGCGATATCCAATACTTTTTGGGTATTGGCCTGATCCAATCCGATCCGATATTTCTCGATATCGGAAAGTATCGCTCAACACTAGTAATATGTTATATAGTGTCATAATAAATATATTGTGATAAAACTATTTTCTTGGATTTTAGCATTATTTACAGTACTATTGCTTGATACTGTAGGAAAAAAGTGCTAAATATATTTTACCTTATTTTCCAAATCATCAAAACATTGAAAGGGAACAAAGGAGTATGTTTATTTTCATCTTGAAAACCATATCTTAAAATAACTAAAACCTCTAGAACTGCTTTCAAATCCCATTGAATAGACTTCATTCTTCACTGTGTGATATACTTACAATGAATCCCTTCATCATTGACTTTCAAACTATTGTACCCTGTTATCTGATGGAAACCCAATTCCTCCTATGTGTTATAGTCAGGTTTCTATGAATTCTCCACTGCTGCTTCATGGTCTTTTATTTTCTGGAAACACTTTATTGGTTTGCAAGATTTTAGAATCCGAAAAGAGAATCAGAGCTTTGCAGGTGCTATACATCCTTAAAAATGGTATGATTTGTGTTACAATGTTTATGCTGAAATTCAATCTTCATGGCTTTCTGAAAAATGAGAAAAGGGTGCATAAAATTGCAGAACGTTATAAGCAGCCGAAAACATCTGACTGTTTTATAAGATTACAATACCATGTAAAAGCAGAATGGAAACAATATTGTAATTCTAAACCCATCCACACACAGTTGTACTTAGAGGCTGAAACAAATTTAAACTAGAAATTCACATGCTGTAATAGGAAAAAAGGAAGATTAGATAACGTCTTGTTCTCCAACCTAAACGTTTTCCCAGATAATATTATAACATGTACTTACGCCTTGCGCTTGGTGCATATTTGAGTAGAAATGTTCTTTAAAATGAGACGTGTCTTAGCTTAAAATATTGTCACACACAGGATGACAAAGTCACATAGGATACAGAATGCAATTACTTTTGGCTTTTCAAATCATGGTAAAAAAGTGTTCAAAGACATTTAGCCTCTTAACTTCAATGAATGTAATAATATAGATCTAACCTCAGTTACATTAATTTGCTCAACAGTAATGCAAGCACATGCATCGAGGGATACAATAAAAATAAATGATTTTGCATTATAATGAACTATTGGTACATATAATAGCTGCTTGCATCTTGGTGACACCATATATTGTTGATATTGGCAGAAAACTTTAAAGGGGTTGTCCGGTCTTAGGCTGAAAGTCTGCAGTCACTCAGTGTGATTGCCGGCTTGTGAGTCCTCACATCGTGCTCATTGCGCACTGTGAGTTTTCTCCGATGCAGGGAGTGGCTAATGTGTGACCGCAAGTTTGCGATTTGCATATGTGCAGTTGTGCCGACTAGATGGGTGCGGCCTTGCTCAAATAAAGTGTATTGAAACACTCTAGTTGGAATGTGGCCAGAAGTATCCAAATCGCTTAATAGCGGTCACATGACTGTCCGCCCCCCTTGCCGCCACTGGAGAATCCTCAGTGCATGCAATGTGAAAATTAACAAATCTGCAGCCGTAATAGATGACTACAGACTTGTATACCATGGCTGGACAACCAGTTTAACATAATTGCGCAACAGCAATTTATTAACAAGTTGCATCCATGAAGGTTACAGTTCTTATCCTAAGGTGGTTTCAGGGAATTCCTCTTTTATTTGTTCTATATCCACTAAGTACATAAACTATACTGTGTTTTTTTTAAGAGAACAGTTTCTTTAACCTCTACTGGCTGCAGCCAATTTTTGATTTTATGCATTCATTTTTCCTGCCCTTCTAAAAGCCTTAACTTTTTTTTATCTTTCTGTTCCAATAGTCATATGAGGGCTTTCTCTCTCTCATTACAACATTTGCCATTGGATAAATAAATGTTATATTTTGATAGATCAGACTGTTATGAATGCAGGAATGCAGTGATACCAGAAATGTGTATGTTTTCCTCTTTTTAATTTCTGTCACGGGTTTACCATGACAGAGAGGAGCCAGAAGACTGCAGCATCTGATTCTTCCTACTCCTGCACTGTTTAGAATCACTTCACCTTCATATTAAACGGTGTAAGTTTCTTTCAGCAGTGCAGGGGTTAATCAGCTCTGTTGAGTGCTCCTGGACTTTTTCCTGTGCTAAGATTCAGCTGTGCACTGTTAGCCACTCCCATCTCCTATAAAATCTGGGCCCTGGCAAGCACTCATTGTAAGAGTAGCTTATGTTGCATGGCTGGGGGTTGTTGGTGGTTGTTATTGAGGAAGGCGTTTGGTGGATTTATCTGTTACTAGGTTTTGAGTGTGTGATAATTCCCTTTACTTCTCCAACTTTGATTTAACCCTATCCTCCACTCCCTGGTGCATTCCTCTGTTGTATGCATGAGTATATTTGTATGTTTGGTATTTTCTGTCATCCCTGTTCACATTACCTTGTTAGTCTGGTTGATGTATTATGGTACACTGCTGCTGCCCTCTTCCCTGGGTGGGAAAGGGGTACAGACTGATGGTGGATTCAGTAGCTAAGGCAAGGCACCTGGCCCCGGCATCTTCACCATCAGAAGTAATCCAGGGAACAGGGCAAGCTATGGCTTGACAGGGAAGGGGCCACTGACAACAGAGTTGTGACATTAGCTCTGACCGAAACCATTTTTTGATCCATTATGGATCCTAACACTGCTCTAACAGGGCAACTGCAGCCTGGAGGTGGCAGATTTTCGCAGTGTCGTTTTGCAGCACCCTAACACATCAGGTTTAGAGACCATGACTCCCAGGCAACCTTTAGAGGAGCCCAAGATCACTTTCTCTGGGGGACATGACAAGTTTGTTGTTTTCGGGGAAGCTTGTAAACTATACTTCAGGTTACATCCTTGTTCCTCAGGAACCGAGGAGCAACAGGTGAGGATAATATTCTCTCTTTCCTTCAGGGTGACCCCCAAGCATGGGCATTCTCTCTGCTGTCTGACTCCTAGTTTCTCCAGACGGTAGAGGAATTTTTTCTGGTGTTGGGTCCACACTGCATCAGCTTCAACATGGAGACCGGCTGGCAGAGGAGTATTGCTCTGAGTTTCAGAGATGGTCCACTGACACTAAGTGGGCTCACCCTGAGCTCCGTAGCCAGTTCTGTGAAGGGCTGTCAGTAAGGGTGGAGGATGCCTTAGCCCTGTATAAGACTCCAGATTCCCTTGAGGCAGCCATGTCTCTGGCTATCTGGGTGGATCGCCATCTTTGCCAGAGACATAAAGAGACACCCCAATATGCGGGAGGATCGGAGCTAAGGGAAACCTGGTATGAGTCATCAGAGGAACCTATGCAGTTGAATGGGGCAACTTGTTCTGGAAATCAGTCTGTTGTTCAGCGCAAAGGGGGAGTATGTTTTTACTGTGTTAGAAAGGGTCATTTTGTGGATGCATGTCCTTCCCTATCTCACTGTAAACAGCTGCTGGAAAATTAAGAAATTCGGGGTGCAGGGAGGTTAGCAACTCTGGTGTACATTTCTCTTCAGTGGGTAGGACATGATTTTTTCTACCTGCTGAAATCCATATGGGCAAAACAAGGTGACTGTTTCTGCCTTTCTGGACAGGTAGGGGCCATGCACTCAGAAGGTATTGACTGTTATGTGCTAGAGCATCTGCCCTCTCCTGTGGTTCTTGGACTTCCTTGGCTCTCTCTGAGCAACTCTGTGGAGATTGGCAAACTTGGGAGGTGGTAAAGTGATGTGAGTATTGTCAATGACACTGTTTGGGCACCTGGCTTGCAAGGGTGGATACCCAGTCTGTGCCTAATTACCTGTCTCCCTTTGGGAATGTGTTTCCTCCCCATTGTCCTTGTGACTGCACCATTAATCTTGTCCCTGGGGCCAAGCTGCAAAAGAGAAGACTATATAATATTTTTGATGCAGAGGCATGCCATGAAAGATTATATCGCAGAAAGTTTGACAAAGGATCATATCAGACCATCTTTATCCCCATTGCTGTGGGTTTTTTCTTTGCAAAGAAGAAAGTTGGGGGGGGGGGGTTTATACCCCTGCCTAGATTTTCGCAAACTCAATCAGATCATGGTCCAGGGTCCGTATCCGCTCCTTTTCATCCCGGACCTATTTATTCAGACTATAAGAGCAAAATAATTTTCTAAACTGGATCTAGGGGGAGTAAAATCTCATTCATATTAAAGAAGGGGTTAAGTGGAAACCAGCTTTCAATATGCCCGAGGGACACTATGGGAAACTTGTGATGCCATTTGGGTTGACTAATGCTCCCACCGTCTTTCAGTACTTTGTTAATTACATCTTTGGTCACCTGGTAGGTAGATTTTTTTGTGCTCTATCTTGATGACATATTAATTTATTCACCTGACCTTGGGTCACATCAGGTTCATGTCAAGCGGGTCTTACAGATACTCAGGGGCACTGAATTATTTGTCAAACCAGAGCAATATAGGTTATCAGTTAAGAAGATTTATTTTCTAGGACACATTTTACCATCCACCACATTTCGCATGGATCCGGCGAAAGTCTGAGTGGTACTGCCTTGGGATCGTCCTGAGGATTTGAAGGTGTTACAAAGGTTTTTGGGTTTCGCCAACTACAACCGTAAGTTCATTAAAAACTTTTTGGTAGTGGCCAAACCTGTGATGGATATCACCAGGAAAGGGACAGACTTTTACAAGTGGTCCATTCCGGCCAGGGAGGCATTCGATACCTTGTATGAGTATTTTGAATCTGCGCCGATTCTCATACAGCCTGATGTCACTGCGTTTTATTGTAGAAGTTGACGTGTCTGAAGTGGGGGTAGGGACTGTATTGTTGCTCGGTGTGTCTCCTGTTAAATGGCATCCATGTGCATACTTTTCTAAAAAAAACTGTCATCTGCGGTGAGAAATTATGACATTGGTAACAGGGAACTCTTGGCAATCAAGTGGACCTTTGAAGAGTGGTGTAATTTTTTGGAGGGGGTAGTTCATCTGGTTATGGTAATCACAGATCATAAGAATCTCTTATATCTAGAGTCTGCAAAATGTCTAAAGCCTCAACAGGCAAGATGAGCATTGTTCTTCACCAGGTTTAACTTTTTTGTTACATATAGGCTGGGGATCAAGAACATAAAGGCAGATGCCTTATCTCATTGTCTTCCTGGGGGTGGAGATAATTGTGAACCGGTTCCTATACTACAAAAAGGGGTGGTTATTGCTCCTGTATGCTCCAATCTTGAGAAAGAAGTTGTTGAGGCTCAGGGGGGACAACCCTGCTGCCTGTCCGTTAGGGAAACTGTACCTGTGAATCTCCGCCTGAGAATTCTTAGTGAACATCATGATTCAGTCTTGGCCGGATATCCCAATAATAAAGCCACAACACATCTTCTTACTCAGCGTTTTTGGTGGTCGGGGTACATCAGGATGTCCTGGAGTATGTAGCCGCCTGCAGTGTCTGTGCACTTTCTAAAACCTCTCATCATTCGTCCGTCTGGGTCTCTCCAACCATTGTCGATTCCCAGTAGACCTAGGACTCATTTATAGGTCGATTTTATCACTGATCTACCTGTGTCGGCAGGTAATACTGTAATTTTGGTGGTGGTGGTCAGATTCAGTAAAAGGTCATATTTTATTGCTCTACGCAGGTAATACTGTAATTTTGGTGGTGGTGGTCAGATTCAGTAAAAGGTCATATATTATTGCTCTACCCGCTTTACCTAACGCTAAGACCTTGGTGCAAATTTTCATCAGAGAGATTGTAAAGGAGGAGGAGGAGGCAGATTTTTCTGCTGTGATAAATTAAGATGATGACAACTAACACTTTATTTGCTAAGGTTAACAGAAGCCCTTGAGAAGTAATGAAATATTTTTTATAGGCTGTGTGCCCATGCATTACATTAGTCTATTTAAAAATATTGATATTTTGCATAGTATTCTAATAATAATAATAATATAATCTTTATTTATATAGCGCCATCATATTCCACAGCGCTTTACAGTTTAACAGTTTCAAAACACAAGTCATAAGTAACAACGTTAACAATACAATAATTAAAGCAAAATAAGACGACCCTGCTCGTGAGAGCTTACAATCTACAATGAGGTGGGGGAGATACAAAGTACAGGTGTGTATATACAATGGTGCATTTACAATTATGGTCCAGCCATCTTGAGGGAGTGAGGGATGGATGGAGATAGTGAATGGGCTACACACACACACTTACACATAGAATGACTTTGATTAGTGAATGTGATAGGCCGCTCTGAACAGATGTGTTTTGAGGGAGCGCCTGAAACCATGCAAATTGTGGATAGTCCTAATTTCTTGGGGTAGAGCATTCCAGAGGATTGGTGCAGCGCGGGAGAAGTCTTGGCGTCGGGAGTGGGAGGTACGGATTAGTGCAGAGGTTAGTCGAAAGTCGTTTGCAGAGCGCAGCAGTCGGTTAGGCCGATAGATAGAAATGAGGGAGGAGATGTAGGGGGGTAATGCACTGTAGAGAGCTTTGTGGGTGAGAACCAGTACTTTGAATTGGATCCTATAATGAATGGGCAGCGAGTGTAAGGACTGGCGAAGAGCGGACGCGTCCGAGTACCGATTAGCCAGATGGATGACCCTGGCTGCTGCATTAAGGATGGACTGGAGAGGGGATAGTCGAGTAATGGGGAGGCCAAGTAATAGAGCGTTGCAGTAGTCCAGGCGGGAATGGATCAATGCTACAGTGAGAGTTTTTGTTGTTTCCATGGTGAGAAAAGGGCGGATTCTAGAGATGTTCTTTAGGTGTAGGCGGCAAGAGCGGGCAAGAGATTGTATATGGGAGGTGAAGGAGAGATTGGTGTCAAACATAACACCCAGACAGCGAGCCTGCTGCTGGGGTGTTATTATGGTGCCGCCCACGGAGAGGGAAATGTCAGATTTAGGGAGGTTAGTAGACGGCGGGAGCAGAAGAAGTTCAGTTTTGGAGAGGTTAAGTTTCAGATATAGAGCGGACATGATGTTGGAGACTGCGGACAGACAGTCGGTGGTGTTCTGTAGTACAGCGGGGGTAAGGTCGGGGGATGACGTGCATAGTTGTGTGTCATCAGCATAAAGATGGTACTGAAAGCCAAATCTGCTGATGGTCTGTCCAATTGGGGCCGTGTAGAGAGAGAAGAGAAGGGGGCCAAGGACTGAGCCCTGGGGTACACCGACAGTGAGAGGAAGAGGAGATGATGTGGAGCCAGAGAACGAAACACTGAAGGAGCGGTCAGAAAGATAGGAGGAGAACCAGTAGAGAACAGTGTCCTTAATACCTAGTGACTGGAGCCTAGACAGTAGGAGACGGTGGTCAACTGTGTCGAAAACTGCAGAAAGGTCGAGAAGAATGAGCAGAGAGTGGTCACCGTTACGTTTTGCTGTCAGAAGGTCATTGGTCACTTTGATGAGTGCAGTTTCAGTCGAATGTAGGGGTCGGAAGCCGGACTGTGAAGGGTCTAGGAGGGAGTGAGTGGAGAGGTAACGGGTAAGGCGGGAGTAGACTAGGCGCTCCAAAAGTTTAGAGATGAAGGGGAGATTGGAGACCGGTCTGTAGTTGTTTGTGCAGGAAGGGTCGAGAGCGGGTTTCTTTAGTAGTGGAGTAATGATGGAGTGTTTGAAGGAGGATGGGAAAATGCCAGAGGAGAGTGAGAGATTAAAGATTGTAGTTAGGTGAGTTGTGACAACTGGAGAGAGAGACTGGAGAAGGTGTGAGGGAATGGGGTCGGTAGTGCATGTAGTCGTACGAGAGGAAGAGAGGAGTCTGGAGACTTCTTCTTCTGTGATGGGATCAAATGTGGAAATTGAGCCAGGGGAAATGCAGGGAGGGATGGGAGTCACAGCACTTGGTGGTTGAGAGCAGATTTCCTGACGGATAGTATCTATTTTTTCTATAAAGTGGGAGGCCAGGTTGTCAGCACAAATGTCTGTGATAGGGGCTTGTGCTTTTGGCCTGAGGAGGGAGTGAAAAGTGTCAAAAAGTTTCTTGGGGTTGTTGGCTAGTGAGGAGATCAGGGTGGTGAAGTAGGTCTGTTTGGCGAGGTGAAGGGCAGCATTGTAAGTTCTTAACATGAATTTAAAGTGGATGAAGTCTTCTGGTGTGCGGCTTTTTCTCCAAAGGCATTCAGCACTCCTAGAGCATCGCTGAAGAAGTTGAGTTTGCAATGTGAGCCAGGGCTGTTTTACTGTGTGTTTGGAAGTTCTGAGGGTGAGTGGTGCTACTTGGTCAAGGGTGCTTCTAAGAGTGTCATTGTAGTGATGAACAGCCAGATTAGGACAAGAAAAAGAGGAGATTGGGGACAGCGATGAGTGTAGGGAGTCTGAAAGTGTCTGAGGTTTAATGGCTTGTAGATTTCTAAATGTGTGGTAGGTAGGAGTGCGCTGGGGTGGTCGAGGATTTGTGAGGATGAAGGAGAGAATGTTGTGGTCAGAGAGTGGAAGCGGTGAGTTATTTAGGTGGGAGATTGAACAGAGGCGGACAAAGACCAGGTCAAGGGTGTTACCATCCTTGTGTGTCTCAGAGGTTGAAAGCTGTGAGAGGCCTAGTGAAGTGGTTAGTGATAGAAGCAAAGATGCAGATGTGGAAGTAGGACTGTTAATGGGGATGTTGAAGTCTCCAAGGATAAGGGTTGGTAGTTCTGAGGACATGAAGTGCGGCAGCCAGGCTGAGAAGTGGTCAAGGAACTGGGTGGGCGTGCCTGGAGGCCGATATATGACCGCTACTCTGAGGGAGAGGGGATGGAAGAGCCTGATGGTGTGGACCTCAAAAGAAGGGAATGAGAGTGATGGAATTGGGGGGATGACCTGGAAAGTGCATTGTGGGGACAGGAGTATGCCAACTCCACCACCATGTCTGTTTGTGGGTCTCGGGGAATGGGAGAACTGTAAGCCACCATAGGAAATGGCAGCAGGGGAGACCGTGTCTGTATTCTGTTAAACTCTTTTCACATGACCCCCAAATTCATAACTAATTTCAAAATAACATGCAATGTAGATACATGTGTTTATAGTGCTCTGATATAAATTTGCCCCTGGAGCACTTTCTTAATTTCCCTGAAATTTAATCAAACTTTTCAGTTGCTTGATAATTAGCAGGAAATTAGTCAAATGTAAAACTACTAATGCAGTATGTTGTATGTCAGTAATATATACAGGTGCATCTCACAAAAGTAGAATATCCTCAAAAAGTTAATTTCTTTCAGTTCTTCGGCAGAGGGAAGCATGAAGTGCTCTAAAATTTCCTGGTAGATGGCTGCGCTGACTTTGGTCTTGATAGAACACAGTGGACCTACACCAGCAGATGACATGGCTCCCGAAACCATCATTGATGGTGGATTCTTCACACTAAACTTCGGAAATCAAGGTCCCAGAGTCTGGAGGAAAAGTGGAGAAACAGACAATCCAAGCTGCATGAGGTCTAGTGTGATGTTTCCACAGTCATTGATGGTTTGGGGAGCTATGTCATCTGCTGGTATAGGTACACAGCCGTCTACCAGGAAATTTTAGAGAACTTCATGATTCCCTATGCCGACAAGCTTTTTGGAGATGGAAATTTCATTCTCCAGCAGGACTTGGCACCTGTCCACACAGCCGAAAGTACCAGTACCTCGTTTAAAAACAACAGTGCAACAGTATCACTGTGCTTGATTGGCCAGCAAACTCGCCTGACTGTAACCCCGTAGAGAAACTATGGGGTATTGTTAAGAGGAAGATGAGAGACACCAGACACAAACATGCTGACGAGCTGAAGGCTGCTATCAAAGCAACCTGGTCTTCCATAACACCTCAGCAGTGCCACAGGCTGATCGCCTCCATGCCACGCAAAATTGATGCAGTAATTGATGCAAAAGGAGCCTAGACCAAGTATTTAGTGCATTTACTGAACATACATTTCAGTAGAGCAACATTTCGGATTTTAAAAACATTTTTTCAAGCTGTTGTTATAAAGTATTCTAATTTTACTGAGACTTTTGGGTTTTCGTTGGCTGCAAGTCATAATCATCAACATTAACAGAAATAAACACTTGAAATAGATCACTCTGTTTGTAATGACTCTATATAATATATGAGTTTCACGTTTTGTATTGAAGAACTGAATTAAATTAACTTTTTGATAATATTCTATTTTTGTGAGATGCACCTGTATGGTGATACCAGCCCGTATGTACTATCTAATTGCTGTACAGTTACAAAGAGAATCCCTATATGCATGTACATACTGTAACGCTGGTATTGTCTGTACTTTGTTTTCCAGCGTTACTTTGCATGTTTTTTGCATTAACCCTTTTGCTCCTTTCCCCCTAACCAGCTGGGATACTGTTGTCTGTTACCTATATGGATGCTGCTCAGTTCCCGGCTCTGCTGCGTACCCGTACTTGCGTGAGTGGCTCCGCTGCTTTGCATGACCGCCCGCATGTGCGGTTCCTGACTTGCTGTGAAAGCCGTCCGTAGCTTGCAAAGTCCTCTGCAGTGGTGCATGACTTACTGCGTGGTTGGCAGCAGCCATTGTTGGGTTCCCTCTGTGTTGTGCTGTCTGGCTCTGCATAGGGGGCGCGGCCCACACCTGTCCTGCTTTTATGTGGATTGGGTGTTTACTAGAATTACTGCTCCAGCCTATCGCTGTGAAGCAGCTCATATATAAAGTTCCCCAGCCCTAGTGGGCGTTGCCAGAGCTTCGCATTGAATCCACACTGAATCCCTGAACCTAGCCGTATGTGGTTGTGTGTTCAGCTCCTGCTCTGAAGTTGATCAGCTCTGGAGAGCTGATTCCCTGTTCCTGCTGTGTCTTGTTCCCTGATCCTGGATCAAACCCGGTACCTGAATGTCTGAATTGTGTCTTGTGTTTCCGCCTATGCTGGGGGCTGATTACCCAGATCGCCGTTCCTGGAGGCTGTATATCCAGGCCTGTTCCTGCTGTGTCTAATTACCTGAACCCCTGATCTTAGATCGCATCCTGTACCTGACTTTCTGAACTGTGTCCTCTGTGTTATGTTCCTGAAATCCTGCTGTGTCCAGAACCCTGTGCCAGTGACTGTGAATCCTTGCTATATAACCTGAGTTCATCTTGGAAGGAGGAGTCCGGTGTGTGCTGAGTTTCTGTTACTCTGTGCTCAGCCTCTGTGCAATCCCCGGCCAGCTCCCGTTGAGCCTGGCGGGGCTTGCACCAGACCGCTGGGGTTCCTTTTCAGGTCGCTGCCAGATGTCCGGTTCCTATGCCTGATGACCATGGCCTGATGTCCGATGTCCGACGACCACTTCTAGATGTCCGGATCCTATCCTTCTTGCCTGATGTCCGGATCCTGCCGATCATTGCCAGATGTCCGGAGCCTGCTGATCGGTGCCAGATGTCTGGAGTCCGAGGCCTGTGTTCCAGTCCGTGTTCCTGTGATTCAATCCATGTTCCTGTCCGTGTTCCTGACTCCCTGAGACCCAGTCCGTGTTCCTGTCTGTGTTCCTGACTCTCTGAGATCCAATCCGTGTTCCTGTTGTTCCTGTGCAGTCTAACTCTGTTTCAGCCATCAGCTCCTGATTCCAGTTACCTGTCTGTTACCTGTCAGCTTGCCTGTCTGCCATCCGTCTGCAGTTCCTTCCAGAGGTTCGGACGTCATCTGCAGAGATCCCCGGCTCTTGCCTGCTCACCTAGGAGCGATCATCTGCCATCCGACTGCAGCTCCATCCGGAAGTTCGGACATCATCTGCAGAGATCCCCGGCTCTTGCCTGCTCACCTGGGAGCGATCATCTGCCATCCGACTGCAGCCTACCTGGAGGCTCCACCATATCAGGTCGTATATACCTGCCTGTCTAGAGACTGCCTGGTCACTTACTGTGACAACCTGCCTGTCTAGAGACTGCCCTGGTCACTTGCCGTGACAACCTGCCTGTCCCAGAGACTGCCCTGGTCACTTTCCGTGACAACCTGCCTGTCCCAGAGACTGCCTGGTCACTTGCCGTGACAACCTGCCTGGTCACTTGCCATGACAACCTGCCTGGTCACTTGCCGTGACAACCTGCCTGCCTGGTCACTTGCCGTGACAACCTGCCTGCCTGGTCACTTGCCGTGACAACCTGCCTGCCTGGTCACTTGCCGTGACAACCTGCCTGCCTGGTCACTTGCCGTGACAACCTGCCTGCCTGGTCACTTGCCGTGACAACCTGCCTGCCTGGTCACTTGCCGTGACAACCTGCCTGCCTGGTCACTTGCCGTGACAACCTGCCTGCCTGGTCACTTGCCGTGACAACCTGCCTGCCCTGGTCACTTGCCGTGACAACCTGCCTGTCCCAGAGATTGCCCTGGTCACTAGCCGTGACAACCTGCCTGTCCCAGAGACTGCCTGGTCACTTGCTGTGACAACCTGCCTGTCCCAGAGACTGCCTTGGTCACTTGCCGTGACAACCTGCCTGTCCTGCCGGTTCCTCCTTGGTCTACCCTGTGATGACGTCTGTCCTGGGTCGGTGTCTGATGTTCTCCTGCTGAGCCTGTGCTACGCCTGAGGCCTGAGAGAGAGGCCATACTAGTATGCCCGTGCCAGATGATCCTGGACTTCATCAACCCGTGATGACCCCGCCATCGTCTGAAGTCTGTCTGAGGTCGGTGTCTGATGTTCTCCTGCTGAGCCTGTGCTACGCCTAAGGCCTGAGAGAGAGGCCGTCCAAGTATGCCCGTGCCAGATAACCCTGGACTGCATCTACCCGTGATGTCCTCCAGCACTCGTCTGTGATCCTGAGTCGTGTACCCTTCTCTGATGTGCGGAATCGGGAGCCCGGTCTTATGTTCTGTTTTATGTACTGTGTTTCTTTAAGTAAACTTTATGTTTCTTCTTACCTGAAGTTGTGCGGTGTTGTCTAGTCCTGCAGGTCGCCACCTTGCCCACATGCTCAGCTGCCACGGATCCCGGTCGCTGCCCTTCCCTAGTCCGGGCAGGCCCGGGTCTCCCTCCGTGGTCCAGTGGGTCCACATTCTCATCATCTGGGACCCATGCCTCACGTCGTCGTGGACTGGCGGCGTGGGAGCATTGGCTAGCTAGGCAAGCTATGCCATGTCCCGGCGCCCCACAGCCGTGGGAAGCGCTACAGTAAGCTCTGGCCATGGACTCCGCTGAGCATGTGCGGTCTGTAGGACTTTCTCCAAGCTCCACCTGATGTGTGAACTATACTACTTGGTCCCCACAGGGTAAGTGGACTAGATGGCTCGATTCCCCGCTTGGTCAGCGGTTCGGACTTTTCGAGCTATTAACTCTGCTGCCATATTGTGAACTATGGGACTTACCGCCAAACCCAAGTGAATTTTTCTGGGGAATTTTTTTTTTTTACTTGGGTCTTCAGAAGAGGGGGCCTGAGGAGGGGGATACTGTAACGCTGGTATTGTCTGTACTTTGTTTTCCAGCGTTACTTTGCATGTTTTTTGCATTAACCCTTTTGCTCCTTTCCCCCTAACCAGCTGGGATACTGTTGTCTGTTACCTATATGGATGCTGCTCAGTTCCCGGCTCTGCTGCGTACCCGTACTTGCGTGAGTGGCTCCGCTGCTTTGCATGACCGCCCGCATGTGCGGTTCCTGACTTGCTGTGAAAGCCGTCCGTAGCTTGCAAAGTCCTCTGCAGTGGTGCATGACTTACTGCGTGGTTGGCAGCAGCCATTGTTGGGTTCCCTCTGTGTTGTGCTGTCTGGCTCTGCATAGGGGGCGCGGCCCACACCTGTCCTGCTTTTATGTGGATTGGGTGTTTACTAGAATTACTGCTCCAGCCTATCGCTGTGAAGCAGCTCATATATAAAGTTCTCCAGCCCTAGTGGGCGTTGCCAGAGCTTCGCATTGAATCCACACTGAATCCCTGAACCTAGCCGTATGTGGTTGTGTGTTCAGCTCCTGCTCTGAAGTTGATCAGCTCTGGAGAGCTGATTCCCTGTTCCTGCTGTGTCTTGTTCCCTGATCCTGGATCAAACCCGGTACCTGAATGTCTGAATTGTGTCTTGTGTTTCCGCCTATGCTGGGGGCTGATTACCCAGATCGCCGTTCCTGGAGGCTGTATATCCAGGCCTGTTCCTGCTGTGTCTAATTACCTGAACCCCTGATCTTAGATCGCATCCTGTACCTGACTTTCTGAACTGTGTCCTCTGTGTTATGTTCCTGAAATCCTGCTGTGTCCAGAACCCTGTGCCAGTGACTGTGAATCCTTGCTATATAACCTGAGTTCATCTTGGAAGGAGGAGTCCGGTGTGTGCTGAGTTTCTGTTACTCTGTGCTCAGCCTCTGTGCAATCCCCGGCCAGCTCCCGTTGAGCCTGGCGGGGCTTGCACCAGACCGCTGGGGTTCCTTTTCAGGTCGCTGCCAGATGTCCGGTTCCTATGCCTGATGACCATGGCCTGATGTCCAATGTCCGACGACCACTTCCAGATGTCCGGATCCTATCCTTCTTGCCTGATGTCCGGATCCTGCCGATCATTGCCAGATGTCCGGAGCCTGCTGATCGGTGCCAGATGTCCGGAGTCCGAGGCCTGTGTTCCAGTCCGTGTTCCTGTGATTCAATCCATGTTCCTGTCCGTGTTCCTGACTCCCTGAGACCCAGTCCGTGTTCCTGTCTGTGTTCCTGACTCTCTGAGATCCAATCCGTGTTCCTGTTGTTCCTGTGCAGTCTAACTCTGTTTCAGCCATCAGCTCCTGATTCCAGTTACCTGTCTGTTACCTGTCGGCTTGCCTGTCTGCCATCCGTCTGCAGTTCCTTCCAGAGGTTCGGACGTCATCTGCAGAGATCCCCGGCTCTTGCCTGCTCACCTAGGAGCGATCATCTGCCATCCGACTGCAGCTCCATCCGGAAGTTCGGACATCATCTGCAGAGATCCCCGGCTCTTGCCTGCTCACCTGGGAGCGATCATCTGCCATCCGACTGCAGCCTACCTGGAGGCTCCACCATATCAGGTCGTATATACCTGCCTGTCTAGAGACTGCCTGGTCACTTACTGTGACAACCTGCCTGTCTAGAGACTGCCCTGGTCACTTGCCGTGACAACCTGCCTGTCCCAGAGACTGCCCTGGTCACTTTCCGTGACAACCTGCCTGTCCCAGAGACTGCCTGGTCACTTGCCGTGACAACCTGCCTGGTCACTTGCCGTGACAACCTGCCTGGTCACTTGCCGTGACAACCTGCCTGCCTGGTCACTTGCCGTGACAACCTGCCTGCCTGGTCACTTGCCGTGACAACCTGCCTGCCTGGTCACTTGCCGTGACAACCTGCCTGCCTGGTCACTTGCCGTGACAACCTGCCTGCCTGGTCACTTGCCGTGACAACCTGCCTGCCTGGTCACTTGCCGTGACAACCTGCCTGCCTGGTCACTTGCCGTGACAACCTGCCTGCCTGGTCACTTGCCGTGACAACCTGCGCCTGTCCTCCGGAAACTTGCCCTGGTCACTAGCCGTGACAACCTGCCTGTCCCAGAGATTGCCCTGGTCACTAGCGTGACAACCTGCCTGTCAGAGACTGCCTGGTCACTGCTGGCACCTGCCGTCCCAGAGACTGCCTTGGTCACTTGCCGTGACAACCTGCCTGTCCTGCCGGTTCCTCCTTGGTCTACCCTGTGATGACGTCTGTCCTGGGTCGGTGTCTGATGTTCTCCTGCTGAGCCTGTGCTACGCCTGAGGCCTGAGAGAGAGGCCATACTAGTATGCCCGTGCCAGATGATCCTGGACTTCATCAACCCGTGATGACCCCGCCATCGTCTGAAGTCTGTCTGAGGTCGGTGTCTGATGTTCTCCTGCTGAGCCTGTGCTACGCCTAAGGCCTGAGAGAGAGGCCGTCCAAGTATGCCCGTGCCAGATAACCCTGGACTGCATCTACCCGTGATGTCCTCCAGCACTCGTCTGTGATCCTGAGTCGTGTACCCTTCTCTGATGTGCGGAATCGGGAGCCCGGTCTTATGTTCTGTTTTATGTACTGTGTTTCTTTAAGTAAACTTTATGTTTCTTCTTACCTGAAGTTGTGCGGTGTTGTCTAGTCCTGCAGGTCGCCACCTTGCCCACATGCTCAGCTGCCACGGATCCCGGTCGCTGCCCTTCCCTAGTCCGGGCAGGCCCGGGTCTCCCTCCGTGGTCCAGTGGGTCCACATTCTCATCATCTGGGACCCATGCCTCACGTCTCGTGGACTGGCGGCGTGGGAGCATTGGCTAGCTAGGCAAGCTATGCCATGTCCCGGCGCCCCACAGCCGTGGGAAGCGCTACACATACTTTGCATTTATTGTCTTAATTTTTAGTAATTTCCTTCCAAGTAATCCAACCATAATTAACTTTCCTTGCTCCTACTTTTTTTCCCTATTCCCTTTTCCTGCCTATAGTAATAAAATGCTGATTACATTTGGCTGCTAGATATCTGCCCTGTCTTCCCCCCTCCTTTTTCTCCCTTTATTCCAGTTGTCAAGGAAGTGTTTGGATTTCAACTGTTTCTGGGCTCCAAGAAGAGAGGAAGCAAATCAGACAGCAGGAATTGAAATCCTCGAGAGTTTATTGGGTCATTCTGTAGCTGGAAAGCAGCCAGGTGATTAGGTGGTGCTGCTTGTGAAGCGCGCTTATGGCAGTTTCTCCCCAACAACACTGCAAAAAGCCATTGTAAGCCCACATACTGTGGATGCGTCTAATATGTTTTCTTCCATCCTGCTATGGTAACAGCAAGAGAGGGGAATTTTCTTTCCTCCACCTCCATTGTTGAGTTCTGTTCAAATTCTTCTAGATTGGAAATGCATTTGAGTTTCTTCCTGCATAAGATATGCTAGAGACAGTGTTATATAATAGTTGTGATTAGCCTAAAAGGTCAATATTATATTATTATTTAAATAATTATATAATACGTCAACATTAGACAAAATTATTAAAACAAATAGCAATACAGTGTATATATTCTTTAAATAATGTCAGATATCCAAAATGTTAACAAATGCTGCAGCCATGTGAGTCATCATGCAAGTCACTGCAATTTATCCCCTTGCCATATAGTTTTTCATACATCAATTTTTGAGAATCTTGCAGCATGGTTGTTTTTAACTAATCAAAGACCAGTAAAGTTGGTCTCTGGTGGTGTAACCCCTATGCAGTTTTCCTATACGCCAGGGGACTTAACAAAGGACTACTAATCTTGCCATAAACGTATTTCTTTCAGGCTCTGAAAAAAAAGAAACAAAACATCAGATTCAATATTACTTTGATTCTAACACAATTATAATGACTAGTAAGCAGCAAAAAAAAGCACAAATAGCAAAAGTCAAAATGCAGCTTTTTTAGATGATATCACTCCCCCCAAATATTATATAAATGAGGTAGTAAATTGTACTTGCTTAACCCCTTAACGACCAAGCCATTTTGTAGGTTAAAGACCAGGCCAATTTTTACAATTCTGACCACTGTCACTTTATGTGCTTATAACTCTGGAACGCTTCAACGGATCTTGGCGATTCTGAGACTGTTTTCTCGTGACATATTGTACTTCATGATAGTGGTAAAATTTCTTCAATATAATTTGCGTTTATTTATGAAAAAAATGGAAATATGGCAAAAATTTTGAAAATTTTGCAATTTTCAAACTTTTAATTTTTATGCCATTAAATCAGAGAGATATGTCACAAAAATAGTTAATAAATAATATTTCCCACATGTCTACTTTACATCAGCACAATTTTGGAACCAAATTTTTTTTTTATTAGGAAGTTATAAGTGTTAAAAGTTGACCAGCAGTTTCTCATTTTTCCAACAAAATTTACAAACCATTTTTTTTAGGGACCACCTCACATTTGAAGTGAATTTGAGGGGTCAATATGACAGAAAATACCCAAAAGTGACACCATTCTAAAAACTGCACCCCTCAAGGTGTTCAAAGCCACATTCAAGAAGTTTATTAACCCTTTAGGTACTTCACAAGAATTGAAGCAATGTGGAAGGAAAAAATGAACATTTAACTTTTTTTCCCAAAATTTTTCTTTCGACACAATTTTTTAAATTTTGTCAAGGGTATCAGTAGAAAATGAACCACAATATTTGTTGTACAATTTCTCCTGAGTACACCGATACCCCATGTGTGGGGTAAACCACTATTTGGGCGCATGGCACAGCTCGGAAGGGAAGCAGCGCCATTTGACTTTTTTGGCTGGAATTGAGATTGGACGCCATGTCACATTTGGAGAGTCCCTGTGTTTCTAAACAGTGGAAACCCCCCACAAGTGACCCCATTTTGGAAACTAGACCCCCCAAGAAACTTATCTAGATGTGTGGTGAGAGCTTTGAACCCCCAAGGGCTTCACAGAAGGTTATAACGTAGAGCCGTAAAATTAAAAAATCATATCTTTTCCACAAAAATGATCTTTCCACTCCCAATTTTTATTTTCCAAAGGGTAACAGGACCCCAAAAGTTATTGTGCAATTTGTCATGAGTACGCTGATACCCCATATGTGGGGGTAAACCACTATTTTGACGCATGGCAGAGCTCGGAAGGGAAGGAGCGCCTTTTTCAAATGCAGACTTTGATGGAATGGTCTGCGGGTGTCATGTCACGTTTGGAGAGCCCCTGATGTGCCTAAACAGTAGAAACCCCCACAAGTGACTCCATTTTGGAAAATAGACCCCCCAAGGAACTTATCTAGATGTGTGGTGAGCACTTTGAACCCCCAAGTGCTTCACAGAAGTTTATAACGTAGAGCCGTGAAAATAAAAAAATCATATTTTTTTTCCACAAAAATAATCTTTTTGCCCCCAAATTTTTATTTTTATAAGGGTAACAGGAGAAATAGGACCCCAAAAGCTATTGTGCAATTTGTCCTGAGTACGCTGATACCCCATATGTGGGGGGGAACCACTATTTTGACGCATGGCAGAGCTCAGAAGGGAAGGAGCACCGTTTTTAAATGCAGACTTTGATGGAATGGTCTGCGGGTGTCACGTCCCGCTTGGAGAGCCCCTGATGTGCCTAAACAGTAGAAATCCCCCACAAATTACCCCATTTTGCAAACTAGACCCCCCAAGGAACTTATCTAGATGTGTGGTCAGTAGTGTTGAGCGATACTGCTCGATATCTAAAAATATCGGATCGGAATGGCATCGCCGATATCACTAAATATCGTCGATATCCGATTCCGATACCGGAAGTCCCATGTAAGTCTATGGGAACAAAATATCGCAACTAAAAAAACACTTTCTTTCCTTGTAAACACAAAATATACACACATAGAATACATATATATATATATATATATATATATATATATATACATGTCATTGTGACATATATATATACATATATTTATAGTTTATACACTTCTACATAGTAAAATAGACTCTGATTCAATTGCCGGGTAAAGCCGTGACATACCCCATAGAAGTCGACGGGCTCGGTGCCGAGTACCCCCAAAACCTCTGGCTCTGTGCGACTCAACTTGGGCGTCACGAACAGGATTCTGTAGCTCGCTATAAGCGAGTCCTGTGTGCCTGAATTGAACTGGTTTTGTGCTTGAGAATTGCTAAAATCATCAGAGAATGTATTTGCCATTTTTCAGCCATATCTGCGTCCACGAGAGGCACTGGTGAAGAAGAAGGGCGTGCTCTTCGTGGGTGTACACTCACTCAGTGGCGCGAAAATGATGGCCGACCACTCTAAATGGTACTGCAATGTAAGATCGTGCCCCACAGCTCTTGAGTTCCGCCTCCTCATCCTCCTCAGTGTGCGGAAACTAACACGAAGGTCCCGCCTCACTACAAAAGAGGGGCCCTTTCCAGATGCTAATGACACATGTGACTTGGCAGAGATGGCTAATGGACACGAGCAGAAGTGTGAAGGGATGGAGCAGTCAGAGCTCTCCCCCCATGGAAGCGACCCGATCGCCACGGAACCACCGTTGGGCACCTGGCCTGGAAACCCTCCTACGCTGCAAGAAGCGGAGGATACCCTAAGAGGCCTGGCCCGGCACCGGGAGGAGGTCGCCAGGATAGAAGCCAGCTGGCGTGCCCTAAAACTAAACTTGGAGCGGCGCCAATCCCTCTTACCTGAAGTGTCTGTACCGGATGGTGAGGCACCCGATCTAGTAGAGGAGTCCGTGCGGGCATCCCAGCCCTTGCAATGTGATCCGGTTGACGTTGTCGCAGTGGAGGCACCCGTTCATGCAAAAAACGCTGCACCGACAGCACCCCAGATCCCGCTGTCTGCCCCCGTCGCTGAGACAGAAGAAGCGACACCCGTCCTCATGGAGGAGGCCGCGCAGGCACCAGAGGTCTACCTGTCTGTACCGGAGCCCCGACTGTCATCTGTTCCAGAGCCGGCTGCTTCCTCCGCAGGTGAGCGCCGCCAGGACTGTCGGGCGCCAGGAGAGCTGCTGCAAACCGGGCATCGTAAGCTGCAGTTTGATGGTGGAGACATGGAGATGCTGGTGGAGGAGAATTACAACCGGCGTCAGGAGGAAGAGTGGAGACGTTGGGAGAGAGAAGCCGAGCAACAAAGGGAGCAGCGCGAATCCCAGAAGCTTCGCCAACATCACATCGAGAAGGACCGGGCAGATAAGGACCGGATGAGAAAAGATAAAGGAACCCTGAGGGAGCCGCGGCGTAAGGGTGCAGTACGGAGCTTTAAATTGAAAGCTGGTTGGGGCTTCATCCAGGAGCCTGGACTTTATTTAGAAGTGTTTGTGACCCGGCGGGACGTGGAGACTCACCTCCCAGAAGGACACCCGGGGAGGGACCTGTTGCCAGGAGACTTGGTAACTTACACCCGACACTGGGGTTACAATGGATGGTATGCCCTAAATGTCACCAGGTGCGACCCTGGTCCCCAGAGTGTCAGGAACCTGTGAGACCCTCGGAGCCTTCAGCCTCCCACATCCAGGCCTCTGCACAAGTGCCCACCCCATGCCGTAAATCTCCCCAGCCTCCCTCAGTGGTCTCCTCAGCAGCCCCAGCTATGGACATGATAATGATATCTGGCCCGTACCCGGCGCCTGTTAGGCCCCCTGGGGTTCGTTCAGTCCGGGACATAGGGCTCCAGACCCGGAGGGAGATGAAAGAGGTGGCCACACAGATACAGATAGCGGGTCACGACTTGACTGTACATGCCACATGACGTCATCAGGTCCTGGTGGTCCTTGGTGTCTCGGATGTTTGGCAAGCCTCAGAAGAGTACCAGGTGGTACCTGGAACACCCCTGCCAAAGAATTATAAATAACCCGGACAGGGTCCCTGTATGTAAATAGTTAAATTGTTGATGTACCCGGACGGGTGAATGTTCATAAAAAAGTTTTTTAATTTAATAAAAAAAACAACACAGTTTTCATTACTTTTATTACAGTCTCATCCTGCGACGCCATCGATCTCCTGTAAAAAAAATGAAAAAAAAAAAACAGCAGTATACCACCTGTCCGACGCAGTCCATAGTAACGAGTGTCCCACGACGATCCAGCTCTGCTACATCAGAATGACATCAGAGGCAGGCAGGCAGGCAGAGGCTGTCATCCCGGCGCAGCACAGCTGATTACCTGCTTCCCCGGCGGTGACGTCATCGGACTGACTGCTTTACGGCCGGGATTACCCAGCAGTCACTGC
Organism: Oophaga sylvatica; assembly: GCA_033576555.1. Classification (NCBI taxonomy): domain Eukaryota; kingdom Metazoa; phylum Chordata; class Amphibia; order Anura; family Dendrobatidae; genus Oophaga; species Oophaga sylvatica. The sequence goes on along the minus strand of JARQOD010000006.1, from coordinate 282,377,590 downwards.
AGTTATCGCGAAAAACTGCATGTGACCGCCAGGGAGAAGATAATGGCGGCCATCAAGCAGTCCAGGACGTGACCGCCGGAGATCTTCTGCCAGGTAAGTGCCGCTGACTCCTGACAGACCCGACCGACGGACACTCACAGTGACAGTGACAAATCCGATTCCGGTATCCGATATGACGAAAATATCGGTACTCGGAATCGAAAGCCCGATACAGCTAATATCGGCCGATACCCGATATTTGCAGTATCGTATCGCTCAACACTAGTGGTCAGCACTTTGAACCCCCAAGGGCTTCACAGAAGTTTATAACGTAGAGCCATGAAAATAAAAAAATCATATTTTTTTCCACAAAAATGACCTTTTTGCCCCCAAATTTTTATTTTTGTAAGGGTAACTGGAGAAATAGGGCCCCAAAAGTTGAAGTGCATTTTGTCCTGAGTACGCTGATACCCCTTATGTGGGGGGGAACCACTGTGATTGCCTTACTGCGATCTTTGGGAGGCAGAATGAACAAATCCACAAAAGATGAAGAATTGGTTTTCCTTTTTACGCCGTTCCTCGTGCGGTATTAGTGATTAGGCGGCTTTATTCCTCGGGTCGGTGCGATTACAGCGACACCAGATTTATACCATTTTTTCATGTTTAGCTTCTGTCATACTCTAAAAGACACTTTTTTTTGGAATAATTTTTTGTAAGAAATTTTTGCATCGCCGTATTTTGAGAGCTATAATTTTTCCATATTTCGGCCGACAGAGTTATCTGTGGGCTTATTTTTTGCGAGACGAGCTGACATTTTTATTGGTACCATATTCGGGCACATAACGTTTTTTGATCGCTTCCTATTCCGATTTTTGTGGAAGCAGAATGAACAAAAACCAGCAATTCAGGAATTGTTTTTTTTTTCTTCCGTTCCGCATGTGGTAAAATTGATAAAGCAGTTTTATTCTTCGGGTCGCAGCGATTACAGTGATACATCATTTATATATTTTTTTATGTTTTGGCGTTTTTTACACAATAAAAAATTTTATAGAAAAAATAATTATTTTTGCATCAGTTTATTCCGCGAGCTATAACTTTTTGATTTTTTCGCTGATGATGCTGTATAGTGGCTTGTTTTTTGCGGGACAAGATGACGTTTTCAGCGGTATCATGATTATTTATATCCCACTTTTTGATCGCGTGTTATTGCACTTTTTCCAAGCGGTATGATGATACCGCTTGGAAAAAGTATAATTTACTACTTTTTTGTGTTTTTTTTACGGCTTTCACTGAAGGGGTTAACTAGGGATATGCTTTTATAGATGGGATTTTTACGGACACGGCGATACCAAACATGTGGTTTTTTTT
>JARQOD010000006.1:282312787-282376143 GCA_033576555.1 Oophaga sylvatica | reverse complement strand
TATCCGATTCCGGGTCGATGAGCTCATTGAGAGGCTAGGTTCAGCTAGATATATGACCACCCTGGACCTAACGAAAGGGTACTGGCAAATTCTCCAGTTCACAAGTGCCAAGGAGTAGACGTCCTTCTCTACATCTGACGGGTCTTTTCAGTATATCAGGATGTCGTTCGGTCTGCAGGGAGCCCCAGTTACAAAAAAACAAAAAGGATGCCGCAGCCTGCCTGGATGACATTTGATGATTTTCTGCCCGGATTGGGGAAGTCACCTGCAGAAAATCCAGGCAGTACTGGATGCACTGAGGAATGCAAGGTTTACCATAAACTCAAAGAAGTAAGCCATGAGTAAGGAAGAGACAATATACTTGGGCTACATCGTTGGAAAGTGTAAAATAAAGTCGCAAGTAAATAAGGTGGAGGCAATCCAAAGCTTTCTGTAATGTTGGGGTTTAAATAGTCGGCCTCCTGAGACATTCAGTGTTCAGTGGGTCTGGAGCCGGCAGCTTCAGAGAAGTGGTTTTGTATTAAACTAAATTGTTCTGAACCTGGCTGTTATATCCTGAACGAGCAGATCCTCGCAGCTGCAGAGACTGTATACCATTTTGTTTGGTTTTCCTGTTTTGCCCAAAGGGCGTGTTGTTTTCAACTTACGTTAGTTTATGCTACATGTATAAAACCAGAGGAAGTTTTAAAGAGACAGTGTACCTGTGTTTACCTCTGAATCCAGCTGAGTGAGCAGATCTACCACAAAGGCTAAAGTAGAAGTAGTATGCGTTCCTGCAGTCCTATGAAAATAACCTTATTTGTATAGCATGATATTTCATAATTAATGAAAAACATAGACATACTGACAAATGAAAAATTCTGTTGAATTGAGGAACTAATAAACTCTGCTACACAAAACCCCAGTTGAACTAAACAAGATACCATACCATGTAATCATTAAGAAAAGTATTATTTTATTTCCTGATTAACTTTGTTGCTCATTCGTAAAGTCTCTAATAGTACTGTAGTCTGAGGTCAGCTCAGGTGGCTCTCCTAATACAATATGGCCTCAGGTTATCAAGTAATATTTCAAGGCAGGACGAATTAAAAGCCTAATTACACAAAGGGAGATGTGTCTTGTTCATTTTCCATAATACATTGTACTCATTCAGTAGTTGCAGAGCTCTGGAATAATACCAAGTATTAGGTATTGGTGTCAAAATATTGTTGTTGTGGTTTGTGAGTTGTTATATGGTGTGATTCAAACACTGAGACATATTGTTCACATGTTCTTTATTCATACACCTAATGGACTCTTAACTAGGGAGTATGACTTCATTAACTTTACAAGTATATCATCTGCTATTGTTCAGTGGTCCCAAAGGTGGCAATGCAAGGACCAAAGACATAGTACACAAAGTTCTGTGCTGTGCAGATTTGTCTTAGTGACCTTAACTTCAGACGAGCATATGAAAAATTGTCTGACTTTTATACAGAAAACTCAGACAATTTTCATCTGTATTGTCCGAACTTTACATCTGTGTGGCATACTTGTGTATGACAGCAGTGTCCAATCTGAATTTTTACATCAAAATGTAAGTGATAAAATATACCTTCCTATGTTGAAGGGAACCTGTCATATAAACTAATGCTATTAACCTGCAGCTATTTGGTTAATCTGCAGATTAATGGTGTTCTGACATCGTGCGACCTCTGTTCTGAGAACCCTGCTGCCCAAAATTAACTTTCTCGCCCCCGGCAGCCTTTCTATTATAGTCATATGGGTGGAGCCGACATGGCTAGAATTACTGCACAGTGTATAGTGAGTGACGACTGTAACCCCCGACACTGACCAACAATTGGCTCTAATGCTGTCAGTCTTATTGATTTACATTGGTCAGTGTGATGTCTGATTTTTATTCAGACAGCACATGTTTATATAATATGTAAGATGTTATTCTATAGGAAAACTCCACCTTTAATGCTAATCCACTAGCACTAATATATTAACAAAATTAGTTTCAGTGCTGCCCAGTTGTATTAATAAATTTTAATAATTTCATCATGCACAGATGCACGATGTTATCCGAGCCTGACTACCACTACAGCACACATTCTCTTTTGTAAGCAGGAAGTCAGTTTCTGACTTCCTGTGATGTCACAATTATTATTTAAGTTCCTTTTAGAGGCTGTCAAACTCCTCCATCTGCACCAAAATCCCATATGACTTCCAATACATAGAACTCAAAGCAGAGCAGGCCCAATGTGATGAGTTCTCTTTTCTTCTGCAAAGACAGAGATAAAATGGAAAATGTAGCCTAAATTAGGAAAACCACAGCAGAAGGGAAGAAGTAATCAATATGACAGGCAACCCAAAAGCAAGACAATGAGAAATCAATAGGACATTTATTAAAACAAAGCAACCGCAAGAGAGAGGATTTTTTTTTTGCTGAAGTGCAACTTTTAAGAGAACCTGAAATGTAATTTATGCTGCCCAAGCCATGGGCAGCGTGAATTAGGACAGGCTCCATTATTGGAAATACATGCCTCACACTAAAATGCTGAGGCATGTAATAGAAAACATAATTTAAACAGGGAACCCGGAACAAGGTTACTGAGATGACTAATCAGAAAGGCCAGCCCATGCCAGCTATTTTATGCCTGCCTTTTCATGATTGACAGGTGTCTCTGAAGCGCACACGGTACCAGGGCTATGGGGTACTCGGCACCGAGCCCATGGAAGTCTATGGGGGATGTCACTGGCAGCAGAGCTCGGTCCGTGGCCCTGGGCGGTCATACAAAGGGGAATATTTACAGGGGAATTTAGTAACAGTTCGTGACGCCACCTGTGGTTTCTGATCAGATTGACCAGCGCTGCAAGATGGATCTTCTGAGGGGATGTTATGGGGCAGCTGGATGTTAAGTCCCCCACAGGTGGGACTGGTCCCTCAAAGTCTATGGTGTTGCAGAGTGCAGATAAGAATTCAGTCACACACAGTTCAGTCTCTTTCCATACCTTTACTGGTAGATGTTGCAGGTATGTCTCGGGAAGCTGGTCAGGTTGGAGAATGCACATTCAGGGGATTTCTGAGCAGGTTTAAGGCCTCCTTTACCTTTGATGTGTATGTGAGTCCTAACTTGCATGAAGTCAAGTTTAACTCTTTCTATAGCAGCTACGCCCGGTCGACATTGTGGTAGAGCCTTTTCTGTCTCTGATAATCAGATGTTGGCAAGAACGAAGTCCTCCTATTGCAGCGTCCTGCTCAAAGTCCTTGTTCTCCCTGACTCCAGTTACGTATCAACACTTGGGGCTACCTTCTGCGACTTGAAGTCCAGCAAGGCCTCCGGATTTTCTATCACTAGCCGTGAAGTACTAGCAATGCTTCGGACCCGGTGTCCGGTCAATTTATTGAAGGTGATCTGTCACCTAAGTCACTTGTCCTTCTTTCACCACTCACCTGTCGCCCTGCTCTCACCCTTAACATAAGCACGGGTAGCAGTAGGTGTAGTTGTCAGCTTTCCTTCCAATGCTCACTGACCTGCTCTCAGTTGACTCGATGTTATAACTGCTGTATTCCCCTTCCTTCTCTCCTTTCTAAACTCTGTCCAGAGCAGCTCACAGGACGTTCCGTCAGACTGTATACACGCTGTAGCTCCGAGAGTTACTTTCCACGTTCTTAGGGAACACAGGCAGCTTGTTCTGAGATAACGGCTTCAGATGTAGCTCTGACTAGGCTAGAGTGATTTCCTCCACTCGTACTAGCCTCCACTTCCACTCAAGATGAACTATCTGAGCTCTGTCAGGAATCAGTCTTTTCTCCTCTCCCTCCAAGACTGAACTGATCTGTCCTGAGACAGGAAAACTAATCTCTACTGCTACGTCACACTAACTTAAAATAGTCTGAAATGCCTCCAGTGGCAGTGTTGGGAAGTGTGCGTGAATGAATATCAGGTGTTCTACAATTACCTTCCTGTGCACTCTCCAGGAAACATGTGTACCAAGCGCAGCTGGGCCACACATCCCCCCTGGTTAAACTCAGCACTCCCGGGCTGAAATAGAAAAGAAAAACATTTTTGTTTTGCATATAACATAAACATTTTAACTCATCCCTTGCGGGAGGTAAGGACTCTTTAACGTTACATTGTATATAATGGACATTAGAAAAATATCAAAATTACTTTTCATATTAAATATTTACAAGACAAGATTCTTGTGGAGGACCCGCACTAAACCTCCCACGTGGGTCCTGGGTGGGCTGCAGGACTTCTCTGCTGCAGACCTCACTCTAGGCCACACCATACGGGTTTTTCTTCAGAGGTAGTTATGGCTTTTACGTAAAACCAAGATGGGGCACCGAAGTGCGAACTATTTACAATGAAAGTTTTTGGGCTGGCACAGTCCTCAGCCACGCAGTCCTTGAATAAAACATTTTTCAAGAAATCACATTATACGGTATTCCTCATAACTCCTTTTAACTCTCATTACCCAACTGGGGTATTCTATGCATACTATGCAAACATCATCACATTTGGCAAATAACATTATTAAACATTTATCATAATATTAATAAAGTGCAAATTTCTTCAACTTCTTCAAACTTTATACAGATGCAGTAAACCCTGTCTGGGTCCTACTGTTCTTCTTCTTTCTTGCAGATGTCAATGACGTCTTCCATACCTGGGGCTGGAAGTACGCGGTGCGATCTGGAACGCATTACAAATAGATCATGTCCTGCCTGTCTGTGTTTGAGTAGCCACAGTTCTTGTTGCACTTGAGCGATTTTCTTGAGACCCCACGGGTGCCTCAAGCAGGTACAAATTTTCTGTTGAAGACGCAGGTTGCGATGCTGGTGCACGGCCGGGTGCTATTGGGGCTGGGTCTCGGGACTCTGCGGCATGATGTAGATTACCGGCGTCGGGGACGGGTTCGCTGACACGGGTAACATTCAGAGCATACCACCCTTTTAGTCCCCAGTGCCGCGTATAGCTGACTATGTCCCCGTTCATAAGGTCCCTTCCCGGGTGACCAATGGGCAGATGGGACTCCACATCTCTGCGGCTGACAAAGACTCCTTGGTATAGGCCTGGCTCATGGATGAAGCCCCAGCCTTTGCGGAGTTTAAAATCGCTAACGCACCCCTGACGCCGCGGTTCCCGGAGCGTACCTTTATCCCTCCGGACATTCTCCTTGTCGGCGAGGAACTCCTCATGGTACCGCTGACGGAACTGCTGCACCTCTCTCTCTTCCTGCTGGCGTCGCTGCTCCTGCTCTCTGCGTCGCCATTCATTCTCTATCTGGGCGGCGTATTCCACGTCGTCCAGGTACTCCATTTCCTCCCAATCGACCTCCATTATGGACGGCTGGCTTCCCTCCGGTGTCCCTACTGGGGAACTACATTCTGCTGCGGTCTCCTGGCCTGGCTGGCACTCCGGTCTGGGCAGGGCCTCCTCAGCCTCCGTCCCTCCAACCAGATCATCGGTGGAGTCGGGATCAGCTCTTTCGGGGCCGGCCTCCGGTTTCTCATCAGCCGCTGGCTGCGGTGGCACAGGGATCACAGGTAATGGCTTCGTTCCTGGGGGAGAGAGCATTGCGTCCCACAGCAGCCGCTGTTTCCGGGCACGCCAGCTTCTCTCCGTCTCATCCATCTCTTCACGGCGCTGGATCATTTCCATGAGCACCGCATTCACCTCCTCCAATTCTAGCATAATTTGGTCGGTGTCCCTAACTGGGGATGGTTCCAGCACAGGCAGTAGCTTTTCTGGGGAATGGGGCCTGCGCGCCGCCGCTCCTCCACACAGCGTCTCCTGTCCTTCCGCCATCTCTCTCCAGGCCAGACTGTGCTTTCCATCTGGAACAATCTGGTCTCTTCCGTGGAGGCGGGATTTGCGCTTCCTCTTTTTGGCATAGAAAATGAAGAGGAGGTGGATCTCCTTAGCAGTGGGGCAGGCTCTCACATTATAGTAGCATTTAGAGAGGGCGCCCATCACTTTCGCGCCACAAGGGGGGTACGCCCACGAAGGCACGCCCTTCTTCACCAGCGCCTCAGGGCGCGAATATGGGGGCAAAATGGCGGAAAATGGCGCCAAAAGTCACAAAAACTGCACACAGTCTTTTTGCACTAAACAGTCCAATTCTAGGCACACAGGACTCACAAATTGTAAGCTTCTTATCCTGTTCGTGGCGCCAAAGATGACACGCACACGGTACCAGGGCTATCGGGTACTCGGCACTGAGCCCATGGAAGTCTATGGGGGATGTCACTGGCAGCAGAGCTCGGTCCGTGGCCCTGGGCGGTCATACAAAGGGGAATATTTACAGGGGAATTTAGTAACAGTTCGTGACGCCACCTGTGGTTTCTGATCAGATTGACCAGCGCTGCAAGATGGATCTTCTGAGGGGATGTTATGGGGCAGCTGGATGTTAAGTCCCCCACAGGTGGGACTGGTCCCTCAAAGTCTATGGTGTTGCAGAGTGCAGATAAGAATTCAGTCACACACAGTTCAGTCTCTTTCCATACCTTTACTGGTAGATGTTGCAGGTATGTCTCGGGAAGCTGGTCAGGTTGGAGAATGCACATTCAGGGGATTTCTGAGCAGGTTTAAGGCCTCCTTTACCTTTGATGTGTATGTGAGTCCTAACTTGCATGAAGTCAAGTTTAACTCTTTCTATAGCAGCTACGCCCGGTCGACATTGTGGTAGAGCCTTTTCTGTCTCTGATAATCAGATGTTGGCAAGAACGAAGTCCTCCTATTGCAGCGTCCTGCTCAAAGTCCTTGTTCTCCCTGACTCCAGTTACGTATCAACACTTGGGGCTACCTTCTGCGACTTGAAGTCCAGCAAGGCCTCCGGATTTTCTATCACTAGCCGTGAAGTACTAGCAATGCTTCGGACCCGGTGTCCGGTCAATTTAGTGAAGGTGATCTGTCACCTAAGTCACTTGTCCTTCTTTCACCACTCGCCTGTCGCCCTGCTCTCACCCTTAACATAAGCACGGGTAGCAGTAGGTGTAGTTGTCAGCTTTCCTTCCAATGCTCACTGACTTGCTCTCAGTTGACTCAATGTTATAACTGCTGTATTCCCCTTCCTTCTCTCCTTTCTAAACTCTGTCCAGAGCAGCTCACAGGACGTTCCGTCAGACTGTATACACGCTGTAGCTCGAGAGTCACTTTCCACGTTCTTAGGGAACACAGGCAGCTTGTTCTGAGATAACGGCTTCAGATGTAGCTCTGACTAGGCTAGAGTGATTTCCTCCACTCGTACTAGCCTCCACTTCCACTCAAGATGAACTATCTGAGCTCTGTCAGGAATCAGTCTTTTCTCCTCTCCCTCCAAGACTGAACTGATCTGTCCTGAGACAGGAAAACTAATCTCTACTGCTACGTCACACTAACTTAAAATAGTCTGAAATGCCTCCAGTGGCAGTGTTGGGAAGTGTGCGTGAATGAATATCAGGTGTTCTACAATTACCTTCCTGTGCACTCTCCAGGAAACATGTGTACCAAGCGCAGCTGAGCCACACATCTCCTATGTGTACCATATGCCTATTACATAATATAAGACTCTACCAAAAGCAATAGCAAAGAGGTTGCAAGATTTCAAAATCCATTTCAAATATCATAATAGGACAGTCTGAATAGTGGCTAGACGGTGATTAGACTTTATTTGCACATCAGTATTTTTCATCAGTATTTTATAAGTATTTGTAAGCCAAAACCAGGAGTGTTTCAAAAACACAGAATAGGTGTACGTCTTTCAATTATAGTTTTTCTCTGTAAACTCCACTCCTGGTCTTGGCATTCAATTATAGTTTTTCTCTGTAAGCTCCTCTCCTGGTCTTGGCATACAAACACTGATGCAAAAATACTGACCAAATACTGACGTGTGAATTAGCCCTTGGTAAAGAAGAGTGTAGAAAAGCTACAAAGACCGTTTCACTTTGAAAAACTAATTCTGCCCATGCATTCCAAGCATCATCCATTAATTTCACTAGACATCATAAAATAATTAATCTGTTTTCTGAAGGTGCCACTAGAGAACTCAATACCTGCTGTCAGGTACACATAGAAAACAGCTGCCATTGATTTTTTTTTAACCTTTCAGAAGATCTTAGAGCCCTCTTCAGACATTAGTGCCATGTGCAAATGCTTCTTAGTATTTTCCAATGCTATCAGCTTCTTTAAAAAGTGAAAAAAAAAACAATAGTGTCGTGTGGCTCATGAAAAGTTATGTCACACTAGACACTAAGGTGATGCCTCATACTGGCAAATTCATGCCAGGGCCCAACAACACTCTGAATGCATCCTCCCAGAGGCAGAAGGAGGCAGCTACTATGCATACATGAGATTTCCAGCATAGGGTGGAGGAGGTCGGAGACCTACGGCACATCAATAACTTCATTCTGATGGCAATTACGGCAAATTCAGCGTGATTGTCCTGGGATGAGCTTAAGTAATAATTAATAAAGATACTAAGATTTTTGTCAGATTGCTTAGATGGTTTACTTTGATATGGGCTTGCTAGGTAGACTTTTATAGGAGGCCGGTGGTAGATAAAAGGGTCAACTGAGCTGGAAAATTCCCGAAGAAAGCTGACAAAGATAGATGGCCTAATAAGATTCATAAATATTTGGCTGATAAATAAATGGAGACAGCCTCGATAGTCTGTCTGCTTGGGGTGTGTTTGTTTTAGGTATTATTTTGTAACAGAATACAATAAGGAAAAGGATCATGCAGCCAAGAAGCAGTAGACATTATATAAACACTGTCCAAGATTAAGTTGGCCGTCTCTGGTATGGATGAAATATCTAATAAAACTGTCACCATGGGATAAATGTCTTCTCTAATGTTGCCAGATTATAATAAATATAATGATGTCTTTTCAGTTTTTCATATGAGGATTTACACTGGCCAATTATTACTTGACGATATTTTAAAAGAGGTGACATATAAAAAGTAAAAACTAGTACTTAAAGAGGTCATCTATTTTAGGCAATCCCTTTTCATTAGAAGTATCCCCTAAAAAAAGTTGATCACAGATTATCCCAACTGAGGATCAGTAATCAATTTCTTTTGAGAAGCTCAGCAGTAAGTATTTAATTCCCCTGCAGCGCCACCACAGGTAAAACTAAACATTACATTCGTTCTATCGAAATCATTGGACTGTACAAATTAAGCATAGATGTGCCAGGTCCTCCAACGTACAAATACCCTGTCTCTTTATTGCTCCTCCACATTGACTAATTGATAAATTTTCATTAGAAATGGCAAATCAGAACCAGAAATCCCTTTAAGTGACTAAAGCAATATGAAAAGTTCATTTTAGGCTGCAGAATGTAGAGGACAATGTGAAAAGGTTGATCCTACTCCATTTCCTCCCTGTGGAATTTCATCTGGCACAACTTTCATCTCTGCACCATTATCTTGATGCCACTGCTTATGTCTAGCTTTTGTAGACAGCTAATTTGTCACACATACACAGTCACATCCTTCTGAAGTTAAAAGCAACGCATCTGTGACCCTGGAACTGAAACATCAAAGCGAAAATCACATCTAATGCCAAATTTACAGGAAGCCAATTGCATTATTGTGATATATGATCATGGAGAAGAAATAAGCAGAAGTTACATGGTGACAGGGAAAATCTATGGATTCCCTACACTATTACTGGTCCAGAAATCTAGTAAAAGGCCCTAAACTACGAAAGAGAAACTCGTTTGGAGAATAATATTTTAGACTTAGCAATAAGATTACAGGATGGACTTGATGACCTTTTACATGGCTCCTACCATAAATGGAAATCAAACTGTTATAAAAAAAATGCACAATAAGCTATAAACGTAAAATGTTCATCTAATAATATGTTACATATTTAAGTTTTAGAGAATGGTTGAAATTAAGTAAAAGATCAGGGCAAGTTCCCCTTCTCCGTCTAGATGGCACCCTGAGAGGATGAGCTGACCCACTGACGTACCCAATGAACCTCCTGTGGGCCCCAAAAATCTATCAACGTTGTACTTTTAAATCAATTTCATTCACAAATAAACTTTTAGACTTTTCTACTAAATTGGCACGACTGTAATAATAGCAAAGATTCCAATAAAATTCAGATTTCATACAACACCACAGTCTGCGTATATTGGAGGGACAATTTGCCCTTCACAATTCCTTTCCGAAATGTGGAGGTTGGCACTCAATAATGAAATGATATGGTGCCCTCGCTAAATGAAGACTACCCCTATATGACCCTACTAAATATCAGACTGGCCAAAACTAATTACAAATATTGACTAACCAATTGAAAATATAAAGTGCAAAAATACAAAATATACCAAAGATGCAAAGAGTATTGGACTTATGGGCATGCCATTATCAATATCAATAAATGATCCAACAAAAAACTGTGAAGTCCCAAATAGAATAGTCCGAAATAATCATATAATGATGACAATACACTTATGCCATTATGCTAAGTATTATCTAGTTTTGGACAGGACATACAGGTTTTATATATAGATTTTTCAGTGTTCATGGGAGTATTATTTTTTTCTGAGAGATACAGGTGCTTCTCAAAAAATTAGAATATAATCAAAAAGTTAATTTATTTCATTTCTTCAATACAAAAAGTGAAATTCATATATTATATAGAGTCATTACAAACAGAGTGATCTATTTCAAGTGTTCATATATGTTAATGTTGATGTTTATGGCTTACAGTCAATAAAAACCCAAAAGTCATTAGCTCATTAAATTAGAATACTTTATAACACCAGCTTGAAAATGATTTTAAAATCAGAAATGTTGGCCTACTGAAATTTATGTTCAGTAAATGCACTCAATACTTGGTCAGGGCACCTTTTGCATCAATTACTGCATCATTGTGGCGTCGCCTGGAGGCGATCAGCCTGTGGCACTGCTGAGGTGTTATGGAAGCCCAGGTTGCTTTGATAGCAGCCTTCAGCTTGTCTGCATTGTTGGGTCTGGTGTCTCTCATCTTCCTCTTGACAATACTCCATAGATTCTCTATGGGTTTAAGGTCAGGTGAGTTTGCTGGCCAATCAAGCACAGTGATACTGTTGTTTTTAATCCAGGTATTGGTACTTTTGGCAGTGTGGACAGGTGCCAAGTCCTGCTGCACTGACATTAGCCTTGATAAAACACATTGGACCTACACCAGAAGATGACATGGCTCCCCAAACCATCACTGATTGTGGAAACTTCCACTCCTTGTGAATCTCTCCCAAATTTTTGAACGGCCATTTCTTAACAATCCTTTCAAGTCTGCGGTTATCCCGGTTGCTTGTGCACCTTTTTCTACCACACTTTTTCCTTTCACTCAACTTTCCATTAATCTGCTTGGATACAGCACACTGTGAACAGCCAGCTTCTTTAGCAATTACCTTTTGTGGAAATGACTGTCTTCTGGATGTCTGTCAAGTCAGCAGCCTTCTACATGATTGTGGAGCCTACTGAAACAGACTAAGGGACCTTTTTAGACAGACACAACACATGCAGGGATGGCCTGTTTGCTAAGTAATTCCCACATGTGTTGTGTCTAACAACCATAACTCATGCAGCCACGGGGACTGGAACATAATATACAAGCACTCCCAAGAAACTCGGATAACACCAGAGCACACTTGGATAAGACATTATCCAAGCACGTTCGCTCATCACTACTCACTACTAACTACTGACCTGGACTTCCAAGCTAATTCCTCGTTGTTATCTAACCTTCTCTCTTCTTCTGTGCCTTGCATAACTATTAATCTCTTCTACCTCCAGAACTAACAGATCTAAGCGAATACAGTGCATTATATACATTATATCCAGCATCAAGTTCACATTTCATGGATTCTGTCCAAAAGCCAGGCTTTTCAATGCAAAATCTTACAGCATTGTACATTTGTATTACGGCATTTAGGGGGTGTCGATGGTCCTCCAATCCTTTAAAGGTTTGTGTCCATCTGCTTCAATACATCTAAAATTAAGAACAAAACTGCTTTACAAATAAGTCATTAAAATTGTCGTACAGGTACATGTTTCGAGTTCCTTGGCCGACCTATGGTAACCCAACACATGCATAGACTGCAAGACTACTCAGGGTTTGTGTGTGTCATGTAAAAAGAAGACACAAGATTGCAAAGTGCGTGTAATCTTAACCTAGCAGGAGTTATTTTTAATAAAAATGATGCAAAGATTTTTTTTTTTACTTGTTCGATATAAAGAAGGTCTGGGCACCACCGACAAACCGCAACATTTGGGCACCTTGATGATCCCTAAATACTATTTTTTGAACTTCACTGGAAACCATTTCAAGGCAAAATTAAAAATTTTACGTCACACTTTCCCTCGTTAGAAAGCAAAAGAGAAATAAATACAAAAAGATTCATTACTTTGGTTGTTTATAGCAAAGCCTGATGTACAGCTATTGTCCAGTGTTATGGACTGCTAAGACAAACAAGGTTCATTCAGTTTATTTTATGCCCTTTTTGTATAGATCAGTGACCTGTGTGTGTCTGCTGTTTATAGGCCCTTGTCACCTCCTAATAAAACCCAGACTGTGTCCTCTCCTCTCCACATTCCTTGTATTTCTCTTTTACTGCGCCTATTACTGTTTGCCAATAGTAGGATTTCTAGCAGAAAAACCTGCCAGTAAGATACAAATTGGTGCTAACAGAATGTAGAAATATGTGTTTTAATAACATAGCTTCTACATTTATCTACATTGAAGTCCGGAGGCCAGCAGCGAGGCATTCATGAGCTTTCTTGTTTCCCAAGGTAACGGAGCTATGTTGTAGGTTTCCCATTATTGAGCCTCATTTGTCTTGGTCTATAGCTGGCAACGGCCTCATAATTTTATTTTTCTTATTTATGGGTTAGTTGCTGCTTTTTTTTTATCACAGTGCACTTGTGTTTATAAACACAAGGTAATAAGGGAAAGCAGGACTGCACTATAAAGCATGGAACAAGGACAAGCTGCAGCCTTATCTTTAGTCAAGAAAAGTTGCATTTTCTTGGATCATGCCATATTTCTATTGGGCAGTGCAAATACTGTAGAAGTCAGACACTGATCATAACAAGATTCAAATTAATAATAATTATTATTATTATTATTAATAATAATAATACATTATGATTTAATTTTTCACAATAAACATTTAATATTTTTGGTGAAAAAGTACACTCATATCTGCACCCATTTATTTGAGGACAATCAAGAATCCAGCTATTACCTATGATAATGTGACCACTAGGTGGCAATGTTTTTCTATGCTCATTGTGTACTAAGTCCATACTACAGTACCTCTGCTAGTCCATTAACATGGCAGCTTCTGCTCATGTAGGCTGACAAATGTACAGTGGAATAATGATTTATGGTGGTAATTGTAATGTTAATAATAGATTTGAGTAATAATAGTTTATTAATTAAGTATTATATCCTTTTACAGCAATATTCACTTCTTCATTAATAAGGTCTCTCAGATCAGCCAGGGGAAAAAAATTGTCTGTGTTCAAACAATGCTTTCACTTTGTGGAGGCTTTTTTTATGTGCTTTTCTGGAAATGTGGTAAAAATGCTGTAATTTTACACTGTTTTCAGAAAACTGAACTCGTGTTAACACGGCCTAAGGATCTCCATACTTCTCTATCATTCAAGTGCCATTGTACTGCATGGGCAGCTCTTTCCTATGATCTGTTGACCTAGGTGATCAGTGTCAGTATTGTGCCTTAGATTAGAGGATTGATTAAAAGTATAACTGTAGAATGTACGAATTAAGCAGGTGACTTCATTTCTTGATAGTGATAAAGACACAATGGCACATTAGTATGCAGATCACAGTTGTTAGAAAAAACATTAATGTTGCAAAACTTAACTTTAAGTTTAAAGGGACTTCTAAATCTGGGATAGCTATGGCACATCGATAAAGTATGCCATTAATGTGGGACAGGAGAGGATCGGAATGCTCGCCAATTTGTGGGACTCCCAAAGAAATGAATGGATCATCATGTGCGACCAGCTCTCCATTCATGATAGTAGGTATTGAGGCCCAATTCTTGAGATAGATATATGACCCATATCTAATGGTATATCATAGATGTGAAGGTGCTCAATCTACCATGCAGCTTCTGAGTAGAAAAATTTGGATGCCATTTTTAATATTTAATTTTGTGTACAAAAAAAAGGTGAAGGTTTTTACCAAATGATTGTACTTGACCAAATGCTTGGAGTTTTCAATTATAGAAATAGTTTTGGGGAAAAAAAAATCAGCTTTTCATCTCTTTCTCTGTTTTATGAAGCAATTAATATCCTATTGATATGCCATAATTGTTCTAGATGGGAAAACCACTTAACCTTTCAGTGGTCATTTACTGGATTGGAGAACTATGTGCTTCTCCGTAAGTCAACATTAGGACTCTGATTTTCTTTAAAACTACCCCTTACCATACTCTGCCTAGTTATTTCTCACAGGGTCACACCAGCCCCTTTGTTTAGCTCTGACTAGTGCCTCCATGGGTCCTCTTCATTTTCACTGGATTATTCTTCCCTATGTACCTTCATCTCACAACAGAACAACAGTATGGCCCCAGATCACACAGTGGTCAACATAGCAACAGTCCTTGTAGTGGTCAATTTATAACAATACTTGCAATGTTCAATACTTGATTTTTATTTGCATACAGGATGTGGATTGCTCTTTATTCACTTGGTTTCTCTCTCCTCACTTCTACAATTTCACTAATAATGCAAGAGTGAAGCAGACAAGTCACCATTCAGGCCATGGAGCAGTCATTCCCTCAATATCTACTTGTAACTTTCTACCTCTGGGCTGAAGTCACATGCAACACAGTGTGAGCCAACTACACCTTCCCAGGTCATTGGTCTCACACAGCCTCATGTTCTCAGCTTCCAGCAGAGCTAAAGTTAAATATAAACCTCCCAGTTTGCTAAGCTTCCTTTTTGGACTGATGTCTCTCAAATCTCACCCCGTCCTCTTAGGGCTGACTCCTCAAGTGTTGAAGTCCCATAGAGCACACACAATTATTAACATATTTTCTCCGTCATTTCACAGGTTACACGTACGTAACCACACTCTGGCCTTGCTTTATGGTACTGTAAAGTGACCAAGGGTGGTAGCCATGGTAAAGCTGCTGCTCTATAACACCCTGACACTTTACAGGATAATCGTGTCCCAGTACCAAGTGCAGGCAGGTGTGGGGTGTATCACATTCACTTGTAGGCCTCTGTCTCCAGGCCTCCATCTTCAGGAGCCACCTCACATAACTCATGCGACATCCAGTTCGCTTCAACAAACAAAAGTTTACTGGACAGTTTATGGTCATCAGACTGTGACATGCAGTATTGGGCACAACACATCTTATTTCTTGCTTCCTTAGTACAGCACATTTTGAGCATTACTATTAGAGTTGAGCGATACTTTCCGATATCCAAAAGTATCGGAATCGGAATGGTATCGCCGATATCATTAAAATATCGGCGATACCCGATACGATACCGGAAGTCCCATGTAAGTCTATGGGAACAAAATATCGTAACTAAAAAAACCCCATTCTTTCCTTGTAAACACTAAATATACACACATAGAATACAAAATATATATATATATACATGTCATTGTGACATATATATATACATATATGTATAGTTTATATACTTCTACATAGTAAAATATCCTCTGATTCAATTGCCGGGTAAAGCCGGCTTCAGTGAAAAGACAGAAGCACCCGACATGAAATGACACTTGGTGTACATAGGATTAACCATGTCTTTTCATGTCGTTTGCTATCTGATTTGCACAAACAATTAAATCAGTCTATGTGTGCAAAATTTCACACCTGTAGGGGTTAATTAAAGGTGTAAATTCGTTGTAAAAAAAACGGACTTTTTTGCTACGAATTTACACCTTTAATTAACCCCTACAGGTGTGAAATTTTGCACACATAGACTGATTTAATTGTTTGTGCAAATTAGATAGCAAAGGACATGAAAAGACATGGTTAACCCTATGTACACCAAGTGTCATTTCATGTCGGGTTCTGCATTTTCACAAAAGCCGGCAATTGAATTAGCGGCTATTATACTATGTAGAAGTGTATGAACTACAAATATAAATATATATATATATGTGTCACAAATTCAATGACATGTTATATATATACATATATGAGGTGTAAAATTGCTGAAAAAAAATGCGTGGGCTCCCGCCCTATTTTCGCAACCAGACAGACAAAGCCAGTGAGTGGGGGCAGATAATAATAGCCCAGAGAGGGACCATTATTTTTGCCCCCCCCCCGGCTACTAACATCTGCCCCCAGACACCCCAGGAAAGACAAATCTATAATTAGATTCGCCCTTTCTGGCACTTTGCCCGTCTATTCCCATTGCCCTGTAGCGGTGGCGAATGGGTTAATATGGGGTTAAAGCCACCTTGCTATTGAAAGGTGACCTTAAGCCAGGTTAATAATTGAGAGCTGTCAATTAGACAACTATCAATTATTAATCCTATTGCATGAAATAAAAATAAAACACACACACTTTAATTAAAAATCATTTTAATGAAATAAAGACACATGTTTTTGACCATCTTTTATTTTACTGCAAAAACCATTTCCTGTAATAAAAATAAAATAAAAAAGCAAAATTATTCTTACCTATCCCATGCACAGTCAGGTCCCACGGTGTAATCCTTCAGAAAGGGTTAATGTTTACTGCAGGGACCGCAGCTAATGCTGCAGCCTCACAGTAAACCCCAAATGAATGAGTTCCTCTCCTGCCTGACAGGAGAGTAAAGGCTGGGTGTCACATAACGATACACCAGCGATCCCGACAACGATATGCACTTGTCAGGATCGCTGGTGTATCGCTACATGATCGCTGCTGAGCTGCCAAACAGGCAGCTCAGGCAGCGATCTGGGACAGCGACACTGCGGGTAACATCGCTTAAGGGCCCGTCTCACATAGCGATATCGCTACCGAGATCGCTGCTGAGTCACTAGTTTTGTGACGCAGCAGCGAGCTCACCAGCGATATCGCTGTGTGTGACATTCAGCGACGATCAGCCCCCCTGCCGGGTATCGCTGATCGTCGCAGAAATGTCAGGACCTTTTTTTGATCGCTGGTTTCCCTCTGACAGGCACGCATCGCTGCGTGTGACAGGCGGGAGACCAGCGATCCGCTGGTAACCAAGGTACACAGCGGGTTTCCAGGCACCGCGCAGCGCTTGGAAACCCGCTGTGTACCTTGGATACCAGCTCCCTGCATCAGGGCGCTGGTATCCAAGGTACACAGCGGGTTTCTAGGCACAGCCCCGCGCCTGGAAACCCGCTGTGTACCTTGGTTACCAGCGGATCGCTGGTCTCCCGCCTGTCACACGCAGCGATGTGTGCCTGTCAGCGGGAAACCAGCGATCAAAAAAGGTCCTGACATTTCAGCGACGATCAGCGATACCCGGCAGGGGGGCTGATCGTCGCTGAATGTCACACACAGCGATATCGCTGGTGAGCTCGCTGCTGCGTCACAAAACTAGTGACTCAGCAGCGATCTCGGTAGCGATATCGCTATGTGAGGGCCCTTAAGTGGAAAGCTTAATTGATTGCTTTCCACTTTCACTTCAGGTCAGCCAGGGACACAATCAGTGACGTCAGAGGGAACTGATTAACAAAAATAGGGGTTCCCTTCGAAAAAAAAATGGCGTGGGGTCCCCCCTATTTTTGTTAACCAGCCAGATGAAGCAGACCGTTGAGGCCTGGATTTTCAGGCTGTTAAGGAGCCAAGATCCATGGACCTTGCCAGCCTGATAATACCAGGCCACAGCAGTCTGCATATCTTGGCTGATTAACAAAAATAGGGGATCCCCTCGAAAAAAATTGGCGTGGGGTCCCCCCTATTTTTGTTAACCAGCCAGATGAAGCAGACCGCTGAGGCCTGGTTTTTCAGGCTGGTAAGGATCCAATATCCATGGACCTTGCCAGCCTGATAATACCAGGCCACAGCAGTCTGCTTAGCTTGGCTGGTTAACAAAAATAGGGGATCCCCTCGAAAAAAAAACGGCGTGGGGATCCCCCTATTTTTGTTAACCAGCCAATAAAATGCAGACTGCTGCGGCCTGGTATTAAAAGACTGTCAAGGCCCATGGATTTTGGCCCTCAACAGCCTGATAATACCAGGCTACAGCAGCCCCACATTTGGCGCATCAAAAGATGTGCCAATTGTGGCACTTTACCCGGCTCTTCCACTTGCCCTGTAGCGGTGGCAAGCGGGGTAATAAGGGGTTAATGTCACCATTGATTGCACGGTGACAATAAGCCCGGTAATAATGGAGAGGTGTCAATAAGACACCGATCCATTATTAATCCCAAAGTTATTAAATGTTTAAAAAAAAGACAAAGCAAGAAAAAAGTATTTTAATGAAATAAAAGAGACAACACAGTTTTCATTTTTTTTATTACTCTCTCATTCCTGCGACGCCATCGATCTCCTGTAAAAAAAGAAAAAAAACAAACCAACAGTATACCACCTGTCCGACGCAGTCCATAACGACAGTCCCACGACGATCCAGCTCTGCTACATCGCAATGACAGGCAGAGCCTGTCATCGCGACGCAGCACAGCTGATTACCTGCTTCCCCGGCGGTGACGTCATCGGACTGACTGCTTTACGGCCGGGATTACCCAGCAGTCACTGCAGTTATCGCGAGAAACTGCATGTGACCGCCGGGGAAAGAAGATTGCGGCCATGAAGCAGTCCGGGCCGTGACCGCCGGAGATCTTCTGCCAGGTAAGTGCCGCTGACTCCTGACAGACCCGACCGACGGACACTGACAGTGACAGTGACAATCCCGATTCCGGTATCCGATATGACGAAAATATCGGAACTCGGAATCGGAATTCCGATACAGCCAATATCGGCCGATACCCGATATTTGCAGTATCGGAATGCTCAACCCTAATTACTATCCATTCCTCTTGGAATATTCCCACATTAACTGCTTCCATCAGCTCTAGAGATTTCCCATTCGGTTCCACAGTACACACGGGATTTGTTACCTTCCCTTAAGGTGCTTCCATATCCATCTTCCTCTGTACACCAGACGATAAGGCACTCTCCCTATTACCTATCCTTGAGCTCCGGACATTGCAGGAAGCCGACGTGAAACGCGCATTGGGGTGTGTGTGACATCTGCAGACATTGATACGGGTAAGAGCCAGTAATAATATGAGTCACTCCACCACTATAGTATCTAGATAGTCACTGACTCTATAATATATAATGTATATTACTAATTGCCTCCCTTATGTGGCGTTAGGAGTCTGACACTATACTTGTTCCTAATATAATTAGTTGCATTGTCACTTTATCTATGCATTCAGTATAATGTTGGGTTCTTTTCCCTGTGTCTGTGGGGTTACATCACATCTTTGGTGCACCTGAGACCTGATTTGAATAACTCTGTCAATGATAAGTCTGTTTTTAATATGTGTATTGCATTGTATACTTTTAACTATTTATATTAACCCCTTAGCCCCCAAGGGTAGTTTGCATTTTAATGACCGGGCCAATTTTTACAATTCTGACTACTGTCCCTTTATGAGGTAATAATTCTGGAATGCTTCAACGGATCCTGGTGATTCTGAGACTCTTTTCTCGTGACATATTGTACTTCATGTTAGTGGTAAAATTTCCTCGATATAACTTGCATTTATTTATGAAAAAATGGAAATATGCAATTTTGAAATTTTCAAACTTCGAAGTTTTATGCCCTCAAAACAGAGAAATATGTCACACAAAATAGTTACTAAATAACATTTCCCACATGTCTACTTTACATCAGCACAACTTTGGAAACTAATTTTTTTTTTGTTAGGAAGTTATAAGGGTTAAAAGTTGACCAGCAACTTCTCATTTTTACAACAAAATTTACAAAACCATATCTTTTAGGGACCACCTCACATTTGAAGTCACTGTGAGGGGTCTATATGGCAGAAAATACCCAAAAGTGACACCATTCTAAAAAAGATGCACCCCTAAAGGTACTCAAACACACATTCAAGAAGTTTATTAACCCTTCAGGTGCTTCACAGGAATTTTTGGAATGTGGAAGAAAAAAATGAACATTTAACTTTTTAGTCACAAAAATGATCTTTTACAAACAATATTTTTTTTTTCACAAGGGTAAAAGGAGAAAATTGATAGATTAAGTTGTTGTACAATTTCTCCTGAGTATGCTGATACCCAATATGTGGGGGAAAACCACTGTTTGGGTGCAGGGCGGGGCTTGGAAGGGAAGGAGCGCTGTTTGACCTTTTCAAACCAAAATTGGCTGGAATTGAGATCGGACGCCATGTCACGTTTGGAGACCCCTGATGTGCCTAAACAATGGAAATCCCCCACAAGTGACACCATTTTGGAAAATAGACCCTCTAAGGAACTTATCTAGATGTGTGTTGAGCACTTTTAACCCCCCAGGTAATTTACACAAGTTTATAACGTAGAGCCGTGAAAAAATCATATTTTTTCCACAAACATGATCTTCAGTCCCCAATTTTTTACTTTCCCAAGGGTAAGATAAGAAATTGGACCTCAAAAGTTGTTGTCCAATTTGTCCTGAGTATGATGATACCCCATATGTGGGGGAGAACCACTGTTTGGTGCACGGCAGAGCTCAGAAGGGAAGGAGCGCCATTTGACATTTTCAAAACAAAATTTTCCTGGAATTGAGATCAGACGCCATGTCACGTTTGGAGAGCACATGGTGTGCCTAAACAGTGGAAATCCCCCAATTCTAACTCCAACCCTAACCCCAACACACCCTTAACCCTAATCCCAGCACTAACCATAACCATAGCCCCAAACCTAATCCTAACACACCCCTAACACTAATCCCAACCCTAACCCTAACCGTAATCCAAACCCTAACCTCAATTCAAGCCCCAACCCTAACCCTAACTTTAGCCCTAACCCTAACCCTAATGGGAAAAGGAAATTAAATACATTTTTTTTATTTAATTATTTTTCCCTAACTAATGAGGTGATAAAGGGAGGTTTATTTTATTATTTATATCAGGTTTTTATGGCGAGTTTTTATGTTTGGCAGCTGTCACACACTAAAAGACTCTTTTTATTGCAAAAAATAGTTTTTGCCATCACCATATTTTGAGAGCTATAATTTTTCCATATTTTGGCCCACAGAGTCATGTGAGGTCTTTTTTTTTGCGGGATGAGTTGACGTTTTTATTGGTAGCATTTTCAGGCACATGAAATTTTTTGATCGCTTTTAATTCCGATTTTTGGGAGTCAGAATGAACAAAAATCAGCAATTTATGAATTTCTTTTGGGGGGGGCGTTTACACCGTTCCGCGTGTGGTAAAATTCATAAGGCAGTTTTATTCTTCTAGTCAGTACGATTACAGCTATACCTCATTTATATTTTTTTGCTGTTTTGGCGCTTTTATAAAATTAAAATTATTTTATAGAAAAAATAATTATTTTTGCATCGCCTTATTCTGACAGCTGCAACTTTTTAAATTTTTGCTGATGATGCTGTACGGGGGCTTGTTTTTTGCGGGACAAGGTTACGTTTTTAGCGGTACCATGTTTATTTATATCCATTTTTTTGATCGTGTGTTATTCCATTTTTTGCTCGGCAGTGTGAAGATAAAGCATTGTTTTTTTGCCTTGTTTTTTTATGGTGTTCACTAAAGGGGTTAACTAATGGGACAGTTTTATAGGGCAGGTCGTTACGGATGCGGGGATACCAAATATGCGTACTTTTATTGTTTAGATTTTTTTTGTTAAAATATTTATTTATTGATAGAATAAATATTGATTTTTTTATTATTTTTTGTTAATTTTTAAAATATTTTTTACAATTATTTAAAAAAAAATTATTTAATTCTTAGTTTTACAGATTGTCCCACTATGTGACACTCATTTTCTGCAGGCTGATTGCTTCTATAGCATGCAGAGCTGCATGCTATAGAAGCTGTCAGCTCTGCAGCTTCTATAACACAGACCTGAGAGACTTCCTGGTCATCACTGCGCATGACAGGAAGTCCCTCAGGCCTGGAAACCCGGATGTCGTCGTGACGACATCGGGTCTCCATGGCAGCGATCGGGACCCCGCAGAGAGCCGCGGGGTCTCCGATCCAAAAGCAGAGGGGCTCCCACACCCTCTGCAGCCGCCAGAACACTGCGTTCATGGTTGATTGCAGTGTGCCAGGGGTTAAAGTGCTGGGAGCTGTCCGTGACGACTCCTGGCATTTAGTGCCGGCTGTCAGCTGTGAGAAACAGCTGACACCCGGCAGCACCCCCCCTTGAGCACGGTCGACGACTGACATATTATCCCGTCCTTGGGAATTAAGTCCCAGGGCACATGGACAGGATAGGATGTCATATAGCCGAGAGGGGTTAAATATATATTTATTATAATATTTTCTTGTGGATTATATGCTCCATGTTTTCCTGTTTAAACGTTAGTTAGGAGCTCATATGGCTATAGCCTACAACAGTCCTAACAGATAAGCTTGTGGACTGTTCCTTACTAATATGGTTTCTGTGTCTGAGATCCTGTATTATTGTAGGAATGTCTGTAAGTGTTCTCAGAAAGGCCTCCCACTGCACTGAACAATATATGCTTGACCACTGCAACATGAACTTAACCTTGGTTACTGTACTCTCTATATGATCTGCTATCAGGAAGGCGTCCCTTTTTACTAAGGCTTGTCCTTCCCATTATGGGCTAGTCCCAACTTTAACTATGTCTGTCCTTACATTATGTAGTTGGCAGATCACCCTGTGTATTATATCAATTATCTTATACACTGCTCAAAAAAATAAAGGGAACACTCAAAGAACACATTCTAGATCTAAATGAATGAATACTTTGTTGTGTACAAAGTTGAATGTGCTGTCAACATAATCACACAAAAATTATCAATAGAAATCAAATTTCTGAACCAATGGAGGTGTGGATTTGAAGAAACCCCCAAAATGAAAGTGGAAACAAGTCAAAATGAAAATCAAACAAGACAAAGTTAAAGTGGAAACAAGTCAAAATGATGCTCAGTATTGTGTGTGGCCTCCATGTGCCTGTATAACCTCCTTACAATGCCTGGGCATGCTCCTGATGAGGTTGCGGATGTTCTCCTGAGGGATCTCCTCCCAGACATGGACTAAAGCATCCGTCAACTCCTGGACAGTCTGTGGTGCAACTTGACTTTGTTGGCTGGAGCGAGACATGCTGTGATGGTGAATGGAACATCTGGGGAAAATCATTAGGAATGGCAATATAGTCCCTCCATAAAGGATCAAGTCAAGTCCATATAGCTGATAGTATAAATCAGAATACAACACAAAGTGTACCTTGCTTATAGACCACATATTATACTGACACAGTGCAGAATGATTTTTTCCATAATGGACATAGCCTATAGTACAAATTACCTTCACAAATGTATGATTCAGCCTTTAGAACAGGACCCAGATCCACCCCGACGCGCGTTTCGGAGCGCAGCTCCTTCCTCAGGGGGCATAAGGAGAACTCTCACATGGCGGTTTATATACCCTCATATTTTAACTAGCTTGGCCCATCCACAATGCACCACATTCGGCGCAGTCTCTGACTGAAATTAATTAAGTCCTTCATTACCTAGTGCCGCGCCGCATACCACCGCCATTCCCGCCTGCGCTCATCCATGATGTCAGCATCCGGAACTCCGTGGGGCCCCACGTGACCGGACGCTGATGAGTCAATGGAGGAAGCACCGCGAGAGTGGCCGGACATGTAGCGCATGCGCACTCCTCACATGGACGTCACACCGTCCATCTTCATTACTGGCATAGTGGTGGGGGAAATACCGCGATAGCGGTCTTACAAACGCCCCCTTCACAAACATGTCAGCGTGCCTTTTATACTAGGCAGAACTATACAAGGTATGAGGACTATATAAGAGGCTATATTTCTAGTTCTGTGTGTGGGTCAAACCGCAAAATGATTCTAATCACCAAATAGCATAAAATTACAGTAACAACACTCAACAAATATACATAGAAAAACAAAAAATTAATCAATGTAATCGAAAATCAGAGATATACATACAAAAATAAACAGAAAATATAAAAAAGAAAAAGAAAAATCAAAACAAAATAAATATACGCAAAATAATAAACAGATATAAATCATACAATATAGTAATCACATATCTTTGCGACTATTGACGTTGAGAGAAGTCACTGGTCATCACAATCCGAATATGCTCCTCTTCAAATCTTTGGCGAATATATAAGAATGCAGCTTGTGCTCTATATTAAAAATAAAGATGATTAAAATCATGATATCGACATTCGAAATGATCCACAGCACACGAATGGGGATCATAGGTAGGGAGAAAAGGAAAGATTTTCATTAAGCCCCTTCGGGTGGATTGTTTGTAATGTCCAGATCCATTTAGTTTCCAGCTGACCCAGTGTTTTAGTTAGATTACCCCCTCTGATATTGATATTGAGCATGTCAATGCCACGTACCTTCAGTAGAGCACTGTCGCACTGATGAAAGTCAAAAAAGTGTCGTGGCAATGTTTTAAGAGAGGATGTGTCCGTACAACTGGAGGCCGCCTGTATCCCCAACACATGTTCGCGAGTGTGAACTTTCAATTGTCTGGATGTTAAGCCGACATAGATCAATCCACACGGACATGTGGCGTAATAAATCACATATCTAGATGTGCACGTAATCCGTTGTTTGATCTCAAAGTTTTTTGAACCGTCGGAACTTACAAATGTGGTACTCCGCTGAATGTTAGGGCAGGTGACACACCTGCCACACGGAACACACCCACTCACTGCAGGAATAGAATCCAAAAAAGTGGACCCCGAATGCGAATAGTGATTTGTGACCAACAATGTCCCGCAAATTCCTTGCTCTTCGGAAGGTAATCATGGGACGTTCTGGAATGAATTTTTTAATGATCGGATCCACCATTAGAATTGGCCATGCTTTCACAAGGGCTGCTCTTATCAACCCATGTTGGGAGTTATAGGTTGTCAAGAATCTAGACTCCCTATGATTTGTAGCCCTCTAGCCTACATTACCATATAAAAGCCTATTGCGATTAGTATATTTGGCCCGATGGTAGGCCTTTTTTAGTGATCGTCTACTGTATCCGCGAGCGAGGAAACGAGATTTCAATTCCTCCGCTCTACGTGTAAAATCTTCCTCCGTGGAGCAGATACGACGTAGATGAAGAAATTGCCCTACCGGAATGCCCCTAATCATGTGTCTAGGATGACAAGAGGATGCATGTAGCAATGTATTCGATGCCGTTGTTTTACGGAAAATATCCGTTCGAATGCATCCTGTTTCATCCCTTTATATAGAGACGTCCAGAAAATCAATCTTGTCCCTGTCACACACCGGGGTAAGTTTGATGTTCAGATCATTGTCATTCAGACACGAGACAAACTGTGAGAGGTCGATGGAGTTGCCATGCCAGACGAAAAAGATATCGTCAATGTAGCGCGTCCAAAATAGGACACGCTCCACAGACCCCAATCCGTCAGACAATTGGAGGAGCTGGCAATTGAACACAGGGAAGGAGGTAAGATCCCTCCATCTATTCGTCCGAGATCTACAAAATTTCCTCCTTTTACTTCTTGTCCAAGCATAGATATGTTTGTTAAGGTGGTGGCCGAGGAACTGAATGTAATACCTGCTTGTAGAGGCACGGATAATCTAACCAAACAGGAACGCAGCAGACTACGTTTTTTGAGAAATCTGTCAGATGTGGTAATCAAGCCAGCTGACAAGGGTGGTAATGTCGTTGTGTGGCCTAGAGAAATGTACGAGAGAGAAGTATTCAAACAACTAAATACTCCTATGTGTTATAGGAAGTTAACATACAATCCTCTCTCTGCATTTATGTGTAAATTAGACACTATACTGAAAAGGGCATTTGACAACGACATTATCACCAGTGAGCTGGCTTTGGCATTAAGTATTAAAGAACCCACTATTGCCACACTGTATCTGTTGCCCAAAATACATAAAGATCTGAAGTCACCACCCGGCAGGCCTATTGTGTCTGGAAGAGGAAACTATCTCGAGATTATAAATAGATGGATAGAGTACTACCTGCAACCACTGGTGTCTAGTCTTCCTTCGTTCCTCAAAGATACGGGAGACTTGCTGCGAAAGGTCGATGGACTGTGCCTTGAGTGTTATGATTTGGTAGCTGAGGAGAGCAGGCAAAAAAGGAAATACACCAGAGCAGTTGGAAACTATGAGATTGCAGTACCCTGACTAACCACCACAACTAGAGGCAGCCGTGGAGCGTTCCTACGTTGGTCCTAGACGCCTCATCACAGCCTGAGAAACTAACTACACCTAAAGATAGAAAGAGGAAAGCTATCTGCCCCGGAGCAGATCCCCAAAGAACATAGAAAGCCCCCAAACATGTAATGGCGGTTAGACAAGAAGAAATACTGACACAGACAGAAAATAGTATGAGCAAATGTTGGGGCCCAAACTTACTAAATAGAAAAGGATAGGAAGGGCACTTACTGCAATCCCAAAAAACCCTGAAAAGCACCAACTTTACTAATTTCAAAAACACCTGAGTGTCATGTGTGCATCGCTACGAAGATCGTCGCGGTTGCACATTCTGACTTCTCACAGCTGAGTTGCTGTTTCTTTGTGTTTGGAAGTTAGGGAGTTAATTCTGTCTGTGCTCAGTTCTGGGACTGGGTGCAGTTTCTTCCGGCTGCAATTAATTATTTGTTGATTGGTTTCCTTTAAATCTCTGGTTGTCTGTGTTGGGAGTTGCCAGTGAAATTCTTCATGCAGACCACAGATAGGATTGTATCTGTATAGACTTAAGTTAAAGAGCTCCTTAGTTGTTTTAAGCTCACATTGCTTAGAGTTTAATATCCCAGATCATTTATGTTCCTTCTGTGTTTGAGTGTGTATGCAAGTCTGTGTTTTCTCCAGTCTGTCTTATATGTCTAATCTGTGTATTTAGCAGAGATCAGCCCATATCCCTTTGGTGGTAATCATAATCCTTCTTAGGACTGATTACAGGGTTCAGGGACTGATAGGAGACAGGGTTAGGCTGGAGACTTGGACCTCTGAACCATTATCAGTACCTCAAGGTGAGGGATTAGTTAGGACCCCAGTTTAGGGTCAGGTTAGACCCCGGTCCTCCTCTTTCCTGTGACAGTGTATCAAGTCCTCAAGATTAACCCTGAGTTCAACGGATATCGTGTCAGGTAAATCTATTCTATATTTACATGCTGATGTTGCTAATCTATATGTTGTATAGAGTGTTGTTCTTTTAAGAATAGTTTACTGACATCGTACACATATCATAAGACCGCGTGACATTTTCACTGGCCAATAAAATTATTCCCAGTTGCCATGGATCCAGTAGCCCAGCTGGCTCTGCAGTTGCAGGGATTATCCATGGAGCTGACGGACATTAAGTCCAAAGTTTTGTCTCCCTCGGAGCAAACCAGATTTGAACCTAAAGTAGCTCTCCCGGACAGGTTCACTGGTGGGCGAGACAAATTTTTTACCTTCAGGGAAGCATGTAAATTGTATTTTCGGCTTCGGCCTCGATCATCAGGGAGTGAAGAGCAGAGAGTGGGAATTGTTATCTCGCTCCTACAAGGGGACCCTCAATCCTGGGCCTTCTCCCTTCCTCCGGGATCCCCGGCTCTACAGTCAGTAGATCGATTTTTTACTGCCCTGGGTTTGGTATATGATGACCCAGATCGGGTCTCTCTTGCTGAGACAAAATTACGTAAGATACAGCAGGGAGATCGTCCGGCGGAGGAATTTGCTTCTGAGTTCCGTAGATGGGCCACAGATACTCAGTGGAATGACCCAGCTCTTAGGAGCCAGTTTTGTCATGGGCTTTCTGACAAATTAAAGGACGTTTTGGCTCAGTATGATTCTCCTCCATCACTGGAGGCTGCTATGGCCCTAGCTATCCGTACTGATAGACGGCTCCGGGAGAGGTGCGAGGTAACTCCGCCCCCTGTTGTTACTCCACCTACTACTAAAGTCCCTTATGTTGAGGTTCCCCTTGTCTGTTCGGAGGAGCCTATGCAGTTGGGAGGGACATCATTTCGTAGGAGGGGATTGGCGGTACGCCGTAGGACTAGAAGGTGTTTCTTCTGCGGGACAGGGGGGACATTTGTTGGGTGTCACCGTGCCTTGTTGAGCAAAAAGTCGCCGGAAAACTGTTAATCCCAGGTTGTGTGGTGGACGACAACCTGGGAGTATGTATTTCGTCCGCTAGTTCTTCTCAGTTCCTTGTACCAGTGGAGGTGGTGGTTGGTACGAGAGTGGAGAGATTTTCTGTTCTTCTTGATAGTGGGTCCGGGGCTAATCTGGTTGACGCTCAGTTTGCTCAGGCTCAAGGTATGCATCTGAGTGTATTGGTCAAACCGATCCCTATATTCTCCATTGACGCCAGGCCTCTCGGCCAAGGTAGCTTTGTTCATGAGGTTCATAACATTGACCTTCGGGTAGGGGCAATACATAGGGAACTATTATCTTGTTATGTGTTGGAGGGTCTACCTACTCCTATTGTGTTGGGACTTCCTTGGTTGGTTAAACATAACCCTGTGATTAATTGGCAGTCCAGAGATATAAGCCAATGTGGGGAGTTTTGCAAAAGTAACTGCATGAACACAGTCATCAGTGCGGTCGTGCCTAGTACTTTGCCTCCTTTTTTGGAGGACTTTGGGGATGTGTTCTCTGAGGAGGGGTGTCAGGAGTTGCCTCCTCATCGCGTGTATGACTGCTCTATTAATTTACTTCCTGATGCTAAGTTACCTAAAGCTAGGTTATATAACCTTTCTGGTCCTGAGAGGCAGGCTATGAAAGATTATATTTCGGAAAGTCTGGCCAAAGGGCATATTAGACCTTCATCTTCCCCAGTGGCCGCGGGGTTCTTCTTTGTGAAGAAAAAAGATGGAGGCCTACGCCCTTGCTTGGATTTCCGCGAACTTAATCGGATTACTGTTCGAGATCCGTATCCACTCCCTCTGATTCCTGATCTCTTCAATCAAATTGTTGGCGCCAAATGGTTCTCTAAATTGGATCTCAGGGGGGCGTATAATCTTATTAGGATAAAAGAGGGGGATGAGTGGAAAACGGCGTTTAACACGCCGGAGGGACATTATGAGAACCTTGTCATGCCTTTTGGTCTGACTACTGCACCAGCAGTATTCCAACATTTTGTTAATGACATTTTTCGTCATCTGGTGGGGCTGTTTGTGGTCGTATATTTGGATGACATTTTAATTTACTCACCAGATCTTGTGTCTCACCAGGAGCATGTGAGACAGGTGTTGCAGATCTTGCGAGACAATAAACTATACACCAAACTGGAAAAGTGTGTATTCGCCGTACAGGAACTTCAGTTTTTGGGTTTCTTGGTGTCAGCCTCCGGTTTCCGTATGGACCCTGAAAAGGTGAGAGCAGTGCTTGAATGGGATCAGCCAGAGGATCTTAAGGCTCTGCAGCGTTTTCTTGGGTTTGCTAACTACTACCGGAAATTTATTTGTAATTTCTCATCTGTTGTCAAACCTCTCACTGACATGACAAGAAAAGGGACAGATTTTTCTAAATGGTCGGACAAAGCTTGCCAAGCTTTTTCCTCTTTGAAAAAATGTTTTGCTTCGGCACCCGTTCTCATCCAACCAGATGCATCACAGCCGTTCGTTGTGGAGGTGGACGCGTCTGACGTAGGGGTGGGTGCAATATTGTCCCAGGGTCCGTCCCCTGGTAAATGGCATCCGTGCGCTTTCTTTTCTAAAAAATTGTCGTCCGCCGAAAGGATTTATGATATCGGCAATAGGGAACTTTTGGCCATTAAGTTGGCTTTTGAAGAATGGCGTCACTTTTTGGAGGGGGCAGTCCACCCGGTCACCGTCATTACTGATCACAAGAACCTGCTGTATTTGGAATCTGCTAAGCGTCTGAATTCCAGACAAGCTCGATGGTCGTTGTTTTTTACCAGGTTTAATTTTGTTGTCACTTATCGCCCTGGATCTAAGAATGTTAAGGCGGATGCCTTGTCTCGCAGTTTCCCAGGGGCCGGGAAAATGGATGACCCGATTCCTATCCTTCAGGAGGGGGTGGTAGTGTCGGCTGTATGTTCTGAGCTTGAGGAGGAGGTGTTAGAGGCTCAGGGGGACGCCCCTGCAGGACCTCCAGGGAGACTGTTTGTCCCAAATCAGTTGAGACAAAAGGTTATTGAGGCACATCATAATTCTGCTTTAGCAGGACATCCAGGGAGTAAGGCTACTTTAGATCTCCTTTCTCGCCGGTTTTGGTGGCCTAACGTTAATAAAGATGTTTTAACTTTTGTGGCGTCCTGTGGGGTTTGTGCTCGCTCTAAGACCCCTCATACCCGTCCGTCTGGGACCCTCTTACCCTTGAAACTTCCGGAGCGTCCATGGACTCATTTGTCTATGGACTTCATCACGGACCTTCCTCAGTCGTCAGGGAAGACTGTCATACTGGTGGTTGTTGACAGGTTCAGTAAGATGGCACATTTCATTGCTCTTCCTGCCCTCCCTAATGCTAAAACTCTGGCGCAGGTGTTCATTGGGGAGATTGTGAGACTTCATGGGTTGCCTTCTGATGTGGTGTCAGATAGGGGGTCTCAGTTTGTGTCCAAGTTTTGGAGGGCATTTTGTTTACGTCGGGGGATGCAATTGTCATTTTCCTCGGCTTTTCATCCGCAGACCAATGGTCAGACAGAGCGTCTGAATCAAAGCCTAGAGACTTATCTTCGGTGTTTTGTCTCAGAGAACCAGGAGGACTGGTCTTCTTTCTTGCCTCTGGCAGAGTTCGCTCTTAACAACAGGCGGAGCGAGTCCACTGGTAAGTCCCCGTTTTTTGGGGCATATGGTTTTCATCCCCAGTTTTGTACATTCAATGGGGGGGCCCTTCTGGGGTTCCTGAGGAGGAGCGTTTCTCGTCGTCACTTGCTTCAGTGTGGAGAGGTGTATTGAATAATCTGAGTGCTATGGGGAACCGTTATAAACGTATGGCTGATAGGAGGAGAGTTTCTGGTCCAGATCTTAATGTGAACGATCTGGTATGGTTGTCTACCAGGAATATAAAACTTAAAGTTCCCTCCTGGAAGCTGGGCCCCAGATTCATCGGGCCGTACAGGATCAGTTCCATAATTAATCCTGTGGCATTTCGTCTGGACCTCCCTCCTACGTTTAAAATTCATAATGTGTTCCACAAGTCATTACTTAAGAGGTACGTGGCACCAGTCATACCATCACCTCTACCTCCTCCTCCAGTGGTGGTCAATGGTAACTTGGAGTTTCAAGTGTCAAAGATCATTGACTCACGTCTGAATCGCCGGTCCCTTCAGTACTTGGTGCATTGGAAGGGGTATGGTCCAGAGGAGAGGACGTGGGTTCCTGCGTCTGACATTAACGCAGATCGTTTGGTGCGGACCTTCCACAGAACTCACCCGGGCAAACCTGGCCCTGAGGGTCCGGAGGCCCCTCGTAGAAGGGGGGGTACTGTCATGTGTGCATCGCCACGAAGATCGTCGCGGTTGCACATTCTGACTTCTCACAGCTGAGTTGCTGTTTCTTTGTGTTTGGCAGTTAGGGAGTTAATTCTGTCTGTGCTCAGTTCTGGGACTGGGTGCAGTTTCTTCCGGCTGCAATTAATTATTTGTTGATTGGTTTCCTTTAAATCTCTGGTTGTCTGTGTTGGGAGTTGCCAGTGAAATTCTTCATGCAGACCACAGATAGGATTGTATCTGTATAGACTTAAGTTAAAGAGCTCCTTAGTTGTTTTAAGCTCACCTTGCTTAGAGTTTAATATCCCAGATAATTTATGTTCCTTCTGTGTTTGAGTGTGTATGCAAGTCTGTGTTTTCTCCAGTCTGTCTTATATGTCTAATCTGTGTATTTAGCAGAGATCAGCCCATATCCCTTTGGTGGTAATCAGAATCCTTCTTAGGACTGATTACAGGGTTCAGGGACTGATAGGAGACAGGGTTAGCCTGGAGACTTGGACCTCTGAACCATTATCAGTACCTCCAAGGTGAGGGATTAGTTAGGACCCCAGTTTAGGGTCAGGTTAGACCCGGTCCTCCTCTTTCCTGTGACAGTGTATCAAGTCCTCAAGATTAACCCTGAGTTCAACGGATATCGTGTCAGGTAAATCTATTCTATATTTACATGCTGATGTTGCTAATCTATATGTTGTATAGAGTGTTGTTCTTTTAAGAATAGTTTACTGACATCGTACACATATCATAAGACCGCGTGACACTGAGATCACACGACCTCTACCACCTAAATTAGTTCTCTGGGGTAACCAAAAACAAAACAGCAGCCACTGAAAAAACTGGAAAAAGCAAATGTACAAACATCAGTGGCTGAACTGAACTGAGAGGCAAAAGCCCCCAGAGGGGACCCTGAAGGCCCCCAAAGAAGTGCAAGACAAAATGCAAAAATCAAGCACAAAAACAAAAAGAAGAAAATGTCTTATCTGTTAGCAGGAGATTCAGACACGACACAGCAGGCTTCCAAGGAAACAGGAATCAAGGATTGAGACCAGAACAATTGATCACTGGCAACCCTGATGGGAAGGTGACTCCCTTATATAAGACCAGTCAGTAACACCTGATTCCCAATCCTCACAATCTTCAATGGACAGTCCAGTACCGTTTGTAACCACCAGAGGGAGCTTCTGCTCAGAACTAATTTCCAGCCTATTCACAACAATACCCCCCCTTGAGGAGGGGTCACCGAACCCTCATTTGAGCACCAGGTCGGTCAGGATGAGTTCTATGATACGCACGGATGAGTCTCCTAGCATGGATGTCCGAAGCAAACACCCAAGAATTGTCTTCCTGACCATAACCTCTCCATTTAACCAAATACTGGAGTTTCCGTCTAGAAAAACGAGAATTCAATATTTTCTCAACCACATACTCCAGATTGCCCTCAACCAAAACAGGGTCAGGAGGCACAGTAGTAGGAACCACTGGCTCAACAAATCTCTTCAACAAGGACTTGTGGAACACGTTATGGATCTTAAATGTCCCTGGAAGAAGCAAACGAAAAGAAACAGGGTTAAGAATCTTCATGATCTTATAAGGTCCAATGAACCTAGGCTTAAATTTAGGAGATGCCACTCTCATAGGAATATTTCTTGAGGACAACCAGACCAAGTCCCCCACTTTAAACCGAGGACCATCAGTCCTATGCCGGTTAGCAAACCGCTGGGCCCTCTCCTGAGAGAGGGACAACCTCTCCACTACCTGGTCCCAAATCTGCTGCATACGCTCCACAACAGAGTCAACACCCGGGCAGACAGAAGCCTCCGTCTGTCCAGAAGAAAATCGAGGGTGAAACCCAGAATTACAGAAAAATGGAGACATCAAAGTGGCAGAGCTAGCCCTATTATTAAGAGCAAACTCAGCCAAAGGCAAAAAGAGACCCAGTCATCCTGATCAGCAGACACAAAGCATCTTAGATAAGTCTCCAATGTCTGGTTTGTTCTCTCAGTTTGACCATTGGTCTGAGGATGAAACGCCGAGGAGAAAGACAATTGAACACCAATTTTAGAACAAAAGGTCCTCCAAAATCTGGAAACAAACTGGACTCCTCTGTCAGACACAATGTTCTCAGGAATGCCGTGTAAACGAACCACGTGCTGAAGGAACAAAGGCACCAATTCAGAGGAGGAAGGCAACTTAGGTAATGGCACAAGATGTATCATCTTGGAAAACCTATCGCAAATCACCCAGATGAAGGTCATTCTCTGAGAAACAGGGAGGTCGGAAATGAAATCCATAGAGATATGGGTCCATGGTCTCTTGGGCACCGGTAATGGCATCAACAAACCACTAGAACGAGAGCAAGGCTTGGAGCGAGAACAAGTCCCGCAGGACTGCACAAACTCCCTGACATCACGAGACAAGGTAGGCCACGAAAAGGACCGACCAACCAAGTCCCTGGTACCAAAAATTCTGGGATGACCGGCCAACGCGGAACAATGAATCTCAGACATTACACACTTTTTCCACTGGTCCGGGACAAGCAATTTCCCAACAGGGCAGCGCTCGGGCTTATCTTCCTGGCACCCCTCCAGAGCCAGTCTCAAATTGGGCGAGATGGCGGAAAGAACTACACCCTCTTTCAAAATAACAGAAGGATCAGATAACTCAGGAGAGTCCGCAAGGAAACTCCTCGAGAGGGCATCCGCCTTAACATTCTTAGTGCCAGGAAGAAAGGAAACCACAAAATTAAAACGTGTGAAAAACAAGGCCCACCTGGCCTGTCTAGGATTGAGTCGCTTGGCAGATTCCAGATAGACAGATTCTTATGGTCCGTAAGGACCACCACCTGATGTTTGGCTCCCTCCAGCCAATGTCTCCACTCTTCAAAAGCCCACTTCATGGCCAATAACTCCCGATTACCACGTCATAATTACGTTCAGTAGGAGAAAATTTTCGAGAGAAAAAGGCACAAGGGTTACTTTTAGAGGTCTCTGGATCTCTTTGGGACAAAACGGCACCTGCCCCAATTTCAGAGGCATCAACCTCCACCTGAAATGGTAGAGAAACATCAGGCTGCCGTAGAACAGGAGCAGAAGTGAATCTCTGCTTAAGTTCCTGAAATGCAGAGACTGCCTCAGGAGGCCAATTCACCACATCAGAACCCTTTCTGGTCAAATCAGTTAATGGTTTAACAATAACAGAGAAATTACCAATAAATTTACGATAAAAATTGGCAAAACCCAAGAATCTTTGAAGAGCCTTTAAAGAAGTAGGTTGGACCCAATCACAGATAGCCTGAACTTTGACCGGGTCCATTTCAATAACAGATGGGGACAAAATGAAACCCAGAAATGAGATCCTCTGAACGCCAAAAAGACACTTTAATCCATTCACATACAGAGCATTCTCTCTCAAAATCTGGAACACAGTCCGAACATGTTTTACATGAGAGTCCCAGTCATTGGAAAAAAATCAAGATATCATCCAAATAAACAATCAGAAATTTATCCACAAAATCCCTGAAAATGTCATTCATGAAGGACTGGAAGACAGAAGGAGCATTAGTGAGCCCAAAGGGCATCACAAGGTACTCAAAATGCCCTTCAGGGGTATTAAATGCCATCTTTCATTCATCCCCGTGCTTAATGCGAATAAGGTTATATGCCCCCCTGAGGTCAAGCTTGGTAAACCAAGTAGCGTTTTTCACCCTGGAAAACAGATCAGAGATCAAGGGTAACGGATATTGATATTTCACAGTAATATTGTTCAAGAGACGATAATCAATACACGGCCTTAATGAACCATCCTTTTTGGCCACAAAGAAAAAACCGGCACCTAAGGGTGAAGAGGATGGTCTGATATGACCCTTCTCCAATGACTCCTTGATATAAGACCGCATAGCGTCATGTTCAGGTACAGACAAGTTAAAAAGGCGACCTTTAGGGAATTTACTACCAGGCACTAATTCAATAGCGCAGTCATAGCTCCTATGGGGAGGTAAGGATGCAGATTTACTTTCGCTAAACACATCAGAAAAATCAATCAAAAAGTCAGGAACATCCTGAGCCTGGGGGGAGGCAGAAAAAACAGGAGTGTTGGTATTAACACATTGACAGCCCCAACTGGTAACAGACACAGATTTCCAATCCAAAACAGGATTATGAGACTGTAACCAAGGGAAACCCAGTACGATAATGTCATGCAGATTATACAGAACCAAAAATTTGCAACTCTCCTGATGATCAAGTTCTACCCTCATTATCACCTGAGTAGAGAACTGAGGTTTATTCTCAGCCAAAGGGGTAGAATCGATCCCCAGTAGGGGAATAGACTTCGTAGGGGTATCAAGGGAAACCCACAACGTTTAGCAAAATCAAATTCCATCAGGTTAATAGCTGCTCCAGAATCAACAAAAGCCTGAGCAGAAAATGAGGACAGAGAGCATATCAGGGTAACAGTTAACAAAAACTTAGTCTGAACACTACCCAAGATAACTGAGCGAGCAAAACGTCTTCCCCGCTTAGGGCAGACAGAAATAGCATGAGAGGCATCACCACAGTAGAAACATAACCCATTGCGCTTTCGAAATTCATGACGCTGTGCCCCAGAAACCACTCTATCACACTGCATGGATTCAGAAGCAGGTTCACAAGGCAACATTATTCCACGCATACCCTTCCGCTCACGCAAACGTCTGTCAATTTGAATCGCTAATGACATAGAATCATTGAGACCAGAGGGAACAGGGAATCCCACCATAACATCCTTTACATTATCTGACAGTCCCTTCCGAAAAAGAGCTGCCAAAGCGTCGTCATTCCATTTGGTCAGGACTGCCCACCTACGGAATCTCTGACAGTATAACTCAGCGTCCTCAAGCCCCTGACTTAATGCCAACAAAGTTTTTTCAGCTTGATCAGTGACATTAGGCTCATCGTACAATAACCCCAAAGCCTGAAAAAATGCATCAACATCACTCAAAACAGGATCCCCAGGTGTCATTGAAAAAGCCCAATCCTGAGGGTCGCCGTGCAGGAGAGAGATGACAAATTGAACCTGCTGCGCTGCGTTCCCTGAGGACTTAGATTTTAAGGCAAAAAACAATTCACAGTTATTTTTGAAATTCAGAAACTTAGCTCGATCCCCTAAAAACAAATCTGGCATGGGAATCCTAGGTTCCACAACAGGCAACCTAGCAAGATAGGTAGCAATACTCCGAACTTCAGTGGCAAGCTGATCCACACGGCCAGACAACTGTGCAAACTCCATTGAGAGAAAAAAAAAATCCTCCTCAGCACCCAGAGATACAGAGGGA
Organism: Oophaga sylvatica; assembly: GCA_033576555.1. NCBI lineage: Eukaryota > Metazoa > Chordata > Amphibia > Anura > Dendrobatidae > Oophaga > Oophaga sylvatica. The sequence continues at coordinate 282,339,280 of JARQOD010000006.1, read as the reverse complement.
AAAAAAAAATTCAACAAACAGAAAAAAAAAAGTCTCTGACAACTCTGACAACTTTTTTCTTTCACAATATTTTTCCCTTCTGTGAGTACCATATAATTTTCAGTTTGGGCCGGTGATACTGTTATGATTTGGTAGCTGAGGAGAGCAGGCAAAAAAGGAAATACACCAGAGCAGTTGGAAACTATGAGATTGCAGTACCCTGACTAACCACCACAACTAGAGGCAGCCGTGGAGCGTTCCTACGTTGGTCCTAGACGCCTCGTCACAGCCTGAGAAACTAACTACACCTAAAGATAGAAAGAGGAAAGCTATCTGCCCGGAGCAGATCCCCAAAGAACATAGAAAGCCCCCAAACATGTAATGGCGGTTAGACAAGAAGAAATACTGACACAGACAGAAAATAGTATGAGCAAACGTTGGGGCCCAAACTTACTAAATAGAAAAGGATAGGAAGGGCACTTACTGCAATCCCAAAAAACCCTGAAAAGCACCAACTCTACTAATTTCAAAAACACCTGAGATCACACGACCTCTACCACCTAAATTAGTTCTCTGGGGTAACCAAAAACAAAACAGCAGCCACTGTAAAAACTGGAAAAAGCAAATGTACAAACATCAGTGGCTGAACTGAACTGAGAGGCAAAAGCCCCAGAGGGGACCCTGAAGGCCCCCAAAGAAGTGCAAGACAAAATGCAAAAATCAAGCACAAAAACAAAAAGAAGAAAATGTCTTATCTGTTAGCAGGAGATTCAGACACGACACAGCAGGCTTCCAAGGAAACAGGAATCAAGGATTGAGACCAGAACAATTGATCACCGGCAACCCTGATGGGAAGGTGACTCCCTTATATAAGACCAGTCAGTAACACCTGATTCCCAATCCTCCCAATCTTCACTGGACAGTCCAGTACCGTTTGTAACCACCAGAGGGAGCTTCTGCTCAGAACTCATTTCCAGCCTATTCACAACACTTGAGGGTGACACTCTATTGGCATCCCTTGATGTAGAGTCCCTTTATACAAGTATCCCCACACAGATGGCTTAAGGGCGGTTCCATTTTTTCTTGCCACCTCTACACTATCAGTAGGTTTAAGGGACCTCATCTTGGAGCTTTTGGAGTTCACCCTCACACACAACTTTTTCGTGTTCAAGGGGTCCTTCTACCTACAGCTCCAGGGTACAGCCATGGGGGCGGCCTTTGCGCCCTCCTATGCAAATCTGTTCCTGGGGCTGTGGGAGAGGGACCTCTTTATGTCTGACGGATTGGGGTCTGTGGAGCGTGTCCTATTTTGGACGAGCTACATTGACGATTTCTTTTTCGTCTGGCATGGCAACGCCATCGACCTCTCGCAGTTTGTCTCGTGTCTGAATGACAATGATCTGAACATCAAACTTACCCCGGTGTGTGACAGGGACAAGATTGATTTTCTGGACGTCTCTATATATAGGGATGAAACAGGATGCATTCGAACGGATATTTTCCGTAAAACAACGGCATCGAATACATTGCTACATGCATCCTCTTGTCATCCTAGACACATGATTAGGGGCATTCCGGTAGGGCAATTTCTTCGTCTACGTCGTATCTGCTCCACGGAGGAAGATTTTACACGTAGAGCGGAGGAATTAAAATCTCGTTTCCTCGCTCGCGGATACAGTAGACGATCACTAAAAAAGGCCTACCATCGGGCCAAATAAACTAATCACAATAGGCTTTTATATGGTAATGTAGGCCAGAGGGCTGCAAATCATAGGGAGTCTAGATTCGTGACAACCTATAACTCCCAACATGGGTTGATAAGAGCAGCCCTTGTGAAAGCATGGCCAATTCTAATGGTGGATCCGATCATTAAAAAATTCATTCCAGAACGTCCCATGATTACCTTCCGAAGAACAAGGAATTTGCGGGACATGTTGGTCACAAGTCACTATTCGCATTCGGGGTCCACTTTTTTGGATTCTATTCCTGCAGTGAGTGGGTGTGTTCCGTGTGGCAGGTGTGTCGCCTGCCCTAACATTCAGCGGAGTACCACATTTGTAAGTTCCGACGGTTCAAAAAACTTTGAGATCAAACAACGGATTACGTGCACATCTAGGTATGTGATTTATTACGCCACATGTCCGTGTGGATTGATCTATGTCGGCTTAACATCCAGACAATTGAAAGTTCGCACTCGCGAACATGTGTTGGGGATACAGGCGGCCTCCAGTTGTACGGACTCATCCTCTCTTAAAACATTGCCACGACACTTTTTTGACTGTCATCAGTGCGACAGTGCTCTACTGAAGGTATGTGGCATTGACATGCTCAATATCAATATCAGAGGGGTAATCTAACTAAAAAACTGGGTCAGCTGGAAACTAAATGGATCTGGACATTACAAACAATCCACCCGAAGGGGCTTAATGAAAATCTTTCCTTTTCTCCCTACCTATGATCCCCATTCGTGTGCTGTGGATCATTTCATATGTCAATATCATGATTTTAATCATCTTTATTTTTAATATAGAGCACAAGCTGCATTCTTATATATTCGCCAAAGATTTGAAGAGGAGCATATTCGGATTGTGATGACCAGTGACTTCTCTCAACGTCAATAGTCGCAAAGACATGTGATTACTATATTGTATGATTTATATCTGTTTATTATTTTGCGTATATTTATTTTGTTTTGATTTTTCTTTTTATTTTTTATTTTTTATATTTTCTGTTTATTTTTGTATGTATATCTCTGATTTTCGATTACATTGATTAATTTTTTGTTTTTCTATGTATATTTGTTGAGTGTTGTTACTGTAATTTTATGCTATTTGGTGATTAGAATCATTTTGCGGTTTGACCCACACACAGAACTAGAAATATAGCCTCTTATATAGTCCTCATACCTTGTATAGTTCTGCCTAGTATAAAAGGCACGCTGACATGTTTGTGAAGGGGGCGTTTGTATGACCGCTATCGCGGTATTTCCCCCACCACTATGCCAGTAATGAAGATGGACGGTGTGACGTCCATGTGAGGAGTGCGCATGCGCTACATGTCTGGCCACTCTCGCGGTGCTTCCTCCATTGACTCATCAGCGTCCGGTCACGTGGGGCCCCACGGAGTTCCGGATGCTGACGTCATGGATGAGCGCTGGCGGGAATGGCGGTGGTATGCGGCGCGGCACTAGGTAATGAAGGACTTAATTAATTTTAGTCAGAGGCTGCGTCGAACGCGGTGCATTGTGGATGGGCCAAGCTAGTTAAAATATGAGGGTATATAAACCGCCATGTAAGAGTTCTCCTTATGCCCCCTGAGGAAGGAGCTGCGCTCCAAAACGCGCGTCGGGGTGGATCTGGGTCCTGTTCTAAAGACTGAATCATACATTTGTGAAGGTAATTTGTACTATAGGCTATGTCCATTATGGAAAAAATCATCCTGCACTGTGTCAGTATAATATGTGGTCTATAAGCAAGGTACACTTTGTGTTGTATTCTGATTTATACTATCAGCTATATGGACTTGACTTGATCCTTTATGGAGGGACTATATTGCCATTCCTAATGATTTTCCCCAGATGTTCCATTCACCATCCTGTGTAATTTTAAACATATGTTGTTAAATAAAGATATTTTTATGGGATTTTTTGGCTGCTTTTTTCTTTTTTTGGTATTTGGCTACACTATGCCTATTATCAGGGGCGTAACAAGGAACGGCAGGGCCCCACAGCAAACTTCACAATGGGCCCCCCCCCGTTCGCCATTTTAAAAAATATATATATTTTTTTAAAAATCACTAATCGCAAACGGCGAATGGATTGAATAATCCAGTCGCCATTTGCAAATTTTTAGCCGCTTTGGCAACCATTTTGGTCGCCATCTGCAGCACTGTAATGAGGCCTGCTGTTTTCGGGGCCCTAGGCCCCTGATGGGGCTGCTGTTTCCTGGGGCCCTAGGCCCCTGATAGGGCCTGCAGTTTCCTGGGGCAAGTTTCCTTGTCAAGCACTACGCGTGACTAGTGAGACCAAACCTGTCAATCACTTTTCCAAGCGATGCTTCAAATCTCTTGGAAAAACGCGAGCATTCTGCAAGCTAAAAACACTTGCAAAATGCTTGTGTTTTGCGGGAAAGCGCATACTAATTACGTATGTGTTTTACCCGCGGCGGGGAGTTGTGGAAATGCTCCGCAAAATTTCGGAGCATTTGTGCAACGTGTGAACATGGCCTAAAGCTTCTGAGCCCCATCTGCCCCCTGACAGAGAGTAAATGCAGGGAATCTTGAGAGGGGGCTGTGTCCTGTCAGGGGGCTGGTTGGGCTCAGCAGTCTATGCTTCTTTGCAGGAGGTGAAGGGGGGAAGGGGCACTCAGGTATGGAGGGGCACTCGGGTCTGGGGGGCACTTGGGTCTGGGGGGCACTCAAATCTGGGGGGGCAATCAGGTCTGGGGATGGGCACTCAGATCTGGGGGGGCACTCAGCTCTGCTCTTTTCATGAGCTATAGCTGATACAGACGGGGTCAGACTCAGGACATAGCAGCGTCCTTGGTGAGCCGGCTGCTGTGCTGATAGTATGACTGACGCTCCTCACTGAGCACAGTAGCCAGCTCACTGAGGATGCGTCGGCTGTAGGGACTGGAGCCTGGCCGGACACCGTCTATTAACACAGCTCAGACACGCACCGGGGGTTTGGGGCTGAGGGCTGCGCTGCTCCTGCTGCTCAGTGACTCACTGGTGACTGTGTGACAGGGGAGAATACTGTACTGCACTAAGCCCGCGCTTAGCAGGGATTGGATGCTGGAAAGTCCCGCCCTCCTGTTGCTCAGCACTGGCTGCCTCTCCCAGCTGTCTGTCACAGTGACTCCTGCTCTCTCCACACACACCGCTCACTGCGGGCCCCTCCAGCTCCCATGCCCCTTACACCAGTAAGGGTAATAATGCCCTGATGGCAGCCCTGCATAGAGGCGCTGGAGGTGGCGGCGGGCCCCAGAACTACCGTGGTGGTAGGTGAAGCAGCTGCAGCAGGGACTGGCCCCCTTCTAGCCCGGGCCCTGTGGTAGCTGCTTCCCCTGCTTCCACGATAGTTCCGCCCCTGCCTATTATACTAACAATACTTGTTCAACATGATACATTAAACAGATTACACTTATAATGCTTACCAAAGTTTATCTTTGGCTATATGTCTTACTCTACACTTTGCACTAAACATTACTTATGCATTACACATTACCATGCCAAGTTAATATGCAAATTGCCTCTTCAGAGAGGAAAAGGACTTGAACTCTATAGCATCACCTGTTGGAAGCATCAATCCTACACATCATTACCAACTCTTTAACGAGTCTTGCTATATGTCTTAGGATGAAAGCAAAATCCGAATCTCAATTTACAGACACAGTGTTTTGGGGTATTTCCCCTAATTAGTGCAAAGTATGAGAACTGATTTGGCTAGGTGAGAGGCTCGGAACTGAGGTCTAAGGGGCAACGTTTCTCCTCGTGGAGAGTGACATACTGGATTTCTCATGCCAATGTAAGGAGGCTTATTCACCGTGCAATGCTCCTCTGGGAAATTTAATATGAAAATTTCCTCTTCAGAGAGGAAGAGGACTTTAACTAGACTCTGATTATGGTGATGCGTCACTTGTTAGGCTTTATGTTTTAGTTTCATTCAGTACAATGCTTTATCAGCAGAATATTACCACTACATGACTATGACTCACATGCTGGTCAGTCAAGCTAATCTGTGTAAGCCCACCTCCACTACTGATTGGCAGCTTGCTGACAATTCACAGTATACACAGGAAGCTGCCAATCAGGAGTGTGGATGGGGTTATACACAGCCCAGAGTTCTTAGCTCTGGTACATTGACATCAGACAAAACAGTGATTCCATCAAAACTACATCATGCAGTCGAGTAAGGGATACATCTCTGCAATCAGAGTCTCTGTCTCTACATAAAGCTGCTATCAGATTCCAAAAGAAAAAACTGCTGACAGATTCCCTTTAAGTTAAAAATGTCTTATTTAGCCTTCTTCTTTTTTTTATGCAGAGAATAGGACTAGCTTAGCTATTAAAATGATTCAGTCACCCAGCCCATTTGTATAGGTAACGAACAGGAACTGGAGCTGCTGGAACCCAGGATCTAAGTGGATATTTTCAGTTAGGGGCAACTTTCTTAGTATAACTTTATTAATAAGTTATATAAATATATTCATATTTTGCAAACACTATTTTTTTCCTCAGGTCGATAGAATCTTTATGCCTTCATCAGTAAAAAAAAGAGGTCATTTAAACAAAAAGACACAGGAAAGATATATATCTTTGTACCGTGTTAGCCAGTATATAGAAAAATATTTAGATCTGAGAGTCCTCAGTGGTTGTTACCTTTTAATGAAATGTGTTACCATCTTTTCAGTTAGCCATTAAAAGGTATCAACCACTGAGAACTCTCAATTCTAAATATTTTTTTATAAAAAAAAAAAAAAAGAGTGATTTAAAAAACAAAAAACAAAACTGTATGCATTCAGGTGTCTGAAGACCTTGGTCCTGACAGTGTTAAATCATCCTGCATCAAATGGTCAGTGAGTAAGGCTAGTTTTCTCTTTCAGATGCAGTCAGAACATCTGGCAGGCCTGATAATTTTATTCCTGCAATTCAAGTAACCAAAATCCATGCCCTTCCCAAATGAGGTAAAAAGAGAGAGAAAAAAAAAACGTTTCTAAATAAAAGCACTGGAGTCCCAAAGTCTGAGGCTTTGACAGGCCTAGGGCAGGGTGAGGTAAAGCAGCTCTTAGTAAAACATACCAGCTGATAAAGGAAGAGCTGCCAACAGCCTGGAAAGAAACTCTGAGCAAACATGTTACATAAATATCATCACCATCATAACCATTTTACTGGCTGCAGTTTGAAAATACATTTAAAGATGCTCAGTGCAATTTGTTGCCAGGGGAAGTGAGAAGCAGATGCATTCTCCATAATCTGGTAGTGTGTTACAACTGGAGGAAACGTGTTTTAAACATCCAGATGTAGCCGGAGTCAGGCTTCACTTAGCACTTTTCTGCAAGTGTAAGAAAAGGGTTGTGATTACTACACAAAGGCGCTATTGGTGATCTAGTTACTATCGCTAGCCAATCAGATAGGATATTTTTATTTTCAAATTAGAATGTGCAAATTGAAAGCCAAAATGGCAGCGTTGCCGGTAGTAGACATGCCGACTCTTCCTCTGTACAAGCTTCTCAAATAGAGCAACTGAAAACCTGGCTCTGTCTTACTTGGCAGCTCCTGGCAGAGATCAGAAATGTAGGAATTAGGTCTTTGGAACCATTTGCGGGGTATTTGGCAGAATTAAAGCGGTATCTCTTTGACAATACTAACAGGAAGACTTTCTGATTGTCACATTTATTAGACCTCTAGCCGATGCTGGTTATGGGAGCACTCTGAAGCTCACTATGTACATACTCTGCCTAGCACTTTACATGAGGTCACTTAGCTGCAACAACTTCATTATATTTACTAAGCACTAGTGATGAGCGAATGTGTTTGCCACTACTCGTTACTCGCCCGAGTATCAAGGTACTCGGTGTACTCGGCGAGCACCGAGCATTTTCGGGATTACTCGTCGGGAACTCGGGTCTCCACCCAGATTTTTTGGCGGACTTTACAGACCAAATCACGATGCCAGGCAATGAAACGTAGCAGCCATCTTTGCTGTGGTCGTGCAGTGATTGGCTGGCCGCACAGCATCCTCAGGGGTATAAGAGACCAGACGCCGCCCTGCTTGGTGCATTCAGCTCCGGATTGAGATAGTGTAGGGAAAGCTGCAGCCGATATAGTGTCAGAATTGGGGATTTATTAGTGAGTGTGGGGTCTACCATCCTATACCACTCAAATCCAGCTAAACCAATAGTCCTTCTAAGGACTAATTCCAGAGTATATAGGTTCCAGTGATAGGTAGGCAGGATAGTGTACGTCACTCTATACACATCAATGCAAGGCCTGCAGGCACTGTATGTGTGTATATAGATCATTGCATACATCAAGAGGGTTCATTCCCCTCCTGTGTTCTGGAGCTGCTGCTACCTGTAGGATATATTGGTCGTATATAGTTAGCCCCAGGTGTAAATGAAATAAAGGCCACACATTTTTTGGTGTGGTATCTCCGTGCCAGCTCATATCTGTGCATTCTCAAAGTTTGGCCAGTTTACAGCATTTTTCTTTTTTTGTAATGGGTGAAACTGTACTTACAGTCATGGCCAAAAGTTTTGAGAATGACACAAATATTAATTTTTACAAAGTCTACTGCTTCACTTTTTCTAATGGCAATTTGCATATACTCCAGAATGTTATAAAGAGTGATCAGCTTAACAGCAATTACTTGCAAAGTCAATATTTGGCTAGAAAATGAACTTTATCCCCCAAAACACATTTCAACATCATTGCAGCCCTGCCTTAAAAGGACCAGCTAACCTCTTTTCAGTGATTGCTTCATTAACACAGGTGAGGGTGTTGATGAGGACATGGCTGGAGATCAATCTGTCATGATTAAGTAAGAATGACACCACTGGACACTTTAAAAGGAGGCTGGTGCTTGGCATCATTGTTTCTCTTCTGTTAACCATGGTAATATCTAAAGAAACATGTGCAGTCATCATTGCAATGCACAAAAATGGCCTAACAGGGAAGAGTATCGCAGCTAGAAAGATTGCACCTCAGTCAACAATCTATCGCATCATCAAGAACTTCAAGGAGAGAGGTTCCATTGTTGCCAAAAAGGCTCCAGGGCGCCCAAGAAAGACCAGCAAGCGCCAGGACCGTCTCTTAAAAGTGTTTCAGCTGCGGGATCGGGCTACCAGCAGTGCAGAGCTTGCTCAGGAATGGCAGCAGGCAGGTGTGAGTGCATCTGCATGCACTGTGAGGCGGAGACTCTTGGAGCAAGGCCTGATCTCAAGGAGGGCAGCAAAGAAGCCACTTCTCTCCAGAAAAAACATCATGGACAGACTGATGTTCTGCAAAAGGTACAGGCAGTGGACTGCTGAGGAGTGGGGTAAAGTTATTTTCTCTGATGAATCCCCTTTTCGATTGTTTGGGACATCAGGAAAACGCCTCATTCGGAGAAGACAAGGTGAGCGCTACCACCAGTCTTGTCTCATGCCAACTGTTAAGCATCCTGAAACCATTCATGTGTGGGGTTGCTTCTCAGCCTAGGGAATCGGCTCTCTCACAGTCTTTCCTAAAAACACAGCAATGAATAAAGAATGGTACCAGAATGTCCTCCAAGAGCAACTTCTCCCAACCCTCCAAGAGCAGTTTGGCGATCAACAATGCCTTTTCCAGCATGATGGAGCACCTTGCCATAAAGCAAAGGTGATAACTAAATGGCTCAGGGAACAAAACAGAGAGATTGTGGGTCCATGGCCTGGAAACTCCCCAGATCTTAATCCCACTGAGAACTTGTGGTCAATCATCAAGAGACGGGTGGACAAACAAAAACCTAAAAATTCTGACAAAATGAAAGCATTGATTGTGCAAGAATGGACTGCTATCAGTCAGGATTTGGTCCAGAAGTTGATTGAGAGCATGCCAGAGAGAATTGCAGAGGTCCTGAAGAAGAAGGGTCAACACTGCAAATATTGACTTGCTGCATTAACTCATTCTAACTGTCAATATAAGCTTTTGTTACTCATATGTTTGCAATTATTAAATTTCTGTCTGTGATAAAAACATCTGTCAAACACACATAAAAACCAGAGGGCAGCAGATTATGTGAAAATATAATATTTGTGCCATTCTCAAAACTTTTGGCCATGACTGTATATACAGCAGTATTTACCCCCCCAAAAAAAAAGAAACAAACCACACATTTGTCGCAGTGGTATCTCCGAGCCAGCTTATATCTGTGCGTCCGCAAAGTTTGGCCAGTTTACGGCTGTTTACTTTTTTTTGTCCTGGCTGTCACTGTACTGACATACAGCATTATTTAGCAAAAAATTTTTAAAAAATACAGGCCACACATTTTTAGGTGTGGCATCTCCTTGGCAGCTCATATCTGTGTGTGCTCAAAGTTTGGCCAGTTTACGGCATTTTTCTTTTTTTGTCCTAGGTGAAACTGTACTTTTATACAGCACTATTTAGCCCCCCAAAAAAGAAACAAAAACCACATTTGTCGTAATGGTATCTCAGTGCCAGCTCATATCTGTGTGTGCTCAAAGTTTGGCCAGTTTACGGCAGTTTTCTTTTTTTGTCCTGGCTGTCACTATACTTAAATACAGCAGTATTTACCCCCAAAAATAAAAATATTGCCCACACATTTGTCGTAGTGCTATCTCCGTGGCAGCTCATATCTGTGTTCGCTCAAAGTTTGGCCAGTTTACGGCGGTTTGCTTTTTTTGTCTTGGGTGAAACTGTATTTATATACAACACTATTTAGCAAAAAAAAAAAAAAAAAAAAAAACACAAAAAAACATTTGTCGTAGTTATATCTCCGTGCCAGCTCATATCTGTGCGTGCTCAAAGTTTGGCCAGTTTAGGCCGGTTTTCATTTTTTTGTCCTGGGTGTCACAGTACTGATATACGGCACTAGTTAGCCCAAAAATTAAAAAAAACAAGGCACACATTTGTCGTAGTGGTATCACCATGACAGCTGATATCTGCACGTGTTCAAAGTTTGGCCAGTAGAGATAAGCGACTTTGCCTCCGGAGGGTCGAGTCGGGTTTCGTGAAACCCGACTTTGTCAAAAGTCGAGTCGCACGAAATCGGCCGACTATCGGGAAAAGTCGGAGGTCCGACTGAAACACGAAACCCAATGCAAGTCAATGGGGAAGCAAAGTCGGCAGGGAGTGAAGGACAGTAACACACCTACAGTGCCCATTTCAATGCCAACGACATCAATTCTTATTACTTAAGCTTGTCAAACTTAATTTACTTTAAAATAATAGTTATGCATTGAAAACAGGAAGTTATTTGGCTAAAGTTGTGGGGGGGGGGTAGGGCTGGCTCCAGGTTTTCATGTGCCCCGCGCAAAAGAGTGTCAGTGGGCCCTTTTAACACATACCACAATTCATGATGCTCCGATATGGCAGAGAAATATAGGTATAGTACAATGACAAATACTTCACTTCTTACATTACATGACTGATATCTATTTTAAATTCTACAAAAACTCAAAAACCGGACAGTATATTCCTCCATACAGTATTATGGCCACCGCATAGTACACCATACAGAATGATGAGCCCCCTATATTGCTCCATACAGAATAATTGGTCCCATATAATGTTCCATACAGTATATGATGAGCTCCACATAATGCTACAGTATATTATGGTCCCCATATAATGTGCATATACAGTATAGAACGGTCCCTATAGAGTAGAATGAGCCCCACATATTGCTCCATACAGTATAATGAGTCGCATATAAAGCTCCATACAATATATGATGGGCCGCATATATTGCTCCATACAGAATGGGCTCCATATAATGCTCCATACAGAATAGGCCCCATATGTGCTCCATATGAAGCTCCATCACCTATATGATGCCCCATAAATAATGAACCCCATATGATGCTTCAGTATATGATGGGCCCCATGGATGATGCTCCAGTGTATAATGGGCCCCGTATATGATGCTCCAGTGTATGATGGGCCCCATTTATAATGCTCCAGTGTATGATGGGCCCCATGGATGATGCTCCAGTGTATGATGGGCCTATATAATGCTCCATATATAATGGGCTCCATATGATGCTCCAGTATATGATGGGCCCCATGGATGATGCTCCAGTGTATAATGGGCCAAGTATATGATGCTCCAGTATATGATGGACCCCATGGTTGATGCTCCAGTGTATGATGGGCCTATATAATGCTCCATATATAATGGGCCCCATATGATGCTCCTGTATATGATGAGCCTCATGGATGATGCTCCAGTGTGTGATGGGCCTATATAATGCTCCATATATAATGGGCCCCATTTATAATGCTCCAGTGTATTATGGCCCCTTTTATAATGCTTCAGTGTATAATGGGCCCTATATATGATGCTCCAGTGTATGATATGCCCCATTTATAATGCTCCAGTGTATGATGGGCCCCATGGATGATGCTCCAGTGTATGACTGGCCTATATAATGCTCCATATAAAAGGGGGCCCTATTATGATGCAAAAGTGTATGAGGGCCCCCATTTAATTCTCAGTTAAAAGCCCCATATATTGCTCCAAACTTAAAAAAATTAAACCCCTCTCCCGTGGGCATGCTCTACTCTGGCTCCTCACTCCATCTTCCCTCTCTGCACTTAGACGATAGGAAAAAGGGGTTCAACACGAGTCATCGCGCTCTCTCCCCCAAATGTCACTGTCAGGAAACGCGGAAGACGTCCAGCGGGGGAGCAGGGAGAGGTAAGTATTGCAAGTGCGGGGGCCTGAGCAACAGGGGGGGCCACTCGGGGGTGACGGGGTCTCTGAGGCAAGGGCCCCCCCCCATCTTTAGGCCCGGCTATTAAAGGGCCTGTCCCCTGCCGTCGCCCCCAAGGGGCCCCCCCCTGCTGGGCCCGGCACTCCCCCGGGGCGAGGTGCTGCGCCAGCCCGGGGGGGGTACAGCCCGTTAGGGGGGGGAAAAAAAGGATTGTTGAGGTGTAGGTGGTGTCAGCACCCCAAAAGGGGGTTTTAAAAATCGGGGGGAAAGGATGACAAAGGAGGCTTTTCGGGGAACCAATGTCACCAGGGGGAAAGGGGGGTACAAAATCCTTTGAAACCCAATGGTTCATTTTAATGAAGGGAGACACCAATATTTTGAATCCACAGGGGTCTTTTTCGCCTTTTTTATCCACAGCACTGAACCCCCTTTATATAGCACACCACAGGGAAAGGGGGGTTTCGAAAGGTTTTGGCCTTGGAGGTGTCCTTTCGGCCCATAGTAAAGGGGAATAACTGTGGGGAACTCGAAGGGGGGGAGGTAATTTTGAACCATAGTTGAAAACTGCTTTCCTTTTTAATCGTTCATTTAAAACAGTCTTTGGGTTTTTACCGAAAATCAGTCCAAAACATGGTCAAAAAACCCTTCCCAAAACCCCCAAGCGTGTGCACAGAACACCCTTCCATTTTGCCCATACGGGGTGGTAAAACCTGCACCCCTGCTTGGCTGGAAATCCCCCAAAAATGGTTTACCGGTTGCTTGTTTTTTGCCAAAATTGCTCTAGGTTTTCCCCGTGGCATGATGTTCTGTAATTGCCTTTATAGGGGATCGGGGGTGCTGGCCCCCCGTGTCTATCCTTAAAAATTTTGGAATGGGGGGGCCCCTTTTTGGTCCCCAAGACAAAATCCCCGTGTGCCAATGTTCCAGGGGCAAGAGACTGCCATGGTGGGTGGAGGGCACTTTCTCCCCAAATCAACCCCCCAGTCACGCACACACCCTTCCTACCTGGAAAACATTTTTTTTTCCCCCCAAAAAAATTTTTTTCCCCTCCCCCAAATAATCACCCCCCCGATCCCCCTCCCCTTTTCCCTTTTTTTCCCCACCTCGCCCCGGGCATTTCCCCAAACAAAAATGCCGATTCAAAAGGGCTTCCCCCTCTTCCTTTTCCCTTCCTCCTCCGCGCGACCCCGCCTTATGTAACAAATTTTGCTGAGCAATGCAAAAGGGGGGCCATGCTTAGGGATGCGTTGTTGCACTTACCAGCCTTGCATTCCTCAAAACCTGAAAACTTTAAAGGGTCTTTCGGCTTTTTTCCACTGCCACCCACAACTCCATGTTGTCCTCAAACTGCCCCCCGTATCCCCACAAATGTTTTTGCCTGCCCCCGTTCGCCAGCCCCCCAACCCCGTGATGGTGGATTCCCCTTTTTCAAAATCTATGTTGGCGGGCTTGGGGGGGGGAGCGTCGCTCCCCCCTTTCATTGACTGGTCTACGGGCAGACCGGTGGAACACGCTAGCCCCATGGAGGGCGGTAAAGGTAAAATTTTTTTTGAAGCCGCCACCGGGGTTAAGGTTAGCCCCGGGAGGTTTGTGTTTGGGTTTTTTTAGGGGGATGGCCCCCAAAAAAATTGCGTTACCTGACTACCTTGGGGCCACTCAAGATTTATGCCCGCCTTTTCGTTTTACTGCAAGTAGTCGGGGCCGTACCTCCGCATTGTTGTTGTCACCAAAGAATCACTTTAAAATATAAAAAGGGAAAAAACATCAAAATTGGGGGGAAAAAATAGAAATTCTTTATTTTCCCAGCAACGTTTTAAAAATAAAAGGCTTTGTCAGGTACAACTAGTCATAAGGCGCCTTTTATAGGGGAATGGAAAAAATCCCCCAAAAATTGCCACGAGTCCAAGTATAAATTCAAATAAAAAAACATATTTTCAGCACAAATAATACTCATCCTTTTTTTAAGTCAAGTACTAAAAGCTTTTATAAACTTATATAAAATGAATCATAAATTTCCAATCAGATAATGCACATGAGTCTGTGGAAACTCAGAAAAAACCCCGGTGCCAAACCAAAACCCCAAACCAAAGATGTGCTGCCTAATTGGCACAAAAGAAAATTTTAATTCCAGCCAATAGCTTACCTTTACCCCCACCCACGCGACAGGATACATATCCTTCCCTGGGACGAATGGTCTGTGATGGACACCTTAGTCAAGGCGGTGTCACAGAGATCGGCCCCCCCAACAGGAAGTGTATAACAGCACCCCCCCTGCCGAAGTATTATGTGCGCTGATGCAAGTAAACAAAGGGCCCACATGTGGCGAAAAGGAGTACGTCATTAAGACGGGGGCAGAGGTTCCGCCAAATCCATGGCAAAAATAAAAACTACCTATAGCGCTAACAATTCGTGGGGAGAGCCATAAACGGGGAAAGTGCCTAAAACCCCCCACAATCTTTATAAAAATTTGAACGGTGTATGTGGTATCACCAACCAAAATCGGGGGTATTTACATTTTAACGGGGGGTTTAAAAAAAACTGAGCTGTGATTCGTTTTTTTGGCAACTTTTTTCCCTTTAAATCCTAGGCATCTTTCATTTCACCAGGCGTTTGATGAAAAGAGCTGGATGGTTTAAAAAACCATTTTCTCACTCCAAAAAACCTCGCGACACTGACCGGTGGGGGAAATCGCATCCCCGGGAAAAAGCTTACCATTGTCTGTCCCCCGAAAAACCGAAAAGCACATGACAGAAATGAATCACCCGCTCCCCCGCCCCCACCCCCCCACTCATCCATCCCCCAGGACATTTCCTCTTTAAAGGGTCCCTGGTACGGAAGTGGGGGAAATGCCTCAGGGCCCGATTTCACCCCGGCCTCATTAAGGATCTTGCTTTTTTAAAACAGGGCAAACCCCTTCCCGCTTTGGTTTGGCCCCGGGCCTTTCCCCTTTAAAGGGGGCCCCGGGGTTTAAGTTTTGGGGGTGTGATTGGATGATGGGGTATTAGGGGTAGATTTGGGGCTCTGGCTAACGGGATGTGGGGATTTGGGGGGGGGGAGGGGGGGGCTCTGGCTGAGGATGAGGGGGATTAGGGGTTTTTTGCCCCGGGGGTTTGGCTGACGGGACTGTGGGGGTTTGGGGGGAGTGCCGGGGGGTTTTTTTGGTGCGGTAGTGGATATTGTGGAAATGCCCCGGGTTTTCTGAGGGATTAGTGGGATATTGGGGGTAGTTGTCCGGTGGTTGGGCTGACGGGATGGTGGGATTTAGGGGTAGTTGTCGGGGTTTTTGGGGCTGACGGGACTTGGGGTATTAGGGGTTTCCCTGGGGTGGGGCTGGGGGATGAGGGGGATATTATGGGAGAGTCCAGTACTTGGTGGGGTTTTATGTAATTTAGGGTAGTAGTCCGGTGGCCGACGGGAATGTGAGATAGGGGGGTAGTGTCCGGTGGTTGGCGAGGGATTTTTGGGATATTGGGGGGTAGTACCCCGGTGGTTGGGAAACAAGTGGGATATTGGGGGGAAGTTTTTTCCGGGTTTTTGCGAGGGACGAGGGGGATATTATGGTATTGTGGGTTCTGGGCTGACGGGCGATGTGGGAAATTGGGGGGTAGTAGTCCAGGCTTTGACGGATGATGGGGATTTAGTTGTTGGGGCTCTGGCTGACGGTGTTGGGATATTGGGGTGTTTTCCGGGCTTTGCGACGGGGCTGTGGGTTTTGGGGGTAATCCGGGGGCTCTGGCGGGGGACGTGTGGGATATTGGGGTAGTCCCCGGTGGCTCTGGATGGGATGAGGGGGGTTTTTGGGGGTAGTACCCGGGGCTCTGGCTAGGGACGGGGATATTAGTGGTAGTTGTCCGGGGCCTGGGGTGATGGGGTTGTTTTGTGGGGCCTTTATTTTGAAAGTTGCCCCGTGGCTTCTGGGGCTTGGGAAGGGGATTGTGGGGGGTAATTTGGGGGGGGTAGTATTCCGGTGGCTCTGGCTGAGGGAAAAATTGGGTTTTAGTGGTAGTTGTCCGGGGGTCTGGTGGGAAAACAGGGGGGATATTAGGGGAAGTTCGGTGGCTTGCTGGGGGGTTTTGTGTGGGATATTAAGTGAATGTAGAGGGGGATGGGCGGGGCTATCCCTTTTTATTGATTTTAAAATATATAATTTGTTGAATAACCGAGTTAGTTATATGCCTGGGCAGCCCCGGGCTCTTCAGCTAGTTTTCTAAAAACAAAGGGCAATCCTTTAAAAATTAATGTCCAAAAATCCCCCAAAAAAAACATGGTGCGTTCACAGACATATAAAGGGCCTACATCGAAAAAAATTGGTTCGTAAAACGGCTGCTGACATGGCAAATTTAGCTACCTAAAAGCTCAATAAAGAAATCTTACATCCATGGCCCATTTTGTATACCCAAAGCACCAAAAAACAAACCCCCTCTGATCAAAACAAACCAAATTTTTTAAAAAAATTAATTAAAAAAAAAAACAAAAAGGGCACGGGAAAAGACCCCATAGAATTTTTGGGCATCAAGTCCCCCCCGTCCAAGTTCATTGCATGTTGTGACCCCGAAAATAAAAACAAAAATTAAGAAAAAAAAATAATATGTATCAAAAACAAAAAGATAGATTTCATAGACCAATTAAAAAGAAGGAGAAATCCCGGGGGCAATATTGTAATTATAATCATTTCAAACCTTGAGGGGTAATTTTACAATCTAAAATCCTTTTCAACTCTTTTGCTTTTAAAAGTTTAACCCCCTCCCCCCTCGTTTCTGGGGGGACCTGTCAACCTGAAACCTAGTTTACTGACCAAAAATGTTGAGCCCCGATACCCCCAAAAATCGGGTATGGCCGTATTCGCTGTATGGAAAAATTTCCTTTGAGAAACCGATATTTTTGCTATGGTAACGGAATCAATTTTCCGTAAAGTCTATGGGGGGTTCCCCTGCACCGAAGTGTGACCGGAATTCCCGAAAGGTCATGTCATGTCGGTTGGGTCTGTCAGGAGTCAGGACCAGCAGAGTCGCATTTCTGGCAGAAGTCCCCCCGGGGTCCGCCTCCGGTGGCCCCATTTTCCCCCTTCCCGGGGTCACGTGCCTTTCGGTAAGCATGTGGGGTATGGGGAAATTTGGCACTGACCTCGGACGCTGGGGCCTAAATCGTCCGGATGACTCACCGCCGGGGTTGCTAGGTAAACGCTTGCTGTGTCTGGGGGTCATGACCTGGATCCGATGTGCAGAGCGGACTGTCGTGGGGGACTCTATTTGATGTCGGACAGGGGGGATTTGTGTTGGTTTTTTTTTTTTTTTTTTTTTTCAGGAATGATGGCGTCACAGGTAGCGGGGTAAAAAAATGAAAAAACTGTGCGGTTTTTATTTCATTAAAAATTTTTTTGGGGGTGTCTTTTTTTAAAAATTTACAAAATTTTTTTTTTAAAAAAGGATTGGTTCTTATTTCCCTCCCATTATTAAACCGGGTTATTGTCACGTTCAATCAAAGGGGGACATAACCCCTTATTACCCGCTTTTCCACCGTTACAGGGGAAGTGGGGGAAACGGGTAAAGTGCCCAAGGCCATCTTTCGATGCCCCCAAGTGGGGCTGCTGCAGCCGGATTTTTGGGGGTTTTAGGGCCAAAAACCGGGCTTGAATCTTTAATACCCGGCCGCCTTTGGGTTTTATTTGGTGGTTAACAAAATAGGGGGCCCCCACCCATTTTTTTTAAGGATCCCTTTTTTTTAACCAGCCTAAAAAGCAACGCTGGCCTGGTTTAAAGGGGTTGCAATTTCAGGCTTGGGGCCCCTTCCGCCTAAAAACCCCGGGCCTCATTTGCTTCAGGGGTTTTAACAAAAATGGGGGGCCCAAAAGCCTTTTTTTTTCGGGGAACCCCTATTTTTGTTAAAACACCCAAGTTAGCGATGCTGGGCCTTGTAACGGGTTTTGAAGGGGTTCAGGATCTTGGACCTTAACACCCCAAAAAAGCCTCAGTGGTTTCACCGGGGTTAAAAAAATAGGGGGCCCCAAAACCCTTTTTTTTTTTGGGGGACCCCCTATTTTTTTTAACGTTCTTTTCAGGTCAGGGGATTCCCTCGAACCGTGCGTGCGTCCCCCTGGCTGACCTGTAGTAAAGGGGGGAAGCAAAAAATTGTAACCCTTTTCCTCTCCTGTCCCCGGAAAGGGGAATGTTCAGTCAGGGGTTTACGGGGCTGTCAGCATAGTGGGGCCCCCTGCAATAAATTTTAACCCTTTCAAAATTTAAATTTGGGGGCCCCTCAAACAGGGGAGGGGAAGAATATTTGTTTTATTATTTTTTTTTTATTACGGTGGGGTTTTCAAAAGGAAAATGGCAGAAAAAAAAATAGGTCAAAAACTGGGTTTATTTTTTTAAATTTTTTTTAATTAAGTGTGTGTGTTTTTTTTATTTATTCATGGGATAATAATTGAAGTTGTCTAATTGACACCTAATTAAAAAAACCCCAAGTTAAAAACCCCCTTTCATGCAAGGGGGTTTCCCATTTTTAACCCTTTCCCACCCCCCCAGGGAAGGGGAATAGGCGGGAAAGTGTCAAAAGGGGCAAATCAATATAGATTTGCCTTTTCTGGGGTGTTGGGGGAGATGTAGCCGGGGGGGGCCAAAAAAATTGGGCCCCCTCTCTGGGCTTTTTTTATCCCCCCACTCGCTGGCTTTGTCTGTTGGTTGAAAAATGGGGGACCCCGCTTTTTTTTAACTTTTTTCACCTCTAAATTTTTTATATATATCTAATGTCATTAAATTTGGACACATAATTAATATATATATATTATAATTATATAATAATTTTAGACATACCCCCCTAATATAAATACCACATTAATTGCCCTTTTTGAAATTTTAGACCCACAGAAAGGAACATGGTTTTTAAAATTAAAATGTCATTTCATTAGTTTGATCATTTTTCACTAACAATTACATGAGGATTGTAAATTTCAACATGAGGGGGGTTTAATTAAAGGGGGAAATTCGTTAAAAAAAATGTTTTTTTTACAACGAATTTTTACTTTAAAATTAACCCCACATTGTGAAATTTTCACACTACCCATGTAATTTTTTTGAAAACTATAATCAAACTACAGAAAGACTGGTTAACTCTATTAAACCTTTGGGGATTTCATGTCGGGGGTTCTGTAATTCATAGAAAAAGGGGTTGCCCGGGGAAATTTAAAAACGGGATTTTTTGTAGAAAAGTAAAACTAAAAATTTTTAAATATTACAAGGCTGATAAATATAAAATATTATAATTATATGTATTCTATGTGTAATTAAGTTTTTAAGAAGAAAGGGTTTTTTTTTAATTCGAATTTTTTTTCCCATTGCTTGCATTGGGGGTTTCCCCCGGATCGGAAAAAGGCGTCCCGAATTTTTGGTTCGCCGACCCCAACGTCCGTATTTTTTTTTTACGGGGGAATATCGTCAACCTATGATCAAATGATTCTATCGCACAAATTTGGGAACTGGCAATCAAAGCCTTCGTTCTAAAGGGGTCTTAGTTTCCCCCAAAGGTGCCCTACCCCTCGTGGTCCCCCCACTAAACTAACACAAACGGGGAAAAAATCTGTAAACAATAAACTTAATGCAAGTATATCTTTTTTAAGCAACTTCTTTCCCCCCAGTGGGGATAAAAAAACCTTGATCAAAATTTTACAGAGACACCCCAAAAGGGTATTACCCACTTGGGGGGATAAGCTAGTTTACAAGGCTTACTAGGGGCCAAAAACGTTTAAGCTATCCCTCAAGTTTCACCCCCCCTTTGCAAGAAAAAAAAGGGGGGGAATTTAAAATTGTAAATTTGGAGGCCCCTTATGCAATAAAAACCCCTGCTTCCAATACTTACCCTTTCCTTTTCCCTCACTGTAAAAGGGGGAAACAAAAAATGCCTTCGCTTTTTTTTAACCCCTATCACGCAATTCCTGGCATTTTTAAACTCCTTCCTTATTCAAGAGATCCCCCCCCTTTTGGGGGAACCCCATCTATAATTTAGGGCCCATCTATCAATTGGGGGAGAATCATACTGCCCAATTTCCTCCGTACCCAAAACTCGGGGTCCCAAAGGAATCCCATTTTCCCGATGGTGATGTCATAAGGGGCAATTTTTTATCAGTAGTTAAACAATCTTTTTTAAACTCCTTTTTGCACCAAGTGCCCAAAAAAATGTATATTTTTAAAAAAGGCAACGTAATTAAAACCGGTAAATATTTTGAGCTCCCCAAAAAGCGGGTAACCCAAAAAATTTACCCCCCATATAAAAAATGTCGTCAAGTAGCGCCCCCAAGCCCGGACATGGGGCCAAAAAAAGAACCGTACAAAAAAAGCCCCAAACACCCCAAAATGTTAAAAGGGGGGGCCAATTGGGGCCTTGGTGTCCCCCTTTTACTGAAGGTAGGCTCCCAAAAAAAAAAAAATTTCCCCCGAGGTCCCCAAAAGGGGGGGGAAAGTCGTGCACATCCACAACCCCCCAGCCGCCGCACCCCATCGACAGCAAAGGGCCTTTTGGGGCTCAATGGAAGTATAAAAAAAAACTGTAATACACCACATGTATTTTCGTGCTTTTTGACCAAAAAACTTACTCAAAAATATCTTATCCTTCAAAAAGATTTGCAAAAATAGAAAAATTTTAGGTTTATCCAAGAAGTAGCAACTTTATTAAACGGGACCCCTTGACACTATGGGGGTCAGGGGGGGTCAACTAATCCTCAGACCTTCCCCCTAAAAAAAGAAAACTGGTCATTCTTCCCCATTTTTTCCCCCTTCTCTGTTTCTTCTCCTGCTGGCGACTATCCCCCCAAACCCCTGGCCCCCCCTGCTCATACACCCACAATCCTCCCCCTTACTTCTAAAGAAAGAAATTCCCACAATCCCTCACATTTAAAACCTCCCAAAAACCCCTCCCCCAGTTTTTCCCCGGGGCATTGGGGAACCCCGCCCTCTGCAACAAGCTCACGTGTCCCGTCTCTTACCCCCCAACCCCTCTTTTTTGGGGCCCACAAGGGGGGCCCCCTGACGGGCCCCCCTGCTGCATGAGTTATGGTGGCCCCTTTTCACCCCCCCCACCTCTGGAACAGACTGGTGGGGGGGGGGGTTTCCCTTTTTTTCTAATAACTGCCCTTCAACCTATCCAAACCCCCCCCCCCCAAAACCCCTTTTCCTTTTGGGGGTCCACGGGGTCCTTTCTACTCTCCTCTAATCCCAAAAATGGCTATATACCGCCCCGGGCTAGCCACTCCTTTGCCAATTCTCAGCTCTTCTTCACTTTCTCTCTGCTGCACCCCACCTTTTATCAGGGGTGACTTTAACACCCTTTTGACACCCCCCCCCCCGCACCCCCCAAGCCCTGTCTTTTACTTCATCCTTTTACTTACTCAGTGGTCCCCCCCCCCCCCAACCGCGGACATCATTACCCCTCATCTTCACCCGCCTCTTTCCCTTTAAAACCAAAAAACCCCCCCCTTCCCCCCATCAGCCAAACCCCCTACTCATTATCCCCCTCTTACGCCCCCTATGTCAGCCAGGGCACCCCTCGAGAAACCCCCTCGCACCTAACATTCACAGCCTTTAGACTCTCCCCTACCTCGTCCCCATATTCACCCAGCAGCGCGCCACCACTTTTTTAACACCCCTCTACTGCCATAGACTCAGTCGCCCCTTCAGCCGCAAAGTGGACGAATCAATAGGCAACCTGGCCAACAATCACCAAAAAACTTTTGAAATACCAGGGTCGGGGAGCGGTAGGAAAAAAACAGCCTCCAGAACTTCATGTTTCAACGAGTTTTTCTTGCTTAAAAAACCCCCCACCTTGTAAAAGCCTATTTTGCAAACTTGTATTTCTTATCCTAAACCCAAAAAAATGTTCGCACATTCAACTTTCCCCCCCCCCCATGCCACCCAAAACCCCTCATCTCTGCGGGACTTTGCCACCACTTAAAAATAAAATGACCAAACAAGGGGAAACCCCCCAACCCTCCATATCAACCCGCCCTTTTCCCACTAACCTCCCCCCCCCCATCACTGAAGGGGGGTTCTACCCCCTTTTTTAAACTCACCTCACCAGTACTTGCCCCCCCCCTTCCCCCCCCCCCCCAAAACCCCACTAACACCTCTCCCAGCACTAAAACCCTCTCTTAAAATATCGCTATCTTTGGACCTTTCCCTCTGCCCTTTAAAAATGCCCCCCAAACCCCCCCAAATTGACCCAAAAGCTTACCCAGCTATCGCTCAATATCTTGTCCTTTTTTTTCCAAACTTTTACACATGTCCAGCTCAACTTTCCCCCACCTCTTTAACCCCCCCGAAATCTCCAATCTACTTTCCCCCCCCCACCCCCACTGAACTCCCGCCCAAAAATACTAATGATTACTAAACCAAAAACTAACAGACTTTTTGTTTGAATATTTAAAAAATTTTGAGCAAAAAATCCTCTGGTGTTACAAACAGTAAAACCCTTCAATGAAGTTGGGGAATAAAAAAGGTTTTTTTCAGACTGTTCTTATAAAGGGGGGTTCCCCCTAGGTTCCCGGGGAAATTGTTTGCTCAACTGTTTTTTTGGGGTTTAGGGGGGTTTTGGGGGGGTTTCCTTCTTGCTCTCAGAAAGATTTTTTTTTTTATTTTGTGTTTTCTTTTTGCTTGTTCCCTGCATTCTGTGGGGGTCAGCGGGGCCCTTCCCCGGGGGGGTTTTCCCTCCGTTTTTTGACCTGTTTTTTGTTCTTTGCCTTTTCGTTTTTTCAGGGGTGCTTAGTTTTTTTTCACCAAGAACTAACTGGAGGGGTCGTGTGTTTTAGGGTTTTTGAAATTTTGTAGAGTTGGTTTTTTTTTTGGGTTTTTTTTGGTTACGTAAGTTCCTTCCATTTTTTCTTTCTGGGGAGTTTGGGGAACTTTGCTTTTCTATTTTCTTTTGTGTCTTTTTTCCCCTTGTCAACCCCCATTACTGTTTGGGGGTTCCTTTTTTCTTTGGGGCGCCCGGGGGAGATAGCTTTCCCCTTTCTTTTTGGTGTATTCCTCTCAGGTGGGGAGAGGGTTAGGACCCGTGTTCCCAGGGGTGTTTTTGTTTTGGTTTTCGGGGGTCTGCAACCCCTAGTTTCCCCAACCCCTTGGGGTATTGCCGTTTTTTTTTGCTTCCTAGCTCCCCAAACTAAAACAGTTTTCCATCCTCCCCCCCCGGCCTGTCCTCGTTTTTACACAGTCGAACCACTCCTACTGAAAGATTCTTTTTCCCCTTCATCAAAGACCTTCCCGTCTGGATTGCCTCTTCCTTTCCACCGCACTTTTACTTTTTCCCCCCTCCCAAACTACCCTTCCACCCCTTGTTGGAGCCCCCAAAAGGTCGCCCGGCCCCCATTTTTCCATCTTCCCCCTTGGGGCCGGGGAAAAATCTAAGCCCCGGTTTCCCTAAACCTGTAATGGACGACCTCGATTACCTCTCGGGGCCCAAGTACCTCTCTCTGTCCGAACCCCGGAGTGCTACCCCCCCTACCCCTTTTACCCCCGCTTCCTAAAATCTGTTGAAAAACCCCAACTCTACTTTCCCCCTCCTGTATCTTCCCCCCCCTCTATTTTAGGTAAATGGATCACGTTCTCCGCCCCCGAAATCCCCTGCCTCGGATAACTCCGACTCTCCCCCGCCCTTCAACACACACCCAAAAATCTTTCCCCCTTTGCCCCCAATTAAAAATTTAAATCCGTCCCTTCTCGCCCTCAATCTACAAAAAACCTTTGATCCCTCATCATTCCCCCAACCGTTCCCCCTCGCTGCCCCTCGCCGCCCCCCCCCAGCGGGGCCCCCGCTGCCCCCCCAAGCTGCCGCCCCCCCCTCACCACTACAGAGCTGCCCCCCCCCAGAGCGCCCCCGCCACCCCCGGCTGCTGCCCCCCCCTTCTTTTTTTCCCCTTTTCCCCTAAAATGAAAGTCCGAAAACGGGCCCTTTTTCCCCCCTTTTACCGCTGCATTGAAATTTTTTTACTTAAACGATATCTAAAATTTTGTTGAACCCCTTCTATGTAACACCAGGAAAATTAAGGGTAATAAATAAAAAAATAAATAAAAATAATAGATCCTTAAATATCTTTGGGAATATGATAAAAAAGGGTTTTACTGGGGATTACAAAAAAATTCAGTAACTTTGTAAAAAAGTCCTTTTTCAAAATCATAAAACCGAATTTAAAATCTCTTGAAAACTGTCGGGGTTTCCCGTTAATTTGCGATACACCTTTTCATCCCCAATTGCCGTAATCCCCCTTTCTTATTTTGTAATCCTCACAACCATGCTCCCCTTTTGGGGTTTTTATAGTTATGCAGGGGTTTCGGGGAATCAACAATTTTTTTTCTTTTAGGGGCATTAATTTCTCTAATTTTTTTAAAATCCCTTTTAATTTATAAAATTTTTCTCGCTGGGTTGGCTTCCGAACTGCAAAATGGGGGGGCCATTTGGGGTGATGGGAATTCCCATTCCCAAAACCCTTTTTTTCATATGGAAAGGGGAAGGGGGGTGTCACGTCACGTCAGGCCCCTTGTGGGCTGTCAGGATCGGGCACTTACCCGGCAAAGATCTCCGGGGGGCACATCCCACTGCTTAAGGCGCCCCCCTTTCTCCCCCCGGGGTCACATCAGTTTTGCGATAACGCAGTGACCGGGGGAACCCGGGTAAAGCATCAGGGCGATGAGTCCCCCGCCGGGGGGAACAGGGTTTTAACAGCTGTGCTGCGTTTCGACAAACTTCTTATTGCATGTAGCAGAGTGGATCGCGGGGCTGTCTTACTTTGGGTTCGGCGGTGGTATATGTTTTGGGTTTTTTTTTTTTTTTTTTTTACGGAGATCGAGGGCGAGGAAAGAGGAGTAAAAAAAAAAAAAAAAATGTGTTGCCTTTTTTTTTTATTAAAAAAATTTTTTTTTTGCTGTGTTTTTTTTTTACACTTTAAAAATTTGGGGGTTAATAAGGTCGGTTTTTTAGACCCTTCCTTTTTAACCGGGTTTTTGCCCCCTGCAATCAAGGGGACATTCCCCCTTATTTTCCCCCTTGCCACCGCTACAGGGAAGGGGGAAAGGGGGAAAGTCCAAATTGGGACATCTTTTGATGCCCAAATTTTTGGGGGGGGGTGTGCTGGAAATTTTGGGGGGGGGGCCAAAAAAACCCGGTTTCAGTTTTATACCCCCGCAGTCTGCATTTTATTTGGGGTTTTAAAAAAAAAGGGGGCCCACGCCTTTTTTTTTTGGGGGGATCCCCTATTTTTGTTAACACCAAAATAAGCAATGCTGGGGCCGGGGTTTTCGGGGGCGGGCCTGGATATTGGACCCCCCCCCCCAAAAAAACCCCCTCGGGGTCTGCTTCACGGGGTGGTTAACAAAAATGGGGGGCCCCCCGCCCAATTTTTTTGAGGGGTCCCCCCCAATTTTTTTTTTAATCGGCCCCCAAAAAAAAAGGGGTTTTTCCCCCGGCCCCGGGGGGTTTTTTTTTAGGGGGTTTTTTTTTTTTGGGAAAAGGGGGTTTTTATGGGTCTGGTCCCTTAAAGCCTGAAATCCGGCCCCCGGGTTCTTCTTGGGGGTTTTAAAAAAATAGGGGGACCCCCCCCCCTTTTTTTTTCGAAGGGGAAACCCCCCTTTTTTTTTAAAGGGAAAATGCCTCCAAAATTCCCCCCCCCAATTTAAAAATATGGAATACAGGTCCCAACAAAGCACGGGGTTTTCCCCTTTTTTGATACCCCCTTTTTATTAAAAAAAACCTTGCAACTTGTTTTTTGGTGTAATAGGGGGCGGGCAGGAGGGCGGGGGTTCCTGCCCCCCCCCCTCCCTTTCTGTTTTTGGATGGTTGTGAATGCCGACGGGGGTTGGGGTTCCCCGCAATTTTTTCATTAAAATTTGCCCTGCGCGTAACACCCCCCCCCTTACCTCATACAGGTCCTGTGCGACAACACCTATTTTGGGGGGTGTATGTAAACCCGATCCCCCCCCTGTGACCCATCACGGGGCCGTTGCCGAGGTTTTTGTGGAGTGCGGGCCCTGACCCGACCCTCCCTGTGACTTCAAGTTTCCATTTCAAGAGCACCTTAAAATGGAGGAGCACATGACCCCCACCCCCCCCCTGTGACCCATCA
>JARQOD010000006.1:282247662-282312687 GCA_033576555.1 Oophaga sylvatica | reverse complement strand
CTAATAACCAGCGCTGCTGCACACAAGAAAATCCTCCCCTGTCACTGCACACTAACTGTACAGCACAATTGCTATCAGCACAAGCACATAAGAACTTCTCTTTACAGCCCTAACTCTCTCCCTACTGATGAAAAGCAACCTCTCCCTAATGTTAAGATCGGCAGAAGTAAAATGGAGGTTGGTGGTCAGGGCTTTTATAGACACTATGACGCCCCCCAAAGCAAGCCAATCACTGCAATGTCCTTCTCACGATGGTGGTGGACGCTGTACATGTCATCTCATTGCCCACAGTGTATGTCCTTGCTCATTGGCTGAAAAAAAGGCACCTGCAAGCATTCTGGGAAATCCGACTTTGGCGCTCGTTTTGCCGACCGCATGGCCGACTCCACGCTATGGTCGGGTTTCGGTTGGCGAAACCCAACTTTGGCAAAAGTCGGCAACTTATGAATCTGGCCGACCTGTTTCGCTCAACTCTAGCTACAACAAATCCCAGGAGCAACATCTGAACTCTCTGTCCAGAAAAGCGCAATGCTCGTAACAACTAAGAACCTGCGCAGATCCCTCAAACTCCCAGGCCTCTGACAGAGAACCCGAGAATGAGAAAGGACAAAAAAAAAAGACCGCCCCACTGGTGAGAAGGAAGTTTTTTTATATTGTATGTACATTATTAGACTATAAACTAAAAACCTAAAAGTATTTTTTATTTTATTTATTAGTGTGCATATAAAATGACATTTCTTGCGCCTATTACTCTGTGAGATTTTGCTGTACTTTAGTACAAGTCGATTGTCAATGGTCAAAATTATATAATAAAATTTTTAAAAGGTTGTTTCATTATTATGATATTGATGACCTATTATGATGATATCTTGAGAATAGCTCATCAATTTAAGCTTGTCGTGGTCACTAGTTGCATGAGCTGTGCTGCTCAACCACTCAACTGTTTACATTGTTGCCAACTGATTGTTGGGGGGCATCAAATAACAATGGGCATCTCCTACTGTATGTACCACCCTTTGCTACATTCATACTACCTGAAAAACAAGTTCCTGATTAATTTAAAAGCAGTGCTTATTTTTCCCTTCACCTATGACAGCACATCTGAGAGAGGGATCCGCCTACCAGGACAGGAAACCTATAGAAATAAAAGGGCAGTACCTCTCCCCCACATCATTTGGGTTTCTTGTCC
This sequence comes from Oophaga sylvatica, assembly GCA_033576555.1. Lineage (NCBI taxonomy): Eukaryota > Metazoa > Chordata > Amphibia > Anura > Dendrobatidae > Oophaga > Oophaga sylvatica. The sequence goes on along the minus strand of JARQOD010000006.1, from coordinate 282,311,498 downwards.
TGATGAGAGAACCCTCATGCTGAAACCTGAGCAGGTTGTAGAGTTTGCTGTATGCCAACCTTCAGGTGATAGAAGCGTTGTCCATGGGTCCTGGTGTGCATGCGGGCTCAAGCGGCAAAGACGTTATGCCTTGCAAGTCTGCATCCACCACGCCACTCTTCCTCCTCCATCTTTCTGCTGCAGTCTCCGTGGTGAATCAGGCTTCCAGCGGTGTGCTGCGCTGATGTCACGGGCAACGGGTGTGCCCGATTGATGTCGGAGGTGGTGCGCCAGAAAGAAGATGATGGCGCCTGGGCGAGAATGCCGGCTGGGACACATGAGGATTCAGCGCGTCCTGGCGGGGGCAGTGTGGAGGGGCAATTTTGGGACCGAAAATGGTGGAACCGAGGAGAATCCCATATAAAGTGGAGGGATGACCACAAAGAGGTGCTTATGTCCATTGCTCACTTCATTATGGAGGAAGTAAGAGGACAGCAGCAGCCAGAGCAGTCATTGCAGAAGCAGCATTCACCACTACCAGTGCCCGTTCACCAGCATAGGCATACTAAAGGGAGCAGCCACTGAAGTGGAAGGAGTGGCAGCCATCCTAGTTAGAGGAGTGCAAGATCACAGGACTCCTCTGTATCCAGAATGGATGTCATATATACCCCTGATCAGCTCCGAATCTGGTACCCTTGATGTGACAGCGGTTGGTGAGTGATCTACGTGAATGTCACCTGGGTCACTTTCATGCTTACATCACTAGGGACCTAGGAAGGCAAGCACCAAGAAGAAAAATAGAGAATGTGCCCTATGTAGGACCCCGCTGGCAGTCCAATGGCATAAGAATCTCTGCTCAGACTGCATCCATGATCAAGGCTTAAGTTGAAGTTTCCCTAAAGACCCTGTTAAAGAAGGGTAAAAGTAAAAGAGCTCAGGAGGTCACTATGGAATCTGATGCCTCTCCACGATTTGTAGGAGAATATCTTAGTGAATCCTCATTCTCCTCCTCCTCGGACAGTGATATAGGGGGCCGACTTTCCTGCTGAAGATACAGATAAGCTGGTCAGAGCAGTTAGGTAAACAATGGGCCTGAAGGAGGAGAGAACATTTAAATCTCTGGAGGGTATAATGTTCGGAGGCTTGGAGGAAAGGAAAAAGCGCACCTTTCTGGTTAATTCCAGCATAAAAGTACTTATAGACAAGGAGTGGAAAGAGCCGGAAAGATCTGGTACCTTGCCCTCATCTTCAAAGTGGAGATATTCTTTTGAGGATAAAGGCTTGGGGATTTGTGATAATGTCCCTAAAATTGATGGGGCAGTTGCTAAATCCTCAGAGGTCAGCTCTGCTCTTTGAGGATTCCGTGGTGCTTAGGGACCTGCTGAACAAAAAAGCGGATGGGTTTCTGAGGCACACCTGTGAGGCAGCAGCGGGGGTCTGGAGCCGGCAATAGCTCAACCTGTACTGCCCGCTCCCTTATGATCTGGCTCCAACAGACAGAGGAGCAGCTTAAAGACAAGACTCTGAGAGATGAAATCCTGGTCAATATGCCTCTGTTGCACGGGGCAGCGGCATTCCTTGCAGACACTTCTGCTGACTCAGTGAGACTAGCAGCTAGGTCGGCAGCCCTATCTAATGTGGCTAGACTGTCCTTATGGCTTAAAGGGTGTCCTGCGGATCTGCATTCAAAAAATAGACTTTTGCTCCATCCCATGTGATGGCCAGTTTCTTTTTGGACAGAAATTGGAGGAAATTTTGGAGAAAGCAGGTGATAAAAAGAAAGGGTTTCCAGGTTCACTTTTGAGGTTAGGAAGCCTTCCTTTTGAAGGAGAAATTTTGATAGGGGATGCCCTCCCAGGGAAAGGAAAATGTGGGAGTTCAAGGGCAGAAAGGAGTCCAGGTTTATGTTCGGCGGATCTCCCCACCTTTTTCTTACAAGCCCTTCCAATCGCTTCAGGTCAGCAGTAGGGGGAAGGCTCTCCATTTTTCCCTGCCTGGGTGAACATCTCCCCCAGTTGCTGGGTCTTAAATATTGTCAAGGAGGGTCTGCGGATAGTCTTTGTCCATCTGCCTCACCATACCTTCGTGATAACACCTCTCAGAAAATCACCAAGAGAACAGTTTGCCTTGGAAGCAGAGATCATGGGACTCTTACAAAAACATTTTCTGTGCGATGTCCCAGAGAAAGAAATTGAAAGGGGATTTTATTCCTCCATTTTTGATAAAAAATGGATGGTTCCTTAAGAACTTTTATCAATTTGAGGGAGCTCAAACGGTGGATTGTAAATTGCTCCTACAAGATGAATCGGTAAAACACAGCTATAAAGCTGTTTACCACCATTGTTTCATGTCCGTTATCGATTTGAAGGATGCATATTATTACATACCAATCCATCTGGACCATCAAAAGTTTTTGGGGGTGGCTGTATATGTCCAGGGACAGGTCAGGCATTACCAGTAAACAGCTCTTCCATTGCTGGAAGACTGTCAATAGCTCTGAGAATTTTCACCAGAGTAATATTGGAGGTCTGTGGCCTACCTTCGATCTCGGAACACCATTATCGTCCCTTACCTGGATGACTTTCTTATAGTTGGATGGTCAAAACATCACTGTGCAGAGCTGCTAAGAGAGGTAATGGTGGTCCTAGAGGAGCCGGTGCTGGATGGTAAATACGCTCAAATCAAGACTAAAACCAGAAAGGATACTATGCTTCCTGGGCCTGGTTTTTGACTCCAAGCTCCAAATCTGTCTTTTACCAGATGACAAAATAGCCTAGATAATGTACCTGGCGCAGTCAGCAATAGATCAGCCAAATATGACCCTGAGACGAGCAATATCCTTACTAGGATCTCTAACATTTATTATTATCATTATTTATTATTATAGCGCAATTTTTTCCATGGCGCTTTACATGTGAAAAGGGGTATACATAATAAAAAGCAAGTACAATAATCTTAAACAATACAAGTCATGACTAGCACAGAAGAAGAGAGGACCCTGTCAGCGAGGTCTCACAATCTGCAAAGCATAGGTGAGGATACAGTAGGTGAAGGTTCATGCAGTGGTTTGATAGATCGGTGGTTACTGCAGATTTAAGGTTTGTGGGAAGAGGTAGGTCTTCGGTAGGTTAGGGTTTTGAACTGGAGTCTCTGGGTAATGGGAAGCCAGTGCAGGGATTGACAGAGGGAGAGGCCGGGGAATAGAGGGGGGACAGGTGGATTAGTCGTGCAGCAGAGTTTAGAATAGATTGAAGGGGTGCGAGAGTGTTAGAGGGGAGGTCACAGAGCAGGAGGTTGCAGTAGTTATGGTAGGAGATAATGAGGACATGGACTAGGGTTTTTGCAGATTCTTGGTTGAGGAATGTACGGATCCAGGAAATATTTTTGAGTTGAAGTCTGCAGGAAGTGGAAAGGGCTTGGATATGTGGTTTGAAGGAGAGATCAGGGTCAAGGATTACCCCGAGGCAGTGAGCTTGTGGGACTGCGGAGAGTAAGCAGCCATTTATTTTAATTGATAGGTCCGTTGGGGGGGGGTTGAGTGAGATGGGGAAAGATGATGAATTCTGTTTTGTCCATGTTAAGTTTTAGAAATCTAGCGGAGAAGAAGGATGAAATAGTGGACAGACATTGTGGGATTTTGGTTAGTAGGGAGGTGATATCTGGTCCAGAGAAGAAGATCTGTGTGTAATCACCAGCATAGAGGTGATACTAAAAGCCGTGAGTTTCTATGAGCTGCCCCAGGCCGAAGGTATAAATGGAGAAGAGCAGGGGCCCTAGTACTGAACCTTGCAGGACTCTGACAGATATGGGGCAAGGTAAGGAGGTGGTGTGAGAGTGGGAGATGCTGACTGTCAGGTCTGTTAGGTATATGAGATCCAAGATAAGGACAAGTCTGTGATGCCAAGAGATGAGAGGGTCTGTAGTAATAGGCAGTGGTCCACTGTGTCTAAGGTAGAGGACAGGTCCACAAGGAGGACAGAGAAGTGTTGCTTGGCTTTGGCGGTTCATAGGTCATTGGTGACTTTAGTTAGGGCAGATTCAGTGGAGTGATGCAGTCGGATACCAGATTGTAAGCAGTCAAAGAGGGAGCAGGAAGAGAGGTGGGAGAACAGTTCAAGATGGACGTGTTGTCCCGGTAGTTTTGATGCATAGGGGAGAAGTGATAGCTAGATACAGAAGATGGGTCAAGAGAGGGCTTTTTGAGGATGGGTGTGATTGAGGCATGTTTGAAGCATTAGGGGAAAACACCAGTTCTTAGTGATAGGTTGAAGAAATGGGTTAGGGTTGAGATGAAGACTGCGGTGAAGTTTGGGATGAAGTGGGATGGAATCGGGTTAAGTGCACAGGTGGTGAGATGTGATCTTGAGTAGAGTGGAGAGTTGATCTTCTGTAATGGTGGAGAAGTTGGTTTTGGAAGAGGAGGGCTGAGCAATTAGGAGGAGGGGCTCTGGGGGTTGTAGACCAAAACTTTCTCTAATGTTATCAATCTTCTGCTTGAACAATAAGGCAAAGTCTTCAGCTGAGATGATTGGAGAGGGATTAGTTGCTGAGGGATGAAGGAGAGAATTGAAAGTGCTGAATATCTGTTTAAGGTTGTGAGACAGGGAAAATATGAGAGATGAGAATTAGGTTTGTTTTGCTGCAGCGAGTGTGGCCTTGAAAGTAGTAAGGGACTCTTTGAATGCAATGAAGTGCTCTTTGGAATGGGATCTTTTCCATCTCCACTCAGCAACCCTAGAAGCCTGCCTCAGTTCTTTGGTCAGGCTGGTGTGCCAGGGTGTCTGCTGATTTTGCGAGCTTTGGTATGTGTGAGAGGGGCAACCGATTCCAGAGCTGCAGCTATTGTGTTATATAAAGCGGCAGCAGCGTCCGCATTGTGTAAGAAATTTATGTCTGTAAGAGGGAGAAGGTTGTGAACGTGTTGGAGACGACTTCAGGGCTGAGGTTCCCTCTGGTGGTTGCTGAGGGTATTGAACCTATGTTGAACAGCAAAAGTCAACCACCTGCAATGGATGAATGGTTATCAGGGGGGACGGACTGGCCTGATATAAGTGAGCTGACCTCCCATGATCCTCGCAGGTGATCAATTGTTACTTCCTGGTCTAGGTTGGAATTCAGCTTGCTTTTCTGCTGTCTCCTGCTATCATTCAGATAAGTTACTTTCTTTTTTTACTGTGATTTGTTTTTCCTTGTTTTTTGCTACCTTGCTTTTGAGTTCAGCCGGGTCCCCTTTGGGGGCTTGTGCTGGTCTCTGTTATCTTTTTGTATTTGTTCATTTGCTCTGTTCCTGTGATTTTTTACTGCTGGGTAGCTGCATGTTCACACCAGAGATCTGATATAGGTGGTTGAGTGTTGTGAATACCTTGAAGGTGACTTCTGAGCTGGGGCTCCCTCCGGTGGTTGCTGAGGGTAATGAACTAATTACTGAATGGCCTTCAGCTGGTTCTGAATGGTATGATATAAGTGACCTGAGTTCCCAGCAGCCTTGCCGGTAATCAATTGTTCCTCCTGCTCTTGCTTGGGGCACATCTTGCTTTCCTGCTCTCATTCAGATAAGTGTTTTGCTTTTTTTTTTCCTCTGTTGGATTTTCACTGCTTGTTTGCTGCTTGCAGTGGACTGCAGCCTAGTCCCCTTTTGGGGTCTTGCGCTGCAATTGTGCTCAATTTGTGTTTGCATTTTTGCTTTGTTCCTTTGTCACTTTTTATTTGCTGTGTTGCTGTGTGTTACACCAGAGATCTGATTTAGGTGGTAGAGATCGTGTGATCTCATTTTTTTGGTAATCAGAAGTGTTGGTATTTTTTCAGAGTTTTTTTTGGGTTGCAGTCAGAATTCTTTCCTATACTTTTCTATCTAGACAGATTGGGCCCCAGCGTTTGCTCATTTTATTTTCTGTCTGTGGCCATGTTTTCTTCTTGTCTAACCGCCATTACATGTTCGGGGCTTCCTATTTCTTTGGGGATTCTGTCCGGGGCAGATAGCTTTCATCTTTCTGCCTGTAGGTGTAGTTATCTCTCCGGCTGTGACGAGGTGTCTAGGATCACCGTAGGTACGATCCACGGCTTCTTCTAGGTGGCGGTTAGTTTAGGTTACTGCAATCCAATAGTTTCCAGCCTCTCTGGTGTATTGCTACTTTGGCTATTTTTTGCAGTTTCTCCTCAGGTACCAAAACATAACAGTCGAGACCATGCGGTCTCAGCATTTTTGGAATCAAAAGTGTTGGAGTTTTTCTAGGGTTTTGCTGGGTTGCAGACAGTATTCTTTCCTGTACTGTCCTATCTAGACAGTTTTGGCCCCAGCGTTTGCTCAATCTATTTTCTGTCTGTGTTCGTGTTTTCATCTTGTCTAACTGCCATTATATTTTTGGGGGCTTCCTATTCCTTTGGGCTCAACTCCAGGGCAGTTAGCTTTCCTCTTTCCATCTTCAGGGGTAGCTAATCTCTCGGCTGTGACGAGGCGTCCAGGGCACTGTAGGAACGTCCCACGGCTGCTTCTAGTTGTGCGGTTAGTTTAGGGGTCTGCAACCTATTAGATCCCAACCTCTCTGGTGTTTGGCTGCCTTTGCGGTTTTTGCTCCTGCCCTCCTCAGCTACCAAATCATAACAGAGAAGGGATTCAGAGAGTGAGTGTAGATCAAGGTGTTTGAGATTTCTGCGAGGTTGTGCAAGTTTGTGGAGTGGGGATTGTGGACAAGGAGAGGAGAGGGAATAGAATGTAAGTAGGCTGTTGTCAGAAAAAGGGAGCTGCGAGTTAGAGAGGTTAGATAGGGAGCAGAGGCGGGTGAATATGAGGTCCAATGTGTGGCCATCTTTGTGAGTGGCTGCAGAAGATCATTGAGCGAGGCCGAAGGAGGAGTGAAAGATACAAGTTTAGTGGTAGCAGAGAGAGAAGTGTCAGTGGGGATGTTAAAGTCGCCATGATAGTGGGGATGTCAGCGGAGAGGAAATGAAGTAGCCAGGTAGTGAAGTGGTCGCAGAAGGTAGTGGCTGGCCGTGGGGGGCGATAAATGACAGCCAGCTGGAGGTCGAAGGGGGAGTAGATGCGCACGAAGAGCACCTCAAAGAAAGGGAGGGTAACAGAAGGTGGCAGTGGGATATTGGTGAAGGAGCAGTTATCTGACAGGAGAAAACCAAGTCCTCCGCCATGCTTGCTGCTGGGGCAGGTGGAGTGGGAAAAGTGGAATCCACCATACGAAAGTGCAACAGGAGAGGCTGTGTCAGAAGGGGAGAGGCAAGTTTTGGTGTTAGTGAGGAAGGAAAGTTTGTTAGTAATAAAAAGATTATGAATGTAGGAAACTTTGTTGCAGACAGAGCGAGCGTTCCATAGAGCTGCTGTTAGTGGGACTGGGTAAGCGGGGGCTGGGTGAATGGGTATAAGGTTAGAGAGGCTATGGAAAATTGTGATAGAGCATGGATGGGACGTAGAAATGACTATGGTAATGTGGTGAGGAGGACCAGGATGTGGAGAAATATCACCAGCAGTCAGAAGGAGCAGAGAAAGTGATAGGTGGGAGCAGGAGAGGGCATGAGGGGGCCGTCTGTGTTTGGAGACAGAGGATTGTATGTTGAGGAAAAGTTCTGAGGAGGAGGTGAGATGCATGGGGAGGATGGAGGGAGAGATAACCAGTTCATTACTAGGTGCATATATTAGTGGGTTTAGTAGAAAATGAAGGAGTATAGGGGTGAGAGTGAAGACAAACAGAAACATTGTTTACAGTGACTAAGTATCCAGTTACCTTCAATTACCTTCTGGTTCAATTCTGGATTAATTCATAGTTCACATTTCTATGATGCACTTATGTGATGCACTGCGCAGACATCCTGCATCCAGGCAGTAAGATGGGCCCAATTCCACCTGAGCAGCTGCAGTGGGAATTTCTATCTGCACAGAGGCCATTAAAAGGACATTTAAAAGGAAAGGTACATCTTTCTTTGGCAGTCATGGATTTCCTGTCTTGGTGGACGGTCAAGGAAAACTTGTCATCATGGGTTCAGTGGGAAAAACCAGTACAGGACATTATCACTACAGATGTAAGCAACACTGGTTGGGGGGCCCACTTAAGGAATCACATAGTTCATAGGATCTGGTCTTCTGTAGAGAGAGGCCAGGGATCGAACTTGAAAGAGATGTGGGCTGTGGAAAGAGCCTTAAGAGACTTTCTTCGTTTTGTCTTGGGTCACCATGTCCGGGTCCTGTTGGACAAGCAAGCAGCCGTGGCTTATATCAACCACCAAGGCGGAACAAGGTCCCATACCTTAATGATGGCGGAATACAATCTTCTCTAGCTGGTAGAGCAACACCTGCTGTCCCTGATGGCACGTCACATAAGGGTAGTAGACAATACAATGGCAGACTTCATGAGCCGCGAGAGACTGAAAGTGAAGAACTTCTGTTAGTTAAACCCAAGGGAGAAGCCATTTTCAGTGGATGCTCTTCAGATTCCCTGGCAATTCAGGATTGCCTATGCATTCCATCTAATAGCGATGATTCAAACAGTCGTGAGGAAGATCAGGAAGTATCAAGTAAGGGTGATTCTCATTGCTCCTGTCTGGCCAAAGAGTTCATGGTTTTTCCTTCTAAGGTTGATGTCTGTGTGAGATCCAAGGATCCTGCTGGAGATCCCGGACATTCTCCCCCAGGGACCAATATGCCACTCTCAAATGAAGGGCTTCCATCTAGTAGCCTGGAATTTGAGAGGGCACTACTGAGTCGGCAGTGTTTCACCACCAGGGTTAGTCTCAGCCCTTTTGAAGAGTAGGAAGCCAATAACATCAAGGGTTTATGGCAGGACATGGAAGAAATTTTGGGAATTTTCAGGGCCGCCCCTAGGGGATGAGGTCCCAGTGGGGTCCAATCTAGAGTTCCTACAATCGGGGTTGGAACTGGGTTTAGCAACTAACACTCTCAAGGTACAGTTCTTGGCCTTGGGTGCCTTATATAATTGTAACCTAGCGGCAAATAGATGTGTGTCATGGGTTATAAAGGTCCAGACCGGTTATAGTGGGGAAAATTCCACCATGGGATCTGAACTAAAGAACCATTCGCACCCTTACAGGATTTATCTGCCAAGTTCCTCACACTTAATACTATTTTACTAGTGGCTCTGACATTGGCTTGCAGGGTAAGCGATATACAGGCCCTGTCCATATGTCCCCCCTATACACAGGTGTAGGAGGATAGGCCAGGTCAGTCTTAGTACAATCCTATCTTCTCAAAGTGGTTCTTAAGTTCCATAGGAGCTAAGAGATTACTTTGCCCTCCTTTTGTAACAACTCTAAGAATCCAGTAGAGGAAAAATTCCATATCTTAGATGTAAGGAAGTCATTGTTGGAGTATATGTCCATGATCAGTCAATGAAAGAAGGACCAGTCCCTATTTCTAGCCTTTCAGGGTAGCAGAAAGGTGTTTGGGGTATCCAAGGTTACCATTGCCAGATGGATCAGGGAGGCCATTAGTTTATTTACTACGAGTGGTGCTCCAGTTCCTGAAGGCATCAAGGCTCACTCCACTAGAGCTATGGCAACTTCCTGGGCAGAAAAGGCAGAGGTATCAATTGATCAGATCTGTAAGGCCACTATCTGGTCCTCACCATCTACTTTCATTAAGCACTACAGACTGAATCTGTACTCCTCTGCTGACTTGACCATTAATAGAAGGGTGCTGCAAGTGGTGGTCCCTCCCTAAGGTGTTTCAATTCTCTAGAAATCTCTCAGGTGTGCTGTCATGGGTGAAGGGAAAACATCAAGGTTACTTATTGATAGCCGTTTTTTCCAGAACCCGTATATCCCTTCTTCCTTTCTCACCTTATGTGTGTTCACTATAATTTGGGTGTTTTATGATGCAGTGTTGGTTATCTGTGTAAATTAACCCAGAGGTCCTCTCATGCTCTGTAACCGAACTGAAGCGGGGGAGAGAAACACACTTTTATTTCAGTAGGTTTCCTGTCCTGGCTGGATGGATGTAATTTCCCCATGTCTGTGCCACCTCGTTTCCCCCAAAAGTAACCCTCCGGCTTTGATAGATGTGGATGACACGTTCAGCATCATCCACATAGAAGAAAGAAATCTAACTTCACTTGCTGCTGATGTACCTCAGAAGCTTCTACACTATGTTCCAAATTATTATGCAAATCGGTTTTAAGTGTCATAGCGTTTTTTGTTTTTTTTTGTAAATGAAACCCATTGATGGTATTGTGTCTCAGGGTTCTTTGGATAACTGAAATCAATCTCAGATACCTGTGATAATTAGTTTGGCATGTGAGCCCAATAAAAGGAAAACTGGATGTTCCACACTATTAAGCAGGCCAGAGTTTTCAAGTAATATGGGAAAGAAAAAGGATCTCTCTGCTGCTGAAAAGCATCAAATAGTGCAATGCCTTGGTCAAGGGATGAAAATATTAGATATTTCCCGAAAACTTAAGCTTGATCATCGTACTGTTAAGAGATTTGTGGCTGATTCTGAGCACAGACGTGTTTGTGCTGATAAAGACAGAATGAGGAAGGTTTCTGCCAGGCAAGTTCATCGGATTAAGAGAGCAGCTGCTACAAAGCCATTACAAACCAGCAAACAGATATTTGAAGCTGCTGGTGCCTCTGGAGTCCCTCGAACCTCAAGGTGTAGGATCCTTCTAAAGCTTGCTGTGGTGCATAAACCTACTATTCGGCCACACCTAAACAGTGCTCACAAGCAGAAACGGTTGCAATGGACCCAGGCATACATGAAGACTAATTTTCAAACAGTCTTGTTTACTGATGAGTGTTGAGCAACCCTGGTCCATATGGCTGGAGTAGTGGATGGTTGGTGGATGGCCACCATGTCCCAACAAGGCTGCTATGTTAGCAAAGAGGTGGAGGAGTCATGATTTGGGCCGGAATCATGGGGAAACAGCTGGTAGGGCCCTTTAAGGTTTCTGAAGGTGTGAAAATGACCTCTGCAAAGTATATAGAGTTTCTGACTGACAACTTTCTTCCATGGTATAAAAAGCAGAAACGTGTCTTCAGGAGCAAAATCATCTTCTTTCATGACAATGCACCATCTCATGCTGCAAAGAATACCTCTGAGTCATTGGCTGCTATGGGCATAGAAGGAGATAAACTCCCCTGACCTCAACCCTATAGAGAACCTTTGGAGTATCATCAAGCAAAAGATCTGAGAGGGTGGGAGGCAGTTCACATCAAAACCGCAGCTCTGGGAGGCTATTCTGACTTCATGCAAAGAAATACAAGCAGAAACTCTCCAAAAACTCACAAGTTCAATGGATGCAAGAATTGTGAAGGTGATATCATAGAAGTGTTCCTATGGTAACATGTAACTTGGCCTGTTAGGATGTTTTGGAGTTAAGTAGCTTTTTTGTTCAGTGAATGTGACCTCCTAATGCTGCAAATTCCACAAATGAGCATTTTCAGTTCTAACAGATCAAATGTTCAGAAATTCTACTGTGCCTAATAATTTGGAACAGTGCATTTTGAGTTTTTTTCCATTTTGAAGATTATAATGTTATCATTGGGAGGTTTCTTCAATAAAATTTGATGTATACTCTAACGGGTGATGACTTTTATTAGACTGACTGTCATTTGCACCGACCAGTTAGGAAAATCAGAGAAAAATATCATTTGCATAATTATTTGGAACATAGTGTAGTTATACAGAAGCCAACAGAAAACTCAGAAAGCCCAATGTCTGAACCCTGATAAAAAAATATTTAGAATTGAGAGTCCTCAGTGGTTGATACCTTTTAATGGCTAACTGAAAAGATGGTAACAAATTGCAAGCTTTCGAGACTACTCAGGTCTCTTCATCAGGCAAAGACTAATACAACATCTGAAGAATCACATATTTATACACAACACAGCACAGAAACAATGCAATAGATAAGACAAGTTACGTGAAGCAGAACTGTCATTATGGGAGAGGGATGAACAGTTGTGGCAATAAATATTGGACTAGTTCATAGATAAGGAGTGAACCCTGATAAGTTAGATTTGTAAATCTTCTGGAACTGTGGAAAAGATCATCCCAAGAAACCACTTTTGAGTCACAGTATTGAGTTAAAGTGTATGTGCACACTGAATCTTTTTGCCTTTTGTTTATGGAGCAGAAACTCCAAATTGTTGAGGAGTTTTGAATTTTTGAGAAGAAGTTGGAAGGTTTCTGCTCTGTTTCTGCTTGAAAAACTCCTCAAAAAACTTATTGTGCACATCCACTAAAGAGGTTTTCTAGGTTTTAAACATAGATAGTCCAAAGGCTTGATCTCTTTGAAAATAACATGTCAGTTCAGCACCATCGCTCTGCTACTTCACATCAGTAACCGTGAACATGGCTTTAGCGGTCACGTGACATCGACAGCACATTACCACTGCAGCCAATCGATGAACTCAGTGCTCCTATAAACACTGAATATTTTCCTTGTGTTTTTTTTTCTGTGTTTCTAGCCCTAATGTGTATTTGAGGCAAATACGAGTGTGAAGCTTATTGGGAACATGATGTGATCTCTGATGTGAGCGATGAAGGTCTGCTGAGTAATATGAAAGCACTGTATAAGCAATAGGTGACAATGTGTACAAAGTTGTTTTTCTACTTTTCTATACCTTTTGTGCTACTAATATAACTCATCCCCTTAAGCTACAGATCAGTCATCAATATCGTGTATACAGAGTGATAATACATGAAAGTCATGGTAGGGGAAGTGACTACTGACTGTATGTGTGTCACTGTTAAACAGAAATTTGTGAAGCGATTATAGTGAAACAAACTCCAGGCCATGCATGACATTGAAAAATGAATCTGACACAAAGGTATGCACCGCTCACACCCCCTTTTATTTTAGCACTGACCTCTCCTATGTGTGATAACGGCTATAGAAATTGGGGGGCAGCTAAGGACATGATCCTTTTCAGAATTCTGTCAAACAGGCATTTAAATTATGATATTTTCCAACATAGCTGACTAATGAAGTCAGTCTGCCTGAGTGCACTTGAGGATATCTCCCTGTGTGGAAATGTACATGTTCCACTGCTGCCTCTCACTCTCTGTATCCTAAGCTGAACTTCTGTTCCGTCAGACCTGTCTTGCAGCTATACTGTAAATTGCCATACTGTACATTTTGTTAGCAGGTTCAGACCCATTTAGAGAAAGAAAATAAACGTGTGCAGACGTCAGACATGCATAAGCTTATAATTATCCCATTTAAAGGCAAGCTCCAAGTGGCAATGTAATCTCTCACATTTTGGTGAAAAGGTTAATGAAATGTTTAGAGCAGCTCCATCGTCTTTGCCCTCAGTCACATGTATCCTGCTGATTAATATGTCTGATTTCAGGCTGAAATCCCATTAATCACCCACAATGTGCAATTATTGTACATATACTTACAGATTAAACAGTTTGCAGAACAGTTTAATGGTTGTTTTTTTCCAACTCCTATAGTAGGAGAAAAGTATCCTGTATATATGTATGTATATATATATATATATATATATATATATATATATAGACATAGTGCCCATTTTTATGCATCTCTGCTGAAGTGAAATCTAAATGTATCCTTCTATCATCTCCTTAAAATATTCCAAAACTAAACATGAATATATCAGCTTACTGTATGGTTGCCAACTCTCTTCTTGGAATATAAACAGCTCCGCAGTTAACAGACACTGCTCTGCTTTAGATTATAGGCAAGGTCCGGATTGGCTCAGAGTTGACTTTATAAGAGTCCATCTATGGGATTTGTTTTTATCATGCAGGTAAAGATGTTTTTATATGAATTTATGTCTTCTTCCAAAACATTCTGAACTATCTGCAAATTTAATGTTTGGTTTTTTTTTTGCTGAAAGTGCTAAGAAATGGAGCTAGAAAACGTGTGTGCTTATTTAGGAACATTAGGAACCTTGGCATTCTGTACTACACAGGAACATATCAATTTCCAGCCTAATTTTGTGGCCATATAATGAAGATGAAACTTTATTAAAGAAACCTTATCCACAGGACATGAGAAATAGCTCCAAAATGTGAAGGCCAAGAGTGTCTATATATCTGAGCAGCATGAATAGTTTGCGTCCCATGAAAATCAATATACTCAACAGTAGAATGTGGCAGATATTGGAATATTGGTGTTTAGAACTTGCAAGATATTACTTAGGGCAGTGATGGCGAACCTTTTAGAGACCGAATGCCCAAACTGCAATCCAAAACCCTCTTATTTTTCGCAAAGTGCACTGAAAACTGAGGTTTTAGATTAGAAAGACAACTCGTACATTAGCACTCTATAGAGTCAATATTAAAGAGCTTATAAGTGCTGCACTACAAGCCTAAGATACTAGCCACCAATTGTAGTGAAGGTCTGTTCTTGAGAATGGAGAGGATTGTTAATCAAAAGTAAAACTGCAAATTGTTTGTTTTTACAACCTCTTTGCAATTGTAACCCTCTGCTTGAATCCTTTGCATGCATAGTTCCTCATCCCTATCCTTGTATGTGGATCGCCCGCCAGGGAAGGGATACTCGGTAGTGGGCCGGTGTCTTAAGGGGATGTGTCACAGCGGCAGTGACCTGGTCCGTGGCCCTGGGCGTCCAATAAAAGGGGAATATTTACAGGGGATGTTAGAGTTTGTAGTAAGGTATTCGTGACGCCACTTGTGGTATCTGGTCAGAGGTGACCAGCGCTGTAGTGCAGATCCTCTGAGACTGATGGTGTGATGCAGCAGAGTTAAAATAGCTTCCCACAAGTGAAGCTTGTCTCAGGGCAGAGAGATGGTATAGAAAGTAATGATGCTGGAAGATGTAGCAGAGTGGAGTGTGTGCTACAGGAAGGACTTGAGAGGACACAGTCAGATGCAGTTTCCAAAGCTTTACTTACAGTTTTTGCAGGCAAAGTATCCAGGGCATTGAGAACAGATGGTGCTGGAGTCGGTCGGCCTGAAAGCAATTTGGAATCCCCTTATTACAGGTGGGATGTGAGGTCTCCTTTTTAGCACTTTTCTTTGAGGCACTGGCTGCTATAAGCTCTGTCCAAGTTCCTCTCTCTGTCTCTTGTCTAGGTAGAACTTCACTCTCATAACAGGTAGCTCTAGCCTGCTTCAGGAATCACTCATATATGGAGTTTCCGGCTTACATGTGCTGCTGCTGTGTAGTAGAGTATTAGTTGGTGCAGAGAACCTGCTGTCTCCTGCCCTCCGGATTCTGCTGCTGGGACTTTAATTCACCCACTCAGCCTCAAACTCCGGGGGTCTGGTTTCAGGCACTCAGACCTGGGGGTGAGCTCTCTATAGCCCCTCTTTTCCCCAGCTTGTCTCCACACATCTTTCCTCTCTCATCCCTCCAGCCAGACTCCCTAACTCCTCCCCCAGCAGAATGTTCTCTAGGAGCTCTCCTGAAATCAGGTGTTAGAGCTCCCCCTTCTGGTCTGGAGTAAGAAAAGTGTTGTATGCTGTTTTACCTGTTAAAGGGATCCTTCCTTGCTTTCAGGCATGACATCATTCTCCCCTGGAGGGAGGCAAGGTCACTGAGGCAACCGAACTCCTAGGGTGCCACATATGCATTGCTCCTTATCCCCATCCCTGTCTGCATGGCTCCTCATCTCTGCCCTGGTATGCATGGCTCCTTATCCCCAGCCTTTGTATGCATGGTTCCTCATCCCTATCCTTGCATGCATGGTTCCTTATCCCTATCCTTGCATGCGTGGTTCCTCATCCCTATCATTTCATGCATGGTTCCTCATCCTGGTATGCATGGCTCCTCATCCCTGTCTTGGTATTGATGGCTCCTTATCCCCATCCTTGTGTGCATGGCTCCTCATCCCTATTTTTGTATGCATGGCTCCTCATCCCTATCCTTTAATGTATGGCTCCTCATCCCTATACTGGTATGCATGGTTCCTCATCCCTATCCTTGTATGTATGGCCCCCATGAGAAAAGCATTAAAAAAAATTTCTACTTACCTTCCCTGCGCGCCCTCGCAGCATCTTGTTCCGGTGCCAGCAGCTTTCGGGCGATCACTTGTCCCCACTCATTAAGGTAATGAATATTCATCTCTCTCCAGCCTATGGGAGTGGAGAGAGGTTAATATTCATTTTCTTAATGTGTGGGCACCCGTGCTAGCCCGGCAGCTGCTGGAAGCCGGTGGCTGCTGCTGAAACTGTGCATGCTATAAGGGAAATGAATATTCATTGCCAGTGCAGTGAATATTCATTTCTCTTTAGCAGAGGGCACAGTTACAGCCACAGCCACCAGCACCTTCCTTCTGTGACCACTCGCCGCTCCCCCTCCCGCTGGGTTCTAGTCCTGAGGAGATGGCGTATGTGCCCACTAGGAGGGCTCTGTGTGTCTCACCAGGCACGCATGCCATAGGTTTGCCACCACTGCCTTAGGGGTCACACAATCTTTGTTCTATTTTACATATACAGTGGAATTAAAAAGTCTACACAACCTTTTTAAAATTCCAGGTTTTTGTCAATGTAAATAAAAAATTATCACCATGAAAAATCATTTCAGAACTTTTTCCACCTTTGATGTCACCGATAATCTGTACAATTCAATTGAAAAAGAAACTGAAATCTTTTTGGGTGGAAAAATAAAAATAAAAAGCTAAAATAATGTGGTTGCATACATATGCACACCCTTAAACTAATATTCTATTAAAGTGCCTTTGAATTTATTACAGCGTTCAGTCTTTTTGAGTAGGAGTCTATCAGCATGGCACATGTAGAATTTTCAATCATTGCCCACTCTTCATTGCAGCAGTGCTCCAAATCTGTCTGATTGCAAGGGCATCTCCTGTGTACAGGCCTTTTATGGTAAACCCACAGATTTTCTATTGGATTCAGAACTAAGCTCTGACTGGGCCATTCCAAAACTTCAATCATATTTTAGCAGAACTTTTTTTGTTGATTTGAAATCATACATAGAGTCACTGTGGCACTGAAAGGTGAAATTCCTCTTCATCTCCAACATTTCAGAAGAGATCTGAAGGTGTTTATGTCAAATTGACTGATATTTGGAACTGTTCATAATTCCATACATCTTAACTAAAGGCCCAGCTCCTGCTGCTGAAAAGCAGCCCCAAAGCATAATGAGGTCTCCACCATGCTTCACTGTGGGATTGGTGTTCTTTTGATGATGCACAGTGTTGGCTTCATGCCAAACATACTTTTTGGAATTATAGCCAAAAAGTTCAACCTTGGTCTCATAACACCATAACTCATCTTTCCGCGTGCTTTTTCCAGACTTAATGTACTTTTTTTTTTCAAAGCAGAGCTGGGCTTGGATATTTTTCTTCGTAACAAAAGGCTTTCATCTTGCCACCCTACCCTACAGTCAGACATATTAACAATATGGGAGATTGGTGGCACATGCATTAAACAACAAGGACTTGCCAGAAATTCCTTCAGTTCCTTTAATGTTGCTGTATGCATCTAAGCAGCCTCCTGGACTAAATTTCTTATAATGTCATCAATTTTTGAGAGAAGTCCTGTTCTAGTCAAAATCGCTATAGTGCAAAATTTAAGACATTTTTTTTTTTACTGTATTTCACAGTTTTCCATGGTATAGCTAATGCCTTGGCTATTTTTTGCATCCTTCTCCATACAGATAACGTTCAACAATGAGATCCCTTTGCTGTGTTTTAAGCTGCTTATGTATCATATATTTTCCTGTAAAATGTATCCAAGAAAATGTCAGGAAAATTCTACTAAAACAGCTAAACTTTATAGACAGAGTTACATTAAATGATGGCAGCGGTGTACTGACGACCATTTAACATGAGTTTAAATGTCATGTGAATTCTGAGCACAACCACGTCAACATTAATAAGATGGTGCTCACTCTTGAGCAAACATATTATTTTAGTTTTGATATTTTTATTTTCCCCCTCATAATGATTTCAGTTTATTTTTCAATGTATTTATACAGATTGTGGGTGACATTGAAGTCCCTTTAATGCGACAAACTGCCATAGACAAGCACTAAATACCTTGCTTTTACAGTTCATTCCCTAACCTGAGCTGATCTTTTGGTCACATGGTCTTTATCTGAGAATCTTCTGGTTTCCTGTGATGTTATGTCAATATGTCCTTCAGTTCTGGGCTCTGGAAACTAACAGGTGGTGGTGGTTTGCCACATACAGTACAGACCAAAAGTTTGGACACACCTTTTCATTCAAAGATTTTTCTGTATTTTCATGACTATGAACATTGTAGAATCACACTGAAGGCATCAAAACTATAAATTAACACATGTGGAATTATACATTACACTTTACAAAAAAGTGTGAAACAACTGAAAATATGTCTTATAGTCTAAGTTCTTCATAGTAGCCACTTTTTGCTTTGATTACTGCTTTGCACGCAGAAAAGGTGAACGGATGGACTCTACATGCCTAGTTCCCACCGTGAAGCATGGAGGAGGTGGTGTGATGATGTGGGGGTGCTTTGCTGGTGACTCTGTTGGGGATTTATTAAAAATTGAAGCAGTGAGCGGTCCAGCTCACCCCAAACAATCTCGATTGGGTGCAGGTCTGGTGACTGTGGAGGCCTGGTCATCTGGCGTAGCACCTGTCACGCTGTCTAATGATATGTATACAATGTCAGTAAACTATTAATACAGGAACAACACTCTATACAACAACTAGTATAGCAACATCAGCATGTAAGTATAGAATAGATTTACCTGACATGATATCTGCTGAACTCAGGGTTAATCTTGAGGACTTGATGAGCTGAAACAGGAAAGAGGTGGACCGGGATCTAACCTGACCCTAAACTGGGGTCCTAACTAATCCCTCACCTTGGAGGTACTGATAATGGTTCAGAGGTCCAAGTCTCCAACCTAACCCTGTCTCCTATCAGACCCTGAACCCTGTAATCAGTCCTAAGAAGGATCCTGACTACCACCAAAGGGATATGGGCTGATCTCAGCTAAAACACAGATTAGACATATAAGACAGACAGGATAAAACTCGCTTGCATACACACTCAAACACCAAAGGAACATAAATGGTCTGGGAAATAAACTCTAACCAAGTTGAGCTTAGAACAACTAAGGAGCTCACAACTAAAGTCTATACAGATTCATTCCTATCTGTGGTCTGCATGAAGGTTTCACTGGCAACTCCCCAAGCAGACAACCAGGAACTCAAAGGAAACCAACCAACAAATAATCAATTGCAGCCGGGAGAAACTGCACCCAGTCCCAGAACGAGCACAGACAGAATTAACTCCCTAGCTGCCAAACACAAAGAAACAGCAGATCAGCTGTGAGAAGTCAAAATGTGCAACCGCGACGATCTTCGTGGCAATGCACACATGACAGTACCCCCCCTTCTACGAGGGGCCTCCGGACCCTCAGGGCCAGGCCTGCCCGGGTGAGTTCTGTGGAAGGTCCGAACCAAACGATCTGCGTTAACATCAGACGCAGGGACCCACGTCCTCTCCTCTGGACCATACCCCTTCCAATGCACCAAGTACTGAAGGGACCGGCGATTCAGACGTGAGTCAATGATCTTTGATACTTGAAATTCCAAGTTACCATTGACCAACACAGGAGGAGGAGGTAGAGGTGACGGTATGACTGGTGCCACATACCTTTTAAGTAATGACTTGTGGAACACATTATGAATTTTAAACGTAGGAGGGAGGTCCAGACGAAATGCCACAGGATTAATTATGGAACTGATCCTGTACGGCCCGATGAATCTGGGACCCAGTTTCCAGGAGGGCACCTTAAGTTTTATATTCCTGGTAGACAACCATACCAGATCGTTCACATTCAGATCTGGACCAGAAACTCTCCTCCTATCAGCCATACATTTGTAACGGTTCCCCATCGCACTCAGATTATTCAATACACCTCTCCACACAGAAGCAAGTGACGACGAGAAACGCTCCTCCTCAGGAACCCCAGAAGGGCCCCCCCATTGAAAGTACAAAACTGGGGATGGAAACCATATGCCCCAAAAAACGGGGACTTACCAGTGGACTCGCTCCGCCTGTTGTTAAGAGCGAACTCTGCCAGAGGCAAGAAAGAAGACCAGTCCTCTTGGTTCTCTGAAACAAAACACCGGAGATATGTCTCTAAGCTCTGATTCAGCGCTCTGTCTGACCATTGGTCTGCGGATGAAAAGCCGAGGAAAATGACAATTGCATCCCCCGACGTAAACAAAATGCCCTCCAAAATTTGGACACAAACTGAGACCCCCTATCTGACACCACATCAGAAGGCAACCCATGAAGTCTAACGATCTCCCTAATGAACACCTGCACCAGAGTTTTAGCATTAGGGAGTGCAGGAAGAGCAACGAAATGTGCCATCTTACTGAACCTGTCAACAACCACCAGTATGACAGTATTCCCTGACGACGGAGGAAGGTCCGTAATGAAGTCCATAGATAAATGAGTCCATGGACGCTCCGGAAGTTTCAAGGGTAAAAGGGTCCCAGACGGACGGGTATGAGGGGTTTTAGAGCGAGCACACACCCCACATGACGCGACAAAAGTTATAACATCTTTATTAGCATTAGGCCACCAAAACCGGCGAGAAAGGAGATCTAAAGTAGCCTTACTCCCTGGATGTCCTGCTAGAGCAGAATTATGATGTGCCTCAATAACCTTTTGTCTCAACAGATTTGGGACAAACAGTCTCCCTGGAGGTCCTGCAGGGGCGTCCCCCTGAGCCTTTAACACCTCCTCCTCAAGCTCAGAAAATACAGCCGACACTACCACCCCCTCCTGAAGGATAGGACTCGGGTCATCCGTTTTCCCGGCCCTGGGAAACTGCGAGACAAGGCATCAGCCTTTACATTCTTAGACCCCGGGCGATAAGTGACGACAAAATTAAACCTGGTAAAAAACAACGACCATCGAGCTTGTCTGGAATTCAGACGCTTAGCGGATTCCAAATACAACAGGTTCTTGTGATCAGTAATAACGGTAACCGGGTGGACTGCCCCCTCCAAAAAGTGACGCCATTCTTCAAAAGCTAACTTAATGGCCAAAAGTTCCCTATCGCCGATATCATAATTCCTTTCGGCGGACGACAATTTCTTAGAAAAGAAAGCGCACGGATGCCATTTACCAGGGGACGGACCCTGGGACAATATAGCACCCACCCCTACGTCAGACGCATCCACCTCCACAATGAACGGCTGAGATGCATCTGGTTGGATGAGAACGGGTGCCGAAGCAAAACATTTCTTCAAAGAGGAAAAGGCTTGGCAAGCTTTGTCCGACCATTTAGAAAAATCCGTCCCTTTTCTTGTCATGTCAGTGAGAGGTTTGACGACAGATGAGAAATTACAAATAAATTTCCGGTAGTAGTTAGCAAACCCCAAAAAACGCTGCAGAGCCTTAAGATCCCCTGGCTGATCCCATTCAAGCACTGCTCTCACCTTTTCAGGGTCCATACGGAAACCGGAGGCTGACACCAAAAAACCCAAAAACTGAAGTTCCTGTACGGCAAATACACACTTCTCCAGTTTGGCGTATAGTTTATTGTCTCGCAAGATCTGCAACACCTGTCTCACATGCTCCTGATGAGACACAAGATCTGGCGAGTAAATTAAAATGTCGTCCAAATATACAACCACAAACAGCCCCACAAGGTGACGAAAAATGTCATTAACAAAATGTTGGAATACTGCTGGTGCAGTAGTCAGACCAAAAGGCATGACTAGGTTCTCATAATGTCCCTCCGGCGTGTTAAACGCCGTTTTCCACTCATCCCCCTCTTTTATCCTAATCAGATTATACGCCCCCTGAGATCCAATTTAGAGAACCATTTGGCGCCAACAATTTGATTGAAGAGATCAGGAATAAGAGGGAGTGGATACGGATCTCGAACAGTAATCCGATTAAGTTCGCGGAAATCCAAGCAAGGGCGTAAGCCTCCATCTTTCTTCTTCACAAAGAAGAACCCCGCGGCTACTGGGGAAGATGAAGGTCTAATATGCCCTTTGGCCAGACTTTCAGAAATATAATCTTTCATAGCCTGCCTCTCAGGACCAGAAAGATTATACAACCTAGCTTTAGGCAACTTAGCATCAGGAAGGAGATTAATAGAGCAGTCATACACGCGATGAGGAGGCAACTCCTGACACCCCTCCTCAGAGAAAACATCCCCAAAATCCTCCAAAAAAGGAGGCAATGTACTAGGCACGACCGCACTGATGACTGTGTTCATGCAGTTGCTTTTGCAAAACTCACCCCATTGGCTTATTTCTCTGGACTGCCAATTAATCACAGGGTTATGTTTAACCAACCAAGGAAGTCCCAACACAATGGGAGTAGGTAGACCCTCCAACACATAACAAGATAATTGTTCCCTATGTATTGCCCCTACCCGAAGGTCAATGTTATGAACCCCATGAACAAAGCTACCTTGGCCGAGAGGCCTGGCGTCAATGGAGAATATAGGGATCGGTTTGACCAATACACTCAGATGCATACCTTGAGCCTGAGCAAACTGAGCGTCAACCAGATTAGCCCCGGAACCACTATCAAGAAGAACAGACAATCTCTCCACTCTCGTACCAACTACCACCTCCACTGGTACAAGGAACTGAGAAGAACTGGCGGATGAAATACATACTCCCAGGTTGTCGTCCACCACACAACCTGGGATTAACAGTTTTCCGGCGACTTTTGGCTCAACAAGGCACGGGATGGACATTCTCCAACAAAATGTCCCTCTTTCCCGCAGAAAAAACATCTTCTAGTCCTGCGGCGTACCGCCAATCCCCTCCTACGAAATGATGTCCCTCCCAACTGCATAGGCTCATCCGAACAGACAAGGGGAACCTCAACATAAGGGACTTTAGTGGTAGGTGGAGAAACAACAGGGAGTGGGGTTACCTCACCCCTCTCCCGAAGCCGTCTATCAGTACGGATAGCTAAGGCCATAGCAGCCTCCAGTGAATGAGGAGACTCATACTGAGCCAAAACATCTTTTAATTTATCAGAAAGCCCATGACAAAACTGGCTCCTAAGAGCTGGGTCATTCCACTGAGTATCTGTGGCCCATCTACGAAACTCAGAAGCAAATTCCTCTGCAGGACGATCTCCTGCTGTATCTTACGTAATTTTGTCTCAGCAAGAGAGACCCGATCTGGGTCATCATATACCAATCCCAGGGCAGTAAAAAATTGATCTACAGACAGTAGAGCCGGGGATCCCGGAGGAAGGGAAAATGCCCAGGATTGAGGGTCCCCTTGCAGAAGTGAGATAACAATTCCCACTCTCTGCTCATCACTCCCTGATGATTGAGGCCGAAGCCGAAAATACAATTTACATGCCTCCCGGAAGGTGAAAAATTTGTCTCGCCCACCAGTGAACCTGTCCGGGAGAGCTACTTTAGGTTCAACTCTGGTTTGCTCCAGGGGAGACAAAACTTTGGACTTAATGTCCGTCAGCTCCATGGATAATCCCTGCAACTGCAGAGCCAGCTGGGCTACTGGATCCATGGTAACTGGAGATAATTTTTATGGCCAGTGAAAATGTCACGCTGTCTAATAATATGTATACAATGTCTGTAAACTATTAATACAGGAACAACACTCTATACAACAACTAGTATAGCAACATCAGCATGTAAGTATAGAATAGATTTACCTGACACGATATCTGCTGAACTCAGGGTTAATCTTGAGGACTTGATGAGCTGAAACAGGAAAGAGGTGGACCGGGATCTAACCTGACCCTAAACTGGGGTCCTAACTAATCCCTCACCTTGGAGGTACTGATAATGGTTCAGAGGTCCAAGTCTCCAACCTAACCCTGTCTCCTATCAGACCCTGAACCCTGTAATCAGTCCTAAGAAGGATCCTGACTACCACCAAAGGGATATGGGCTGATCTCAGCTAAATACACAGATTAGACATATAAGACAGACAGGATAAAACTCGCTTGCATACACACTCAAACACCAAAGGAACATAAATGGTCTGGGAAATAAACTCTAACCAAGTTGAGCTTAGAACAACTAAGGAGCTCACAACTAAAGTCTATACAGATTCATTCCTATCTGTGGTCTGCATGAAGGTTTCACTGGCAACTCCCCAAGCAGACAACCAGGAACTCAAAGGAAACCAACCAACAAATAATCAATTGCAGCCGGGAGAAACTGCACCCAGTCCCAGCACCGAGCACAGACAGAATTAACTCCCTAGCTGCCAAACACAAAGAAACAGCAGATCAGCTGTGAGAAGTCAAAATGTGCAACCGCGACGATCTTCGTGGCAATGCACACATGACAGCACCCCAACACTCTCCTTCTTGGTCAAATAGCCCTTACACAGTCTGGAGGTGTGTTTGGGGTCATTGTCCTGTTGAAAAATAAATGATGGTCCAGCTAAACACAAACCAGATGGAATAGCATGCCTCTGCAAGATGCTGTGGTAGCCATGCTGGTTCATTATGCCTTCAATTTTGAATAAATCCTCAACAGTGTCACCAGCAAAGCACCCCCACAACATCACACCACCTCCTCCATGCTTCACGGTGGGAACCAGGCATGTAGAGTCCATCCGTTCACCTTTTCTGCGCGCAAAGCAGTAATCAAAGCAAAAAGTAGCTACTATGATTAACCTAGAATATAAGACATATTTTCAGTTGTTTCACACTTTTTTGTAAAGTGTAATGTATATTTCCACATGTGTTAATTCATAGTTTTGATGCCTTCAGTGTGATTCTACAATTTTCATAGTCATGAAAATACAGAAAAATCTTTGAATGAGAAGGTGTGTCCAAACTTTTGGTCTGTACTGTATGTGAGAGGGGCTTGTCGTGTGGGTGGACTTGGCTCCGCTCCACTGTTCCTGTGCATGCTGTTACTGTTGACACAACTCTCCCTGCAGACCCAGCTCTCCATTTTATCTGTATGTATACATCAGGGTTTATATACATGTACATACACTGCTGTAAATGTTGTATAGTGCAGGGTTCCCCAATTCCAGTCCTCAAGGCCCACCAACAGGTCATGTTTTCAGGATTTCCTTAGTATTGCCCAGGTGATAACTGCATCACCTGTGCAATACAAAGGATATCCTGAAAACATGACCTATTGGTGGGCCTTGAGGACTGGAGTTGGGGAACCCTGGTATAGTGTATATACACCCTGCTCTATACTCTTTACCACATTGACGAGCAAATGCATGTCACTGCATTGTTAGTTTTGCTCCTAAAAATCTAAATTTTCATTTTTATTATTTTGTAAATCCACTTTTGGCTTTCAACACTGCCTGAACTCTTCTGGGCATGTTCGCGATCAGATTCAAACATGTCTCAAACAAATCTGATCCCAGGTCTCTTCTACACATTCCCAAAGTTGGTGAAAACTGGTATACAATTTTTTATTCAACTCTACTCACAAATGTTCAATTGGGTTGACGTCTGGGGACTGTGGAGGCCATTCCAGCACTTCTAGTTCATTGTCATTGAACTATTTCTTTGCCAATCTTGACGTATGCTTCGGGTCGTTGTCCTGCTGGAACTCTGTTGTCATTTTCATACCCATAGCACTTTGAGTATGCAAAATAATTCATCTTCTAGGATACTTACACATAGCTCAGCATTGACACCACCATAGATACTAGCCAAGTATCCAATGCTTTTGGTTGTGAAACAACCCCATATCATCAGGCATCCTTCACTGAACTTGGGATCCTTCAATTTCTTAATTGGTTAGCCTCTTTTGCTCTTGCTTCTTCCAAACCCATTTGCACCCATTAGAGCACAGTCTATTGACTTTTGTCTCCTTGCTCCAAATCACCCGTTTCCAATCCTCTACTGGACACTTTTTGTATTTTTTTTGCAAACTCAAGCTGACGCTTCTTACAAAGATATTGAAGTCGAGGCTTCGCCTCCTTTTTTTGAGCCACCATTCCAGACTTAGGTGCTTGCATCGACGTCTGTGATCTCACTATTACGAAGCTTTCAAGCCACCTCCAATTCCAATTTTGTCGCACCAGAAATGATAGACATTGTGATGAGCCGATTTGTTGATTCCCATATTTTGCCTTGACGTCCACCTCTTGGCATTTGAATGGATGGACAGACTTCATTTCACATTCTTGCAACTGTCATGTTACTCAGATAATGAAGTTTGGTAATTTTCTTGCCTGAGAGACTGCTATCGATGAGCTAGCTAATAATGTTTCTCTTCAGTTGGAACATTGTCTTTATGGATGTTCCTTGATTTAAACCGGTGACCTTTCGCTTGGGAATCAACCTAATAATACATGGAGTTATTAGGGAATGTGAGAACACATTGTATATTGCAGTATACAAGAAGAAAAAAACTTTTCCAACACCAGAAGGAAAACAGTAACAGTGGAGTGACATGACAAGAATCTGCATAACTAATCATATGCTATATAGCTGCAGGTCAAATTTAAGTATGAGACAACTAAGAATTTTGTCTGTAAAATTATGGTAGCCTCATGATCAAAGCTGTAGTAGATGGTGAGATATGAAGCCTGAAAGTCAAAAGGTCAAAAATTCAAAACATTGGTACCCTTTTGCTCAGCATTGTATATGAATACATTTAATTATCTTTCCCAATCCAATACCAATCAATCCATCAGTCTCGGACATAATTAAGGGGAGTAGGGGATAATCTTTAATGGCAGAGCTTTTGTTCTGGTGCATTGTGCTTTACATCTATTTCCTGTAAAAGTGTCCAGTACAGGATATTGTGTTGATGCAATGTGTGATGCTGAAAGAGTGGGAGGGGTTAAGGCAGAATTACAGATCTGCACTTACTGCTGGCTTGCAGCCCAGCATAAGTACTGATGGGAAATGTAGTCAGAAGTACGCAAAGTTCAAGTTCTCATCTTCTCTGAATAGGCTATTTGCAAATATATTGTATGATGACTTTATTTTTCAATTACAGCCTAAGATAGTCTTAATATTTTAAAGGATGCACCTATCCAGACCTGATTTTAACCAAGCAGCCACAGCCTACAACCACTACATGATTTGAATTCTTATGTACTATCTTCAGTTAGCAAAGAGATCACATCATATGTGTAATGCATTAGGAAAATGTAATTTCTTTTATGTAGTTCAAATGAAATAGTTTGGTACGTTCTTTCAAGAAATTGTCAGTATCCTACAAGCTCTCTCATGCTAGTTTCTGTCTGATCAGGACTCTGGGGAGGCCATGTTTTCTGCTTCAGAATTTCTTGTTCTTTTTTTCCCCAAATAGGTTCCCAAGTAGTTTTTTATTCTCTTTGCTGTATATATGTCAATTGCATCAAGAAGTTGTGGCTGACCTCAAGTCTTCTTGATTCCATTACCATGAAGCCAAATTTGTTTTTATACAGCAGCACTCATAGTTTTTAAGGTTGAAGGTAGACATAAACTCATCGATTTCAACCTATAACTTAACATGTTGATTCAGAAGAAGGCACAAACCCAGTGAGGCATATGCTAATTGCCCCGTATTAGGGGAAAAAATATCTTGCCAAATTCACGTGTCAATCAATCTAGCATTCAGCATTCCATTTATTACCATCAAATCCTCAGATCCATATGCAAAAGTATTCCCATCTTAAACTTGCATTTTTCTGCCTTGACTGCATCTATATTTCCACTCTTGTTTTTACTTCCAGGAAGCAGGCAAAACAACTACTACTGACTGACTACTATTTTATAGAAAAAGTAGGTTTTGTGGTAACTTGGCTATGCTTAAATGTTTAGTGTTACTACATTGTGCACTGTTCTATAATATATTTCTTGTTATCACTTCTTCATGTCCCGTCATGGTCCCACCAGCAAAGTATTGCCTGTCGGACATATAATGTAAAGGTCCTTGGACCTGATGCAAAATACACATCATGGTGCAATGTATAGTCAAGTGTCTCCTTACGTTGCAGGCAAAACTGCTGTGCTACTTCAATAACCAGTTCCCAAGTGAGAATGTAACCTCTGTACATATATATACAGTACAGACCAAAAGTTTGGACACACCTTCTCATTCAAAGATTTTTCTGTATTTTCATGACTATGAAAATTGTAGAATCACACTGAAGGCATCAAAACTATGAATTAACACATGTGGAATTATACATTACACTTTACAAAAAGGAGTGAAACAACTGAAAATATGTCTTATATTCTAGGTTCTTCAAAGTAGCCACCTTTTGCTTTGATTACTGCTTTGCACGCAGAAAAGGTGAACGGCTGGACTCTACATGCCTAGTTCCCACTGTGAAGCATGGAGGAGGTAGTGTGATGGTGTGGGGGTGCTTTGTGGTGACACTGTTGGGGATTTATTCAAAATTGAAGCAGTGAGCGGTCCAGCTCACTCCAAACCATCTCGACTGGGTTCAGGTCTGGTGACTGTGGAGGCCAGGTCATCTGGCGTAGCACCCCAACACTCTCCTTCTTAGTCAAATAGCCCTTACACAGTCTGGAGGTGTGTTTGGGGTCATTGTCCTGTTGAAAAATAAATGATGGTCCAACTAAACGCAAACCGGATGGAATAGCATGCTGCTCCAAGATGCTGTGGTAGCCATGCTGGTTCACTATGCCTTCAATTTTGAATAAATCCGCAACAGTGTCACCAGCAAAGCACCCCCACACCATCACACCACCTCCTCCATGCTTCACGGTGGGTACCAGACATGTAGAGTCCATCCGTTCACCTTTTCTGCGTGCAAAGCAGTAATCAAAGCAAAAGGTGGCTACTTTGAAGAACCTAGAATATAAGACATATTTTCAGTTGTTTCACACTTTTTTGTAAAGTGTAATGTATAATTCCACATGTGTTAATTCATAGTTTTGATGCCTTCAGTGTGATTCTACAATTTTCATAGTCATGAAAAGACAGAAAAATCTTTGAATGAGAAGGTGTGTCCAAACTTTTGGTCTGTACTGTATATATATATATATATATATATATATATATATATATATATTGTAGAGTGGCAAAGGGTTGTGTTATAGACGGGAGGTATCTGGCTCAGAGATGCCTTGTATCTGTTATGTAGCCCAGTACACATTAGCCCTGGGTAGTGGCATCACTATAGCAGTGTATTTGGTTAAAGGACCTGTGATGATGTCACTACCACATGACCAGTCATGTGTTCTATGTTAGCTGGATGTCTGATATATAAATAAGCCGACTGCTGACCACAGGTGTGAGTGGCTGGAGGTGTGGAGACCTCCAGTGTGGGAGTTTCTGAGGAGACGTCCAGTGTGTGTGGGCTGAAGAGAGTACTCGGTTAGAGTACGAGGACTTTTATCTGTTTTCTGTTACTTTGTGCCAGAGAAGGCTGTTTTGTTTTCTGTTTTTACAGCAAGTTTATGAAGTCTAATAAACTTGCTTAACCCCTTAATGTCCACTGACGTGCAGAGTCCGTCATGGCAAGGTGTCAGTTCCGGCACCAGGACGGACTCTGCACGTCATGGCTTTGATCTACCACTGCGTGACAGGCACGGCAAGCGGTGCGGGGACCTTTGCCGTCGGTCCCCGCACCCACAGCGCTGTGATTGGTCAGTCAATCTGACTGACCAAACACAGCAGCGATCGTACAGGAGAAGCTGAAATTTCAGCTTCTCCAGCGCGATCAGTGCAGGAGCCGGCGCTGCAGTGGCCAGGCTTCCTGCACTGACAGCCAGGAGCGGAGCCCCCATCGCCCCTGGCTGTTAACCCCCTGACTGCTGCGATCGAGCGCGATCACAGAGCTCAGGGGGGAGGCAGAGGGTCGGGAGCTCCCTCTGCCTCAGATCGGCACCCTGCAATGTATTTGCAGGGGCCTATCTCTGCCTTGATGACCCGGGGGTTGTCATGACAACCTCCGGGTCATTTAGCTACGGGAAGCTGCTGTGATCATTGTCACAGCAGCTTCCACTATAGTTGCAATGCATTGCAATGCTAGAGCATTGCAATGCATTGTAACTGCAATAAAAAGTAAAAAAAGTGAAAGTCCCATAAAGGGACAAGTTAAAAAAAATCATTTTTTTTTTTTAAAAATTGTAAAAAAAATATTAAAAAATAATTTTAAAAAAATCCCCTAAAAAATACACATTTTTATGTAATAAAAAAAATAAAAAACAAAAAACATACACATGTTAGGTATCGCCACGTCCGTAAAAATCCCATCTATAAAAGCGTAACCCTAGTTAACCCCTTCAGTGAAAGCCGTAAAAAAAAAACACAAAAAAGTAGTAAATTATACTTTTTCCAAGCGGTATCATTATACCGCTTGGAAAAAGTGCAATAACACGCGATCAAAAAGTCAGATATAAATAATCATGGTACCGCTGAAAACGTCATCTTGTCCCGCAAAAAACAAGCCGCTATACAGCATCATCAGCTAAAAAATAAAAAAGTTATAGCTCGCGGAATAAACTGATGCAAAAATAATTATTTTTTCTATAAAATTTTTTATTGTGTAAAAAACGCCAAAACATAAAAAAAATATATAAATGAGGAATCGCCGTAACCGTAGTGACCCGAAGAATAAAGCTGCTTTATCAATTTTACCACACACGGAACGGAGGAAAAAAAAAAAAAAAAACAATTCCTGAATTGCTGGTTTTTGTTCATTCTGATTCCACAAAAATCGGAATAGGAAACAATCAAAAAACGTTATGTGCCTGAATATGGTACCAATAAAAACATCAGCTCGTCCCGCAAAAAATAAGCCCACAGATAACTCTGTCGGCCGAAATATGGAAAAATTATAGCTCTGAAAATACGGCGATGCAAAAATTTCTTACAAAAAATTATTCCAAGAAAAAGCATCTTTTAGTGTGTGACAGAAGCTAAACATGAAAAAAGGGTGTAAATCTGGTATCGCTGTAATCGCACCGATCTGAGGAATAAAGTCGCCTAATCACTAATACCGCACGAGGAACGGCGTAAAAAAGAAAACCAATTCTTCACCTTTTGTGGATTTGTTCATTGTGCCTCCCAAAGATCGCAGTAAGGCGATCACAGTGGTTCCCCCCACATATGGGGTATCAGCGTACTCAGGACAAAATGCACAATAGCTTTTGGGGTCCTATTTCTCCTGTTACCCTTAGAAAAATAAAAATTTGGGGCAAAAAGGTAATTTTTGTGGAAAAAAATATGATTTTTTTATTTTCACGGCTCTACATTATAAACTTCTGTGAAGCCCTTGAGGGGTTCAAAGTGCTGACCACACATCTAGATAAGTTCCTTGGGGGGGGTCTAGTTTGCAAAATGGGGTCATTTGTGGGGGGTTTCTACTGTTTAGGCACATCAGGGGCTCTCCAAGCGCGACATGACACCCGCAGACCATTCCATCAAAGTCTGCATTTAAAAACGGTGCTCCTTCCCTTCCGAGCTCTGCCATGCGTCAAAATAGTGGTTCCCCCCCACATATGGGATATCAGCGTACTCAGGACAAATTGCACAATAGCTTTTGGGGTCCTATTTCTCCTGTTACCCTTATAAAAAAAAAAATTTGGGGGCAAAAAATTATTTTTGTGGAAAAAAATATGATATTTTTATTTTCACGGCTCTACGTTATAAACTTCTGTGAAGCACTTTGGGGTTCAAAGTGCTCACCACACATCTAGATAAGTTCCTTGGGGGGTCTAGTTTCCAAAATGGAGTCACTTGTGGGGGGTTTCTACTGTTTAGGCCCCTCATATGGGGTATCAGCATACTCAGGACAAATTGCACAATAACTTTTGGGGTCCTGTTACCCTTTGGAAAATAACAATTGGGGGTGGAAAGATCATTTTTGTGGAAAAGATATGATTTTATAATTTTACTGCTCTACGTTATAACCTTCTGTGAAGCCCTTGGGGGTTCAAAGCTTTCACCACACATCTAGATAAGTTCCTTGGGGGGTCTAGTTTCCAAAATGGGGTCACTTGTGGGGGGTTTCCACTGTTTAGGCACAAAGGGACTCTCCAAATGCGACATGGCGTCCAATCTCAATTCCAGCCAAAAAAGTCAAATGGCGCTGCTTCCCTTCCAAGCTCTGCCATGCGCCCAAATAGTGGTTTACCCCCATATATGGGGTATCAGCGTACTCAGGACAAATTGCACAATAACTTTTGGGGTCCTTTTACCCTTTGGGAAATAAAAATTGGGGGTGGAAAGATCATTTTAGTGGAAAAGATATGATTTTTTAATTTTACAGCTCTACGTTATAACCTTCTGTGAAGCCCTTGGGGGTTCAAAGCTCTCACCACACATCTAGATAAGTTCCTTGGGGGATCTAGTTTCCAAAATGGGGTTACTTGTGGGGGGTATCCACTGTTTAGGCACACAGGGGCTCTCCAAATACGACATGGCGTCCAATCTCAATTCCAGCCAAAAAAGTCAAATGGCGCTACTTCCCTTCCGAGCTCTGCCATGCACCCAAATAGTGGTTTACCCTCACATATGGGGTATCAGCGTACTCAGGACTAATTGCACAATAACTTTTGGGGTCCTTTTATCCTTTGGAAAATAAAAATTGGGATGAAAAGATCATTTTTGTGGAAAAAACATGATTTTTTAATTTTACGGCTCTACGTTATAACCTTCTGTGAAGCCCTTGGGGGTTCAAAGCTCTCACTACACATTTAGATAAGTTACTTGGGGGGTCTAGTTTCCAAAATGGGGTCACTTGTGGGGGGTTTCCACTGTTTAGGCACACAGGGACTCTCCAAATGCGACATGGCTTCCAATCTCAATTCCAGCCAAAAAAGTCAAATGGCGCTGCTTCCCTTCCGAGCTCTGCCATGCACCCAAATAGTGGTTTACCCCCACATATGGGGTATCAGGGTACTCAGGACTAATTGCACAATAACTTTTGGGGTCCTTTTATCCTTTGGAAAATAAAAATTGGGATGAAAAGATCATTTTTGTGGAAAAAACATGATTTTTTTAATTTTACGGCTCTACGTTATAACTAGTGTTGAGCGATACGATACTGCAAATATCGGGTATCGGCCGATATTAGCCTGATCGGCCTTTCGATTCCGAATACCGATATTTTCGTCATATCGAATACCGGAATCGGATTTGTCACTGTCACTGTGAGTGTCCGTCGGTCGGGTCTGTCAGGAGTCAGCGGCACTTACCTGGCAGAAGATCTCCGGCGGTCACGTCCTGGACTGCTTGATGGCCGCCATTATCTTCTCCCTGGCGGTCACATGCAGTTTTTCGCGATAACTGCAGTGACTGCAGGGTAATCCCGGCCGTAAACCAGTCCGATGACGTCACCGCCGGGGAAGCAGGTAATCAGCTGTGCTGCGCTGGGATGACAGGCTCTGCCTGTCATTCTGGTGTAGCAGAGCTGGATCGTCGTGGGACACTCGTTACTATGGACTGCGTCGGTCAGGTGGTATACTTTTTTTTTTTTTTTCCATTTTTTTACAGGAGATCGATGGCGTCGCAGGATGAGACTGTAATAAAAGTAATGAAAACTGTGTTTTTTTTTTTTTATTAAATTAAAAAACTTTTTTATGAACATTCACCCGTCCGGGTACATCAACAATTTAACTATTTACATACAGGGACCCTGTCCGGGTTATTTATAATTCTTTGGCAGGGGTGTTCCAGGTACCACCTGGTACTCTTCTGATGCTTGCCAAACATCCGAGGCACCAAGGACCACCAGGACCTGATGACGTCGTGTGGCCTGTACAGTCAAGTCGTGACCCGCTATCTGGGTCTGTGTGGCCACCTCTTTCATCTCCCTCCGGGTCTGGAACCCTATGTCACGGACTGAACGAACCCCAGGGGGCCTAACAGGCGCCGGGTACGGGCCAGCTATACTTATCATGTCCATAGCTGGGGCTGCTGAGGAGACCACTGAGGGAGGCTGGGGAGATTTACGGCGTGGGGTGGGCACTTTTGCAGAGGCCTGGATGTGGGAGGCTGAAGGCTCCGAGGGTCTCACAGGTTTCTGACACTCTGGGGAGTAGGGGTCGCACCTGGTAACATTTAGGGCGTACCATCCATTGTAACCCCAGTGTCGGGTGTAAGTCACCAAGTCTCCTGGCAACAGGTCCCTCCCCGGGTGTCCTTCTGGGAGGTGAGCCTCCACGTCCCGCCGGTTCACAAAAACTTCTAAATAAAGTCCAGGCTCCTGGATGAAGCCCCAACCACCTTTCAATTTAAAGCTCCGTACTGCACCCTTACGCCGCGGCTCCCATAGGGTTCCTTTATCTTTTCTCATCCGGTCCTTATCTGCCCGTTCCTTCTCCAGCTGACGTTGGCGAAGCTTTTGGGTTTCTCGCTGCTCCCTTTGTCGCTCTGCTTCCCGCTCCCAATGTCTCCACTCTTCCTCCTGACGCCGGTTGAAATTCTCCTCCTCCAGCAGCTTCATGTCTCCACCATCAAACTGCAGCTTACAGTGTCCGGTTTGCGGCAGCTCTCGTGGCGCCCCCCAGTCCTGGCGGCGCTCACCTGTGGAGGAAGCAGCCGGCTCTGGAACAGATGACAGTCGGGGCTCCGGTACAGGCAGGTAGTGCTCTGGTGCCTGCGCGGCCTCCTCCATGAGGACGGGTGTCGCTTCTTCTGTCTCAGCGACGGGGGCAGACAGCGGGATCTGGGGTGCTGCTGGTGCAGAGTTTTTGGCAGGAACGGGTGCCTCCACTGCGACAACGTCAACCGGATCACATTGCAAGGGCTGGGATGCCCGCACGGACTCCTCTACTAGAACGGGTGCCTCACCTTCCGGTACAGACACTTCAGGTAAGAGGGATTGGCGCCGCTCCAAGTTTAGTTTTAGGGCACGCCAGCTGGCTTCCATCCTGGCGACCTCCTCCCGGTGCCGGGCCAGGCCTCTTAGGGTATCCTCCGCTTCTTGCAGCGTAGGAGAGTTTCCAGGCCGGGTGCCCAACGGTGGTTCCGTGGCGATCGGGTCGCTTCCGTGGGGGGAGAGCTCTGACTGCTCCATCCCTTCACACTTCTGCTCGTGTCCATTAGCCATCTCTGCCAAGTCACATGTGTCATTAGCATCTGGAGAGGGCCCCTCTTTTGTAGTGAGGCGGGACCTTCGTGTTAGTTTCCGCACACTGAGGAGGATGAGGAGGCGGAACTGAAGAGCTGTGGGGCACGATGTTACATTGCAGTACCATTTACAGTGGTCGGCCATCGTTTTTGCGCCACTGAGTGAGTGTACACCCACGAAGAGCACGCCCTTCTTATTCACCAGTGCCTCGTCGTGACGCAGATATGGCTGAAAAATGGCAAATACATTCTCTGATGATTTTAGCAATTCTCAAGCACAAAACCAGTTCAATTCAGGCACACAGGACTCGCTTATAGCGAGCTACAGAATCCTGTTCGTGACGCCCAAGTTGAGTCGCACAGAGCCAGAGGTTTTGGGGGTACTCGGCACCGAGCCCGTCGACTTCTATGGGGTATGTCACGGCTTTACCCGGCAATTGAATCAGAGTCTATTTTACTATGTAGAAGTGTATAAACTATAAATATATGTATATATATATGTCACAATGACATGTATATATATATATATGTATTCTATGTGTGTATATTTTGTGTTTACAACGAAAGAAAGGGTTTTTTTTGTTGCGATATTTTGTTCCCATAGACTTACATGGGACTTCCGGTATCAGAATCGGATATCGACGATATTTAGTGATATCGGCGATACCATTTCGATACGATATTTTTAGATATCGAGCAGTATCGCTCAACACTAGTTATAACCTTCTGTGAAGCCCTTGGGGGTTAAAAGCTCTCACAACACATTTAGATAAGTTACTTGGGGGGGTCTAGTTTCCAAAATGGGGTCACTTGTGGGGGTTTCCACTGTTTAGGCACACAGGGACTCTCCAAATGCGACATGGCGTCCAATGTCAATTCCAACCAAAAAAGTCAAATGGCGCTGCTTCCCTTCCGAGCTCTGCCATGCGCCCAAATAGTGGTTTACCCCCACACATGGGGTATCGATGTACTCAGGAGAAATTGTACAACAAATATTGTGGTTCATTTTCTACTGATACCCTTGACAAAATTTTAAAAAATTGTGTCGAAAGAAAAATTTTGGGAAAAAAAGTTAAATGTTAATTTTTTCCTTCCACATTGCTTCAATTCTTGTGAAGTACCTAAAGGGTTAATAAACTTCTTGAATGTGGCTTTGAACACGTTGAGGGGTGCAGTTTTTAGAATGGTGTCACTTTTGGGTATTTTCTGTCATATTGACCCCTCAAATTCACTTCAAATGTGAGGTGGCCCCTAAAAAAATGATTTTGTAAATTTTGTTGGAAAAATGAGAAATTGCTGGTCAACTTTTAACACTTATAACTTCCTAACAAAAAAAAATTTTGGTTCCAAAATTGTGCTGATGTAAAGTAGACATGTGGGAAATGTTATTTATTAACTAATTTTTGTGACATATCTCTCTGATTTAATGGCATAAAAATTAAAAGTTTGAAAATTGCAAAATTTTCAAAATTTTTGCCATATTTCCATTTTTTTCATAAATAAACTCAAGTTATATTGAAGAAATTTTACCACTATCATGAAGTACAATATGTCTTGAGAAAACAATCTCAGAATCGCCAAGATCCGTTGAAGCGTTCCAGAGTTATAACCTCATAAAGAGACAGTGGTCAGAAATGTAAAAATTGGCCTGGTCTTTAACCTACAAAATGGCTTGGTCGTTAAGGGGTTAAAGAACCAGGAAGAGTCGCCCTCCTGCTTACCTCCGGTCGCACACCAGCGAGACCACATCCCTACAATTGGTGGAGACGTGCGAGCAGCGGTCCCAGCAGAGAAGTGGGTGCTGCATGTCGTGGGTAAAGGTCATAGCAACCCAGCCAGCATTGCAGGAGAAAATGGAGGACCTGCTGAAGCACTTGGTCCAGGGCAGGCACAGCAGCAAGAGACCAACAGGTTGTTGGTGCAGCAAATACAACAAAGCCAGCAGGAACAACGGCAGCAGTTGCAGCTTCTGACAACCGCCATCCAGGGCTGGACGAGCGCCCCAACCCCAGGTCGGGACGATGACAACCACATCAGGAAGGCGGTAAGACGCACCATACAGAAAATGACCCCCGGGGATGATGTGGAGGCGTTCCTGTCTGTTTTTGAGAGGGTTGCTGAAAGGGAAAGACTTCCCCAGAGCAGTGGGCAGAGGTACTGGCCCCATACCTGACAGGGGAGCCCCAAAAGGCGTACTTTGATTTAACTGTGCAGGACGCTCAGGAGTATCCTAAATTAAAGGTGGAGATCCTTGCACAGTTGGGGGTGACAATGACTGTCAGGGCACAGAGAGTGCACCGCTGGGAGTATCACGGGACAAACCACCGCGTTCCCAAATGTTTGACCTGCTGCACCTCATCCAGAAATGGCTACAGCCAGAGTCCGCCACACCAGCACAGATGGTGGAAAGAGTCCTAATGGATCGGTTTGTGCACTCCCTGCCCAGGCCCCTGCAGACTTGGGTTGCCCAGGGTGATCCCCGGAGTGCCGATGAACTGGTCGGACTGGTCAGGAGGTACCAGGGGATGGAAGGTACCTTGGGGAAGCAGCCCATTCCGTACTGGGGGTCCCAGCAGGGGGCGGAGTCCCAAAAAGGGGTGGCGCTTCCAAGGTCAAAAGGGGCGGGGGAGGTGGTGCCCAAGGTCCCTAAGGGTGATGTTATCTGTTGGAGGTGTCACAGGCCAGGACATATAGCTGCACGGTGTTCCCAGACTACCGAGCAGATGGACTGCAGCATGGGACGTCGTATCTCATTCTATGCCGATCCAGTCTGCAGTGTGGATTCTGTCCTGAACGACGGGCCCCAAGCATGTTCCGTGAGAGTGAATGGTCGAGTAGTAACGGCGCTGCTGGACTCCGGGAGTCTTGTGACCCTGGTGAGGGCGAATCTGCCTCTAAAACGACTCCCGGGGAAAAAGGTTGGCGTGCGATGCATACACGGCGATGCAAAGGACTACCCTATGGCCAGAGTGGACATTGAGACTGCGCTGGGTACTGAGTCCCATGAAGTCGGGGTGGTTCGGGACTTGTTGCATCCTATAATTATAGGCCGGGATTTTTGTTTATTCTGGGATCTGTGGGGAAAGTCTGCTGAGGTCACTAGCCAGAATAGGGAACCAGTAAGCCCTAATCAGGTAGCACCATACCCAGAGGAAGACAGGTTTCCTTTTTGTGTCCTGGTAGGAGATGAGGAAGAAGTGTCTCCTGCATCTGACATTCCAGAGTTAGGGGTGGCCAGTGAGAATTTTGGGACTGCCCAACACAGGGACCCAACTCTGAAGGAAGCCTTCAATAATGTCACTGTCATTGATGGGGTTGCACAGGAACCGGGGGCCGACACCAGATTTCCATACTTTATGCTGAGTGGGGAGCTGTTGTATCGGGTCACGAAAATAAGGGAGGAGTTGGTGGAGCAGTTGCTAGTACCCGGGTCCTATAGACGGAAGGTGTTGGATATGGCCCATTCACACATCTTGGGGGGACACCTAGGGGTAGACAAAACACAGGAACGGATTATTCAAAGATTCTATTGGCCTGGATGTCACCGGGAGATAGTAAACTATTGCAGGTCCTGCCCTATATGTCAGTTAACTGCCCCTACCTCTCATTTCCGGAACCCCCCGGTGCCACTGCCCATTATTGAAGTGCCATTTGAAAGAATTGCCATGGACTTGGTCGGTCCCCTAGTTAAATCAGCCCGGGGCCATCAGTATATATTAGTCATCCTGGTCTATGCCACACGCTATCCGGAGGCAATTCCCCTGAGAAATTCTTCAGCGAAGAGCATAGCCCGTGAGTTGGTACATGTGTTTTTCCGGACAGGCTTGCCGAAGGAGATCCTGACCGACCAAGGGACACCGTTCATGAGTAAAGTAATGAAGGAGTTGTGCAGGGTCCTGCAAATATCTCAGTTGAGGACCTCGGTGTACCATCCTCAGTCAGATGGCCTTGTGGAGAGATTCAACAAGACCCTAAAGAGCATGCTAAGAAAAGCCATAAGAAAGGATGGTAGAGACTGGGACTGTCTCTTACCCTACCTGATGTTTTCCATCCGTGAAGTTCCTCAGGCCTCCACGGGGTTCTCACCGTTTGAGCTTCTGTATGGCCGGCATCCGCGAGGTCTCCTGGATATCGCCAAGGAAACCTGAGAAGCCGAAGTGACGCCCCACCGAAGCGTTATTGAACATGTGGCCCTGATGCAACAGAGGATTGCGAAGGTGATGTCAATCGTGAAGGAACACCTCCTTCAGGCACAAGAAGCCCAGGCCAGGGTTTACAACGATCAGCCAGAGTGAGACAGTTCAATCCGGGAGACCGAGTGCTCGTGCTAGTTCCGACGGTGGAAAGCAAGTTCTTGGCCAAATGGCAAGGGCCGTACGAGGTGATGGAGAAGCTTGGTGAAGTAAACTATATGATTCACCAACCCGGAAGACGGAAACCAAACCAGGTGTACCATGTCAACCTCCTCAAGCCATGGCATGATAGAGAGTCAGCTGTAACTCCGTGCTTGCTGGGCCACTCAGAAGGTGACGTTGAAGGGGTTACGATAGCAGAGACCCTATCAAAGGACCAGAAACAGCAATGCCGGGAGTTGCTCCAGAGGAACAGGGACCTGTTTTCAGAGTTGCCAGGGCGCACGAAGGTCATAGAGCATGAAGTTCTGACAGAGCCACATGTGCGGGTGAATGTGAAGCCCTATCGAATCCCTGAGGCCCGTCGAGAAGTAATCTCCAAGGAGGTAGAGCGTATGTTGAAGCTCGGAGTCATTGAGGAATCCAAGAGCGGTTGGGCGAGTCCTATCGTCTTGGTCCCGAAACCTGATGGAGAATGGAGATTCTGCAATGATTATAGGAAGCTGAATGAGGTCTCCAAGTGTGACGCATATCCCATGCCACGCGTTGATGAGCTCATCGAAAGACTTGGACCCGCCAGGTACATAACCACCTTGGATTTGACGAAAGGATACTGGCAGATTCCCATGGCCCAGGAAGCCAAGGAGAAAACAGCGTTTTCAACACCAGACGGATGCTTCCAGTATGTCCGGATGCCGTTTGGCCTGCAGGGAGCGCCAGCGACTTTTCAGAGAGCCATGGATAGGATTCTGGCACCTCATAAGCAACACGCCGCTGCGTACCTGGATGATATCGTTATTTTCAGCCCGGACTGGGAGAGTCATCTGGGAAAGGTCCAAGCAGTGTTTGATGCTCTAAGAGAAGCAGGGTTTACAATAAACCCGAAGAAGTGTGCCTTGGGGAAGGAAGAGGCCAAGTACCTTGGATATGTAGTAGGTCGTGGAGGAATAAAACCCCAAATCAATAAAATCGAGGCGATTCAAACATGGCCAAGACCGTTGTCCAAGAAACAAGTGAAAGCCTTCCTGGGGATTGTCGGGTACTACAGGAGATTCATCCCAAACTTCGCCACGAGGGCTGCCCCTCTGACTGATCTGCTGAAAGGGACCAAATCGGTGATGGTAAAATGGTCTGAAGAAGCAGAGTTGGCCTTCCAAGAAATGAAAGGGGCCCTGTGTAAACAACCGGTCTTGATAGCCCCAGACTTTAAGAAGGAGTTTGTTCTTCAAACAGATGCCTCAGATGTCGGATTGGGAGCAGTTCTGTCACAGGAGATACAGTGCCTACAAGTAGTATTCAACCCCCTGCAGATTTAGCTGGTTGACACATGCAGAATTAACTTGGCATTGTGACATTTGTACTGTAGATCAGCCTGGAAGTGGGAAATGCACTGCAGCAAAAATTTTTGTTTTATTTATTTTTTTTTGTTTTTAAAAACGTTAAAAGTTAATTCAGAGTGTCATTTATTATTCAACCCCTCAAACCACAAGAATTCTGTTTGGTCCCCCTAAAGTATTAAGAAGTAGTTCAGGCACCAAGAATAATGAGCTTCACATGTGTGGATTAATGATCTCTTTTGCCAGCCTTTTCTGACTATTTAAGACCCTCCCCTAACTTGTGAACACCACTCATACATGGTCAACATGGGAAAGACAAAGGAGCATTCCAAGGCCATCAGAGACAAGATCGTGGAGGGTCACAAGGCTGGCAAGGGGTACAAAACCCTTTCCAAGGAGTTGGCCCTACCTGTCTCCACTGTTGGGAGCATCATCCGTAAGTGGAAGGCTTATGGAGGTGGCAGCATCATGCTGTGGGGCTGTTTCTCAGCCAAGGGGCCTGGCCATCTGGTCCGCATCCATGGGAGGATGGATAGCACGGCCTACCTGGAGATTTTGGCCAAGAACCTCCGCTCCTCCATCAAGGATCTTAAGATGGGTCGTAATTTCATCTTCCAACAAGACAACGACCCAAAGCACACAGCCAAGAAAACCAAGGCCTGGTTCAAGAGGGAAAAAGTCAAGGTGTTGGAGTGGCCTAGTCAGTCTCCTGACCTTAACCAATTGAAAACTTGTGGAAGGAGCTCAAGATTAAAGTCCACATGAGACACCCAAAGAACCTAGATAACTTGGAGAAGATCTGCATGGAGGAGTGGGCCAAGATAACTCCACAGACCTGTGCCGGCCTGATCAGGTCTTATAAAAGACGATTATTAGCTGTAATTGCAAACAAGGGTTATTCCACGAAATATTAAACATAGGGGTTGTATAATAATTGACCCACACTTTTATGTTTAAATTTATTAAAATTCAACTGAGCAACATAACTTTTTGTTTTGTAAGATTTATGCTTCTGTTAATAAATCCTACTCTCGTTGCAGTTTGAAGGCTCTAACTTATTTGCATCTTATCAAACCAGCTAAATCTGCAGGGGGTTGAATAATACTTGTAGGCACTGTACATGGGGAGGAGCATCCAGTCCTTTACCTGAGCAGGAAGCTATCTTCGTGTGAGAAGAATTACTCTGTCGTGGAGAAGGAGTGCTTGGCCATAAAATGGGCAGTGGACACCTTACGGTACTATCTAGTGGGACGAAAGTTTAGATTGATATCTGACCATGCCCCACTCAGATGGATGAGCGAAACCAGGGTAGAAATGCAAGGGTCACCCGCTGGTTCTTAGCCCTGCAGGACTTTAGTTTCCAGGTAGAACACAGGGCGGGAAGCTACACGGTAATGCTGATGCCCTCTCAAGAATCCCGTGTCTATGGGAGAAAGTGCCAAGCCCCACGGCTTTAGGCAGAGGGGGGAGGTATGTAGAGTGGCAAAGGGTTGTGTTATAGACGGGAGGTATCTGGCTCAGAGATGCCTTGTATCTGTTATGTAGCCCAGTACACATTAGCCCTGGGTAGTAGCATCACTATAGCAGTGTATTTGGTTAAAGGACCTGTGATGATGTCACTACCACATGACCAGTCATGTGTTCTATGTTAGCTGGATGTCTGATATATAAATAAGCCGACTGCTGACCACAGGTGTGAGTGGCTGGAGGTGTGGAGACCTCCAGTGTGGGAGTTTCTGAGGAGACGTCCAGTGTGTGTGGGCTGAAGAGAGTACTCGGTTAGAGTACGAGGACTTTTATCTGTTTTCTGTTACTTTTGTGCCAGAGAAGGCTGTTTTGTTTTCTGTTTTTACAGCAAGTTTATGAAGTCTAATAAACTTGCTTAAAGAACCAGGAAGAGTCGCCCTCCTGCTTACCTCCAGTCGCACACCAGCGAGACCACATTCCTACAATATATATATATATAACTATATACATACATATACACACATTTTATATATATATATATATATATATATATATATATATATATATATATAGATAGATATATACAGTACAGACCAAAAGTTTGGACACACCTTCCCATTCAAAGATTTTTCTGTATTTTCATGACTATGAAAATTGTACATTCACACTGAAGGCATCAAAACTATGAATTAAATGTGGAATTATATACTTAACAAAAAAGTGTGAAACAACTGAAAATATGTCTTATATTCTAGGTTCTTCAAAGTAATCACCTTTTGCTTTGACTACTGCTTTGCACACTCTTGGCATTCTCTTGATGAGCTTCAAGAGGTAGTCACCGGAAATGGTTTTCACTTCACAGGTGTGCCCTGTCAGATTTAATAAGTGGGATTTCTTGCCTTATAAATGGGGTTGGAACCATCAGTTGTGTTGTGCAGAAGTCTGGTGGATACACAGCTGATAGTCCTACTGAATAGACTGTTAGAATGTGTATTATGGCAAGAAAAAAGCAGCTAAGAAAAACGAGTGGCCATCATTACTTTAAGAAATGATGGTCAGTCAGTCCGAAAAATTGGGAAAACTTTGAAAGTGTCCCCAAGTGCAGTTGCAAAAAACCATCAAGCGCTACAAAGAAACTGGCTCACATGAGGACCGCCCCAGGAAAGGAAGACCAAGAGTCACCTCTGCTTCTGAGGATAAGTTTAATAGCAGCTCAGATTAGAGACCAGGCCAATGTCACACAGAGTTCTAGCAGTAGACACATCTCTACAACAACTGTTAAGAGGAGACTTTGAGCAGCAGGCCTTCATGGTAAAATAGCTGCTAGGAAACCACTGCTAAGGACAGGCAACAAGCAGAAGGGACTTGTTTGGGCTAAAGAACGCAAGGAATGGACATTAGACCAATGGAAATCTGTGCTTTTGTCTGATGAGTCCAAATTTGAGATCTTTGGTTCCAACCACCGTGTCTTTGTGCGACGCAGAAAAGGTAAACGGATGGACTCTACATGCCTGGTTCCCACCGTGAAGCTTGGAGGAGGAGGTGTGATGGTGTGGGGGTGCTTTGCTGGTGACACTGTTGGGGATTTATTCAAAATTGAAAGCATACTGAACCAGCATGACTACCAAAGCATCTTGCAGCGGCATGCTATTCCATACGGTTTGCGTTTAGTTGGACCATCATTTATTTTTCAGCAGGACAATGACCCCAAACACACATCCAGGCTGTGTAAGGGCTATTTGACCAAGAAGGAGAGTGATGGGGTGCTATGCCAGATGACCTGGCCTGCACAGTCATCAGACCTGAACCCAATCGAGATGGTTTGGGGTTAACTGGACCGCAGAGTGAAGGCAAAAGTGCGAACAATTGCTAAGCATCTCTGGGAACGCCTTCAAGACTGTTGGAAGACCATTTCTGGTGACTACCTCTTAAAGCTCATCAAGAGAATGCCAAGAGTGTGCAAAGCAGTAATCAAAGCAAAAGGTGGCTACTTTGAAGAACCTAGAATATAAGACATATTTTCAGTTGTTTCACACTTTTTTGTTAAGTATATAATTCCACATGTGTTAATTCATAGTTTTGATGCCTTCAGTGTGATTTACAATTTTCATAGTCATGAAAATACAGAAAAATCTTTGAATGAAAAGGTTGTCCAAACTTTTGGTCTGTACTGTATATATATATTATATATATATATATATATATATATATATATATATATATGAGATATTATACCAATACAACTGAGTAAATTGAAGGAGCGATTGCCGGGACACATAGAGGGAGGTGAGTGGTGTCAGTGAGCTGAAACTACTCTTCTGTGCGCCCACGCTCTGGCCATCACTGTGCTGAATGCCCATGGGCAGAGAAAGATGACGGGCGGCAGCAGGCATTCAGCAATATCAGGGTTTTTTTCTCTGAAATGCCCTCTAACTTTTAAAATAAACCAGTAACATATTCAAATCAGTAAAATGTTATTTGCCCATTTTGATGTCAGTTTTTCTTAACAGTAACCTTTTTTGCCAGCCTGTCTTTGTAATTTTGTATCTGTAGATGTGCACCAGAGCACCTGTGTGTTCATCATGTGTCTGAGGAAAACTTCAAGTCTGAAGAAAACTGATTATGATATGAGTCTCCCTCTTATGTTTGCTAGTGCTGTAAGACAAGTGGCCCAGAGTAATTTAACCCTTTAA
Organism: Oophaga sylvatica; assembly: GCA_033576555.1. Lineage (NCBI taxonomy): Eukaryota > Metazoa > Chordata > Amphibia > Anura > Dendrobatidae > Oophaga > Oophaga sylvatica. The sequence goes on along the minus strand of JARQOD010000006.1, from coordinate 282,266,766 downwards.
GTATACCTGTTACTTATACAAATCTGCGAAAATTGGCTATTTGCCCATTTTGATGCCAGCTCAAATGCCTAGAACCAATTTGGAACAGGTTGGAGTGACCTGTGTTTGATGTGGGACATCTCTTTCTATTTGTGATGTAAAGTCATTTAACCCTTTCAATAACACCCTTCAAGGGGTTGTCCTTAGTGGTGGGCAAACCCATGGATGTTCTGGTCAGGCGTGTTTGGCCGAATAATTAAAGAAAGTTCAGTTTGGGTACCAGAATGGTACCCAAATCCGAACTCAGACCACACTCATATGAATGGGGGTCCCAAACATCCGTTATTTGACATGCTGTCATCTGCATGACAGTGCAACATATATGGACTCTGATCAGCTGTAAGATCATTAGCGCCAGTCAGAGAGCTGTTCATACGCTGTCAGATGATAGCATGAGCCAGTAGCTGTGACTAGCGGAAAGAAGGTTACAGCCGATCACAGTAATACTCACATCAGTGTATGGCACAGATGGGAAAATACATCAGCTGGTGCCTGTGCTATAAATAAATGTAAAAAAAATGTTGTGTTGTGGGGTCTCTTCTATTTTTGATAACCAGAGCAGTCAAAACCGACAGCTGTTGACTGCAGCCTTTAGGTGTCAGCTTAATCTTGGCTGGTTATCAAGAATAGAGGGGTCCCACACTACGTTTTTGAAAACTATTTAAATAAATAATTTAAAAAACGGCATGAGTTCCCTCACATTTTTAACAACCATCCAAGCTAAAGCAGACAGCTGGGGCTGATATTCTCAGACGGGGAATTGGATATGGATATTGCCCCCCAGCATAAAAATAGCAGTGAAAGTCCTTGTATATAGATAGAAGTAGGTGGCACTCACCAGTCTTGAAAGTCAATTCTTTTTGAAAAAACAGTTAAAACATCTTCAACGGTAGAATGGGAAATGGAGTGGAAATGGAGTGTACATGGTGGTTACTAAAAATAGAACAGACCCCACGTCATTTTATCATATTCACGGCACCATACCAGTCTGAGAATACAAAAAAATGGCATGGGACCCCTGTATTTTTGATAACCAGCCTTGATAAAGCTGAGGGCTGCAGCCTGTAGATATCGGTGGTTTTGCCTGCACTGGTTATCAAAACTAGAAAAGACCCTACATTTTTCTTTATTCATTTATTTATAGGACATGCTTTTGAATATTCCTATCAGTGGCGCCTGCTCTCGCTTTAATCAGTGACAGCAGGTGTACGATGATGAGATTAGTACTGTGATGGCTGTAACCTTTTTACTGCCAGTAACAGCTGCTGGATTACATGCTGTCATATGACAGAGTGGAAACCGTAGCTCACCGACCAATCAGATCAGAGCCGCCGGTCTTTTTCGCGCTGTACACAGATGGCAGCATGGCCGTAGTTCGGGGTGCCAAACCCAAACAGTAAGACGGACTTCCTGGAGAAGTCTGTGTTCAAGGTCTGTGTACAGACATTATGTTCGAGTTAACACATCTCTAGTAGTCCACTATGCGGACAACCCTTTCTCAACACATATGTTCCCCTTTTTCAAATAAAAACTCTTATACTCACCACTGGTGCCAGCACCATTCTATCAGTGTAATTTTTAACCTGGCAATCACGTAACAGTGTTATGTCACGCGAACCTTGCAGTCAATCTGCAGCCGTTACACTCTCACCACCTTCAGACATATCAATACAGTGATGTGAAAAAGTGTTTGCCCCCTCGATCTTTTAGTCTACTTCACTTTGTCGAGTAGATCCTATTTAAGTGATTTCTTGATTGAGGACAGGTATGGCAGTAATCAGGCCTTGGTGTGGCTAGGGAATTTGAATTCTGCTTCCCAAAGATGTAATAAACCACAGTAAATTTATATTTTAAAAGTGGGGTGACAATCACTTTTTTACACAGGGCCTTGTAGGGTTGGATTTCTTTTTCCGTTAATAATAAAGACATTTATTTAAAAACTGCTTTTTATTTTTACTTATGTTGACTAAAATTTAATTTTGTTTGGTGATCTGAAACATTTATGTGTGACAAACATGCAAAAGAATATGAAATCAAGAAGGGGCCTATCACTTTTTCACACCACTGTACATTGGAGGAAGAGAGAAAGCAGCAGTCACTTCCTCCAGATGTAAACGATTTGTCCAAAGGCGTGGAGAGAAAAATGGTTGATTGACAACAGTGTTCAGATGATGTCACACTGTTATACGATCACCAGAAAAGCCTGTGCCATCACATTGGAGGTGAGTTGAAGCGTTGTTAATTTAAAAAGGGGAAACCTATAGATGAAGAAAGTATGTCCAAGTAGTGGAAAATCCCTATTTTTGCCAACTTTGATGCCCATTTTTTTGCCACTTTTACAATTGTAGCTTCTTTATAATAGTAATGGGTTCATCACCACATTGTACCTCGTATTTCATTATTGCAATGTTTTCCTTCTGTTATTAAACCTGTAAAAAACAAAAGAGAACATTTTGCTAATAAGGAACTGTTGAATAATAAACTAACTTTGTGGGAGAAGGTTAATTATAATGAATCAATTCACTTATTGAAAAAAAAAGTTTTGGCCCCTTTACCTCCCAAGTCTGTTTTTACCTTCATGACCAGGCCAAATTTTACAATTTTGACCACTGTCAATTTATGAGGTAATAAATCTGTAACACTCCAACAGATCCCACTGGAAACTGGCTAGGCCACTCCATGACCTTAATGTGCTTCATTTTGAGCCACTCCTTTGTTACCTTGACTGTATGTTTTGGGTCATTGTCTTGCTGGAAGACCCAACCATGACCGATTTTTAATTTCCTGGCGGAGGGAAGGAGGTTGTCACTCAGGATTTTATGGTACATAACTCCATCCATTCTCCTATTGATGCAGTGAAGTAGTCCTGTGCCCTTAGCAGAGCAACACCCCCAAACATAATGTTTCGACCTCCATGCTTGACAGTGGGAACTGTGCTTTCTTTGGGTCATAGGCAGCATTTCTCTTCCTCCAAACACGGCGAGTTGATTTAATGCCAAAGAGCTCAATTTTTGTCTCATCTGACCACAGCACCTGTTAGGGTCTGCGGAACGCACCAAATATATGATGTAGAGAGGTGCGTTCGCAGCCCGGGGTCCACCGTGCAGGCGGAACCTGCTGTTAGTAAAATGGCGCAAGAAGCGAACTCTGTTATCCTGCAGAGTCGCGAATGACACTCTGTATTGCCGACTATGGAGCTTAAAGAAAACTCCCTGCCCAAAGATTTGTACCATTGATGCTGGCCCACAAAGCATTATAATGTTGGCAATTTGGCTATGGGCCCCAGGCAGTAGATCAGATTGCCATCATTATAATCCATCTATTATTGTAGCACGCATCAATGATGAAAAAGAAGGAAAAGGAACCAATCAGGGTACAAGACAAAGAGCGTGGAGGTACATCAGCAGTGGGACAGCCATAGGGAAGATAGAGGTGAGCTGACCAAAGGACCAGGATTAGTTAGCTGTTATTTTGCTAGATTTATGCAAAGTGAATTGCTCAAATATTTGGTTTGCTTGAATACACAAATTTTTAGAAAATCTAAACTAATTTGATTGCACTTTATTTGTTCATCTCTATTATGTTGCTGAAAGATGAGCTAAATTAAAAAGCAAGGGAGTCTGAATATACATACAATCATTAACTACATGAGGACTGACCATAGACGTTAAAAAAAATGTCTGGTCATTGCAACAACGGGAGTTGCCATCCAGTGGGCTGCCATAGGCTTTCTGTATCCTGAGACCCAAGCTTATGCTTGAAACAAAAAGAGCTGGATACGCATATGGTATATATTTGAATCTTGCTTAATCTATTTTAACCATTTAGTGTATAAGTGATAAAGGTCTAAAGACCGAAACATTTTGTACACTTTCTTCATGCTGTAATTAAATTCACCCAATTTAGTGCTGGATTCTTGGACTTTTTATACACAACTTGTTGGGACCCTATCCATGCATCTAGAAACTGTACAGAAATGCCGTTCATCTTCCTTAGCGTGCTCATAGATGTTAAACATCCCAGCATTACATGTTCTACTTTGTAATGACTTCTAAAATGTCACTGTATAGTAAAGCAGCAGCATCGGAACATTCAGACACAGCTGGACTTCCCCTTAGAAAAGATGGAAATGTTTTGCTATTGTCTCTGCCTTCTGATTGCTGTATAAACAGCTGTGAACAAGCGCTATTTGTACAAAGCACATAGGAATTGCTTACAGTGCTTCCTCCTCTGGACCCAGTGGTTATGTGACCCAGTGAGGGAACTGGAGCTGCTGGGTCTTACAAGGGAAATCGCAATATTACAAGGGAAATCTGGTAAAAAAATGTAAATGTCCCTCAAACATCTTTTGCTTTATAGGGTGCATAATATCTTAAATACATGAAAAATAAATGAATACATAAAAAGCAGGCAAAAGATAAATATATTTAAAAAAATATATATTTACAATTCAATGTACTGTTACTAGTCCGGTCCTATCGGAAACAACACATGTACAACATATAAAAATAATTAATACCTTGAGGGGAACAAAATTTAAAATGTATTTCAGTGGACCTTGATGGTTAAAAAAAATAAATAAAACAAAATGTGATAAAATTGCACATTTCTTTTATTTTCCGTACTAAACCGCTTAAAATTGTATCCAAATATCAAGAAAAAAATATGCGTAACTAATTGAATAACCAAACGAGAAAGCATTTTATAGCTTTTTAAGCCACATGTTTGAAAAAACAATGTGCCTGGTCAGGAGCAGGGGTTAATTACCTGGTCTTTAACTGGTTACATACATACTACAGGATTGTTGAACTTGACTACAGGTTGCACTTGTTGTATTATTCAATAAAGCAGTGCAATCAATATGTAGTCTACAGCCCAGGAAAAATGAAGGTAAATAGTTCAGTTTTGTATAAGTAATGTAAAATTGTTTCCCCTTGATTAGAAGTTGGCAAAAGGAAAATAAAATAAATTTGCTCAAAAGACAGAACTATAGGTTTTTAAGACAAATCCATATTTCATACCGGCAAACAAATCTATAAAAAGACTCCATCTCCAAAATATTTTAATGATGTTGTAGACTTTTTCTCACACCGGTTGTTTCATTTTATTAATAAACTTGTTTAGTCTTCAGATAAAAAAGGAAATATTTTGTAATAAAAAATGTTTTATTTTACAAGGAATGTTCATTGCTTCTTCATGCAGCCAGCAGTTTAGCAATGATTGATTGTCATGTGTATTTCCAGAGACATGGACTCCTTAGATAAGATATGCAAGAGAAAGTGGATCAGCAGATTCAGCACATCTGTGAGAAACTTCAAGCTTTATCCTATGAAAGTATGAAAGTTAAGTTCCCTGCCCTTAGTATATTCATCTTTTATCATCGCCGCTCTGGAGGTGGTGGCTTGCCGGATGGCTTCAATGTTTTCTGGAGCAATTCGGAAGTCACAACTCAGTGAAACTCTATGTGAGCCAGAACAAGGCTCTCATAGATTTGCATTGAGAACCTTTGACTATTTGGGTGAGTGAGAAATTTCCATCACAACATGGCAGAGCGGGACTGGAGTGGCGCCGAGAACAGCTGAAGATGGCGGCTGGTATGTATAATAATTGGGTCAGGGAACTTAGATTAGTAGCACCACTGCAGCACTGAAATAAAAAGATTGGTGTTTTAAAAAAGGCAACAAAGACTATGCTGGTGTAAACCAAGTGCTGATGAGAAGTGTCCCAGCCGGTGGTATGAAGTTATGATTAGTCAAGCCTACTGTTTATGTTCATGCCAATCATCTGTCACTTTTCAAGTGGCTGCCTGTTGTAACCACCAAATGTGTTGCCATTTTAGAGACTCTGTACCCATCAAGATTTTGCCTCTTCTTAAGTAAGCTTGCCCTGAACTATTTCCTACTTGAACCTGTATTCCTTCTGCCATGTCCGAGTGGGCACATCAGACATCACACTGTCACCAGGAGCCATTGCATTCTACATTGTATCCAAAAGTGCACAAAACCACCTGAGCAAAGAACCCCATACATGTTTAATGGAGGAGCAATAACAGTCATATTGCTATAGTATGTGATTCTGTTATAGAGCTGTATGTGCTTTCAGCAATTTGGAGCAAGTCAATTTTGATTTTGGCTCAATGACCAATGTCCTTGGGTATAAAAATGTTTGTTTTTTTTCTACCCATTTGGTGCTTAATTATGAGGGTCAAAATTGTTGCTACTTCTTGATGTTTACCTCTCACAAAGCATATTTAGTTGGGTGGTGTTCTCATCAGTACAAACCATTCTACTCCTAACTTTTCCCTATTGTCAATAAAAGCATACCTAATTTGCATTAATAGAAATTAATTCGGTTAAAGGGTGTTCATGTGCTTTTGGCAATGCAATGTATACTTTTTGGAAAGCTGCTAAGACATTTTTGTTGAGTTTTGAAAGCAATAGATAAATGTTGAACTTGAACTTATTAAAATTCAAAACAGGTATTCCTCCGTGATGCAATGACTCATGTTTCAGTAAGGAAGAGAAATGCATCTGATATTATGAATATACATTTGATGTGGGTAATTATGTTTTAAATGGAAGATTGTTATTTGAATACACTTACTTGGTTCAAGTAAGGCCATAAAACAGAGCTAGATTAGCTTAGACTTGTTAAGAAGACTATCCCATCTTTATAGCAACACAATAATAAACTTTTTTAAAGGAAAATATAGTTTTTAAACTCTAAAGAGCTACTCAGCCTTCAGGACTGTTCCCAGCACCCAGCAAATTGCAGCAGTAGCAAGCGTTACTTTACTCTCTCCTCAGAGCCCCACTTCTCTCTTCCAGGCTATGCTACTTCTGAAGCTTTTACATGTTTTTAAGTAGTCACCAACTACATATAAGAAAGAAATTTTTGAGAAAGCTACTACTCCCAACATGCTGTATCAGTTTTGTGGGGTGGATAAGTCCTAATGATGACCCATATAAAGTAAATATTAAATTGGCTTCGGTAATACAGTGAGGGTCATTCCTAATAACAGCAACATCTCACATAACACCTTCTACACAACATTCTCTCTACTTCCTTCAGCATATACAATAGTGTACAGATGGGAAAAAATCTATACCACAAATATATGTTCATAAATATACATGCATCCACTAAATGAGCCAAAGTATTGGAATTCTTACACATTACTTCAACACAAGGCTTGTGACATCCCATTCAAACTCAACAAGCATTAATGTTGCATCCATCGCCTCTTTGCAGGTATAATAGCTTCCAATTTTCTGGGAACCGTTTCTGTAAGATTTTGGAGACTGAGGAAATGTTGCCACTCCATGCAGAATAGCATTTCTGAGGTCATTCATTGATGTTGCTTGAAAGTGCCTGTCTCCATTCGAGTTCATCCCAAAGGTGTTCAACAAGGTTGGGGTCAGGGATCTGTTTGGGACAGTCATGTTCTACATCATACTAACCCAGCCATGCCTTTATAGACCTTGCTTTCTGCTCTGGGACACAGTCAGGGTAACAGAAAAAGACCTTCCCTAAAATGTTCCTATAAAGTAGGTGGCATACAATTGTCCAATATGTCTTGGCATTCTGAAGCATTAATATTTCTTTCACTGGAGCTAAGAGCCTAGGCCAAGCCCTAAAAGGCAATCCAATACCATTACCTTCCTCCACAAAAGTTTACATTGTCACAATGAGGTCAGGCAGTAACATTCTCTTGTTTATTTACCAAAGCCAGATTCATTTATAAGATTGCTAGATTGATAAGTGATTTGTTACTTTGCAGAATAAGATTTCACAGTTCCAAAGGCCAGTGGTGGCATGCTTTACACCCCACTATACCATGCTTGGCATTGTGTTTGATGATAAAAGTCTTGCATGCAGCTACTCAGAAATGGAGAAACCCATGCCAAGAAGCTCCCATGCAGGCTCGGACTGGCCCACCGGAGAACCAGAGGATTCTCTGGTGGGCCTGGGCACTGACACCTGCTGGCATACTGGCCTGCAGCTGCCTAGGGCCCCCACTGCTCCAGGGGCCCCCAGCTGCAGCTAACACTGCCCACATGTAAAGCCCCAAGCACCACACACACACACAAAGCACCGCACCACATACACACACAGACTCACAGCGCAGCACATCCTGGCTTCCTGCACGGCTCTTCCTGTCTGAGACAGCCCAGCTGAATGACATCATCATCCAGCGTGGTGTCTCAGACAGAAAGTTGCCAGCGAGGAAGAGGCTGCCAGGATGTGCTGCTGCTGCGGGGAGGTGAACTGTGCTGTGCGTCTGAGTGCCTGCGTGTGTGTATGTGGTGTGGTGCTTTGTGTGTGTGTGAGTGAGAGAGAGGGTTGGTGGGGGGAGGCAATGATGGAGGTGATGGGCAATGATGGTGGGGGGAGGCAATGATGGGGTGATGGGTAATGATGGTGGGGGAGACAATGATGGAGGTGATGGGCAGTGATGGTGGGGGAGGTAATGATGGAGGTGATGGGCAATGATGGTGGGGGAGGCAATGATGGAGGTGATGGGCAATGATGGAAATGGGGGAGGCAATGATGCAGGTGGAGAAGACAATGATGGAGGTGATGGGCAGTGATGGTGGGGGGGAGGCAATGATATAGGTGATGGGCAATGATGGTGGGGGAGGCAATGATGGAGGTGATGGGCAATGATGGTGGGGGAGACAATGATGGAGGTGATGGGCAATGATGGAGGTGATAGGCAATGAAGGTGGGGGGAGGCTATGATGGAGGTGATAGGCAATGATGGAGGTGATGAAATGGACAATGATTGTGGTGGAGGAGGAAGCAATAATTGAGGTGGTGGAATGGGTGGTGGGGGGCAAGACAATGATGGAGGTGATGAAATGGCCAATGATGGTGGTGGAGGAGGAGGCAATGATTGAGGTGGTGGAATGGGCAGTGATGGGGTGGTGGGGGAGAAGGCAATGATGGAGGTGATGGGCAATGATGGTGGGGGTGACAATGATGGAGGTGATGGGCAATGATGGTGGGGGAGGTAATGATGGAGGTGATAGGCAATGATGGTGGGGAAGGCAATGATGGAGGTGATGAAATGGACAATAATGGTGGTGGAGAAGGAGGCAATGAATGAGGTGGTGGAATGGGCAGTGATGGGTGGTTGGGGAGAAGGCAATGATGGAGGTGGTGATGAGGACAGTGATTGGGGTAGAGAGGGTCTGCATTATACTTTGAGGGGGATACATTATATTCTGTGGGAGGACTGCATTATTCTCAGGTGACTACATTATATTCTGGGGGTTTTATCATACTATATGAGGGAGCTACAGTATACTCTATGGGCGGCTGCATTATATTCTGTGGTGGGGCTGCATTATACTATATGAGGGGGGCTGCATTATACCCTATGAGGGTGCTACATTATATTCTATGGCGGGGACTGCGTTATACCTTATGAGGCAGTCGCATTATATTTTGTGTGGTGCTGCATTATATTCTATGAGAGAGAGCTGCATTATATTTTATGAGGGGGCTACATTATATTCTGTGAGGGGACTGTTTTATATTCTATGAGGGGGCTACCCCTCTATGATTCTACCACAACCCCTGCTACATAATTAAGACGTATAGTACCTTATATTATACCCTGAAATAGCGCGTTTTACCGCACAATTGGTGGTCTTGTATTTATTTCTATGAAGCTACATAATGGGCCCCAAGAATGATTTTCTCTGGTGGGTCCAAGGTGCTCCAGTCCGACGCTGCTCCCATGGCACAGCTTATGTGCTCGTATTAAAGGGTTTGTCTTTTTTTCATGTATTTATAGTCCATAAACTTTAGTCTCTTTTGATTGGCTGCAGCAGTGACTTAACATCTATAGCAGTTGTAACATTGCAGCCAATCACTGGGCTCAGTGAATAACTGTATTCATTACACGTGCTGCAGATGTGACGCCACCACTGCAGCCGATCAATACAGGAGGACTGAAGGAGTAAGGAAAAAAGCAGTGCTAGAGCTAGAGAGTAAAAGCTCAGTTTGTTATTTTATTAGTCCGTGAGCCTATTGACTACATAAACAGGTTAGAGCATAACCCCTTTTTCAGTTTAGAACTTTGCATAACCCCTTTCTAAATATTGAGCTAGCAGAGCATTGGTGATTTTTATGCACCATGCCTCTCGGCATAAGGAATATCCACTTTGTAACTTTACGGTGCTGACTTGCTGTGGTGCCTCAATGCTTCCACTGCTCAATAATACCACTCATACTTTATCTTGGAATATTAAACAGGGAAGACATTGAATGAACTGATCTGTTGCAATGGTGACGTCCTACTACAGTACTCTACCAAGCTTAAATTCTATCAACTCTTTAGGCTAAGTGCACACGTTCAGGAATGTGTGCAGAATTTTCCTGAGCAAAACCAAACTTTTTCACGGGAAAAACGCATGCGTTTTTGTCACGTATTTTGGGCGGATTTTGTGCGTTTTTACCGCAAATTTTTCCTGAACATTCTAGCTCAATAATATAGCGGGGAAAACGCTAGTTTTCTGTGAAATTAATGAACATGCTGCTTTTTTTCCACGATGCGTTTTTTTGCACGAAAAAAACGCACCATGTGCACAAAAATTGCAGAATTCCTTCTAAATAATAGGATGCTTAATTCATGCGTTTTTTAAGCGTTTTTGCCTCGAAAACCGCAAAAAAAAACACGAAAGAAAAGCGAAAAATCCTGAACGTGTGCACATAGCCTTAGAAAGATTTATTCCTTCACAAATGTTTGTAAAGACAGACTGCAAGGCTAGGAACTTGATTGTTTACACCTGTGGCAATTGGACAGATTGAAAAACCTGAATTCAATTATTAAAGGGACTCTGTCCACACAGAATGGCTGTTCAAACCAAGTACAGGCGTTCGATGCTTCATGGTGGGGCCAATCCCTTAAATACTCTTTCCCACCTACTTGTTGTCCCTCTGTCTCCACCTCCCTTTTCTTTGATTGACAGCTCTGGCTTCATAGAGCCAAAGAAGGAAGGAGATAGATGGAAATCAAGCAGCAGGGAAGATGTATTTAAATGATTGGCACTGCCACGGTGCACTGAGCACCTGTACTTGGTTTGAACAGTCATTCTGTGCTGACAGAACCCCTTTAATAGATGTGTTCGAATACAGTGCTGGAAACCTTCCAGATATAGACACCTAAAAGAATTGAAAAACTCTATATAAACAAAGCCTAATGTTGAGGGCATGTACGCTGTACTCATACAGCATTTGGTCATCTTGCTTTCCCAGGCATACAGTATGTCACATTGAATACCAAGTAGTTGGTGCGAGCAATGAGACCTTGATCAAGAGGTGCTCCAACTTCTCTTGGATTTACATTACTTGTAAGAAGTGCAGCAGGTTTATTAAGATGATGCATTACTGGTAAAATTTGTATTATTTTCACAGACTGAAACCTCCTACCAATAATTTCATTATGTTACTCCAATATGTCTCAGTTCTAGGACTCATGTCTATATTTGCACATATTTATGGTTCACTCATGGAGGGCTTTGCCTCTATTACCTGGTTATTTGTGATCTTCTGACTTTTCCTTGGCTACTAGGATCCTTCATCAGTTAAAACAAAAGTAAGATAAAACAACCTAAAAACTTTGTGGCTCTGCAAATTTTATAACAGATGTGACTTATCCTATTGTATTTGTAATTGGATATGACTCTGCACATTGACCTAAACATAAGACTTTCATTTCCATACATGGCAACAGATGTGTTTAGTTGTCTGTACTTACAACCAGACACAAAATTACTTATTATATGAGGTGTCACATACAATATGGTACAGCATGTTATATTAGGTGGTGCACCCCTTATGTCACATTTTCTCAATATGGGTAGCTTATCTTTTTAAGCCACCACCAAAGTAACAACTTTTGCAGACACAGAGCAGAACACTTGCTTGTCAGCTATTCAGATTACAGGTATCACGTAACAAGTGCAGGTAAAAAAATTATTGTTTAATTCTTGACTGTGATATGTTTTTATACATGATCCCCATGGAATATGCTTTTGGATCGCCCGCCAGGGCAGTAGGGTACTCAAAACCGGGATGCTTCTTAAAGGGGCAGTGTCACAGCGGCAGTGGAATATTTTCACGGGATAATAGAGTTTGTGATAAGGTGTTCGTGACACCACCTGTGGTTTCTGGTCAGAGGTGACCAGCGCTGCAGTGCAGATCCTCTGGGACTGATGGTGTGATGCAGCAGAGTTGGTATAGCTCTCCACAGGCAGAGCTATGTCACAAGGCAGATATAATATAAGGTGGATGGTAAAGATGTAGTATTTGGCAAGAAATGTAGCAGTGTTGAGTGGGTGTTGCAGGAAGAAATTGAGAGGACACAGTCAGATGCAGTTTCCAAAGCTTTACTCACAGTTCTGCAGGCAAAGTGTCCAGGGCTCAGGTTACAGATGGTGCTGGAGTCGGTCAGACTGAAAGCAATTTGGAATCTCCTATTCAGGTAGGATGTGAGGCCTCCTTTCTAGCGCTATTCTCTGAGGTACTTGCTGTTGTAAACTCTGTTCAAGTTCCACTCTCTGTCTCTGTTACTTAAGTGGAATTTCACTCCCATATCAGACAGCTGTAGCCTGCTTCAGGGATCGCTACTATCTGGCGTCTCCGGCTCACACGTGCTGCTGTGTAGTCGAGTCTTAAGGCACTGCCAAACTTAGCGATCGCACCAGCTTTACGACAACGACTCGACCTGGCGAGATCGCTAGTGCGATCGCGATGTGATCGCTAGTTAGATTCCAAACACAACTCATCAGCGATCTGTGATTCCAAACACATCTCATCAGCGATCTGTATAACGACCTCTGCGGTCGTTGGGAAAACCTAGTCCCACCTGCGACGCTGGTGAAGTCGTTCATAAAGGGTGTCACACTCAGCGATTCAGGCTCACCAGCGGGACACCAACGACCAAAAAACGGCTCAGAACGTTCATAAGCGATCAGCGACATCTCAGCAGGGGCCACATCGCTGCTACATGTCACACACAGCTAAGTCGCTAACGAGATGCTACTGCGTCATAAATGGTGACGCAGTAGCGATCTCGTTAGCGATCTCGCTAGTGATCTCGCTTAGTGTGGCATACCCTTTAGTTGGGGCAGAGAACCTGCTGTCTTCTGCCCCCCGGATTCTGCTGCTGGGGCTTTAGTTCACCCACTCAGCCTCGGACTCCGGGGTCCGGTTTCTGGCGCTCAGAACTGTGGGTGAGTTCTGCTATAACTCCTGTCCCCCAGCTTGTCCCCAACACGTCCTTCTTCAACTTCTGCTCAGCCACTAACTAACTCCTCCCCCAGCCAGAATGTTCCAGAGGAGCTCTCCTGAAATCAGGTGTTAGAGCTCCCCATTCTGGTCCGGAGTAGGAAAATTGTTGTATGCTGTGTGTTACCTGTATAGGGGATCCTTCCATGCTTTCAGGCATGACATCACTCCCCCCTGGAGGGAGGCAAGGTCACTGTGGCAACCAAACTCCTGGGTGCCACATTCCCCCCTAGTACAATCCTGTACTCCGGGACTGAGGAAACATAAAAGAAAGCATATTATAACTACAGAATTTTAACAACAAATATATGAATTTGGCGAAGTCTTAAAATGGGGTGTCCTTTTCACCTCACAAAGTACAATATGAGGGACTTGTCTCAAACCCTCAACGTAGGCCTTGGGCAGTCTACAAGGCTTGGCTGGTCTCCCTTTTGGACCACATCTTCGGCCACGCCAGACGCCATTATGATAACTTTTTACAAACATTGTCATGGTCACTACGAGTCCAGTGACCCAATCGTCCAAATAATCAATGAAATGAGAATGCTCAAAAGTTCATACAGTAGTCTGTGTAGGCACATATTGTCAGGACTCTGAACATTTTTGATTACCTTTTGTGTATTACTGCCCTTTTCCAAGATGGCGTCTTTGGTCTCATGTGCACTGTGTCTTCCTGCTATATAACTCCACCCCACCTTTAGTCTGTGCTACAGTATTCTGCCTTGCATTCAGCTTCTGCCTTGCATCCAGCTTCTGACCTCTAGTGGCTCCCTGGCGTTGTACCTGCTCCTGTGAACCTGTTGGTGATCCTACTACTCTTCTCTGAGTTCCTGCTGCATACACCGGTTTCCAGTAATTCTCCTTCACCTGGCTGCTGGTGTTTACTTCCTTCTGCATTTGCTGGACATGTAAGCTGTTGCAGCTCTGCTCTGCTTAAACCTGAGACTATTACCCAGGCCTCCCTGGTTGAGCTAAGATGTTATTTGAACTGCCTTATAAGCATATCTACCTGTGCTTGGACTAAGCAAGGACTTATTTGTGTCAAGTATCCTCAAGTATATTTGTGCTTCATAGACTCTCTGCTTGATTGCATTTTCCTCTGAAGTTTCCTATAAGACTGTTAAGCTGCATTTAATATCTGCACCAAGTGCTGTGGACTTGAGCTTTGCTCTGTACCTGTTTGAATCACCGTGTGATAATATAGACTTTACCACTTATAAAACTGTGTCCTGTAGTTGTCTTGTTCCATGCAAAGAGTCTCCTGAGTTATCCCCTATAATCAAAATATAAAACACACTGGCGCTAACTACAGAAATATGTTGGAATGACCAAAGAAGTGTGAAGAGGCTGCTGGAGTTGAGTTAGCTGCTGTGCTAATGCTAACTCTAAAGTACCCAAGGGATGGTGTACATAAATAGGAAACATAAAAAATAACTACCTGCGCCTCAACACCAATAAAGCATAAAGAGATGTCCCCATAAAGTGAAAAGACTCCTGGATAAATAGCGATGCAAATGTGACAGGGTTAATAAGCTGGCATACATACAAATATTGGTGTAGAACACTTACTGTCACAACAGCAGAGGGCTAGATTGAGGAGAAAGATGTCCTGGCTCAGTAGGAATGATGGTCGGGCCGCGCGCCCAGAACAAACAGGCCAGATGTAACGGAGCAGGGAGCGTCCTCCCTGTTGCTGGAGCAGTTCGGCTAGACTGGGAAGCGCAGAGTCCGGAAGTAGCGCGGCGTCCTCAGGCCACGAGGCGCCGCTAGTACGAGACGGACAGGACGGGAGCGGGACAAAAAATAGGTGACGTCACCGTGGTACCGTAGTACAGGAGGCAGGAAGGATCAAAAAGCGTTCCAACGCGTTTCGAATGTGCACAGACTTTCTTCGTCAGGGACGAATTTTTGTATATATCCCCTATAATCATTACAGGATACTCTAGCCAAAAAAGAGGAGACTGCTGGAACAATGACTGCAGAAGGCAGATTAGAGCAGGTGTTCTCCATAATTAGATCACTGCAGAAAGATGTGGAAGATCTGCAAAAGAAGTTTGGAAGCTTTGAACGCAATGATCAAGTGTTGGGACAAACTCTGCAGGACTTAAGCACTCGCATGGCAGCCCAGGAAAACAAACTTGCTGGCATAGAGTCCCAGTATGGACAGGCTTTTCAGGACATAAGCACACAAATAGCGGCACAGCGTTCTGGGCCACCAGCTAGCCCACCTAAGTTGCCCCCATTCAGATTTAATGGTGATCGCGACAAATTTCGTGGCTTTGTCAATCAATGTATGCTATATTTTGATGTGCATGCTGAACGTTTCCTTAATGATAGATCTAAAGTATTGTGTGTAATAGTGCTGCTGACCGCACGAGCGCTCGCCTGGGCGAATCCGATGATTGAGTCTTGTGACCCGCGGTTAAATAATTTGGATGATTTCTTGACCGCTATGGCATTAATGTTTGATGATTCTAATCGGTATGCAACTGCTGAATCTGCTTTATTGTCTTTACGACAGGCTAAACGTTCTGTTATTGAGTATGCTACCGAATTCAGGAGATTAACATTAGATACCAATTGGGACAGTTATGCACAATTGCCTATTTTTAAATGGGCTCTGTCTAGCATTGCAAAAGATGAATTAGCTCGCTCTGAATCACCACAAGAGCTAGAGACATTTATGCAGCATTGTGTGCGCATTGACATTCGCCTTACTGAGCGTAGGCAGGAGAAGTTTGCTGCCTTTAACCGTATCTCTAACTTTTCCCTTCCTTCCAAAGAGCCTGCAGGTAAAACATCTCTGGAGGTGGAGGAGGTGCCCATGCAAATTGATTCTGTTCAGAGGCACGAGAGTAATGAGCGCCGGGAGCATCGACTTCGTGAAAGTCTATGTTTCTACTGTGGCCAGTCTGACCACTTTTTAATCAACTGTCCCAAGTGTCCCAAGTGGCCTAACAAGGTGCTAGCAGCGGTAGGAGAGTATGACTACTGTGATGATTAATCTGACATCTCTGAATGTAGCCTGCCTTTAAACGCTGTATTCCATTCACTTTCTATGACTTAACCACCCAAGGAGCTGAATGAAAAGAACTCTCACTGTTTCTCCCTATTAAGATCCTGTGTTCTGGACAGTGGATTTCCAGTGCAGCTATGATTGACTCTGGTGCAGGTGGCAATTTTATGGATATCGCATTTGTCAAGGAACATGGTACTGAAATTCAGCAAAGAGCCTCTCCAATTACCATGGAAACAGTGAATGGGTCCCCTTTAATCTCCGGGCCTGTGGATCAGGAGACCGCACCCCTTGAGATTTTGTTGGAGCCTAATCATCAGGAGCGACCTCTTTCTTGCTAATTTCTTCTCCTCATTTTCCTGTGATTTTAGGCATCCCTTGGCTGCGTTCTCAGAATCCAACTATCAACTGGGAGACCGAGGAGATTATCTTTCCAACAAGGAGCAACCCAGTATCAACTGAAGTTGTCCCTGAGTCCACGGCTACGGAACCACCTGTACAGGTATTTACTTTACTTTACCTTCAGCATATATAGAGTTCTCTGACATCTGTGACCAGAAGAATGCAGATCAGCTTTCTCCACACAGGCATTATGATTGTCCCATTGAGCTGCTTCCTGGGGCAGCTATTCCTTTTGGCACCGTATACCCTTTGGCGGCACCTGAGATCCAAGCCTTAAAGGAGTATATTGATGAAAACCTGGCCAAAGGCTTCATACATCCTTCTTCCTCACCAGCAGGGGCACCTATATATTTTGTAAAGAAGAAGGATGGGACCCTGAGACCCTGTGTAGACTATTGGGAACTCAATAAGGTAACCATACGAAACCGTTACCCTTTGCCTCTGATTCTCGAATTACTGGAAAGAGTCCACCATGCTAAGGTGTTCTCTAAACTGGATCTTCGTGAGGCTTATAATTTGGTGCGTATTCGTCCAGGGGATGAGTGGAAGACAGCATTCAGATGCCGGTATGGACACTTTGAATCTCTCGTGATGCCCTTCGGCCTTTGTAACGCCCCTGCAACGTTTCAACACCTTGCTAATGACATCTTCAGAGATTTGTTGGATCAGTTTGTGGTGATCTATTTGGACGATATTTTAATCTTTTCTGACTCTCTACAGGAACATGAAGAACATGTCAAAGCGGTTTTAAGGCGTCTGAAAGAGAACCATCTGTATATCAAGCCGGAGAAATGCGAGTTCCATCGTTCTGAGATACAGTTCTTAGGTTATATCATCTCTCCTCAGGGGCTGAACATGGAATCTGGTAAGATTCAGGCTACCCTTGACTGGCTGGTACCCAAGAAGGTTAAGGAGGTCCAACGTTTTATTGGTTTTGCATATTTCTACAGACGTTTCATTCAAAATTTTTCTGATATTGTCCGTCCCATTACTTCCTTGACAAAGAAGGAAAAGCCTTTTAAGTGGTCTTCACAGGCTCAAGAAGCTTTTGATCAGCTTAAGATCTGTTTCACCTCAGCACTGCTGTTGATACACCCAGATCCAACACTGTCTTTCATTGTGGAGGTGGATGCTTCTGATAATGCTTTTGGGGCTATTCTCTCCCAAAGAACTGGAGAGAAGGGGCTTCTACATCCTTGTGCTTTCTTTTCCCGTAGACTAACCTCAGCAGAGAAGAATTACGATGTGGGAGACAAGGAATTGCTGGCTATTATTGTGGCATTCAAGGAATGGAGGCATCATCTGCAAGGAGCTGCACAACTGATCGTAGTGCTAACTGACCATCGCAATTTAGAGTTCCTTAGATCCGCTAGATGTCTTTCTCCTCGTCAGGCTCGTTGGAATTTATTTTTAAATCAATTTTATTTTGTTATCTCGTACCGTCCAGGTTCTCTAAATGGGAAGGCTGATGCTTTATTCTGAATCCATGCTGCGGATTCCGTACCTGGAGCCCCGTCCAAGACCATTCTATCTGATGCCAATTTCATCGGAGTTATCCACGATCAAGACTTGTGGAATGAGTGCAGGGAGGCTTATGACGGTGATGTATTTCTGGCCAACCCATCTGTTGATATTAATCTTGTCTTTAAGGGTGGCATGTGGTTCAGAGATCGACGTATCTACGTCCCTGAAGCCATCCATCTGCAGAACCTCAAGCTGGTACATGACTCCAAGTTGGCTGGTCACTGGGGGGTACAGAAGACACAAGAGTTCCTAAGTCGATTTTTCTGGTGGCCAACTTGCCTGATGGATACCAAGGACTATGTTCTCTTGCGAGATATGTGCTCGTTGCAAGACTCCTCATGTGGCACCTACGGGTCTTCTGCAACCATTACCTGTTCCGTCCCGCCCTTGGGGGTCTATATCAATGGACTTTATTGTAGAGCTGCCTACATCGGGGGGCATGAATACGATCTTGGTGGTAGTTGATCGCCTGACTAAAGCTGCTCATTTTGTTCTATGCACCGGCCTCCCCTCAGCTAAGGATACAGTGAACTTGGTTATACAGAATGTCTTTCGGCTGCATGGGGTCCCGGATGAGATCATCTCTGACCGTGGAGTACAATTCACTTCAAGATTCTGGAAGGGGTTTTGCTCTCCACTCAATATTAATGTCTGTCTCTCTTCCGCTTACCATCCCCAGACAAATGGTCAGACTGAGCGTACCAACCAGATGCTGGAACAATATCTAAGATGCTATGTCAGCCATCTCCAGGATGATTGGTTGGAGTTGCTACCGTTAGCCAAATTTTCATACAACAATACTCAGAGCGCCTCCACTAAGTTTA
>JARQOD010000006.1:282220401-282247562 GCA_033576555.1 Oophaga sylvatica | reverse complement strand
CTTTTAGGGATGTTGGGGCAGAGGGCGCACAGACGGGACATCACCCGCCTCTCTACCAATGCCCAAAAAACCAGAAGCTCCCGGGGTGGAGCGGGGGGAAAATTTGAATGGGGGGCCCAGAAGCGGGGGGGGGCCCCCGGGGCGCTGCCACGGCACAGAGCCCCCATATACCCTTTGTCTCAGGGAGGGGGCCCCCCCCCCTGCCGGGGCCCGGCATTCCCGGGGCCAGCGACCCGGCCCGGGGGGGGGTACACCCGGGAGGGAGGGAAAAACCTATGTTGGGTTTTGGCGGATTCAGCGCTGAAAAGGGGGGAATTTGGGGAAAATGGGAGGAAAGGGGGCAAAGCATCCTTTTGGGCAACCTTTTCATGGGGGGAAAGGATAAAAAATACTTTGAAACCCGGCAGGTTCTTTTAATAAGGGGGTAGATCCCCTACTTTTTGGGGACACCCGGGCCTTTTTTCGAAAATTGACCCAGCCCCTAAACTCTTTCGAAGCCCCTCCACGGGGCAAGCGACCCCTTGGGAATTGGCCAATTCCCCGGGTGTCCTTTTTTACGGGCCCGTTCAAAGGGGAAAAACGTGGGGGAGAACATGAAGAAGGAAGGAAATTTTGTCCCATAGTTGACAATGCTGTTCCTGTTTTTTAATCGATTCTTTACCATCTGGGGGGTACTCGAAAATCACCAAACATGGTCAAAAAACCCCCTGCCCAATCCCCTTTGGCTATTGCCCACAACCCCTTTTCCCTGTTGCCCAAAAGGGCTCTGGTAAACCCTCACTGCTGCTGTGTGCGGGAACCTCTTACAAAGGGTTTTTTTTTTACCAAAGGTTTTTTTTTTGCTTGCCTTTTACTCTGGGTTCTCTTGGGCATGATTTCTGAAATTTTCCCTTTTATACGGGAAAAGGATGCTGGCCAACCTATCATCACCTTCATAATTTTGAATGCGGGGGCCCCTTTTTAGGATCTGCAAGACATAGTCACACTTTGGGGGCCAATGTTCCGGTTCAATGATGCATGCCAGGGTGGGGGGAGCACTTTCTGCCAAAATCCACATCCCTCCAGTATCACAAACCCGGGACCTGACCTTGGCAAGCCAACATTTTCCTTTGCCCCCTGAGAAGCATCCTCCTCCCCAAAAATAATTACCCCCTCTTCCTCCCTCCTCCTTTTCTTCCTCCACCCGTCCAGGACAGTTCCCTGACAGACAATGGCTGACTATCATCAGGCTTCCCTCCTCCTCTTTCTCCTCCGCTGCAGAACCCTCTGCGTCCATGTTTGAAATGATACCAATCCCAATAAGGGGGATGCCCCATCCTTATTGATGGCGTCGTCGGCGCTTACCAGCCGTGTGCATTCCTCAAAACACTGAAGGACTTACCGAGGTCTTTCAGCTTGACCACTCACACCCCCGACAACTCGATGTCTCCCCCTCAAACTGCCTGCCGTGTATCCTCCCAAAAATGCATTACAGCCGCCTCTTTTCGCACCGCCTCTTAACCATTTTGCCATGGGGAGTTGCACCTTTTTTGCAACTCTATAAATTGGCGGTGTTTGGGGGGAGGTGGAGCGATCGCTGCAACCTCTGCATATGGACTGGAGCCCAACGCGGTGCCCGATGTGCGGCACAGTTTTTGGGCACCTTATGGAGCAGGGCGGGTAAACTCCAATAATTATTTATAAAGCACTGCACCCCCCGGGTTTCCCTAGGTGCGAGCCAGGCATGGAATGTGTCTGAGTTTTGCCAGGGCTATGGCCGCCACAAAATTCCCTGCTTTAAACACTGACTGCCTTGCCGGGCTCAAGATCTAGCGGGCCCCAGCCATGACACATTTTCTCGTCTAAGTAGCGCCAGTACCTCCCCCCGCGGTGTCTTTTTGGGCGCCCAAAGACATCATCTTTAAAACATAAGCATGAGAGAAAGATAAGAGGGGTTAAATCAAATGGGGTGTCAATAATAATAGTCCCATCCTTGGGAAATATATTGAAAAATATAAACCATTTTATTTTGAAATTATTTTATACAAAAAAACCAGGGCAACAATGACATGGGAAAAAGTCACAAACATTCAAAATACAAAATGTAAAATACCAATTTGCAGCAGGAGGATAGTGGAATTTTACCCACATTGGGTGGGGGCGAACACAAAATTTTTATAATTGTGAAAATATGGGTCCAAGGCGAGGATAACCAAATATATACAGAGAACCAAATAATTAAAGAGCCTGGAACGCCCAAGATCAACAGGTTTTTAACAATGAAATGAATTTGTAGGGAGACAATGCTGCAATTACTACTAAAACATGGCAATCCCCTCTGCACGTGCTACATCCACCAGCTATTTTTAAAACACATCACCCTTTTCGATCCAGTTTGGGGACGCCAATGTGAGCATATAAACTCACAGTATGAACAAAATTTTAAAATTTAAATTTTGGACATGGTACTGAATCACAATTGCGATCAAGTTAGTGGCGCTAAATATCCAGACCCAAAGGGAAGTACTTAATAACAATTTGGGCATAAGGTTACCTTGCCAATGGGGGTTTTCGCGTCCCCGGGTCTCACGGGGAGGTGTGGGGACACGAACACACCAATTTGGGAAAGGGAACCCTTATGACCACATTATTATTAAGTCTTACTTTGGGTCTGGAAATATAGCGCCAATAACTTTTTTTTGCAATTGTTGATTCATACCATGTACAGATTTAATTTAATTTTGTTACATACTGTGCGTATTATATGCTCACATTGAGCGTCACCAACTGGATCGCAAATTTTGATGTTTTGAAAAATTTGCGGTATTGTAGCCACAGTTTCATAGTGGATCTGCCATGCTTTAGTAGTAAAAGCAGCACTGTCTGCTACACACTACATTTCCTTGTTCAAACCTGTTGATCTTGGGGGTTCCAGGGTCTTTAATATTTGGTCTCTCTGTAAAATATTTGGGTTTTCCTCGCCTTGGACCACTAATTTCACAATTAGGGCCGGCGTCAACACACAACTCAAAAATCGTCCGTTTTAGTTGGTCGATTGTCGCGATCAAAATGCAAACATCACACATCCTTTCGGCTCCGATTTCCTTCAAAATGCGATTTAGTCGCATGTGTGGTACCTTTTTAACATCCGATTTTCATCCGACTTGCGAGAATTTCTCGCAGACTTGCAAAACTGACATATAATAGGATCCAAAAGAATAGTAATTAAATAACAAAAGAAAGAATAGATATATACACATAGAATACATATATATATATAATATATAAATATATATAAAATATATACTAGCTGAAATACCCGGCTTCGCCCGGGTTAATGTACTTAACTGTGCCCCATCAGGATAGCAACATAGAAAGGGGCAAAGCTGTGGCTGCTACTATAATAATTCCCCCACATACATTTAGGGTGACTTACATCAGTCATACACCAACTTTGGGCCAAGCATAGTAAACTGAAATCCTATTACCCCCACTAGCTTTCTTATACTGACAATGTCCTCTGTTGCCTATAGTAACCAAACAGAGCCATATAATGACCTATGGCAAAAATAAAGCTGAGCTGTAAATTGGTGCTATGGGCCCACCCTGAAATCCCCAGCCAACAGAAAACATTCCCTCTGGCATTTATATTTTACCCACACATACAAATAATATACAGCTCATGTGACTGCCCATCTGTCTTTTTTCCCCCTATAGGGAAAATTTATAACAAATTGGGCCCTTGCAGTTTGCTGGTTATAATCAGATATTTTTTTTTAAAAGATAAAAATCCCAGACGTGTGGGGTGTTTTTAATGCGGAAATTTTTAAAACACGTGGGGTTTAAAATGTCGACTCACAAACACAGCCTATATCTCCCGGGGGTCGAGCGTGCGGGGGGCAAAATGTCAGCCCGAAAATTGCAGATTCAATGCCGGACAAAACACACAACATTCACCCTTTCTCCCCATTAGTAGATAGGGCCAAAATTTTTTGGCAAATTTGGAACGTGCGGGGGTTAAAATTTCCATTAAACACAAGCCTATGATGCTCCTGGGTTGAGATGGGCGGGCATGAAAAATTTCAGGCCCGAAGTACAACGGGCAGATTCCATCCCGGGCAAAATTATTTGCCGATTTGGGAAATTGCGGGGGGTAAAATTTAACTCAAAACCTAGCCTAGACGCTCCGGGGTCGAGACGTGCGGGTGGGGCAAAATTTATCCCTGTAAAAGCAGATTCCTTGCCGGACATACACACAAGCATTAAAGTTTTTCTCCCCATTATGTAGATGGGGCCAAAATTTTTTTTGGCGTTTTTGGAACGCGCGGGGTTAAAATTTCGATTCAAAATAAGCCTGGGATGCTTTCGGGGTCGATACCTGCGGGCGTGAAAAATTTTCATCCCCAAAAAAAAAAAAAAAAAAAAAAAAAAAAAAGTGCGACGGTGCGGATTCAATCCCGGACAAACTTACCTAACATACATACACACATACTTTACTTTTCAGCTTTATAATAGATATAAATATATGTCATTGTGCCCATATATATATATATATACGAATCTTTTAAGTTCTTACATTTCTACATACTTAATAGCGTAATTCAATTCCGCTTTTGTGAAATCACAGAAAACCGAAAATGAAAAAGATACTTGTTTCCACACAGTTTAAAAAAAGTCATTTCCTTATTTTTTTATATATGGTTGGAACTTACAATTACATGAGTGTATTTGTACAAAATTTCAGACATGTAGGGGTTAAAATTTAAAGGTGTAAATTCTTTGAAAAAAAAGCCCTGGGCCCCCGCTGTAAATTTTTTCCACCAACAGCCAAAACAAGCGAGTGGGGGCAGATAAAAAAAGCCTAGGGGGTACATTTTTTGTGCCCCCCTGCTACTAACATCTGCCCCCAGACAAAACCCCGAAAGGGCAAATCAAAAAATAAATTCGCCCTTTCTGCAAATTTGCCCCGTCTATTTCCCATTGCCCTGTACGGTGGCGAATGGGGTTTAAAAAGGCTTAATGCACCTATATTGAAAGGTGACCTAAACAGGGGTTTAATTGAGGGGCGGGCAATTAGACAACTATAATTATTAAACCCATGAAGTTAATAAAAAAGCCAAACACACTTTAAGAATAAATAATTTTAATGAAATCAAAACACATATTTTTGACCATCTTTTTTTTCACTCTTTAAACCTTCGAAAACCCCTTTTTCTTCTAAAGTCATGTCACTGAAGAGAAAGTGGCAATAAATCAATTAAGCCTCCTTCATGAATCTATCGCTCCTTTCACTGGGAGAGTAACTGAACATTACATGGGGTTACTACTAATTGGAGAACAGCATTAGCTCTCTGCAAGCTGTAACCTGTTTAACTCCATTCAGATGGATAGCACCGTGGGTAACCTGACTGTACATCGGAATTGGTAAGAAATAAGATGGCTTTTTTTATTTAATTTTATCACAGGAAATGTTTTTAACAGGAAAATAAAATATGTCAAAAACTGTGTGATATTTCATTAAACTTATTTATTTATTAAACATGTGTGTTTTGATTTTTTGTATCATAACAATAGGAATACTAATTGATAGTTGTACTAATAGACAGCTCTCAATTATTAACCTGCCTTAATGTCTACCTTTCATACTAAGGTGAACATTAACCACTTTAATTTAACCCATTTGCCACCGCTACGGCAATTGGAATAGACGTGCAAAGATGGCCAGAAAGGGCGAATCTAATTGAGATTTGCCCTTTCTGGGGTGTCTGGGGGCAGATGTTTAGTAGCCAGGGGGGGCACAAAAAAATGTACCCTCCCTAGGCTATTATTATCTGCCCCCACTCCTGCTTTGTACTGTCTGGTGGAGAAAATACAGCGTGAGCCCACTCATTTTTTTTCAAAACCAATTTACAAACCTTTTAATTAACCTACATTCTGAAAATTTGCACAAAATACACATATGTAAGTGTAATTTCAAGCATATATCAAAATACAGGCAAGGACATTGTTTAACTGTGTGAAAACAAATGTAAGTCATTTCATGTCGGCTCTCTGTGATTTCACAAAAGCATCAATTGAAATTAGCGGCTATCTACAGTATGTAGAAGTGTAAGAACAATAAATATATGATATGAATGTGTCACAATGACATATAGAAATCTAAAATATATGTATTCTATGTCGTGATATCATTCTTTCGATTCTATTATAAAAGCTGTCAGTGGATTTTTACACAGAATAGCGGGATGAATTGCCGCTTTTTCTAAAGGACAACCGATGCGATTTAATCGCAGTCACACGTGCGGTCCGTTTGTAATCCGATATTTTCATCCTCCCCATAGCCTTGCATTGGAGATAGAGAGCCCCACATCGGTGACAATCACAACATGCTAGCGAATGCACATGGTTAGCCTTTTAGAAACGGACCACAAAAAAACTAGCAACTGCGGAGCAGCTCCATAGATTAACATAGGGCAGACTGCAATTCGAAATTTCATCGTATTTGCAGACGTCCGATTCTGTCGGCCGAGTGTTGACCGCCGGCCCTAAACAAATTTTGTGTTCGGCACTCCACTTCCCATGTGGTACATCACTATCCTCCCTGCTGCTAATTGGTATTTTACATTTTGTATTTTGATATGTTTGTGACTGTTCCAGGTCATTTGTGTCCTGGTTTTTTTGTAAAATAATTTCCTATTACAAATGATTTATTAGTTTTCAATATACTCCAGGATGTGACTTAATTCTTATTGATACACCATTAGATTTTAATCCCTCATATCTTTCTCTCATGCTCCATATAGTCAATGAGGTTATCTCATCTTATGAATGATGATGGTTGTCCATTTTCCTATCTATGTCTTTATCATTCTTTAAAACAGTCTGCTGACCCTTACCACTACTGTTCGATACTGGTGACACCTCGTGTGCAACACTGGGCAGCTGCAGATGGAGTGCTCGTGCGACGGCGCTCTGTCGTCGAACTTTCGCTTCTGGGAGGAGGTGGAGGTAGAAGGGTTGAACCCTGCCTGTCAACTATTGCCTATACCATGGGCTAGGCAGCACTGTCCCACCGCCGCGTCCCCCTGTGGACCCAGCACCACCACATTAACCCAGTGCGCAGTGATGGACACGTAACGGCCCTGGCCAGCCTACTGCCCATGCATCGTCGTGAGTGGCACCTTTCCACTCACTGATGTTTGAGTGCATGTACAATGCCGTCTTTTCCATGCAGTGGATGGCAGAAGGCTTTTCTAGCTAAGAAGAGCCGACAGGGTAGGTCCATAGACGTGGGACAGCGTGGCGCCCCATGAGCTCTCGGAATCCGCTGCGCTTATTTCAACCAAACTGACAATGCATCCTCTCTAATGAGAAGCGTATGGCAATGTCCGGGCGATCAATAGCCAATGTACGCGGATGAAGATAGTACTTCCTTGTCCTACTCAGATCTCTGCTAAGGTAAGCTGACTTGAAGCTGCATATGGGGGAACTAGCGGTGGGACATGCGGAACTGAGAGGGTGGTTTGTGATGAGATTGGTGTGGTGACGGTGATGGGCCTAGATGCAGTCTTTCATTGGAAAACCATATGGATTCCCTGACTGCTTGGGCCATGCGACGACACTCATCATTCATGCTGGTGTGTGCTAACTATGGCTTACAGTGGGGGAACGATGTAGCGTTGCGCAACCTTCATTCTTGAGCAGGTGCACTGTGTGGCTACCTGAGGTTTTTGTATCCGTCTAACGCTTTGCAAGTGCATGATGTTTGCATGTCCTAAGCATGCGACTGGTATTCAATTTTGGGAGTATTTTTACCTTCGCTAAAAGTCCTCCGCACTCTTACAGCTAACCTTTGCCATCATCAATATGATTATTATGGTCAAAATATAGCCACATCGCGCATAGTAGGAAAGAGTGCAGGTCGGCACTTTTTTGACCAAAATCCTATTGATGAGCAAAGGTTATCTGTAAAAGTCGAAGGCCCTTTAGCCGAGGGAAAATTCTCTGAAATTTTAAACACTATTCACTGCCATGCGTGGACGACTACAAAAACCTCAGTAGCACAAGTGAACCTGCCCTACGAAGGTAGCCAGCAACTCAACATCGCTTCCCACACTGTAAAGCCCACCGTAGTGTTGAGCGATATTGCTCGATATCTAAAAATATCGTAATCGAAATTGTATCGCCGATAGCACTCAATATCGTCGATATCCATTTCGATACGGAAGTCCATGTAAGTCTAGGAACAAAGTTTATATCGCAAACAAAAAAAAAAAAACCCTCTCTACGTTGTAAAACACAAAAAATACACACATAGAATACATATATAAAATAAATACAAGTCATTGTGCCATATATATACATATATTATATAGTTTTGATACACTTCAACATATAAAATAACTCAGATTCACTTCCGGGTATAGCCGTGACATACCCATGAAAGTCGACGGCACGGTGGCCGAGTACCCCCCCAAACCCTCTGGCTCTGTTGCGAGCTCAACTTGGGCGTCCACGAACAGGATCTGTAGCTCGCTATAAGGCGCGTCCTGTTCCGTGAAATAGAACTGTTTTGTTGCTTGAGAATTGCTAAAATCATCAGAGAAGTAATTTTGCCAATTTTTCCGCCCTATCCTGCGTCACGACGAGGCACTGGTGCAGAAGAAGGCGTGCTCTTCGTGGGTGTCACTCAGTGGCGCGAAAACGAATGGCCGAACCACTGTAAATGGTACAGCAATGTAAGATCGTGAGCCCCACAGCTCTTCCGTTCCGCCTGTCCTCATCCTCCTCAGTGTGGCGAACTAACACGAAGGTCCCCGCCTCCCTACAAAAGAGGGGGCCCCACTCCAGAGGCTAATTGACACATGTGACTTGCAGAGATGGCAAATGTGACACGAGCAGAAGTGTGAAGGGAGAGGAGCATCAGAAACAGAGCATCACTCCCCCCACGGAAGCGACCCGATGCCACGGAACCCTGTGGCACTCCGCCTGGAACCCGTCCTACGCTGCAAGAAGCGGCGATACCCTAAAGGCCTGGCCCGAACCGGAGGAGGGTCGCCAGAAGGAAGCCAGCTGGCCGTGCCCGAAAACTAAAAACTTGGAAGCGGCACCAATCCCCTTACCTGAAGTGTCTGTACCGGAAAGGTGATGGCACCCGTTCAGTAAGGAGTCCTTGCAAGTGATCCGGTTGACGTTGTCGCAGGGAGGCACCCGATCGTGCAAAAAAAAAAGCTGCACCGCAGAGCACCCCAATCCCGCTGTCCCCTGCTCCTGCTGTCGCTGAGAAAGAAGAAGCGACCACCCGTCCTCAAGGAGGAGGCCGCGCAGCACAAGCAGACACCTGCCTGTCCGAGCCCCCGACTTCATCATGTTCCAAAGCCGGCTCTTCCCTCCAACAGAGAGCACCGCCAGACTGGGGTCGCCAGGATAGCTGCCGCAAACCGGACACAGTAAGCTGCCAGTGGAGTGGTGTAACATGAGAATGCGGTGAGGAGAATTACAACCGGCGTCAGAGGAAGAGTGGCGACGTTGGGAGCGGGACGCAGAGCGACAAAGGGAGCAGCTAGAATCCCCAAAAACTTCCGCAACGATAACCTGGAGAAGGACCGGGGCAGATAAGGACCGATGAAAAAGATAAAGGAACCCTGTGGGAGCCGCGCGTAAGGGTCAGTACGGAGCTTAAAATTGAAAGGTGTTGGGCTTCATCAAGGAGGCTGACTTTATTTAGGAAGTTTTTGTGAACCGGCGGGACGTGGAGCTCACCTCCCAGAAGGACAAACCGGGGAGGGACCTTTGCCAGGAGACTTGGTGACTTACACCCGACACTGGGGTTACAATGGATGGTACGCCCTAAATGTTACCAGGCGCACCCCTTACTCCCAGTGTGTCAGGAACCTTGAGACCCTCGGAGCCTTCAGCCTCCCACATCCCAGCTCTGCAAAGTGCCCCACCCACGCCGTAAATCTCCCAACATCCCACATGGTCCTCCTCACAGCCCCCACTATGGACATGATAAGTATAGCTGTGGTCCCCGTACCCTGCGCCTGTTTAGGCCCCCAGGGTTCGTTCAATCCCGTGAAATGCTCCAGACCCAGGGGATGAAAGAGGTGCACAACAGACCCTGATATCGGTCAGACAATTGAACGTACAGGCCACACGACGTCATCAGGTCCTGTGGTCCTAGTGCCTCGGTGTATGGCAAGCATCAGAAGAGTCCAGGTGGTACCTGGAACACCCCTGCCAAAGAAATATAAATAACTCGGACAGGGTCCCTGTAATGTAAAATAGATAAATTGTTATGTACCCGGACGGGTGAATGTTAATAAAAGTTTATTTAATTAATAAAAAAAAAAACAACACAGTTTTCATTAACTTTTATTACAGTCTCAACCCTGCCCACGCCATCGATCTCCTGAACAAAAATGAAAAAAAAAAAAAATACCACCTGGACCGACGCAGCCATATAACGAGTGGTCCCACGATGATCAGCTCTGCCCATCAGAATCCGGCGCAGCACAGCTGATTACCGCTTCCCCGGCGGTGACAGTCATCGACTGTTTACGGCCGGGATTTACCCTGCAGTCACTGCAGTTATCTATCGCGAAAAACTGCATTGACCGCCAGGGAAAGATAATGGCGCCATCAAGAGTCCCAGGACGTGGCCCGCCGAGATCTATCTGCAGGTAAGTGCCGCTGACCTCCTTGACAGACCCCGACCGACGGACAATCACAGTGCAGTGACAAATCCGATACGGTAATCGATAAGACGAAAATATCGAAACAAATAATCGAAAGGCCGATAGAGCAATTATCGGCCATAGCCGAGTATTTGCATAATCGAATCCTCAACACTACCCACCGTTCTCACACCACCAGCAAGAAATGTTGAGGTGTGTCACAAGGATCAACAGCAGTCAGGAATCCAATATTTTATCCAAAGAAAGACTGACTCTAGGCCATCATCACCACCACCACCATCACCATCACCAACCCCTCTCAGTCCGCCATGGTCCAGCCTAGTTCCCGCCATAAGCAGCTCTCAAGTCCAGCTTGACTTGTCCTACTATGGGAAAACTTTTCAGGCTTTCACGCTGTGCTAATTGACCATCAGGCCAACTGTCCTACGCAACTCTTTTGTTTTTACACCGTTAATTGGACTTGCTACCCCACCGGCCTGCCAGATAACCGCAGCTGGCGATGGTCGATGCTGCTCGGATCCTCCTCCTCTTCTTGATGCTATTAGCAAGCGGCACCCTCTATCCCCCCATGGAGCCAATCCGGGTACAACAACTGGGTCATCCATCACTTTCCTCTTCAATTTCATCCGCACCTTCCTTTGTGTCATCGGTAAGTGGGTATAGTATCGGAAAGGGCACCTTTTTTTTCTCAGGGTCAGATTCGGGTCATAGACTGCGGGGGCAATTAAATGCTCGGGGTAAAATGTACCAGAAGAATCATATAGCAGTGGCGTGCTTTCAGTGCCTCCATGTCATATTCATTTTAAAACTGGGGGAATTCAATTGACTTGATAAGTTAGGGCATGGTATGTGAAAAGAGCTCCATTAGTAATCTGAAGTGTGGCCTGCTGCATCCTTCACTTTTGGTGTGGGAAGGACAAAAAGGGAAAGGTGTTTTTCCTGACCGGAGCCTGCACTGACGACTCATGCTTGCATTTTTTTGAAACTTCAGAAAAGGAGGCGATCGAGCTGGAGACTGTTTCGGCAATTAAGCCATAACCTTTCCTGATGCCCGGTTTTTAAAAGGGGTTTTTACCCTCCCAAAAAGGGAGCCTTCCAGGGCCCTTTTGGAGCCAGAGATGACGCAGGCTTTAACACCTCCTGCCTTAGGGGCTATTGTACTTTTGGGCAACTACCAGCAGATGCACCACCACCATCAGAAACGAGCTGGCCCCCCCACCACGTCTGCGGCCTCTTCACCCTACTTCCGCATGTTTTGGAAAATGTTTCCAGAATTACCAGTAGATAAATGGGGGGCTGTATCAGAAGCGTACAGCTGTACAGTGTAGGGAAAAAATTTAAATCTCCGTAATATTTCCAGAGTCACATACAGACGCTAACTCCGTATGGATTTGCCATAATACAAAAGGCAAAAAAAACGTACTGTATCAGAGGCGTACAGCTGTATACGGTGTAAAGGGGAAAATTTTAAAATTTTCCGTATATATAACCGGATCACACACAGAAAGCTCCTTAGATGTGGGTTTGGGCCTTAAACAAACCGCAGAAATACTGTACTGTTTTCAGAAGCTGTACAGCTGTATACAGTGTAGGGGAAAATTTAAAATCTCTTATATTTCCAATTTACACACGACCTCACTCAGTATGGGTTTGACAGTAATACAAAAAGCAAAAACTGACTGATCAGAGCGTATGCTGTATAAAGGTGTAGGGGAAAATTTAAATCTCCGTATATAATTCCGGGTTTACACACAGACGCTCATAGTATGGATTTTGACCCTTTAAAACAAACCGCGAAATTTCTTAAAATGTATCAGAAGCGTACAGCTGTATACAGTGTAGGGGAAATTTAATCTCTGTATATATTTCGAGTCACACACAGACGCCACTCAGTATGGGTTTGACAGTAATACATAAAGCAGAAAAATGGTACTGTAACGAAGCCCTACAGCTGTTTTACATTGTAGGGAAAATTTAATCTCTAAAATTCCCGGGAGTCAACACACAACGCCTCTCAGTATGGATTTGACATAATACAAACAGCAGAAAAACGGTACTGTATCAGAAGCGTACAGCTGTATACGCGTAGGGGAAAAATTTAAAACCCATATATATTTTCCCCCTCACCACAGACACTTCCTTCAGTATGGGTTTGATCGTAATACAAAAAGCAGAAAAACGGTACGTATCAGAAGCGTTTCAGCGTATCGGTGTAGGGGAAAATTAAATCTCTGTATATATTTCCAAATCCCCACACCGACCTCACTCGGTATGGATTTGACCTTTATACAAACCGCAGAAATACGGACGGGTTTTCAGAAACGTTTCAGCGTATACATGTAGGGGAAAATTTTTAAAACTCCGTATATATTTCCGGAGTCACACACAGACGCTCTCTCATATGGATTTGACTGTAATACAACGCAGAAATACAGGGACTGTATCAAAGCGTTTCAGCTGTATACGGTGTAAAGGGGAAAAAATTTTAAAACTCCGTATATATTTCCGGGGTCACCACAGTGCACACTCATGTGGATTTTACCGTAAGGGAAAAAGCAGAAAAACGGGACGTATCAGAAGCGTTTAAAGCTGATTACGGTTTTAGGGGAAAATTTAAATCTCCGTATATTTTTCCGGAGTCACACACAGACGTCACTCGAATGCGATTTTTTACCCGTAAACAAAAAGCAAATAACGGTACTGTAACAGAAGCGTACAGCTTTAAAACGGTGTAGGGGAAATAAATTTCTGTATATATTTTCCGAGTCACACACAAACCTCTCTCATATGGATTTGGGGCCGTAATACAAACAACAGAAAAATTCGGAACTGTATCAGAAGCGAACAACTGTATACTTGTAGGGGAAAATTTAAATCTCTGTAAATATCTCCGGAGTCACACACTGACGCTCCCCTCAGTATGGATTTTACCGTAATACAAAACAGCAGATATATGGGACTGTATTAGAAGCATACTTCTGTATACCCGTGTAGGGAAAAATTTAAATCTCTGTATATATTAACGGGGTCACCCACAGATATCAGGCATGTATTGTCCGTGATACTACCGGTACACGTAGGGGGTGAGGAGCGTACAGTTCTATAAGCTGTGAAAAAATGAACGGTCGGTAACTGTTTTCAGAAAATTTAAAAATAAAAGATTAGTGCTGTGTAAAAAGCAGTCTACACAGCAGTGTATACAACAAACAGCTATCAGGCAGCCAATTACCAGCGCGCTGCACACAAGAAAATCTCCCCCGTCACTGCACACTAACGTACAGCACAATTGCTACACACAAGCACATAAAACTTCTCTTTCCCGCCTAACTCCTCCCTAAATGATAAGCAGCAAATTTATCTCTAACAGCAAAACCCCTCCCTAGTGGTTAAGATCGGCAGAAGTAAAATGGAGGTCGGCGGTCAGGGCTTTTATAGACACTATGACGCCCCACAAAGCAAGCCAATCACTGCAATGCTTTCTCTAATATGGTGGTGGACGTTGCACATGTCATCTCATTGCCACAGTGTATGTCCTTTGCACATTTGGAAAAAAAAAAAAAGGCACCTGCAAGCTTCTGTGAAATCCGTCTTTGGCGCTCGTTTTGCCACCGCATGGCCGACCTCACTCTATGGTCAGGTTTGGTCTGCGAAACCCGACTTTGGGCGAAAGTCAGCGACTTATGAATCTGGCCGACCTGTTCACTCAACTCTAAAAAGAGAGTACAAGTTTCATCATTGCACATGTACAAAGTTTTCCACAAGTTACCCAAGGGTCACATCATACACCCTGAAATACACAATCATGAGGACATCACAAACACTTCGATGTTGCTACAAGAATATAGAGTACAAGTTTCACCATTGCAGAATGTGTAAGGGTATGTTTCCATGGTCAGGTGTACAGCCGCCAGCGTCAAACACGCAGCGTCCAGATGTTACAGCATAGTGGAGGGGATTTCATGAAACCCGTCTCCACTATGCGTATAAGACGCAGGCGACAGACCTGCGTAAACGGACAAGCGGCGCGTCTTTCAGATCGCAGCATGTCTATTTACCTGTGTGGCGACACTACGTCGCCGCAAGGTAATAATAACAGTACCTATACAGGGGTGCGGTGATTTGGATGTGTTTAATGAACACATCCGGATTCACCGCGCGTTCAGCAGGGGGTATGGCTTTGGGCGGAGCGAGGGTTTCGCTCTGTCCAAAGCGCATTGGTCCGGAACGTGGAACAATACCCCAAAGGTTTCAAAAAATTAGCCAAGGGTTTCCTCTCAACCAGCTGAAGATGCTGGAATCAGATATCACAATACACTGCAGTAATTACAAGAGTAGAGAGTACAAGTTTCACCATTGCACAATGTGCAAAGTTTAAAAAAATTAGCCAAGGGTCTCTCTCAGATCAGCTGAAAGATGCGATGATGGGGGATATCACAATACACTTAGCAGTTATTACTAGAGGTAGAGAGTACAAGTTTCACACCATCGCACAATGTGCAAATGTTTCAAAAAATTAATCAAGGGGTCTCTCTCAGACCAGCCGAAAGATGCCGTGATGGGGATATCACAACACACTTAGTAGTTATTACAAGAGGTAGAGAGTACAAGTTTCACCATTGCACAATGTGCAAAGGTTTCAAAAAGTAAAAACAATACCACATGGGTTATACATAGATGAAAACTAAGTACTTTACCTGCAGTAGCAGGAGGAGAAGGACTTGATTTCCTGAGCAAAATGGTTTTGGATTTAAAGGATGGATGTTAAGACAACTTCCAAAAAAAACCCATTTGGCCTGCATTTCCATAATGTTGCTGTCATCCGTAGGGCTTACAAAGTTGGAAGAAATACAGTGTTACACTTGGTCCCCGT
Source organism: Oophaga sylvatica (assembly GCA_033576555.1). Taxonomy (NCBI): domain Eukaryota; kingdom Metazoa; phylum Chordata; class Amphibia; order Anura; family Dendrobatidae; genus Oophaga; species Oophaga sylvatica. The sequence goes on along the minus strand of JARQOD010000006.1, from coordinate 282,232,016 downwards.
GCTGGCTCTGCACTCCGTCCTGGTCACTCACCTTCTGCTCTGCATAGCTGTCCCCTTGCAGCAGCCTGTGCACAGGCTGGAGTCTCCTTCTCTCTCTGCTTCCCAGCGTCCTGCTTCATCCCCCAGTTCCTGGCAAGCTGCAGCAGGCCTCCAGGAAGAATGTTTAGGATGCGAGGCCGTCCTCACCGTAATTTCTTAAAGGGACAGCGTGCATTTTTTTTGAAAATGTCAATCAACCAATGGCAGCGCACTGATTACTATAAATCTGGTCACTCCACCATAGGGGGAGTGCCGGAGCAACATGTTTTACCATTGCTACATCCGGTTCTGACTCTTATCTGTCTGCGCTGCTTTAGCAGTCTCTGTGCTTCGCTCATTCTATTTGTCTCCACAGATCATTGGTATCCTGTACCTGGCTATCCCTGCCAAACTCTGCTATAACTTGTGCAAGTGTCATCCATTTCCGCCATCAGCCATCCGAATCCGTGGACTGTGACAAGGTTACTGGAGCCAGCCTGCTACCATCTACCCTGAACCAGGACCTTCCTCACCTGCGGTTTCTGCTATCATATCTGTTACCCCCTTTTGGTCCCTCTGGGACAGCTGCCACGTGCCTGGGGTCTAACTGGAGGTAGCACCTGTGTCCTCCGGGTATTCCATTCTGGTCCTTGTTCGAGGGGCCTTACTACGGGTACCCGGGGCTCACTAGTTACGCCCCCTTCGGAGCCCCCCGGACGGCGGTCTCGAGGTTCCACTTCAAAAATAAAAGACGATTGTGAACTCCCCCCCACCTTCTGTATCCGCTTCCATTCGTTACATACAACCCTTGTTTAAGTTTAGAAGAATCAGCCTGTCTGTATTTTCCGTTGACAGGCGTGTGAGCCTATCCTTTATGATTGCACCTGCTGAACTAAAAACCCACTCAGACAACACACTCTTTGGCAGGGCATGGTAGCACCACCAAGGCGTACAAGGAGAGGTCGGGCCAAGAGTGCAACTTGGACAACCAATAGTTAAAGGGCACTGAAAAATCAGGAAGGATGCTGTTATGGTCACTTAAGTATTCCTTTAACATCTTGGTCAACTTCTCCCTCATCGTCATAGTTACACCCACAGATAGCCCTTGCTGATGGGACGGTCTCATGAAAATGGCCCAGTTGGTGGACATTCCCCCCACCTAAGTTGCACCTGGTGTAATCCTTGTGGTCGAAAAGAGCTGGTATCTCTGCCACCAGCATTGTCTGAGGGTAATCTTTTGAGCAAGTCTTCCACTACAGCCCTGTGGCATTCATGCCCTGAAAATGGCTTGTCTGCCTCCCGACATTAGATAAGCAAATTACTCCCTTGTCCCCGTGAGTCAAGAAAGGTGCAGAGAAATGTTTTTCCACGCGAGAGTCTTGGGGAAAGGCATCAGGACATGAACTCTGCCATGTGTGGCAGACTACTAAGTGTCCAAATGTCCAGTGTGCTCACCAGGAAGAACAGTAAACCTCCTCTCCTCCTCACAACACATAGCCTCCTACTCTTCAGGCCATCCATGCTGGACAAGCATGAAGCTGGGATTGAGAGTCACCTCTGTAGCGCAGACCAAAAAATCCTGCTCCTTCTCTTTGCTCCTCCTCCTGTTCCTCATCATCACCCAATGTGGCCTCAGAATTCTGTGCGAGGCTGGGCTGTGTGGTATCAGCCACTGTAAAATTTTGCTCCATAGCCACCTGCTTGGCATTCAAAGCTTCCTCTTTAAGATTCTGCAGAAAACATTGTAATAGACAAAGCAGTGGGGATGGTTACGCTCATAATAACGTCATCAGCGCTCACCATCTTGGTGCAGTACTCAAAGTTTGAAGAACCTCACATAGGTCAACGATCCACACCCACTCGGCAGTTGTTATATGTGGGGGCTGAGTGTTACTCTGAAGGGCATTGAGAAGCTGGAATTCAGAGACTGTCCTCTGCTGCTCAATAATCCTTGCCAACATATGGAATGTCGAACTCCAGTGTGTGGAGGGGTCATAAATCAGTTTGTGACAATGCAAATTAAAAGGCTGCTGCAGCGAAGCTATACCAGGGAAAGCCTGAGATGGATTTCAGAAATGTGTGCGACATGGCACACCTTGGCAAGTAGGTCAGGCAAGTCAAAGTATGTTTTTTAAAACAGCGGTACAACGTAGTTCAGCACTTGGGCCATGCATGGAATATGTACCAGCTTGCTGAGCTTTAAAGTCACCACCAAGTTATGCATATTATCACACACAACCAGACCTGGTTCATGGTTCAGCGGGTAGAGCCACTGATCGGTCTGTTCTTTATCTCTTTCAACAGCTTGACTGCGTTGTGAACTTTATCACCTAAACAGATGAGTTTCAGCAGAGCGTGCTGTCACTTCGCCAAGGCAGTGTAGCAGATTTCACAGCTGGGGAGGGAAGGGGAGGCTAGTTCCACTGAGGATGATGAGGAGGAGGAGAGATAGGAACTGGAATACTAGGAGATTGAAACCCAGATGGAAGTTCGGCCCATTATTCTTGGTGTGGGTAAGATGTGTAATGTCCCAGCCTCTGACTCTGTACCAGACTCCACCAGGTTATCCCAGTGTGCCATCAGTGAAGTGAAATGTATCATCCCTGTCCACAAGAACTAGGCTCTGTGGAACAGTTGACCAAGTTCTAACTTTAATAGACCTCTTCTTTCTTGTTTTTTGCTACGGATCCATCCCTCTCTGCACTGCTGTGCTCACTAGCGTTCACCATGCCAGATTGGATCAGTAGCCTCATGATCGACCACGTCGTCTTCCAATTTCTCAATCTTATCCTTTTTCTGAGCTGCGATTTGAGTCTGACCTGATGGCAACTGTGCCTCATGATTATCCTTCACCTCTTCGGACATTAATTGACCTTCCCAATGTGGCTTTATCCTGTCTGTGGGTGCTCAAATGTTTGGGCTTCACTGCACTCCACCTCCTCATGACCCTTAATGATGCACATTGAGAGGCCTACAAATTACATTGGAACGTAAACAGTTCCTCAGAGTAGCCAGTGTTGGGGTCATAGTCTGCTGGGACTCTTGATGGTGGGAGGAGAAGGACCACGTGGAGGATTCAGAGGCCCAACCTCTTGGCTACTGAGACTAGACCATGTGGAAGACTTGCTGTTTGTCAACACACTGAAGCCTTTGTCTGCCATCCAACCCAAAACATCCTCCTACTTGTCTGGGTTCCTTAATGATGTAGCGCACTGACAAAATTTGACAGGAACCTAGAACGAGATACAGTCACCTTCGGATCTGCCACATGGTCATGGTGGGCACCACCATATCCACGTACCTTAACGTCACACTTTCGCATCTTGAATTCATTATGCTTATGAAACCAAAAAACACAGGGTTTATTTTTCACAAGTACCCTTACAAAGTTCTTATGTACAAATTCACTGCATCTAGCAATGTGTGGCTATTTATTTTTTAGATTATCTTGCTGACACACTCCAAATGCGGAGTAATGAAGGTTATTGCCACTAATAAATTGTCACGTATGATTATCTCTACCCAAATTGCGCCAGACACACATCTGCTAAAGATACGCTATTTTTAGAACAATAGAAAATTAAGATTTTTTTAAATCGGCTTGCTGGCACACTGCAAATGCAGAGTAATGAAGATTATTGCTCCTGCTAAATTGTCACGTAAGATTATCTGTACACTGCTTTCACTCTCCCTACGCTCTCACTATGCAGTTTCTGGCTGCAAAGTGCGCAAGATGGCACCAGCAGCGTTTAAATAGTCCCTATGATGCTGCAAGGCCAGCCAGTATATTTATGGAATTAATATTTTTTTTTGCTCTTTATTTTGTGTTTTTTAATATATACAGCTCTGGCAAAATTTAAGAGACCACTGCAAAATTTTCAGTTTGTCTGATTTTTCTCTTTATAGATATATTTTTGAGTAAAATGTGAATTTCTCTTTGATTCTATAAACTACTGATATGTCTCCAAATTTCCAAGCAATACATTTTGTATTTATTTTCAGAAAATGAGAAATGGTCAAAATCACCAAAAAATGCAGTGCTTGCAGACCTCAAATATTGCTAAGAAAACAAGGTCATAATTAGAGTTGAGCGATACTTTCCGATATCCAAAAGTATCGGAATCGGAATAGTATCGCCGATACCCCAAAAATATCGGCGATACCCGATACCGATACCGGAAATCCAATGTAAGTCTATGGGAACAAAATATCGGAATTAAAAAAACCCATTCTTGCCTTGTTGGTTAATTGTACATGAAGGAAAACAACAAAGAGTAATGTAGAATGTATTGGGGAAGGTTGAGGAGACATTAAAGGCATAGATGTTTAACCCAATCAAATGGAATAGCATAAATATTTTTTTTTTAAAGATGTTCGGATTGACGAAGAAATTGACAATGTTGTTAACATTTTTTCTATTTTGGCAAATATGTATATTTCACAACTTCCATGCTCTTCACCTTTTTAACTTTTGACACACTTTCTCCTGCATAATCTTCAGCAGCATCATCTTTTCCATCAAATTATTCTTCATCTTCACCTTCTTTATCTTCTTCTTAAACTTCTTGCTATTCATCTTTTTGTTAACATTACTCATATTGTTCTTATTAAACTATTATTCTTCTTCATATTCTACTTCATCTTCATCTTCTTCATCATATTCTTATTTTGGACAGAGATTCCTGTACTTGTAATCTGTCAAAGTATGAATTTTTCATCCTTCCGTTCTTGCTGTCACAAAAGATTTAAATTACAACAGTATTTGTCCGTGTTCAGTTTAGCCTGCAGCAGCAGGCATTTTCCAGGGGCACCACGAGGAGGAACGGACTCACCCACATACACTGCTTAGTCTTCTTCTGCTTATAATTTAGAGCATATATTTTGCTCTTCATTTTGGTCTTATACTTCATGTTCTTCTGCTTTTTGATCTTCTGCTTATTGTTCTTCAGTCTCTTGTTCTGTATCTTGTAGTTTGTCTTAACCTTCTTAGTCCTGTTGGGTAATCTTTTATTTCTTCTTTGTGATGGTGTTTAGGCTGGTTGGCTTGATGCTCGTCGTCCTTGTGGTCCTCATCTTCTTCGGGGTGGTCATCAGGGTCGTCGTCTTCATTGTTGGAGATCCAGAGTGATTACCCAAAAAAACATTTAAAAAATCTTAAATTTGTAAATGTAGCAGAAGGTACAAGAGCCAATGCAAGTAACGAGGACCAGCTGACTGTGCTGGAACCCGGAGGGGCAGCAGAAGGAAAAGAGCCAATGGCACAACCGAGGACCAGCTGACGTTACTGGGACACGGTTACTAAGCAGGAGGTACCTGTGCTCCAAAACACTACCAAGGACCAGCAGACGTTGCTGGAACTCGGATACCGAGATGGAGGCACCTAGGCCAAAGGCACTGCGGAGAACCAGTTGACGGTACTGGAACCCGGACGGGTAGCAGAAGGTACAAGAGCCAATGCAAGTAACGAGGACCAGCTGACTGTGCTGGAACCCGGAGGGGCAGCAGAAGGAAAAGAGCCAATGGCACAACCGAGGACCAGCTGACGTTACTGGGACACGGTTACTAAGCAGGAGGTACCTGTGCTCCAAAGCACTACCAAGGACCAGCAGACGTTGCTGGAACTCGGATACCGAGATGGAGGCACCTAGGCCAAAGGCACTGCGGAGAACCAGTTGGTGGTACTGGAACCCGGACGGGTAGCAGAAGGTACAAGAGCCAATGCAAGTAACGAGGACCAGCTGACTGTGCTGGAACCCGGAGGGGCAGCAGAAGGAAAAGAGCCAATGGCACAACCGAGGACCAGCTGACGTTACTGGGACACGGTTACTAAGCAGGAGGTACCTGTGCTCCAAAGCACTACCAAGGACCAGCAGACGTTGCTGGAACTCGGATACCGAGATGGAGGCACCTAGGCCAAAGGCACTGTGGAGAACCAGTTGATGGTACTGGAACCCGGACGGGTAGCAGAAGGTACAAGAGCCAATGCAAGTAACGAGGACCAGCTGACTGTGCTGGAACCCGGAGGGGCAGCAGAAGGAAAAGAGCCAATGGCACAACCGAGGACCAGCTGACGTTACTGGGACACGGTTACTAAGCAGGAGGTACCTGTGCTCCAAAGCACTACCAAGGACCAGCAGACGTTGCTGGAACTCGGATACCGAGATGGAGGCACCTAGGCCAAAGGCACTGCGGAGAACCAGTTGACGGTACTGGAACCCGGACGGGTAGCAGAAGGTACAAGAGCCAATGCAAGTAACGAGGACCAGCTGACTGTGCTGGAACCCGGAGGGGCAGCAGAAGGAAAAGAGCCAATGGCACAACCGAGGACCAGCTGACGTTACTGGGACACGGTTACTAAGCAGGAGGTACCTGTGCTCCAAAGCACTACCAAGGACCAGCAGACGTTGCTGGAACTCGGTGTCATGGGTGCATCGCCACGAAGATCGTCGCGATTGCACATTCTGACTTCTCACAGCTGAGCTGCTGTTTCTTTGTGTTTGGTAATGAGAGAGTTAATTTTACCTAGCTCTTTGCTAAGACTAGGTTCAGCCTCGCCCGGCTGCTTTGGATTATGTTCTAATTAGTTTCCTTTATATTCCTGCCAGTCTGGGTGTTGGATGCCGGTGAAAGCATTCATATAGTTTAGCAGACTGGATCGGTTCTGGGAATACTTAAGCTAAGAGCTCCTTAGTTGTTTTTACTCTTACAGCTTATAGTTTATCTCTGAGACCTATGGTGTTCCTACTGTGTGTGAGTGTTGTATGTAAGACTTTATTTACTTTATTTCTTATCTTTCTTGTATGTCTTTCTGTTCATTAACCGTTACCTGGTCATTCCCTTTGGTGGTATTCAGGGTCCTTCTTAGGACTAGAATACAGTTGGCAGGGATTGATAGGAGACAGGGTTTACGCTGGTGGCCTGGACCTCTGTACCTTTAACAGTACCTCCAGGTTGAGGGATTAGTTAGGACCCCAGTTAGGGTCAGCTTAGACCCCGGTCACCCTCTAGCCGGAGACAGCGTATAACGGATTCCGTTTTGACCCACTGGACTTTCTGTCAGGTAAATCTATGTTATCATATAGCTATGCACATGTTATATAGTATGTTGCCCTTTTGATATAGATTATTGTCATCACATATATATATCTGCTATACAGCGTGACATTTTCACCGGCCATACTAAAGATTCTCCCCAGCTATCATGGATCCAGTAGCCCAGCTGGCCCGGCAGTTGCAGGGATTGTCCATGGAGTTGGCAGACATTAAGTCCAAGGTTTTGTCCCCCCCGGAGCAAACCAGATCTGAACCTAAGGTTGCTCTCCCGGACAGGTTCACTGGTGGGCGGGACAAATTTTTTACTTTCCGGGAGGCATGTAAATTGTACTTTCGGCTGCGGCCTCGGTCATCTGGGAGTGAAGAGCAGAGGGTGGGAATTGTTATCTCGCTCTTACAAGGGGATCCTCAATCTTGGGCGTTCTCTATTCCTCCAGGCTCCCCAGATCTCCAGTCAGTGGATCGATTTTTTACTGCCCTGGGTCTGGTATATGATGATCCGGATCGAGTCTCCCTTGCTGAAACAAGGTTACGTAAAATACGGCAAGGAAATCGTCCAGCGGAGGAATATTCTTCTGAGTTCCGTAGATGGGCAACAGATACTCAGTGGAATGACCCTGCTCTTAGGAGCCAGTTTTGTCAAGGGTTGTCTGACAAATTAAAAGATGTGTTGGCTCAGTATGATTCTCCTCCATCACTGGAGGCTGCTATGGCCCTCGCTATTCGCATTGATAGACGTCTTCGGGGAAGACGCGAGGTAACTCCGCCCCCCGTGATGACTCCACCTACTACTAAAGTCCCTTATACTGAGGTTCCTCTGGTCTGTTCTGAGGAACCCATGCAGTTGGGAGGGACATCATTTTGTAGGAGGGAATCAGCGGTGCGCCGCAAGACTAGAAGGTGTTTCTTTTGCGGGAGAGAGGGACATTTTGTTGGGGGGTGTCCATCCCGGACCTCTTTGAACCAAGGAGTTAACCTGGGAGTGTGTATTTCGTCCCCAAATCCCTCTCAGTTTCTCGTGCCTGCGGAGGTGGTGATTGGTACTAGAACTGAGAGGATTTCTGTTTTTCTTGATAGTGGGTCCGGGGCTAATCTGGTGGACACTCGGTTTGCCCAGGTGCATGGTATGCAACTGAGTGTATTGGCCAAACCGGTCCCTATACTCTCTATTGATTCTAGACCTCTTGGTCAAGGTAGCTTGGTACAAGCTGTTCATAACATAGATCTTCGAGTAGGGGCAATACATAAAGAGCAATTGTCTTGTTATGTGTTGGAGGGTCTGCCTGCTCCTATTGTGTTGGGACTTCCTTGGTTGGCTAAACATAACCCAGTGATTGATTGGCAATCCAGAAAGATAAGCCAGTGGGGTGAATTTTGCAAGAATAACTGCATGAGCACGGTCATCGGTGCGGTTGTGCCTAGGACTTTGCCTCCTTTTCTGGAGGACTTTTGGGAGAAGTTCTCAGAGGAGGGGTGTAAAGAGTTACCTCCTCATCGCACATATGACTGCTCAATAAAGTTGCTTCCTGATGCCTTATCTCGTACTTTCCCAGGGGTCGGGAAGACTGATGATCCGGTTCCTATTCCTCAGGAGGGAGTTGTAGTGTCAGCTGTATGCTCTGAGCTTGAGGGGGAGGTATTGGGGGCTCAGGGGGACGCCCCTGTGGGACTTCCAGGGAGACTGATAGTTCCAGATCGCTTAAGACTGAAGGTTACGGAGAACCCTTACAAACGGATGGCTGATAGGAGGAGAGTTTCTGGTCTAGATCTGAGGGTGAACGATCTGGTGTGGTTGTCTACCAGGAATATAAAACTTAAAGTTCCCTCCTGGAGGTTGGGTCCCAGATTCATCGGGCCATACAGGATCAGTTCCATAATTAATCCTGTGGCATTTCGTCTGGACCTCCCTCCTACGTTTAAAATTCATAATGTGTTTCACAAGTCATTACTTAAAAAGTATGTGGCACCAGTCATACCGTCACCTCTACCTCCTCCTTCAGTGGTAATCAATGATAACGTGGAAGTTCATTGGAGGGGGTATGGTCCTGAGGAGAGGACGTGGGTCCCTGCGTCTGATGATAACGCAGATCGATTGGTTCGGACCTTTCACACAACTTACCCGGACAGACCTGGTCATGAGGGTCCGGAGGCCCCTCGTAGAAGGGGGGGTACTGTCATGGGTGCATCGCCACGAAGATCGTCGCGATTGCACATTCTGACTTCTCACAGCTGAGCTGCTGTTTCTTTGTGTTTGGTAATGAGAGAGTTAATTTTACCTAGCTCTTTGCTAAGACTAGGTTCAGCCTCGCCCGGCTGCTTTGGATTATGTTCTAATTAGTTTCCTTTATATTCCTGCCAGTCTGGGTGTTGGATGCCGGTGAAAGCATTCATATAGTTTAGCAGACTGGATCGGTTCTGGGAATACTTAAGCTAAGAGCTCCTTAGTTGTTTTTACTCTTACAGCTTATAGTTTATCTCTGAGACCTATGGTGTTCCTACTGTGTGTGAGTGTTGTATGTAAGACTTTATTTACTTTATTTCTTATCTTTCTTGTATGTCTTTCTGTTCATTAACCGTTACCTGGTCATTCCCTTTGGTGGTATTCAGGGTCCTTCTTAGGACTAGAATACAGTTGGCAGGGATTGATAGGAGACAGGGTTTACGCTGGTGGCCTGGACCTCTGTACCTTTAACAGTACCTCCAGGTTGAGGGATTAGTTAGGACCCCAGTTAGGGTCAGCTTAGACCCCGGTCACCCTCTAGCCGGAGACAGCGTATAACGGATTCCGTTTTGACCCACTGGACTTTCTGTCAGGTAAATCTATGTTATCATATAGCTATGCACATGTTATATAGTATGTTGCCCTTTTGATATAGATTATTGTCATCACATATATATATCTGCTATACAGCGTGACACTCGGATACCGAGATGGAGGCACCTAGGCCAAAGGCACTGCGGAGAACCAGCTGACGGTACTGGAACCCGGACGGGTAGCAGAAGGTACCCATGGAAATTTAAGTTGACAGGCCGCGAGCCGGCCGCAGTTACCGAATCCCACAGTACTACAGTGGGTGATTGTCCTATTGTCACAACGGAAACAGCCTTTATTTGCATATCCCGCAGCACACATAGGAAGCACCTAAACTCCAGGCACCATAGAGTCGGCTAACCCGACCGCAACACGACAGGACAACTTATTGGAGGCTAAGTGACGTTTACACTGACAGGAAACAGATGGCGTGCTGTAACCAGTCTGGGCAGGAGTGAGTACCCGTGCCAATGACACTTCCGAGCAACAACTGTCGGTGTTGGAGCCCAGGGATGAGAAGAGAACCGGTTGGAGGCAGCAGGACTTTTTGCCGTTCACACAGCAGGGGAACAGCTGACATTACTGAACCCCAGTAACACAGGAGCAAGTGTTGACTGTGCTAACAGCACTTGCAGGCAACAACTGGCGGTGTTGGAGCCCAGGGTCAAGGAGGATGTTTAAATACTAGATCAAGTAATTTCCTTGTTACCTGTCAATTTTAAATGTCTATACTTCAAACAAGAGAAAGATAACCTTTACTACCATAAGATGATGATTTCATTTAACCCCTTCCCGACCCATGACGCCACGTAGGCGTCATGAAAACCTGTGCCAATCCGACCCATGACGCCTATGTGGCGTCATGAAAGGATCTCGTCCCTGCGGGCCGGGAGACCGGGGTCACTCAAAGGTCACCCGACCCGCAGTTACAGGACCCTTTGTGCTTCACCACAGGGGGGTTGGCTTAACCCCCCCGTGGCCACGATCGCTCTGATTGGCTGTTAAAAATGAAACAGCCAATCAGAGCAATGTGTAATATTTCACCAATTTAATTGGTGAAATATTACAATCCAGCCATGGCCGATGCTGCAATAGCATCTGCCATGGCTGGAGACCGAGCCCTGACCCCCCCCACACCGAGTCACGGCGGTGATCGGCCGCCGCCACCAAAAGATGGCAGCGATCGGTCACCGCCGTCACTTACAGCTCCCCTCCTCTTTTGGTCCACTGCCCCCACTTCCTATCCCCCCCCAGCCTTCCGACCCCCCTACTCACCTCTCCCGATCCACCGATGTCCCACGATCGGGCCCGGCGTCCGCCCGGGCCTCTTCATGGGCGCCGCCATATTGGAAAATGGCGGGCGCATTCGCAGTGCGCCCGCCGGCCGGCGCATGCGCAGTGCGCCCCCCAGTGTTCAAAAATTTATTTTGATCACTGTGATAAACTGTCACAGTGATCAAAATAAAAAAAAGTAAATGAACCCCCCCTTTATCATAGGTAGGGACAAATAAAAAAAATAAAGAATTTTTTTTTTTTTCCTAGCGGATTTTGCTGCTTATCCGCGGCGGATTTCGCTGCGGATTCGCGGCGGATATCACTGCTTATCCGCGGCGGATTTCGCTGCGGATCCGCGGCGGATTTCGCTGCTGATCCGCGGCGGACTTCGCTGCTGATCAGCGGCGGACTTCGCTGCTGATCCGCGGCGGACATCGCTGCTGATCCGCGGCAGATT
>JARQOD010000006.1:282209422-282220301 GCA_033576555.1 Oophaga sylvatica | reverse complement strand
CCCCAAATCCAGGTGTGAAAAACTTGTTGCATCATTCCCTAGAAGATTCATGGCTGTACTAGATCAAAAGGGTGCTTCTACTCAATACTGAGCTATGGGTCTGAATACTTATGATCATGTGATATTTCAGTTTTTCTTTTTTAATAAATTTGCAAAAATTTCTACATTTCTGATTTTTTCAGTCAAGATGGGGTGCAGAGTTTTGAATTTACCAAATGGCTGTAAAGAAACGAGTGAAAAATTTAAAGGGGTCTGAATACTTTCCGTACCCACTGTAAGGGTCCCGTTACACATCGCTTAGTTACCCGCAAGTGTACCTTAGATACCAGCGCGCTTGTGCAGGGAGCTGGTAACCAAGGTACACATCGGGTTTCCTGGCGCCGCTCGGCGCTTAGTAACCCGTTGTGTACCTTGGTTACCAGCTCCCTGCACAAGCGCTGGTATCTAAAGTACACATCGGGTTTCCAGGTGCCGCCCAGCGCCTGTAAACCCGATGTTTACCTTGGTTACCGGCTCCAGCTTGCTTATCGCTGGTCTCCCGCCTGTCACACGCAGCGATGCGCGCTTGGCAGCGGGAGACCAGCGATCAAAAAATGGTCCAGGACATTCAGCGACCATCAGCGACACCCAGCAGGGGGGGTGATCGTCGCTGAGTGTCACACTAAGCGAGATCGCTGGCTAGGTCGCTGCTATGTCACAAAATCGGTGACGTTTCAGCGATCTCGCTAGCGATCTCGCTATGTGTAAAGGGGCCTTAAGTTAACCATATAATATGACTAAAAACTTACAACATTGTTCACAACTTCAGACATCAGATCTCTACATTTTTGTCCTTGCATTCAAACTCTCATGAACTAATTTTAGCCAATTGAAATAAAAACTTCAAATAATTCCCACAGTGATTAGTCAATTTTTATTTTTCCACCTAAACAAACGGAAATCAAATTAGACATTGCTTACATTTATGACTCTCTTGAAAATAACACTGTGCTGATCATTCAAACATTTAGATAATTGGTGGCGAAATCTTAAGAGGCTACAGCAATGTTTAATAATTGTATGGTTGATTTGCTCTCCCTCCGGTCTATAAGTAACCAGACTATGTTAATGAGTTTCCTCTTTTACTCCAGTAGACATGTAATGGACATTTTGCAATAATTGTCTTTGTCTGGCTAAAGAACTCAGACCTCCAATCTTCAGATTGTGTTTACAAAACCGTGAATATAAGGAGTGCACAAAGTGTAAGGGTAAGTTAATGGCTTATCTGGAGTACCACAGCGATTTTTTTTTATCACTGGGTAAATTTGGTAAAATCACTTTATAACTACAACTCGTAACCAAAAGAGTTTTCCTGTAAAAATACAGTGGAAATTTGCAACCTTATTTTCTATTTAGTAACAAGTAGTAGACAAGCTATAATGTGGCAATGAACCATAAATGGGTTGTCCAGTGTAAACTGACAATAATTTTATTTCTATAGCGCCAACATATTCCGCAGCACTTTACATTATAGAGGGGACTTTTACAGACAATAGACATTTAAAAACAACAAACACAGTTATACTCACCTAATGCCTAATTCCACCGAAGACCTCGTTCTCACCTGTCAGTCGTTCTGTCCCACGCCGTAATCCATGTCTGGGGGATTCATAATTTTCAATCTGAACGGTGCTAAGATGCGACCGTTACAGGGCGAGAACCACTGGTGATTGAACTGCCTCGAGTGAAAGCGTCAGTGACCAGCGGTGATGTCATCGAGGTTTCCTCTGGTCACTGAGGCTGCGTTCCCAGCAGGGCTCAACTGCTGTGACCTACTGTAACTGTGGGAAAAAGTCAGTAATGAGGTCACTGCAGTTTAGGCTCAGTGACTTCACCGCAGATCACTGTGATCTGCCGTGAAGTCACTGAGCTTGAACTGCGGTGAAGTCAGTGAATTTTTCCCATGGTGCTAGCAGGGATCTCACCGAGGTCACCATAGTTCAGCCCAGCTGGAAAAGGACAGAATGAGAACTGTGGCTCTCTGATCAGCGGGGATGATTTCACCGCCGATCAGAAGCGATACGCTGGTGTTTCCCACGCTGTCACACAGCGTGGGAGACACCGGCCTTTGTGCTGTTTATGTTCAGCTATATTCAGTGATTAAATCGGCAAATATTGCAAATTCGGCGATCGTGAGCCGAATCGAATATGGAAATATTCACTCATCTGTAGTCATTACAGGGGTTGTGAGGTCTAAATTGATAAGTCTACAATCACTCTGTGCACTCAATGTGTGCTGCAAGGATTCACAGGTTTCTGAGTTGGGAACGGTGGTGATGTATACATTTTATATATATTCCTAGCCAGAGTCCATCAAGTGGGCGCAGCCTCGCTCCATTCACTTGCAATGAGCGAGACGGCGCCTCATCTCGTGACGCAGCTAACCTGTGAGCGCTGCTGTCTAGTCTTGCTCTGTTCAAATGTATGGAACGAAGTCGCACTCACTTGACGAGCTCTTCATGAGATTATGCATATTGCATACATACCCGCCAGACTCAGAAACTGATGAATACTCGCAGCACACAGTGTGTGCCCAGGGAGGATTCATAATTCTGCACGCAGAGTGACTGCAGAATTGATTGTAAGCTTGTGAGCAGGGCCCTCATTCCTCTTGGTATCTACTTTGATCTGTGTTTATTGTTATGCTTAAATAAAATGGAAAACTGTTTAGTTTTATTTCTTATAAAGGACTTTATTCTGGCTTTGTCTTTATTTACCAAATAACTATAGGGTTAGTAATGGATAGGTGTCTTATAGACAAATAAGTTATGGTGAGTCCCAAGAATAATAAAATCCTCAATTTATTGAAAAAAGATTAAAAGATCATACAGGTTGGGGATACATCTCAACGCGTTTCTGGCAGAAGCCCTTATTCACTGAGATACAGATTCCTTATGATACATGATATAAAAACAAATAGTGACCAACCGTTGATCAATAAACACATATGTTAGCAATCAATCACATTTGAGAATAATTAGCATAATCACAAGGCTAAATCACAAGAAAGCCAGAGAGAAAAAAAAAAAAAAACCTTAGACATTCAATTCTCTGAGATTTAATATAAGTAAAGAGTATCATTCCTATAGTTCATGCCATTGGGGTATTTTGTATCCAGTTTGATAAAAATAACTCTCTTAGGAGGAGTTTTTTCCTCCAATCCCTCCTCTAATAGGAATATCCACGTTTTCTAATCCATAAAATGAAAAATTATTTAATTCCCCTTTATGTCTCTCTGCAAAATGCTTGCAAGCTCCTGAATAGGATGCATTTTTATTTTTGATGTTGGTAACATGTTCTTTTCTTTAATTTACGTATTGTGCAGCCAATGTATTTTATTTTACATTCTTTGCAAAATATGCAATACACAACATAATTAGTATTGCAATTAATAAATCTTTTTATATCATTGGCTGCATCAATTTTTTGAGTTTGAAATGTATACTGGCACATCGTACATTTGGAACATGCACATTTTAAAAAACCTTTACAACTAAGCCAGATTTTTTTTATCACTTTTTGTGGCATGTATAGACTTGGGGAAAGAGTAGCACCTATCAATCTCCCTTTTCTCGGCACACATACTAATCCATTTTCCAGGATTTTGTTTAAGTCATGGTCTTGAAATAATATAGGGACATATCTGTTTACAATATTTTTTATTTCCTGAAATTGGCAGCTATATGGGGTACTGAAGATGGTTTTTTATCCATATTGTTTGATTTTTTTGTTATTAATTTCTGGCTGTTATTAATACCATAGGGGATATTGTTTTTTTTTAATTTTAGCTTTATTACAGGAGAACGAGGGCTTCGGTGGAATTAGGTGTTAGGTGAGTATAACTGTGTTTGTTGTTTTTAAATAAAATGGAAAACTGTTTAGTTTTATTTCTTATAAAGGAGTTTATTCTGGCTTTGTCTTTATTTACCAAATAACTATAGGGTTAATAATGGAGAGGTGTCTTGTAGACACCTCTCCATTACTAGGACGTGGGCTTGATATCATTGGACAATACAAAGGTGACATTAACCCCACAAATATGAACCCCACTTGCCACCATTACAGGGCAAATAGGAAGAGATGCACCTTTTCTGGGCAGCTGTGGGCTGACATTTTTAGGCTGGGGGGCCTAGATCCATGGCCCCTTTCCAGCCTAAGAATACCAACCCCCAGCTGTCTGCTTTACCAAGGCTGGTTGTCAAAAATGGGGAGACCCCATGCTTTTCTTTTTAAATTATTTATTTAAATAAAAATAAGGCGTGGGAACCCATCTATTCCTCTATTCTTGATAACCTGCCTTGCTGAAGCTGACAGCTGAGGGTTGCAGCCCCAGCTATAAATTTTTCCTGGCTGGTTATCAAAAATACAGTGGAACCCATGACGTTTTTTTCATTTATTTATTTATAGCACAGGCGGCGACTGATGAATACTCCCATCAGCCACTCTTGCTCTCGCTGTTATTAGAGGGAGAAGTGGTAGGCTAAAGGGAGTAATAGTCCCCAAGCCGCTGTCTTCTGTCATTGTTCTCACTTGAATATAACTCTCATCATTCTCCCCTGCTTGTGCTGATCTCTGAGGGTCATCTCCATCACCTGGCGCCAGGGAACAGCGCTTACTGAAGCGCTTCTTCCCTGGCGCCCTGTGTGGTACTGATGTGACACACAGTTACCACACGTGTGCCACAAGTATTACACACATGGACACTGACATCTATGAGCTGATATTAACTCCTTCGCACCACAGCCCATTTTCATTTTTGTGTTTCTGTTTTTCGCTCCCCTTCTTCCCATAGCCATAACTAGTTTATTTTTCCATCAATATGGAAATGTGAGGACATGCTTTTTTGTGGGACAAGTTGTGCTTTTTAACGACACCATTGGTTTTACCATATCGTTTATCAAAAATGGGAAAAAAAATTCCAAGCGCAGTAAAATTGCAAAAAAAGTGCAATTCCACAATGGTTTTTTGGATTTTTTTTTTACCATGTTCACCAAATGCTAAAACTGACCTGCCATTATGATTCTTCAGGTCATTATGAGTTCATAGATGGCAAACATGTTTAGGTTATTTTTTATCTAAGTGGTAAAAAATTAAGTTTGTTAAAAAAAATTGCGCCATTTTCTGAGAGTGATCTTTGGTTGAATGAGGGCTTATTTTTTGCGTGCTGTACTATTTGGTGCAGACATGATCTTTTGATCGCTCGTTATTGCATTTTGATGCAATGTGGCAGTGACCTAAAAAAGTAAATTTTTTTCTCACTACGCCATTAAGCGATCAGGTTAATCCTTTTTTTATTGAGATATCGGGCAATTCTGAACTCAGCGATACCAAATATGTGTATGTTTGATTTTTTATTGTTATACTTTGAACGGGGTGAAAGGGTGGTGATTTAAACTTTTATATTTTTCTAGAAGCTGTCATAACCCGATCGGCTCTGCTACATATAGGCGATGATCAGATCGGCTATATGTAGTAGAAAACCTCACTTGCTATGAGCGCCGACCACCAGGCAGCGCTCACAGCATGCCAGCAGTGACAACCAAAGAGGTCTCCAGTAGACCTCTGGTTGTCATGCCAACCCATCAGTGACCCGCGATCACCGATGGGTGGATTTCCCTCCCGATAGCCGGAAGCGTGCGTTAAATGCCGCTGTCAGAGACTTACGAGTTAATAGCCGATCCACCCGCAGCTGTTCCGGCACACGTCAGCTGTTCAAAACAGCTGTCATGTGCCGGGAAAGATGTGGGCTCACCGCCGGAGCCCACATCAAAGAGGGAGACACGACATGTGCAGTACTAGTATGGCACCTATCGCAAAGGGGTTAATAGCCTGGGAAGCTCCATGGGTATTACCCCTTCCCAGGCTATTAATATCTGCCCCCAGCCGTCGGCTTTCCCTCTGCTGGTTACGAAAATTACACGGTAGCCCATGCCATTTTTTTCAGAAAACAATCTTTTATCAATTAAATACACGTACAGTAAACTGTAAACTGCACACACACTGTAATATTTGTATTTGTCACATCTATATATCTACCTATTCTTTGTTATTTTACACTACGTGGCTGCTGAATTGCTGGCTTTTCTTCTATCTCTCTATGTAATATATATACATATATATATGTGTGTGTCACTGACATCTATATATCTATGTATTCTATGTGTATATATCTATTCTATCTATTATTATATTCTAGCCTGTCACGCTGTGATTATACTGTATGTGGCACATGAATTGCCAGCTTTTTTTCTATCTATCTATCTATCTATCTATCTCTATTATCTATCTATCTATCTATCTATCTATCTATCTACTATCATCTACTTTAAAATACTTTAGTGGCAACTCAATTATTTTCCAGCACTTTTACCGAATATTACCGACTTTTTCCGATTTTAAGAAAAATGCTTGTGTTACCGATCACGAATCTGAATGTACCATATTCGTGCCAAATTTATGTTTGACGATCATTTTTCGAACATATTCACTCATCTATAGTGTTGAGCATTCCGATACCGCAAGTATCGGGTATCGGCCGATATTCGCGTTATCGGAATTCCGATACTTAATTCCGATACTTTTTCAATATCGTATACCGGAATCGGAAGTTCCCATAATTCTTTGAGAGGCAATGTGATGTTAGTCAGCCAATGATGAATCTTATGAAGTGTGGGCACATCCTGTAATGCTGCGGTCATCTTAACTAATGGCATGGCTGTGATTGGCTGCTGAAATGATGTCAGAATGCACTATAAAAGGCGCCGCAGCCATTTTAGCGTCACTGTGCTGTGAACTCAGTTAGGGACAGAACGCTACTCTGCTCACTCTGAGGGACAGTTAGATATTGCGATTTTGTGTACTACTGTGCTTGAGGCAGGCTAGTTTACCAACCGCTGTGTAAAGCTTCATTTTGCCAGTGTTGTTTTAACAGCTCTGTGCAAGGTGTGTGTGTGACAGTGCAGGTGACGCTGCAGTTTGCTCTGCATCCACCGCTGTTTGTAGGCATCTGCACGTGTCACTGACTCTTTTTTTTTTTTATTTTATTTTGTGGAATTGGTGCAGCTCCATTATATTAGAAAAAAATCAAATCTATTAGTGTGACGTGCTTCCATCCGTATACAATACATTGGTTGCAAACACTATAGAAGTACAGAAAGGAGCCTTTCACAGCTACTGAACAGTTGTCTGCAGGGTTTACTGTAGTCTGTGAGCTTTTAATTTTGTGAGTGCAGATTACGCTCCAGTTAGTTCTTCAACCACTGCCGGTTGTAGTCTGCTGAGCGTGTGTCACTGCCTCATCCTTCACATTTTTCTCTAATTGGTGCTGCTCCATTTTAGTGGAAAAAAATCTAATCTATTAGTGTGACGCGCTTCCATCCGTATACAATACATTGGTTGCAAACACTATAGAAGTACACAAAGGGGCCTTTAACAGCTACTGAACAGTTGTGTTTCAGTGTTCACTGTAGTCTGTGAGCTTTTCATTTTGTGAGTGCAGATTACGCTCCAGTTTGTTCTTCAAACCACTGCCGGTTGTAGTCTGCTGAGCGTGTGTCACTGCCTCATCCTTCACATTTTTCTCTAATTGGTGCTGCTCCATTTTAGTGGAAAAAAAATCTAATCTATTAGTGTGACGCGCTTCCATCCGTATACAATACATTGGTTCAAACACTATAGAAGTACACAAAGGGGCCTTTAACAGCTACTGAACAGTTGTGTTTCAGTGTTCACTGTTAGTCTGTGAGCTTTTCATTTTGTGAGTGCACATTACGCTCCAGTTTGTTCTTCAACCACTGCCGGTTGTAGTCTGCTGAGCGTGTGTCACTGCCTCATCCTTCACATTTTTCTCTAATTGGTGCTGCTCCATTTTAGTGGAAAAAAATCTAATCTATTAGTGTGACGCGCTTCCATCCGTATACAATACATTGGTTGCAAACACTATAGAAGTACACAAAGGGGCCTTTAACAGCTACTGAACAGTTGTGTTTCAGTGTTCACTGTAGTCTGTGAGCTTTTCATTTTGTGAGTGCACATTACGCTCCAGTTTGTTCTTCAACCACTGCCGGTTGTAGTCTGCTGAGCGTGTGTCACTGCCTCATCCTTCACATTTTTCTCTAATTGGTGCTGCTCCATTTTAGTGGAAAAAAATCTAATCTATTAGTGTGACGCGCTTCCATCCGTATACAATACATTGGTTGCAAACACTATAGAAGTACACAAAGGGGCCTTTAACAGCTACTGAACAGTTGTGTTTCAGTGTTCACTGTAGTCTGTGAGCTTTTCATTTTGTGAGTGCAGATTACGCTCCAGTTTGTTCTTCAACCACTGCCGGTTGTAGTCTGCTGAGCGTTGTGTCACTGCCTCATCCTTCACATTTTCTCTAATTAGTGCTGCTCCATTTTAGTGGAAAAAAATCTAATCTATTAGTGTGACGCGCTTCCATCCGTATACAATACATTGGTTGCAAACACTATAGAAGTACACAAAGGGGCCTTTCACAGATACAGAACAGTTGTCTGCAGGGTTCACTGTAGTCTGTGAGGAATAACCACACTTAGGCCTTATAACTTTTCTGACTTTCTTTATCAATCTACCAAGATGAAGAAGTCAGTGAGTAAGGCACGTGGTCGTGGTCGAGGCCGTGGATTTGCAGCAGGGAGAGGACGTGGGGATTCTGTGGCTGCTGCCGCACCCAGTGACACAGCATCCACCAGTTTTCCCCGTGAGCGTTCCTTTATGCGCACTTTTGTAGGAGCTCAGCGTACCCCCTGCTGCGTGAAGAACAAATTGAAGCCGTTGTTGGTTGGATGGCAGCCAATGCATCGACTTCAATAGCTTCCACCTCCTCTCAGGACCACAGCACTGTTGAACAACCATCAGTCTCTTCACCGCCTGCCAAATTGCCCAGGCAGTCAGAGAGCTCTGTACAGGAGCCAGCTGAGTCTCTGCTTCTGTTCTCAGAATCTGTTGGCTTGCAAACTGGGGCCCAGCCAAGCAGCATTCTGGAATGTGAAGAAGAGGCAGTATGCAGTGATGTGCAACAGCTGTGTCTCTCTGAATCTGAAGAGGCGGGTGAGCCAGTGCCGATGGTCAGCACACCGCAGAACGCATCTGATGATGATGAGACTCAGTTGCCAGTTTCTGTTGAGCATGGTGCTGGCCAGACCACCCAACAACAGCAGGTGTTGGAAGAGGGTAGTGGTGGAGATGATGAGGTCCAAGACCCAACATGGCGTGAGGAACAGGAAGGTGGTGGGAGCAGCTCTGAGGAAGAGATTGCCCAACGGTCCAAACAGTAGGGAGAGGTAGGCTGCAGACTCGCTTGCCTGTAGCCTCCAGTTTGGCACCCGTTCGGAGCAGTTCTCTTCCAACAGCCAAACCGGGCGCTCCCAGGACTTGCTCTGCGTGGTCCTTTTTTGATACAGTTGCAGATGATATTTGCTATGTCAAATGCAAGCTGTGTAATCAAAAAATTAAAAGAGGTAAAAGTGTCAGTAACCTTAATACAACAAATATGTGGAAACATGTGCGGTCAAAGCACTTTGTTGAGTTACAAAGACACACTGGAGATGTAGGCCAACCTACAGCAGCACCTACATCTTCAGCTCGTGTTGGAGCCTCTTCCTCCAGTTCACACACAGCTGGTTCGGCTTCCTCACAGGATCGCCATGGAAGAACCTCTGTCACTGTTGTCCAGAGACACAGTGTTATTCCACCCACAGCTGCAAGTTCCCTGTCATCCTCACACACCCAGGCCACAAAACAGCCATCGGTAGCACAGGCATGGGAGAAAAGACGGCCATACTCGGCAAACCATCCACGAGCACAGGCTCTGAATGCTGGCACTGCAAAACTCCTGTCCCTTGAAATGCTGTCATTCAGGCTGGTGGAGACTGACAGTTTCCGTGAATTAATGGCATTGGCAGTCCCACAATACAATGTGCCCAGCCGATTTTATTTCAGCAGGCAAGCCGTCCCTGGTCTGCAAAAGCATGTTGAGCAAAAATTAAACATGCGCTACTAAACGCCGTCAGTAGCAAAGGTCCACCTGACCACCGATGCGTGGACCAGTACCCATGGCCAGGGACGATACCTTTCACTCACTGCCCATTGGGTGAATGTTGTGGAGCCGGGTACACATCTTGCGAGTGGCGCTGTACGTGTTCTGCCAACTCCAAGGATTGCCGGAATAAAGTCTGTCCACATTGACTCCTCCTCCTACTCCAGTTCCTCAGAATCATCGCTGCAGGAGCCGTCACGGTCTACCTCCACATGGACCGTGGACGCTTACCTGATGCGACCGATATGAGCACAGCCGTGGCCAAACGGCAACAGGCCGTTCTGAAATTAATTCCATGGGGAATCGAAGCCACACAGCGCAGGAGGTCTGGAATGCCATCAAGCAGGAGAGCGACGTGTGGTTTTTGCCAGCGAATCTCCAGCCAGGCTTGGTAGTGTGTGACAATGGCCGAAATCTGGTGGCAGCTCTGGGCCTTGGCAAACTCACTCACATACCATGTCTGGCACATGTGCTCAACTTGGTCGTGCAGAGTTTTTTGAGGGACTATCCTGATCTTGATGCACTGCTGCACAAGGTCCGCCTAGAGTGCGCTCACTTGCGACGTTCCAGCATGGCCAGATCGCGCATTGCAGCTCTGCAACGCAGATTGCGCCTTCTGAACATCGCATCATATGTGACGTATCCACCAGGTGGAATTCAACGTTACATATGTTGGAGCGGTTGTGTGAGCAGCAGCCAGCAGTTATGGAGTATCAGCTGCATCAGGCGCAATCAACACGCAATTTGCGCCGTCCACACTTCACCATTAATGAGTGGGCC
>JARQOD010000006.1:282136413-282209322 GCA_033576555.1 Oophaga sylvatica | reverse complement strand
ATTTATGGGGGTTTCCACTGTTTAGGCAGATCAGGAGCTCTCCAAACACGACATGGCGTCCAGCCAATTCTGCGTTGAAAAAGTCAGACGGCGCTCCTTCCCTTCCAAACTCTGCCATGCACCCAAACAGTGGTTTACCCCCACATATGGGGTATCAGCGCACTCAGGACAAATTGCACAATAACTTTTGGAGTCTTGTTACCCTTGGAAAAATAAAAATTGGGGTGAAAAGATCATTTTTGTGGAAAAAATATGATTTTTAAATTTTACGGCTCTACATTATAAACTTGTGTGAAGCACTTGGGGGTTCAAATTGCTCACCAAAGATCTAGAAAAGTTCCTTAGGGCATCTAGTTTCCCAAATGGGGTCATTTGTGGGGGGTTTCCACTGTTTAGGCACATCAGGGGCTCTCCAAATGCAACATGGCATCCAATCTCAATTCCAGCCAATTTTGGTTGGAAAAAGTCAAATGGTGCTCCTTCCATTCCGAGCTCTGCCGTGAGCCCAAACATTGTTTCCCCCCCACATATGGAGTATCAGCGTACTCAGGACAAATTGGACAACAACTTATGTGGTCCAATTTCTCCTGTTACCCTTGGGAAAATAAAAAATTAGTGACTAAAAGATAATTTTTGTGGGAAAAAAATAGGATTTTTTATTTTCATGCCCGGGCATTATAAACTTGTATGAAGCACTTGGGGGTTCAAAGTGCTCACCAAAGATCTAGATAAGTTCCTTAGGGGGTCTAGTTTCCAAAATGGGGTCACTTGTGGGGGGTTTCCACTATTTAGGCTCATCTGGGGCACTGCAAACGGAACATGACCCCCATCAACGTCTGCATTCCAAAACGTTACTACTTCCTTTCCAAGCCCTGCCGTGCACCCAAACAGTTTCCCCCCCCACATATGGGGTATCAGCGTACTCAGGACAAATTGGACAACAACTTTTGGGGTCCAATTTCCTTGGGAAAATTCAAAAATTTGGGACTAAAAAATCATTTTTGTGGAAAATTTTTTTTTTTTTTTCACACCCAGGCATTATAAGCTTTTGTGAAACACTTGGGGGTTTAAAGTGCTCACAACAGATCTAGATAAGTACCTTAGGGGGTCTAGTTTCCAAAATGGTGTCACTTGTGGGGGTTTCCACTGTTTAGGCGCATCAGGGGCTCTCCAAACACGACATGGCGTCCAATCTCAATTCCAGCCAATTTTAGTTTGAAAAAGTCAAACGGCGCTCCTTCCCTTACGAGCTCTGCCGTGTGCCCAAACAGTGGTTTTCCCCACATATTGGGTATTGGCGTACTCAGGAGAAATTGCATAACAACCTTATCTGTCCATTTTCTCCTTTTACCCTTGTCAAAATAAAAAAAAGTTTGTAAAAGATCATTTTTGTGGCTAAAAAGTTAAATATTCATTTTATCCTTCCACGTTGCTTTAGTTCCTGTGAAGCACCTGAAGGGTTAATAATCTTCTTGAATGTGGTTTTGAGTACCTTGAGGGGTGCAGTTTTTAGAATGGTGTCACTTTTGGGTATTTTCTGCCATATAGACCCCTCAAAGTGACTTCAAATGAGAGGTGGTCCCTAAAAAAAAATGGCTTTGTAAATTTTGTTGTAAAAATGAGAAATCGCTGGTCAACTTTTAACCCTTATAACTTCCTAACAAAAAAAAATGTTGGTTCCAAAATTGTGCTGATGTAAAGTAGACATGTGGGAAATGTTATTTCTTAACTATTTTATGTGACATATTTCTCTGTTTTAAGGGAATAAAAATTCAAAGTTTGAAAATTGCAAAATTTTAAAAATTTTCGCCATATTTGCGTTTTTTCAAAAATAAACGCAAGTTAATCGAAGAAATTTTACTTCTAACGTGAAGTACAATATGTCACGAGAAAACAATCTCAGAATCGCGAAGATCCGTTGAAGCGTTCCAGAGTAATAACCTCATAAAGAGACAGTGGTCAGAATTGTAAAAATTGGCCCGGTCATTAACGTGCAAACCACCCTTGGGGGTGAAGGGGTTAAAAAAATGAAATACCTCTCCTCGCTGGGCACTGCTCTACTCTGGACTCCTCAGCATTGCCATCTTCCAGCTCTCTGCTCAGTGATTGATCAGGCAGAGGTCGCACAGACGTGACGTCATCACGCTCTCTGACCTGAATGTCATTGTCAGGAAACGCGGAAGATGTCACAGCAGTGGAGCAGGGAGATGTAAGTATTGCAAGTGCTGGGGCCCTGAGCAAGCAGGGGGGGCCCACTCATGGGCGCCGGCACTGGCACAGGGCCCCTCATAGTATGCCGGTGTCTCTGACAGCGAGTGGCCCCCCACCTGCTCAGGGCCT
Source organism: Oophaga sylvatica (assembly GCA_033576555.1). Taxonomy (NCBI): domain Eukaryota; kingdom Metazoa; phylum Chordata; class Amphibia; order Anura; family Dendrobatidae; genus Oophaga; species Oophaga sylvatica. The sequence continues at coordinate 282,206,982 of JARQOD010000006.1, read as the reverse complement.
CGGCACTTGCCCCGGTGCGCCAGGTGCTGATGACGGCTCTGGGGGGGTACAGTCCAGTTAGGGAGGTTGAAAAACTGGCATATGTTGAGGTGTAGGCTGGACATTCAGCAGCTGCAAATGGAGGAATTGGAGAAGTCGGAGGAAGAGGAGGACAAAGCGAGCCATTTTGCTGGCAACCTATGTGTCATCAGTAGAGTTGAGCGATACTTTCCGATATCCTAAAGTATCGGAATCGGAATGGTATCGCCGATATCACTAAAATATCGGCGATACCCGATACCGATACCGGAAGTCCCATGTAAGTCTATGGGAACAAAATATCGCAACTAAAAAAACCCCATTCTTTCCTTGTAAACACTAAATATACACACATAGAATACATATATATATATATACATGTCATTGTGACATATATATATATACATATATGTATAGTTTATACACTTCTACATAGTAAAATATCCTCTCTGATTCAATTGCCGGGTAAAGCCGGCTTCAGTGAAAAGACAGAAGCACCCGACATGAAATGACACTTGGTGTACATAGGGTTAACCATGTCTTTTCATGTCGTTTGCTATCTGATTTGCACAAACAATTAAATCAGTCTATGTGTGCAAAATTTTACACCTGTAGGGGTTAATTAAAGGTGTAAATTCGTTGTAAAAAAAACGGACTTTTTTGCTACGAATTTACACCTTTAATTAACCCCTACAGGTGTGAAATTTTGCACACATAGTCTGATTTAATTGTTTGTGCAAATTAGATAGCAAAGGACATGAAAAGACATGGTTAACCCTATGTACACCAAGTGTCATTTCATGTCGGGTCACCCGACATGAAAGGACACTTGGTGTACGTAGGGTTAACCATGTCTTTTCATGTCCTTTGCTATCTAATTTGCACAAACAATTAAATCAGTCTATGTGTGCAAAATTTCACACCTGTAGGGGTTAATTAAAGGTGTAAATTCGTTGTAAAAAAAACAGACTTTTTTACTAAGAATTTACACCTTTAATTAACCCCTACAGGTGTGAAATTTTGCACACATAGACTGATTTAATTGTTTGTGCAAATTAGATAGCAAAGGACATGAAAAGACATGGTTAACCCTATGTACACCAAGTGTCATTTCATGTCGGGTTCTGCATTTTCACAAAAGCCGGCAATTGAATTAGCGGCTATTATACTATGTAGAAGTGTATGAACTACAAATATAAATATATATATATATATGTGTCACAAATTCAATGACATGTATATATATATATGAGGTGTAAAATTGCTGAAAAAAAATGCGTGGGCTCCCGCCCTATTTTCGCAACCAGACAGACAAAGCCAGTGAGTGGGGGCAGATAATAATAGCCCAGAGAGGGACCATTATTTTTGCCCCCCCCCGGCTACTAACATCTGCCCCCAGACACCCCAGGAAAGACAAATCTATAATTAGATTCGCCCTTTCTGGCACTTTGCCCGTCTATTCCCATTGCCCTGTAGCGGTGGCGAATGGGTTAATATGGGGTTAAAGTCACCTTGCTATTGAAAGGTGACCTTAAGCCAGGTTAATAATTGAGAGCTGTCAATTAGACAACTATCAATTATTAATCCTATTGCATGAAATAAAAATAAAACACACACACTTTAATTAAAAATCATTTTAATGAAATAAAGACACATGTTTTTGACCATATTTTATTTTACTGCAAAAACCATTTCCTGTAATAAAAATAAAATAAAAAAGCAAAATTATTCTTACCTATCCCATGCACAGTCAGGTCCCACGGTGTAATCCTTCAGAAAGGGTTAATGTTTACTGCAGGGACCGCAGCTAATGCTGCAGCCTCACAGTAAACCCCAAATGAATGAGTTCCTCTCCTGCCTGACAGGAGAGTAAAGGCTGGGTGTCACATAACGATACACCAGCGATCCCGACAACGATATGCACTTGTCAGGATCGCTGGTGTATCGCTACATGATTGCTGCTGAGCTGCCAAACAGGCAGCTCAGGCAGCGATCTGGGACCCGCGACACTGCGGGTAACATCGCTTAAGGGCCCGTCTCACATAGCGATATCGCTACCGAGATCGCTGCTGAGTCACAAGTTTTGTGACGCAGCAGCGAGCTCACCAGCGATATCGCTGTGTGTGACATTCAGCGACGATCAGCCCCCCTGCCGGGTATCGCTGATCGTCGCAGAAATGTCAGGACCTTTTTTTGATCGCTGGTTTCCCTCTGACAGGCACGCATCGCTGCGTGTGACAGGCGGGAGACCAGCGATCCGCTGGTAACCAAGGTACACAGCGGGTTTCCAGGCACCGCGCAGCGCTTGGAAACCCGCTGTGTACCTTGGATACCAGCTCCCTGCATCAGGGCGCTGGTATCCAAGGTACACAGCGGGTTTCTAGGCACAGCCCCGCGCCTGGAAACCCGCTGTGTACCTTGGTTACCAGCGGATCGCTGGTCTCCCGCCTGTCACACGCAGCGATGCGTGCCTGTCAGCGGGAAACCAGCGATCAAAAAAAAGGTCCTGACATTTCAGCGACGATCAGCGATACCCGGCAGGGGGGCTGATCGTCGCTGAATGTCACACACAGCGATATCGCTGGTGAGCTCGCTGCTGCGTCACAAAACTAGTGACTCAGCAGCGATCTCGGTAGCGATATCGCTATGTGAGACGGGCCCTTAAGTGGAAAGCTTAATTGATTGCTTTCCACTTTCACTTCAGGTCAGCCAGGGACACAATCAGTGACGTCAGAGGGAACTGATTAACAAAAATAGGGGTTCCCTTCGAAAAAAAAATGGCGTGGGGTCCCCCCTGTTTTTGTTAACCAGCCAGATGAAGCAGACCGCTGAGGCCTGGATTTTCAGGCTGTTAAGGAGCCAAGATCCATGGACCTTGCCAGCCTGATAATACTAGGCCACAGCAGTCTGCATATCTTGGCTGATTAACAAAAATAGGGGATCCCCTCGAAAAAAATTGGCGTGGGGTCCCCCCTATTTTTGTTAACTAGCCAGATGAAGCAGACCGCTGAGGCCTGGATTTTCAGGCTGTTAAGGAGCCAAGATCCATGGACCTTGCCAGCCTGATAATACCAGGCCACAGCAGTCTGCATATCTTGGCTGATTAACAAAAATAGGGGATCCCCTCGAAAAAAATTGGCGTGGGGTCCCCCTATTTTTGTTAACCAGCCAGATGAAGCAGACCGCTGAGGCCTGGATTTTCAGGCTGTTAAGGAGCCAAGATCCATGGACCTTGCCAGCCTGATAATACCAGGCCACAGCAGTCTGCATATCTTGGCTGATTAACAAAAATAGGGGATCCCCTCGAAAAAAATTGGCATGGGGTCCCCCCTATTTTTGTTAACCAGCCAGATGAAGCAGACCGCTGAGGCCTGGTTTTTCAGGCTGGTAAGGATCCAATATCCATGGACCTTGCAAGCCTGATAATACCAGGCCACAGCAGTCTGCTTAGCTTGGCTGGTTAACAAAAATAGGGGATCCCCTCGAAAAAAAAACGGCGTGGGGATCCCCCCTATTTTTGTTAACCAGCCAAGTAAAATGCAGACTGCTGCGGCCTGGTATTAAAAGACTGTCAAGGCCCATGGATTTTGGCCCTCAACAGCCTGATAATACCAGGCTACAGCAGCCCCACATTTGGCGCATCAAAAGATGTGCCAATTGTGGCACTTTACCCGGCTCTTCCCACTTGCCCTGTAGCGGTGGCAAGCGGGGTAATAAGGGGTTAATGTCACCGTTGATTGCACGGTGACAATAAGCCCGGTTAATAATGGAGAGGTGTCAATAAGACACCGATCCATTATTAATCCCAAAGTTATTAAATGCATAAAAAAAAGACAAAGCAAGAAAAAAGTATTTTAATGAAATAAAAGAGACAACACAGTTTTCATTAATTTTATTGTACTCTCATTCCTGCGACGCCATCGATCTCCTGTAAAAAAAGAAAAAAAACAAACCAACAGTATACCACCTGTCCGACGCAGTCCATAGTAACGACAGTCCCACGATGATCCAACTCTGCTACATCGCAATGACAGGCAGAGCCTGTCATCGCGACGCAGCACAGCTGATTACCTGCTTCCCCGGCGGTGACGTCATCGGACTGACTGCTTTACGGCCGGGATTACCCAGCAGTCACTGCAGTTATCGCGAGAAACTGCATGTGACCGCCGGGGAAAGAAGATTGCGGCCATCAAGCAGTCCAGGACGTGACCGCCGGAGATCTTCTGCCAGGTAAGTGCCGCTGACTCCTGACAGACCCGACCGACGGACACTGACAGTGACAGTGACAATCCCGATTCCGGTATCCGATAAGACGAAAATATCGGAACTCGGAATCGGAATTCCGATACAGCCAATATCGGCCGATACCCGATATTTGCAGTATCGGAATGCTCAACCCTAGTCATCAGGGGAAGGTGGTACAAAATCCTTTGAAACCCAGGCATGGTTCATTTTAATGAAGGTGAGATCACCTACATTTTGGGTCGACAGCCTGGTCCTTCACTCTGTCAGGATTGATCCAGCAGCACTGAAGACTCTTTCTGATAGCACACTACCAGCAGGGCAAGCAAGCTCCTGTAAGGCTTATTGTGCCAATTCAGGCCAGGTGTCCAGTTTACAGGCCCAGTAGTCAAAGGGGAATAAACTGTAAGGGAGAACATCGACAGGGGAGGAGAGGTAATTTTGTACCATAGTTGACAACTGCTGTCTCCTGTCTGTTGCAATCAATTCAGTATTAACAGTCGTGTGAGCGGTACTCGAGAAATTAGTCAACAACATGGTCATGAAACCCCTGTCTCCAACGCCACTTCGGCTGTGTGCACCACGAACACCTCTTCCATGTTGCCCAGTACGGCTCGTTGTAGAACCTACACCGCTGCTATGTGTTGGGAATGCCTCTAACAAACTGTTTACCAGAGTTGCTTGTTTGTTTGCCAATAAGAGCTCTAGGTTCTCCTGTGGCATGATGTTCTGTAATTTGCCTTTATAGCGTAGATCGAGGATGCTGTCCAACCAGTAGTCGTCATCCTTCATAATTTTGGCAATGCGGGGGTCCCTTTTTAGGATCTGCAAGACATAATCACACATGTGGGCCAATGTTCCAGGTGTCAATGATGCACTGCCAGTGTTAGGTGGAGGAGCACTTTCTGCCAAATCCACATCCCTCCAGTCATGCACAAACCCTGTACCTGACCTTGGCAAGCCAACATTTTCTGTTGCCCCCTGAGAAGCATCCTCCTCCCAAAAATAATCATCCCCCTCATCCTCCTCCTCCTCTTTCAGGACAGTTCCCTGAGCAGACAATGGCTGACTGTCATCAAGGCTTCCCTCCTCCTCCTCTTCCTCGCCTGATTCTTAATGTGCGTCAAAGTTTGCATGATCACATGCATAAGTGGGATGCTCATGCTTATGATGGCGTCATCTGTGCTTACCAGCCGTGTGCATTCCTCAAAACACTGAAGGATTTTACAGAGGTCTTTCAGCTTTGAACACTGCACACTCGACAACTCGATGTCTACCCTCAAACTGCCTGCCCGTGTATCCTCCCACAAATGCATTACCGCCTGCCTCTGTTCGCACAGCCTCTCAACCATGTGCATGGTGAAGTTCCACCTTGTTGCAACGTCTATGATTAGGCCGTGCTTGGGGAGGTGGAGTGATGGCTGCAACCTCTGAATAAGACTGGAGTCTACGGGCAAGCGACGGATATGCGAGCACAGTCTTCGCACCTTATGGAGCAGGGCTGGTAACTCCGGATAATTATTTATGAAGCACTGCACCACCAGGTTCAAGGTGTGAGTCAGGCAAGGTATGTGTCTGAGTTTTGCCAGGGCTATGGCCGCCAAAAAATTATGGCTGTTATCACTGACTACCTTGCCTGGCTCAAGATGTAGACTGCCCAGCCATGACTCAGTTTCTCGCTGCAATTAGTCAGTCAGTACCTCCGCGGTGTGTCTGTTTTCGCCCAAAGACATCATCTTTAAAACAGCCTGCTGACGCTTACCACTAGCTGTTCGATAGTGGGACACCTCGTGTGCAACACTGGCAGCTGCGGATGGAGTGCTCGTGCGACTGCGCTCTGTCGATGAGCTTTCGCTTCTGGAGGAGGAGGAGATTCGAACGCCTACAGCCAACTGTTGCCTATACTGTGGGCTAGGCAGCACTGTCCCACCGCCGCTGTACCCTGTGGACCCTGCATCCACCACATTAACCCAGTGCGCAGTGATGGACACGTAACGGCCCTGGCCATGCCTACTGGCCCATGCATCTGTTGTCAGGTTCACCTTTCCAGCATAGGCCATGGGCTCTCGGAACGCTGCGCTTTCAACCCAACGGAAGGGCATCATCTCTAATGAGATCAGTTTGGCAATGTAGGTGTTCAAAGCCAGTGTACGCGAATGAGAGGATGAGTACTTTCTTGTCTTACTCAGAGTGTCTGCTAGGGTGAGCTGGACTTGAGAGCTGCATATGGGGGAACTAGCGCTGGACATGGCGGACTGAGAGGGGTTGGTGATGGTGATGGTGGTGGTGATGGCCTAGATTCAGTCTTTCTTTGGAAAAATATTGGGATTCCCTGACTGCTTTGACCTTGCGACAACACCTCAACATTTCTTGCTGGTGGTGTGATAACCGGTGGGCTTACAGTGGGGGAAGCGATGTAGAGTTGCTGGCTACCTTCAGTCGGAGCAGGTGCACATGTGCTACCTGAGGTTTTGTAGTCCGTCCACTCTTGCAAGTGAATAGTGTTTAAAATTTCAGAGATTTTTCCCTCGGCTAAAGGTCCTTCCGCACTTCTTACAGATAACCTTTGCCTCATCAATAGGATTTTGGTCAAAAAAGTGCCACACTGCACTCTACTACTATGGGATAAATTTTCAGGGCTTGCACGCTGTGCTAATTTGACCGTCTGGCCAAGCTGTCCTGCAACTCTTTTTGTCTTTTTAACATGTTTTTGGACTGCTACGGGCCTGCCAGATAACCGCAGCTGCGATGTCGATGCCTGCTGCGAATCCTCCTCCTCTTCTGAGCTATTGCCAGCAGCATCCTCTTCCCCCAATGGATGCCAATCAGGGTCAACAACTGGGTCATCCATCACTTCCTCTTCAATTTCATCTGCACCTTCCTCTGTGTCACCGTGTAAGGTGGTAGAGTATGCGGGAAGGGGCACTTGAGTTTCATCAGGGTCAGAATCTGGATCAGTAGACTGCGAGGGCAATGCAGTCCTCTGGGTGAATGTACCAGCAGAATCATATAGCAGTTTCTGTGCTATATGATATAGATATATGATTCTGTGCTATGTGTTATATTCATCTTGGACTGAGTAATTCAGGATTTCACTTGATAACCCAGGCATGGTATGTGAAAAGAGCTCAAGGGAGTAATCTGAAGTGTGGCCTGCTGCATCCTTCACCTTTGTTGGGGGTGACGGACACAAGGAAAGGTTTCGTTCCCGACCAGGAGCCTGTACTGACAACTCAGTGCTTGCAGTTTTTGAAACTTTAGAAGAGGAGGCGATAGAGCTGGAGGCTGTTTCGGCAGTGTAAGCCAAAACCTGTTCCTGATGCTCCGGCTTTAAAAGCGGTTTACCTACTCCCAGAAAAGGGAGCCTTCCAGGTCTTCTGGAGCCAGACGATGATGCAGGCTCAACATCTCCTGCCTTAGGTGCTATTGTGCTTTTGGCACTACCAGCAGATGCACCACCACCACCATCAGTACCAGCTAGCCCCCCTGTTCACGTCCGTGGCCTCTTCCACCATACTTCCTCATGTTTGAGAAAATGTACTAAAAATACCAGCATATATATGGTACTGTATCAGAAGCGTACAGCTGTATACAGCTTAGGGGAAAATTGAAAACTCCATATATATTTCTGGAGTCAAACACAGATGCTCACTCAGTATGGATTTGTCCCTAATGCAAAAAGCAGAAAAACGGTACTGTCTCAGAAGCGTACAGCTGTATACAGCGTAGGGGAAAATTGAAATCTCCGAAAATGTTTCCGGAGTCACTCACAGATGCTCACTCAGTATGGATTTGACCGTAATACAAAGAGCAGATATACGGTACTGTCTCAGTAGCGTACAGCTGTATACAGCATAGGGAAAATTTAATTCTCCGTATATATTTCCGGAGTCACACACAGATAGTCAGCATGTATTTGTCCGTGATACCAGCCAGTACACGGTAGTGTGTGAGGAGCGTACAGCTCTATACGGTGTGTGAAAAAATGAACAGTCGGTAAGTGTGCAGAAAAAAATAATAAAAGTTTTAGTGCTGTGTAAAAAGCAGTCTGCACAGCAGTGTACACACAGCAATACAGCTATCAGGCAGCCTAATAACAAGCGCTGCTGCACACAAGAAAATCCTCCCCTGTCACTGCACACTAACTGTACAGCACAATTGCTATCAGCACAAGCACATAAGAACTTCTCTTTCCAGCCCTAACGCTCTCCCTAGTGATAAACAGCAAGCAACCTCTCCCTACTGTTAAGATCGGCAGAAGTAAAATGGAGGTCGGTGGTCAGGGCTTTTATAGACACTATGACGCCCCCCAAAGCAAGCCAATCACTGCAATGCCCTTCTCTAAGATGGTGGTGAACGCTGCCCGTGTCATCTCGTTGCCCGCAGTGTACGTCCTTGCTCATTGGCTGAAAAAAGACGCGTGCAAGCATTATGGGAAAACCGACTTTGGCGCTCGTTTTGCCGAACACATGGCCGTCTTCGAAACCCGACTTTGGCGAAAGTCGGCGACTTAAGAATCTGACCGACCTGTTTCGCTCAACTCTACAGATAACTATAAGGAAAATTTCTAAGGTGCGCTGATAAATTACAACTTAAGACCACAAAAATAAACAAGAACCCTAAATGTTAATGAACTTTACAGAACTGTACAAGAGAAATAGCCCAAAAGATATTCTTTTAGCCGACATCAATTCCTTCTCTGCAGTCATTAACTAAAGCACCTGGTAGGCTTCCTGCTCTGCTTGGCCCTGTATGCACTCTGCACATCATAATACTAATACTGAGGCGTGTTAGCTTATTTGGCTGACCCAAAACTTTGATGCAGCAGCGGTCTACTTCTTTATGACTTCTGACATGAGGCATTAGCATGCAGCACAGCTGTTTCCAAATCTCAGTGCATTATCAAGGTTTCCGAAAAATGACAAATTTAGCAAAATCAAAAGTTTAATAGACCAAAGCAATCGTAGATAGCCCATTGGAACGAAAGTGCATTTGAGCAACTCCAAAAAAGTGACTTGGCAATGGAACTTGACAATCTTGTATTTCCACTCTGTACCTTTCCATGCATTTTATTGGACATCATTGACAGTTAAAACAAATAGAAATCGAGGTAGTTAAATCTTTTTGGTTGTAAAGGCCCTCAACATGACTTCCCTATATTTAAATATATAGTATTAATTTGCGAAGACAACAAGCTCCCCAGGAAGAATTTTACTAATTCTACCACTATTCACTTTACATCTCATAGATGTTTTACTTATCCGAATATTTATTTGAATACAGTATGTAGCAAGTGGTGATCAAAAAATAGTGCCAGGTCCTATCGCCAAAGTTAAAGACTATCTTTTAGAGATGAATGTATCTGCTTAAAATATAAATCTACATTTAAAAGGTTTGATTTTCATAAAAATTATTCAGTGTGAATTTAATGGTACATATTATGCTCTGGGATCTCAGATCCCCAGAGTATAAAAGACATAGAATGTAAAAAAAATAAAAAGTGAATTCTCACCTTACTGCTCACTTGTCACACTTCACCCACAGTCGACGGTCCAGTCCTCTAAAGCTCCTTTTTTCACCTTTTCCAATCACTCACATCTTTTTTAGCTGATTTCACTCTGGGCTGCCACTTTTGGCAGACTATGTCTCAAGCAACAATGAATGCCGTTTCAGTACGTGACGTGTGTGGCTGGAGGCCTAGTCAGCATCTGAGATGACTCCCAAAATTTTCCATGATGATAGGACATGCAGGGATATCAGAAGCCTAGTAAGAAGGAAGCCATAGCTCAGACTGAAGCAGATCAAAGAAGATGCATATGACGGTAAAAAGCAAAAAAAGAAAAAGCACGGAAGACCAGATGGCAGGCCCTGAGAGTGGTGGGACAGGTGAGTACTGGGGTAAGTATTAATTTTTTCCATCTGTTTACAGTTTAGCAAGTTGGTGGCCAGCTGGCTGTTGTTTTGCTTAATTTGCAAGAATGGAAATGCCGAAAATCTGTAGTCAGGAGAATACAAATTATTGTAAAATTCAAAGAGAATTCAATTCCACTTAAAACAAATTTGCTTATCTCTACTGGGTGTCCAAAAGGTTTAGTTGCTTATGGTGTAACATAGGAAAAGGTTTGCTCATATATACTTTCTTCCCACCCTGCTGTTCACGATTACTTTGATCTATCAAGTGAATTGTTTTCTTTAATCCATTAATGTAATAGAAGCTAAGTTGTAATACACCAGTAAGTTAAATCACTATTGATAGTGTTAGGTAATAAAGGCTTAAGGGTATGCCACACTAAACAGCGTCGCTAACGAGATCGCTAAAAAAGTCACTATTTAGCGATCTCGTTAGTGACGCTGTTGTGTGTGGCATCTAGCAACGACGTGGCCCCTGCTGTGATCTCGCTGATCGTTCACTAGGGTTCTGGACCGTATTTTAATCGTTGGCGTCCCGCTGGTGAGCCTATATCGCTGTGTCTGGCACGTTTTGTGAACAATTTGCGCTGTTTTTTACATCGCAAAGTCGTTAAGGAGATCGCTAACCGCTTATGCGTCGTTAACGAGATCGCTAAATGTGGCAGCTACTAGCGACATTAAAACGATCACAAAAACGATCGCATTAGTATGCGTCGTTATTGTGATCGTTAGCGGGAGCGTTTAGTGTGGCAGTACCTTTACATTTTGCCCTTGGGTGAATCTATAATTCCTTCTTCACCAATAAATGTTGTTCATGTAGGTATTTGTATTGCCATGGAGCCCACCCTAGAAAGTAGTAAACAGATAATAGCAGATGTATTAGGTTTATTTTGTACAAATAATATTTTTAGACACTTAGATATTTTTATAATTTTAGACACAAAAGTATAGCAACAAACATTTTTCATTTTCTAAACAATTTCCACTGCTGCATACTTTTTAATATTTATAGGGTAGCCTTATACATTTAATAAAGGTTATTGTTTAATTAGCATTTCTCTCCTACCCTGACCATTCATCATGTATGTTCTTTTCCAGTTAACAGACAGAGACAGATATTAGATTTTTTTCTCTTATAGATTAATTCAAAATATGCCAAGTGTGGAATTTTTCAAGTTTGCTATATTAAAACCTTTAAAATAGAAATATGCACACCGCGCATTGCCTCACCACTGTCATGGAACTAAATATGTTAAATTAGTATTCCAAATAGAATTGGACAATCAGTATCTTTAATGAGAAACTGCTAGGTTCCGGAGGATTAATATGTTATTAAGTACAGTATATCATTTCAGTTGCTAAGTTTGCTTTTTATTCCACTTCACACAGAAATGCTTGCTGCTAAGGCCAATGTAAAGAGCATGCCTTATGGAACAGAACAAAAGCACTGCCATCCTTATAACTCAACCCGTAGGCACCAATTTACTAAAATGGATTAAATATACTATTTATTCATAACCTCTTTGATCAAAGAATATCCAATTTCCCATCCCTTTTTTTCTTTGAACTCTGAACAGTGATTTTAGAAATTACTGATATTTTATGAGTGAAGAATGTTATGCAGGAGAGGAAATTAAATTTGGTACAATTCATTAAAAAAGTGATTCTCAGGCATAAATAAATTGATGACAAACAAAAAAGTAGAACAATTAAAGAAAAGATAACAAGAAAATGTAATATTTTTTGGTATGAAGAACAATCAAATTGTAAAATAATACTATTACGTAATACTATTTTATTTAACAAAGAACAAGTCTACTTGATCTGGTGATAAACCATTTGGAAAATATAACAATTCCCTCATTTTGCTGCAAGTGTTGAACTAAAAAATAACCTCACCAAAATTACCATTTCAATTTAAAGGTGGTGATTGATTCAGAAAACCCTTATTAAAATACCCGATTAGGGAATTTTGAATTATCTTGTAGAATATTCTTACTTTGGAAAACCAACAAACACAGACACAGACGCCCATTTACTACAATTACAAATATATCAGTATATTACTCTATCTTCAATGTAGTGTTCTGTTTTAAGAGCTTGAGATCATACCTCCATCTCCCAAGTGCAAAACAATATTTGAGATATGGCACACGAAGAAGTGACAAAGAAATCAGTGTGTCAAAACCGACTCCTAATGGTGAACGCTACCAAAAAATCTTTCCAAATCCCTTTGAACTAGAAAGCCTCAGCGAGGGTCAGAGATTGGTGGCCTCCTCTTGCTGAAGCTTGTAAAAAGCAGTTTTGCTGCCACCATCCACCCATATGCTACTCCAATGGAACTGAGAGCTCAGTTTAAATTAGCCTTCTTCTATAAGGGCTTGCTTACATCAGTTTTGCTTCTCATGCATGGTGGCACAATGGTTAAAACTGCAGCCTTGCAGCGCTGGGATCCTGGGTTCAAATCCCACCAAGGACAACATCTGCAAGGAGTTTGTATGTATTTCCCATGTTTACGTTGGTTTTCTCCGGTTACTTCGGTTTCCTCCCATTTTCCAAAGACATACTGATAGGGAATCTAGATTTTGAGTCCCACTGGGGACAGTCATGATAATGTCTGTAAAGCGCTGTGGAATTAATGGCACTACATAAGTGAGTAAAATAAATTTATAAAAATAATAAATGTGAGAAAATCTGACTAATTATGTAAGAAATCAGAGTTGGAGCCGAGTGTCACCTTAGTGTGATTCGATTCTCTCATATGAGAGAATTGTATCACAGGTGAGGAGAAGATGGAGAGCTTAAATTCTCCATCTTCTCCATTGTCCGTGTCTACATAAATCAGACTACACTCTGATGACATTTGAGCATAGTCCAATGTTTTACATGCATCTATAGAACTTGAATGGGTGCATGTAATTTGCTTTGTTGAACCACTCACAGCATGCTGCAATTTTTTCCACAGACTGATTTAAAGTGCAATCAAATTGTTAAGGGCCTGCGGAACGCACCTAATAGATATTATAGAGAGGTGCATTCACAGCCCGGGGTCCACCGTGCAGGCAGAGCATGCTGCTAGTAGATGACGCAATAGGCGGTATGAGCGAACTCTGTTATCCCCAGAGTCACAGATGTGAACGCCTAGCACTATATGGCGATATGAGCGAACTCTGTTATTCCACAGAGCCGCTAAACTAAAATGCTGTGGCGCTATATGGAGATATAAGCGGACTCTGTTACTTCACAGAGCCACTGTAATAGCGTCTGTGTCCTGTTAGCCTCACAGGAGACACAGATGACTGCTAAGCGGATTGCAGTCTGTGGTCATGCAATCAGAACATAAGCAACATCTCCTCACCAGAGTAGCCGGTATTCTAATGGTGTCTTTCAGCCAAGCCCTGAACACATGCATACAATCTCCTCACCGGAGGTGCCGGTATTCTAGTGGCATTTTACAGCCGAGACCTAACCACATGCATACATGACCACACTGGCGCAAAGCACATAACAAGTTTGATACTAGCGCACGGCCGTGCGGTCATGCAAGCCTTTTATAGCAGCAACAACTGCAGGACCAATGAAAGCCTGCCCCAGAACTCGAGCAACTTCAGGACCTTCCTGGAGGACCAATAGGAGTCACTGCAGTGCCAAAGCATGTGACCCCTGATCTTCAATGGGAGATCTTACCCTGGGCATGCTCAGAAGGGAAAACACAGGACTTAGTCCCAACTACGTCTGCTTTCCCACTGACCTGCACTGGTTACAATGGCAGGACCTGGAGAGGCAGAAGTCATCCTCTGTACAGTATTAGACTGGGCGAGACGTTGGGACCGACGTCTCTGCTGAGCAGGCTCCACTGCGACTGGAGACGGATGGGGGACCGCCGCGGGTATGGCTCGAGATTCCCCTTGTGCAGAAGCGGGAACTCGACCCCTAACACAAATTTGCTGATATTCAAGTGGAATCCCACACTCAGTGAGTTCAGGCACCCTAGCGTCACCACTCCTGGGGCAGTCCTAAATCTCAGGATGGACTATATATAGATGGGACAGAAAGAAGATATACAATGCAGGATGGACATATATATAGGAGATGAAAGGATAAATATACTGTAGGATTGGCTGTATATAGGGGGCTGGAAGGAAAGATATACTGCAGTGTGGAGCTCTGTGTACAGGGGCTAAGATTATTTGAGCTGTGTTTGATACCTGTTGCTGAGAGTTCACTGGAGTGAAACTGTAAATGTTGCTTTGTAGATGCGTGTTGCTGATAATTATCTACTGCTATCTCCATCAACAGATCTGCCTTTGCAATTTTGCATCACTGATCTGTCAGCAGCAGGCAACAAACACAGATCAAATTAACCCATGTGCACTGCCTTTGTAGAAGAGAGTTCAGCACTGCTAGAAACCACATTTCAGCTATACTGATGTAAATGGCAGATAAAATTGGTCAAGCATATTATGATATTTGAGCAATAGTGCACAAAAGAATAAGGTGAACTGTACAGTTAGATTAGCTTGCTGATAACTTAAAGAAGGAGGTAGGGATCTGCAGCACTGAGGAAAAGCAAGTGCTGCTGGGGAATGTAGTTTTGGCAGATAGGATCACCCATTCTGCTATGTGATGCTAGATGCACAGAGGGGCAAATAGAGATAAAAAAAGACTCAAAAGTACAAGAAAGAAACTTTATTTTGGGCTTAGTATATTAACAATGATTATTAAACCAATGTTATTTCCCTTCAAATCAAACATCAAAATCAAAACAAAAAGGAGAAAATAACCAAAAGAGTTTTGTTGAAAAATTGTACATTTTATTTCAAGATAAATACATAAAAATTACAGTCAAAGAGCACCACAAACCAAGATTGCAATAAACCAGGCAGAAAAATTGTAGGGGAATTATTGTACACAGCTAATTCTGAAATAATTCGGGCTCATCATTACCTTATAATTATAAGCATATAACGATGATAACAGATAGCTAACACATTAAAATCTATATAAACACAAAAGTTTATAGCAATAAAAGTATTCTGTCATTTAATTTTATGCCCAAAAAGGTCACTATATAAAGTGTAAACTGTGTCTACTCCTGACGAAGTAATTTCGAAACGTGCGTAGGGGCGCCAGGCACGGGGAACACAGCTCTCGTCTTCCTTGGTACGGGGAATTAAGATCACGGTCTTTCTTCTTTCGGTGAGTACTTCAGTAGAGCTATTTAGGCTATATCCGCATTCTCTCCTTTATATAGGGGGATGGATTCATCTTTATATACCACGTTAGGCTATTTATAACATCTTATAGTAGTATTAGTGTTCAGTTGAATATGAGCTGAACAGAGCAACTTTGCATTTAACTATTTGTTTGCCTATATGGGCTGTGGTTAGTTAGCTGGAATAGTAAGGAGGCTCATTGCGATTTGGACCGCATGCACAGCGCTGGGTATATTATCCCCTTCTTAAGGAAATTGTTAGGCACAGTTTACACTTTATATAGTGACCTTTTTGGGCATAAAATTAAATGACAGAATACTTTTATTGCTGTAAACTTTTGTGTTTATATAGATTTTCATGTGTTAGCTATCTGTTATCATCGTTATATGCTTATAATTATAAGGTAATGATGAGCCCGAATTATTTCAGAATTAGCTGTGTACAATAATTCCCCTACAATTTTTCTGCCTGTTTTTTTGCAATCTTGGTTTGTGGTGCTCTTTGACGGTAATTTTTATGTATTTATCTTGAAATAAAATTTACAATTTTTCAACAAAACTCTTTTGGTTATTTTCTCCTTTTTCGTTTTGATTTTGATGTTTGATTTGAAGGGAAATAACATTGGTTTAATATTGAGTTGTGAGCTATTGAACAATCATAGGATCAATTTTTGGCATAAGGAATTATTTTGTTTATATTAACAATGAGTATGCATTTACTGTGCCTTGTGAAAAATAATGTGATTATGAGAATAACTCGTTAATCTCCTAAAAGTTTATGGGAGTTGCCAGTTACTCCTTGGTTTTCTCCTAGTTCTGGACTGCTACTCCTTATGCTCTGATCCTGATAGCAATCTTGACCCTGATTAAATAGGCTTGTGACTGGAACACCTTTCAGAGTACTCCTTTGTATGTCCAGATCCCTGTATAGGAGTAAAGACTAAAGGCCCTGGTTCCTCTAAGTCTTGATAAATGCTGTGGCTAGCACCAAGTCTCTCCACAATAGGCTTTTTGGGCTGATGTTTTCTGACGGACTTTACACTAATAAAGTTATTTTAGCACAACAGACTTTGCACTGTTTCCAGCACAAAGGGGTTCAAAAGTTTCAGATAAGCACTTATGATTATTGGAGAGATAAGTGTATTTATGGATAGTATGGAAGACTGCAAGATGTAAGATGATAGGATATAAAGAAACTGAACAAAGTAGATGTCACCATAAAAAAGTCACTATAAGATATCAGGCTCCACTCACACAACAAAATGAGCAAAAAAAATATTCTCGTTCTTGTAGCTCCAAACAAGCCAAAGATTTTCAACTTCACCACTTTACTTGGTGGCTAACATTCATTACAGGAGGAGATAATCATTTTTTGAATCTTCATCCACCTTCTGAGCCCTTTAAAATATTTTCCTGAGTGCTATGTTCAACAATGTTCAATATAGAACAAAAATATAGAAGGACCTAAAAAATTAAAGGAAACACTTCTAAATATAACATTCAAGTGATAAAATGGACAATTATGTGGAGAATTAGAACAGTAATAAAAAGTGATCAATAAAGATGAGCTGATCTTTTGAAATTCACCAACTACACCGAATTTTCCCAAACAATTTGTTTTCCGATGAATGTAATTGTGTGAATATTAATAGTGGAAAGCTTGTAATTACTCAGAAAATAAACATGAGGGAGAGAAGAGAGAGAGAACCCCACTGACCATTAGAACTCACACCTCACGGGCGAGAGAAATTTGTGAGCTTACACATTACAAGTGACAGAGAGAGAAGACAGTAAGAGCATTCTGAGCATTCTCATGTGGCAATACAAAATGACTTTTATTAACTAGCAGTGTGGGAAATGGAGATGGTTAATTTGTTTGTTTTTTAGTGAACCACAAACTAAATCTCAAAATGTTCATATTTGCACAAAACCTCAAATTTTAGGATATTCAAATCGAACACGATTCTCATCGGATCTGCTCGTAGATAATACCATATGAAAAGGATGGTATCAATAGAGAAGGGAAATGCCATCCTCCTCCATGGTATCACATTCCACTTTGGGTGTTGTGTTTAGAACGTAACGCTTTTCCTAACATATATAGTCAGCCATTCCTGCTATTCCAGGCTTATAGAAGTCGCAATGAAAAGAGTATACATGGCTGTATTTCTGATAAAAGACAATCCAATGGTAATTGTAAAATACAGAAATATTTTATTATGCAACATATTAACATTTTCTGAGTTAGACTGACTCCTTCATGTTCCTTTCCTGATAAAAAGTACAAATAGGCTCATCATAAAAATAAATGTCCTTTTTATTCCCTTAAAAGGTATTTCATTCTCACATATTCATAAGACGCAAAGATGAATAGATTACAGCATTAAATTGTAGTGAAGAAAATTAGAATAATAATTAAACTTTCACTAGTTGAGTAGAGAAGAGTAGATCGCTTCGTGCAATCATAATCAACAGTTCAGGCCAGTGCTCTCTGGCAGAAGACAAGAGCTGCGTTAATTTTCTTAGCTTTTAGCTTTCCTGGCGCGTCATTTGATTTGCCGGCCTGGTATGATGTCATCTCGGAATACAGCACACAGGTGATGGTTTCTCAGTCCAGCTAATCATACGCCAAGCCTGGGATCCCAGAGGGTAAGAAAATTCATGCAGCTCCTGTCCATGGCCAGAGACAATTGACCTGAACTGTGGACTGGGGTTGTGGAAGCAATCCACTTATTTCTAATACTCAGCAAACCTAGAACATCTTTGCCACAGGTGTCAAATACAGTACCAAAAGGTATGGAAGGTTTTGGGTGCAGTGTGACAATGTACAGTTTAGGGTAGAAAAATTGTAGACTATTGCTGATTTGATGTAAAAGAGGGAGGAAATGTAGGAGAAAGCAGGTCTTAAGATCTTTGTAAAAAATGTCAAAGTTGATGGCAAGCGTATTTATACAGATGCACTGTAAGTGGTGGGATTTTGAAATTGAGCCTTATGAGAAAGGATAGTAAAGGAAAGAAAATCTAAATTGGTGAAATGAAAATGAATGAGAGAAAGAGAGAATTCTAATCTCTTTCTTTATGTCTTTTGGACCTTTTCATACATTTTGTATTTCTTATTTGTGTTTTCATTCAAATCTCATTTGATAATGGGACACATACTGGAGAATTATGCCCAGCAAATTACAAAAGCAAAAAGGCTAACAATTATGAAATATAATTAGATCAACAAAAGACGACAGAAAATAAATATGAAAAATGAAACCAGATCAGCAGGTAGTTTAGTGGAAACATAGACTGCTGTGAGTAAAATCAGCAGGAGTTTCTCAGCTATACCTATGCAGCCAACGTTTGGTGACTGTAAAAGAAAATGAGAGAAACAGTGAAAAAATAGTAATTGATGAATATGACCTTTGGGATGTAGGAAATGGACAATCCACAGTGCAGCTGTTGCAGAAATGAGGAGAATGATAAAAGATGTTGACTGGCATGAATAATTAGACTCTGTGAAAGAAGAAAAGTGCATATTTCTTAAGAAAACCAATTCTTTTCAACACAGTCTGACATGCTCTAAGCAAAAACAGCAGTTCTGTCAATATAACTCAGTGAATTAGGCGATCGAGTGATTTATTTTAACTTGTCTTGCAGCATATAATCAAAATGAAGAGACTTTACTATAATTAGATAGATAATGTACCGATGTGGCACAAATGTGAAATGATTGGACCGTCCCCTAAAGAAACAAATGGCTCATATTTTATGAGATCAGCCAAGGGAGACTTATCACTGATTTGATAAGAAGCAGCTTGATGGGGCATGCATGTGACCAGGTGTCAATTAGTTATTTGGCGTATATTACACCTCACATTTCAGCTTTTCTCCTTAAAAAAAATGCTGCTTTCAATTTTGTAAAAGGTCTTCAAGAACAATGTTTTGTGTTTTAAAGAAAACATAAGAGTTTCAGGGTGTATAACCTGTAGATTCTGCAAATTGCTATTTAAAAAAATGCTATGAAAGTGTATTCATTTTTGGCACTCTCTACTAGTTTGTTCTTGGTTCTGGCCTAGATCAGTTAGAAGACTTGTGCAAAAATGTTACAAGTTTTAATGTTTTCACACCAGTTATGCTCTGCTTTTCCAAAATGGCTGGGATTGGTGTACGATGCCATGACTCATCTAATTCATGAGCTGTGGCGTACCTTCTACCAGAAATTCTAGTCAATTGTGATTCACTCAGTGCCAGAAACCTTACTAGATTCTGATTCTATCAGAAGTATCTAACTCCAGCACGCCCCCCATACCGTCATGAACAATGCCGGTCTTGATGAAATGTCGACAAAGTGTGAACCTGCTTGGAACCTTTCATTCAGCCAGCGCCATCACTGGGAAAATACAGAATTAGTGTTTGCCCATTGCAATCAATGTTCTATCTCCATGATAGTGATGGATGTTCTTTGTAACTTCTTTTCACTATGGGCCCCGTCACACATAGCGACACACCAGTGATCCCGACAACGATATGCACTTGTCAGGATCGCTGGTGTGTCGCTACATGATCGCTGCTGAGCTGCCAAACAGGCAGCTTAGGCAGCGATCAGGACAGCGACACTGCGGGTAACGTCGCTTAGGCCTCTTTCACATTTCCGGCGGACGCCTGGCGGCGCCCCCGGCATTTTGCCGCAGCGCCGCATGTGAAAACCTTTCACACTTCCGGCGGCCAAAATGCGTTTTTTTGCCGGATGGTTTCTGATGCTTGGAGAGATAAGAAACCATCCAGCAAAAACAAAAAACGTTACATGCAGCGTTTTTTCCGGATGCCGCAATGTACATTTGCGCCGCATCCGGACAAAACCGCATGCAACGCATTGACATGCGGCGCCATCTGGCGCTAATGCATGTCAATGCGAAAAAAGCCGCATGCGGCGCATCAGATTGTAAGGTTCTTTGTACATGTTCTTGAAACTCAGTTTTCCGTCAGCCATTTTGCTTTCTGTCTTGCTGCAGCTATCTTGCCCTCAGTCAATATGGAGTTTTCAGCTTTCATGTTCCCGCCCTGATTCTCTCCCTCTTCATCTCCTGCAGGTGCACCCATCTTCTTTGTGAAGAAGAAAGATGGATCTCTGAGACCCTGCGTAGACTATAGGGAACTCAATAAGGTTACTATTAGAAACCGTTATCCATTGCCTTTAATCCCTGAGTTATTGGAGAGAGTGCGGCATGCCAAAATTTTCTCTAAATTGGATCTCCGTGGGGCCTATAACTTGGTCCGTATTAGACCTGGGGATGAATGGAAGACTGCATTCAGGTCACGCTATGGACACTTTGAATATCTAGTTATGCCTTTTGGTCTGAGTACCGCCCCAGCCACTTTCCAACACTTGGTGAATGACATCTTCAGGGATCTCCTAGATACATTCGTGGTGATTTATTTGGATGATATTCTAATTTTTTCTAACTCCACAGAGGAACATCATGGACATGTGAGAATGGTCTTGGAACGTCTAAGACAAAACCATCTTTACATCAAACTTGAAAAGTGTGAATTCCATAGGACCGAAATTCAATTTCTGGGGTATGTACTGTCTACACAAGGAATTAGTATGGATGGAAGTAAGACCCAAGCCATCAAGGATTGGCCAAGTCCTAGAAATGTGAAGGAGGTGCAGCGCTTCATCGGGTTTGCCAATTTCTATAGACGTTTCATTAGGAATTTCTCTGAGGTAGTGTCACCTATCACCCAACTTACCCGGAAAGAGTCTAGGTTCTCCTGGACTCCCCAAGCCCAGGAAGCATTTTCTCGTCTAAAAGATAAATTTACCACCGCACCTATCTTGGTACATCCCAACCCCGAACTTGCCTTCATAATAGAGGTGGATGCTTCAGATTGTGCCGTTGGAGCTATACTCTCTCAGAGAACAGGTGAGAAGAATGTCTTGCATCCCTGTGCCTTCTTTTCCCAGCAGTTGTCTTCGGCTGAGAGGAACTACGATGTGGGCAATAGAGAGTTGTTGGCCATTATTGCCGCCTTCAAAGAATGGAGACACCTTCTTCAGGGAGCTGCACAGCAAATAGTCGTCCTGACAGACCATCGTAACCTTGAATTTATCAGGTCGGCTAAGTGCCTGACTCCTCGCCAGGCTCGCTGGAATCTTTTCTTAAACCAATTTAATTTTGTCATTTCTTATAGACCAGGATCGCGCAATGGAAAGGCTGATGCACTCTCTAGGATTCATTCAGCAGAGACCCGTCCACTTGCTCCTCCTAAGACTATTCTTCCTGACTCTAGATTCCTGGGAGTGATTCATAATCAAGACCTACTTAAGGACATCAAGGAAGCATACCATGCGGATTCCTTGTTGGCACAACCCCCAAGGGACGTAAGTCTTGTCTTTAAGAATGGTGTGTGGATTCTGGGACAACGTCTGTATATTCCTGAAACAGTCAGATTGAGAGTATTGCAACTCATTCACGATTCCAAGATAGCTGGGCATAGAGGAATTCTAAAGACACAGGAATTTCTTTCTCGTTTCTTTTGGTGGCCCACTTGCAGGAAGGATGTTTTAAACTATGTCACTTCATGTGAAGTCTGTGCAAGATGCAAAACACCTCGCTCCTCACCAACTGGTCTGTTACAACCTCTTCCCACCCCGTCCCGCCCTTGGGGATCCATTTCTATGGACTTCATTGTGGAGTTACCAACCTCTCAAGGGAAAAACACCATTCTAGTGGTGGTTGATCGTTTAACAAAGGCAGCTCATTTTATTCCTTGTGTCGGCTTACCCACTGCAAAACAGACATCAGATTTGATGATTAAAGATGTGTTTCGCTTACATGGAGTACCGGATGAGGTTATTTCGGATCGAGGGGTGCAATTCACTTCAAGGTTTTGGCAAAATTTCTGTGCAGCATTGGACATTAAAGTAAACCTTTCTTCTGCTTTTCATCCCCAGACTAATGGACAGACCGAACTAACCAATCAAACTCTGGAGCAGTATCTCC
Source organism: Oophaga sylvatica (assembly GCA_033576555.1). Classification (NCBI taxonomy): domain Eukaryota; kingdom Metazoa; phylum Chordata; class Amphibia; order Anura; family Dendrobatidae; genus Oophaga; species Oophaga sylvatica. The sequence continues at coordinate 282,184,602 of JARQOD010000006.1, read as the reverse complement.
GCTGCTTTATCTGCCACCTACAGGATGATTGGGTGGATCTACTTCCATTGGCTGAGTTCTCTTATAACAACTCTCAGAGCGCCTCCACTAAGCAGTCTCCTTTTTACTCCAATCTAGGTTATCATCCTAACATTCTTCCACGATTTCCCATAGAAACGCCTTTACCAGCAGTGGCCGAAAGAATCACGTCTTTACAGAAGAATATGGATCTTCTAAAGGAGAATCTGGAATTGGCTCAGGAAAGGTACAAGAAAGCAGTAGATAAATTTCGTAAACCTGCACCAGCTTTCAAGGTAGGAGACCTGGTCTGGCTGTCAACCAGAAATCTTAAGTTAAGGATTCCATCGTCTAAGTTGGGACATAAGTACATTGGACCCTATAAAATCAGTAAAATTATAAGTGCCGTTGCTTGTCGTCTTCAACTGCCTAGAACTATGAGAATCCACCCTGTCTTTCATGTATCCCTACTAAAGGCTGCAACACCCAATACATTTCCTGGACGTTCTTCTCCTTGCCCTGACCCAGTGCTAGTCGATGGTCAGGAAGAATTTGTGGTGGAAAGAATTCTAGATTCCAGGTTATACAGAAATCAGTTACAATATTTGACTAAATGGCAGGGCTACCCAGTGGAGGACAACTCATGGGAACCAGTCAATAACGTTAATGCTCCTCGTTTGCTCCGCCAGTTTCATCAGAGGTACCCAGACAAGCCTGGTCTGAGGCCATCCGGAGGTTGTCCCTAAGGGGGGAGTAATGTAAGGTTCTTTGTACATGTTCTTGAAACTCAGTTTTCCGTCAGCCATTTTGCTTTCTGTCTTGCTGCAGCTATCTTGCCCTCAGTCAATATGGAGTTTTCAGCTTTCATGTTCCCGCCCTGATTCTCTCCCTCTTGCTTCTTAAGCAGCCACAGCTGAGCAATCAGTGCTTCAGAATCTAGCCTGCAGTGAACCTGTGACCTGACTCCTGGAAGCCTTGGACTATGTACTCCAGCTATTCCTACTGAGGAACTCTGAACACTTGTGGACTCTGGAAAGATCCACGTTTGCATGGACTTACGGTAACAGAGAAGAAGATCCTGAACCTGTTGTGGAGAGTGATTGCTGAGCTTAAGTTACTCTGGCCTGCTGTGTCTCCTGCTTCTGTATCTGCAAACTGTGTGACTATTTTTGCCACTTGTATGAAGTAATACAAGACCTTCTATATCAAACCTGTGTCTCATGTATTTTCATCGCACCCAAGCACAAGATGCTATATGAACTGTACTACATACATTACACAGATTTTCAGATGCGGCGCTGCGGCAAAAGCCGGGGCGCCGCCAGGCGCCCGCCGGAAATGTGAAAGAGGCCTTAGCTACCCGCAGTGTACGTTGGATACCAGCCTGCTGGTGCAGGAAGCTAGTATCCAAGGTACACATCCGGTTTCCAGGCACTGCACGGCGCCTGGAAACCCTATGTGTACCTTGGTTACCAGCTGATCGCTGGTCTCCTGCCTGCCACACGCAGCGATGCATGCTGGCCAGCGGGGGACCAACGATCAAAAAAATGTCCAGGACATTCAGCGACGATCAGCGATACCCAGCAGGGGGGCTGATCGTCGCTGAATGTCACACACAGCGATATCGCTGGGGAGATCGCTGTTGCGTCATAAAACTAGTGACTCAGCAGCGATCTCGCTAGCGAGATCTCTGTGTGTGACGGGGGCTTATGGCAAAAAGGATGACGATCCCAAGTAGCAGACCCCTTAATTAACTCAGAATTCTGTAATAAGATATATGGAAATGGGTTTTCTAAACTGGACAACCCCATTAACATTGACATCAGTGGTCCTCCAAAGTGAGAAGCAACTAGTTAACAGGAGGGTTGCTATCAAGTAACATTGGTCAATATGTTTTAAAGAATTTCTAGAAAGGGTTTTCAAAGTGAACATGTGCATCTGGTTAGAAACTTCTGTTTTGTGTCTATGTTGAAAAAGCGATTAGCCTTGAGTATAAAAGTGTGTATACAAGTATTACAGTCCTTATCTCACTGAGTAAAGTACATTTAGTATTTTAGTAAAATATGTTCTATTTTTGTGTTGTATACAATATAAAATGCAAAAGAATGTTATAAAATGATTAACCCCTTATAGGGATTTTGCTCTTTGCCTTTGGCAGTTGATAGCTTACACAGAGGGATCCATTTCTGGTGTCAAACAATGTGCAGTTTATTACCAAGTCCACAAATGTTCAAAGCACACAAAGGAACATAGCCTTCCTTTGGCATAAAATGGGTGTAACAAAAATAAACAAAAACAATTACTATAGTAGGTATGGGCTCACCCGCTTCAAACTAGGTTCACACATAGGCTGTGGTCACACTTACGAGTGTGATGCGAGAAACTCACATCAATACCCGGCACTGCCGTCGGCTCTCGGGACCGGAGTGTGCGGCTGCATGTATTTCTATGCAGCCGCACACTCCAGTCCGAGTGCCGGCGGCAGTGCCGGGTATTGCTGCGAGTTTCTCACATAACACTCGCAAGTGTGACCCCGGCCTTAGTCAGACTCTGGCAGAAACTGACCAGCATATCAGTGATCTTTCCACCTCTGCTCACAGACTGTGAATAAAGCAGATGAGCTGCCATAATGTTGAGAGGGTTTTTTAATGGGCCTGGATTTTGGGTTTGGGTTTTAGGGATGGCCACTTGAGCTGAGTAGGTCTGGACATTTCTATATCTCCACTTCCAGATGTTTGAATGATCTATTTAAAAGGAATCTATCAGCAGGTTTTTGCTATGTAATATGAAGACAGCATGAGGTAGGGGATAAAACATTTATTTCAGTGATGCCTCTCTTATAAAGCTCCTAACTTTTGTTTGCTTACAATGATTGTTTTAGCACCAGTAGCTTAACATGGCTGTGATTAGCTGGTCTGTGGGCCTTGGTCCAACACACCCCCTCCTGTGATAGGCACTTCACTGTCTATGGACTTTGCAAATGGAGAGTCAGGTGTGGGTGGGGTTAGCTTTTAAGCTCTACTTCATTGCTAAATCTAAAAGCTCAGATTGTGTCAGAACTGCTACTTACACAGATACATCATTGGATTCATCTTCTCTTTACCTACATCAGGCTGCTCTCAGATGAGGTAGCAAAAACTACTGAGAGATTTCCTTTAAATAGGTCATACAAAGATCTGGAAATGGAGATCTGGAAATGTCCAGACCCACCCAGCTCTAGTGGCCATTCGTAAAACCCAGACCTAAAATCCAGGTCAATTAAATAACCCTCTCAACATTAAATGTGCTGGGATATGCTTTTCTGGCTTTACATCACCGAGACTAACCATCCCAGTGACACATATCTCCCATTCAGTACCTGTCCAGCTGCAAGCCTACACCCTTCCATGACTTGGCAATATTCTGTGCTTTCATGTTTTTTCCTTCATTTTCTATAACCCACAATGGTTTCAATTTTTCCTTGCGTGAGGGCTTGCTGTGAGAATAGCTAGCTGACAATTTTATCTGCATCATTTTGGATATGTTTTGGATGTTTTAATTTTTCTTTCCATTTAAGGATTTTACCTCAAGGGCTAATTAATTTTAGCTTTTCATATATTGGACTTTTATAGATATAGTGATATCAAATATGGAGACTTGACCTGCAATTGTCATCGCTTGTTCAATATTCTGCAATACCATAGTATGGCCATATTTAGTTAAAATCACAGTTTACTTTGAAGCCCAGCCTGTTGATGTCACAGAAGTACTATATGCAAATTGCCTCTTCAAACAAAGAGGACTTGTACTCTATAGCGCCACCTATTGGAAGTAGCGATCCTACAAGTCACAATCAACCCTTTAACGAGTCTTGTAATATGACTTAAGGGTATGCCACACTAAACAATATCGCTAACGGGATCGCTAAAAAACGTCACTATTTAGCGATCCCGTTAGCGATATTGTTCAGTGTGGCAGCTTCCAGCGACGAGCTTCCTGCTGTGATCTCGCTCGTCGCTGGAATCGTTCCGGACCCTATTTTCTCGCTGGCGCTCCCGCTGGGTAAGTATCTAATCACTGTGTGGCACCTTTTCTTAGCGATTTAGCGGTACTTTTGTACCGCTAAAGTCGTTAAGAAGATCGCTAACGGCGATAGCGTCGTTAACTATATCGCTAAATGCGGCAGCATTTAGCGATATAGAAACAATCCCGCTAGCGATCTCATTAGTATGCAACGCTAACGAGATCGCTAGCGGGATAGCTAAGTGTGGCAGTACCTTTAGGATAAAAGCCAAATCAGAATCTCTATTTGCAGACACGGTGTTTCGGACTGTTGGTCCTGTCAGACATGAGGTTCTTCAGCAGGCCTCTGGCTGCCATAAAAAACCATCAGTAGCTTGTCCATAGACACCCTTCAACAACCCGCAGTTTGGTTGATGGGTGCAAAGAACAGCGCATGTCTTGAATTTCTCCATCAGAGATTGAGAACAGCATTTAAAGGATTGGCTCTGATCACTGCTATGTAATACAGCCACTATCTACTGGTTATGAGGCATGCTCAGCTCCTGAGCCCATCACACCAATTAGGACCCAACATTGGAAATACGTGTGCATCAAATGTCAGGAGATGGTTAAAAACTAGTTCCAAGCTTAATATACTAGTGACTATGTTGCCCAAAAAAATGCATTTGGAGGAAAGACCACAAACAAAAAGTGAAATGGCCATATAAAGACAAGTTGCCCATAGCTGTTTCTTGTATTTTTCTTACATATATTATAGTGCTTATGACAACTGAAGGGGGTGTCCTGGACTTTGAAATCTCTGGCAACTAGCACCCTCACAAATCAGCTGTTTATCTCCTTCATCTCTGAGCCTGTTTTTACCTTCATGACCAGGCCAAAGTTTACAACTCTGACCAGTGTCACTTTAAGTGGTAATAACTCTGGAATGCTTCAACGGATCCTACTGATTCTGAGGCAGTTTTTCATGACATATTGTATGTTATGATAGTGGTAACTTTTTTTGATATGACTTGCCTTTATTTGTGGAAAAAAAGGGAAATTTGGAGAAAATTTTTTGTAATGTTCAAACTTTTAATTTTTATGCCTATAAATCAGAGTAATATCACACAAAATAGTTAATAAATAACATTTCCCACATGTCAACTTTACATCAGCATAATTTTTGAAACCTCATTTTTTTGTTAGGAAGCTAGAAGGGTTAAAAATTGACCAGCAATTTCTCATTTTTCCAATTTACAAAACCATCAAATTTGAAGTGACTTTGAGCGGTCTATATGAGAGAAAATAATTAAAAGTTACACCATTCTAAAAACTGTACCCCTGAAGGTTCTCAAAATCACATACAAGAAGCTTATTAACCCTTCACGTGCTTCACAGGAATTTTTGGAATGTGGAAGGAAAAAATGAACATTTAACTTTTTGTCACAAAAATTTTACTTAGACCTAAAGTTTTTTTTTTATTTTCGCAAGGGTAGCATGAAAAAATGGACACTAAATTTGTTGGGCAATTTCTCCTGAGTACGCCAATACTCGATATGTGGGGTAAAACTACTGTTTGGGCACAAAGCAGGGCTAGGAAGAAAAGGAAGTTTCATTTTACTTTTTGAAATAAAAATTTGCTGGAATAATTAGCGGATTCCATATTGCGCTTGGAGAGCCCATGATATGCCTAAATCACATTTTTTCCCAGAAAAATGTTTTTAACCCAAAATTTTGCATTTTCCCAAGGATAACAGGAGAAATTGCAGCATAAAATTTGTTGTTCAGTTTATCCTGAGTGCGCAAATACTCCATTTGAGGGGGAAAACTGCTGTTTGGGCTCACAGCAGGGCTTGGAAGGGAAGGAGCACCATTTGCCTTTTTGAATGCAAAATTTGCTCGGACAGGACTCCTCTACTCAATACCACACAGGTAAAACTTAATTCATGGTCGGTCTGCTTGTTTTTGACTGCAGACATGTTCACTCTAATTCTAGCCCCATGAAGAGTCTATTACAACTATTGTGATGCATGAGGCTGTGACTGATATGAAATCCAATGCTGTTTAACTTCTTTCTCTCCTTGCAAGGCTCAGGTGGGCTTTAACCACATGTGTTTGGACACACTGTTCCAAATAGCCATTGTATTGAATGAATGACCTTAGCTAATGATATTGTGCTGAACCCACCTTAAGCCCCCGTCAAACTAAGCGAAATCGCTAGCGAGATCGCTGAAGCGTCACCGATTTTGTGACGCAACAGCGACCTAGCCAGCGATCTCGCTTAGTGTGACACACAGAGACGACCAGCCTCCCTGCTGGGTATCGCTGATCGTTGTTGAATGTCCTGGACCATTTTTTCATCGTTGGTCTCCCGCTGGCCAGCTGGTATCCAATGTACATATCGGGTAACTAAGGGCTGCGCGGCGCCTAGTTACCCGATATGTACCCTGGTTCCTGGCTCCCGGCTTCTGCTGTAGAGCGCTGGGAGCCGATATCTAGGATACATATCGGGTTACAAGTTGTCGCGCAGCGCTTAGTTACCCGATGTGTACATTGGATACCAGCGTTCTTGCTGGTCCTGATTGCTGGTGAGTCTGCCTATGTGACAGCTCACCAGCAAGCAGCTAACGATATCCCAGCGATCCCATCCAGGTCGCTGGGATAATGAACAGTGTGACGGGACCCTTAGTTCACACTACTCAATAGCAACATGTATATATAGGATGTCCATTTTATATACAGCTCTGGCAAAAAGTAAGAGACCACCACATCAAAACCCTGTCATGTGCAGCCCATTCTCCAGACCTGGACCTCATTGAAAACCTCTGGGATGTAATCAAGAGGATGATGGATAGTCACAAGCCATCAAACAAAGAAGAACTGCTTAAATTTTTGCGCCAGAAGCAGTGTGAAAGACTGGTGGAAAGCATGCCCAAGAGGAATGAAAGCTGTTTTTAAATACATGGTTATTACACAAAATATTGATTTCAGAACTCTTCCTGAGTTAAAACATTAGTATTATTGTTTCTTAATGATTATGAACTTGTTTTCTTTGCATTATTTGAGGTCTGAAAGCACTGGGTTTTTTAATTTTGACCATTTTTCTTTGTGAGAAAAAAAATACAAAATTTATTGTTGGAAATTCGGAGACATGTTGTCAGTAGTTTATAGAATAAAAGAACAATTTACATTTTACTCAAAAATATACCTATAAAAAGAAAAATCAGACAAACTGAACATTTGAAAGTGATCTCTTAATTTTTGCCAGAGCTGTAGTTGGTTGCACTTAGCACCTGAATGTGTCAATGTGCTGTCATCTTGTATGCACTTGTAATTTGCCTTTGATTATCTATTATTCACACATCTGAAAACTAGCATATGACTTTTTGCTTATGCTTTTAGAGCACCACCAGCATAATTACTGAAGTTTAATTATCCTAGTCTGCAACTGATATTGTGTAACTCCGAAGTCCCTCCATCTTTTTTTCTTGCACGTTTCTAGATTTTAACAATTTTTTACTGTGTTATCAATAAAATTATTTTTTTTTTAAAAAAACTTTAAAATTGTAGCATTTCCTTCTACCTATGGTAAACATGCACCTAGGGTACATCAACAGCAGGTGAAGAATTGGTTTTATTTATTTTTTACACCGTTCCTAGTGCGGTATCTGTATCTGTGATTAGGAGACTTTATTCTTAGGTTGGTGTGATTACAGCGATACCCCATTTATATAGTTAACAAAAACTGACATATCGTACAGTTAGGTCCATAAATATTTGGACAGAGACAACATTTATCTAATTTTGGTTCTAGACATTACCACAATGAATTTGAAACAAAACAAATCAGATGCAGTTGAAGTTCAGACTTTCAGCTTTCATTTGAGGGTATCCACATTAAAATTGGATGAAGGGTTTAGGAGTTTCAGCTCCTTAACATGTGCCACCCTGTTTTTAAAGGGACCAAAAGTAATTGGACAAATGACTCCAAGGCTATTTCATGGACAGGTGTGGGCAATCCCTTTGTTATGTCATTCTCAATTAAGCAGATGAAAGGGCCGGAGTTGATTTTAGGTGTGGTGTTTGCATTTGGAAGGTTTTGCTGTGAAGGAAACATGCGGTCACAGGAGCTCTCCATGCAGGTGAAACAAGCCATCCTTAAGCTGCAAGAACAGAAAAAAACCCATCCAAGAAATTGCTACAACATTAGAAGTGGCAAAATCTACAATTTGGTACATCCTGAGAAAGAAAGAAAGCACTGGTGAACTCATCAATCCAAAAAGACCTGGGAGCCCACGGAAGACAACAGTGGTGGATGATCGCCGCATACTTTCTTTGGTGAAGAAGAACCCGTTCACAACATCAACTGAAGTCCAGAACACTCTCAGTGAAGTAGGTGTATCTGTCTCTAAGTCAACAGTAAAGAGAAGACTCCATGAAAGTAAATACAAAGGGTTCACATCTAGATGCAAACCATTCATCAATTCCAAAAATAGACAGGCCAGAGTTAAATTTGCTGAAAAACACCTCCAGAAGCCAGCTCAGTTCTGGAAAAGTATTCTATGGACAGATGAGACAAAGATCAACCTGTACCAGAATGATTGGAAGCCAAAAGTTTGGAGAAGAAAGGGAACGGCACATGATCCAAGGCACACCACATCCTCTGTAAAACATGGTGGAGGCAACGTGATGGCATGGGCATGCATGGCTTTCAATGGCACTGGGTCACTTGTGTTTATTGATGACATAACAGCAGACAAGAGTAGCCGGATGAATTCTGAAGTGTACCGGGATATACTTTCAGCTCAGATTCAGCCAAATGCTGCAAACTTGATTGGACGGCGCTTCATATTACAGATGGATAATGACCCCAAGCATACAGCCAAAGCTACACAGGAGTTCATGAGTGCAAAAAAGTGGAACATTCTTCAATGGCCAAGTCAATCACCAGATCTTAACCCAATTGAGCATGCATTTCACTTGCTGAAATCCAGACTTAAGAGGGAAAGACCCACAAACAAGCAAGACCTGAAGGCTGCGGCTGTAAAGGCCTGGCTGTTGTGAATGGGTTTGAGATGAGTTCTGAGCAGAGGCTCCCTCTGGTGGTTACAAGCGGTACTAGTGAGGATTGTGAGGACTGGGAATCAGGTGTTACTGATTGGTCTTATATAAGGGAGTCATTTTCCCATCAGGGTTGCCGGTGATCAATTGTTCTGGTCTGAATCCTTCTTTCCAGTTTCCCTTGTAGCCTGCTGTGTCGTGTCTGCATCTCCTGCTATCAGATAAGACAATTTCTTATTTTGTGTTTTTGCTATATTTTTGCATTTTGTCCTGCACTTCTGTGGGGGCCTTCTGGGTCCCCTCCAGGGGCTTTTGCCCTCTCAGTTTAGTCCAGCCACTGTGTTTTGTACTTTTGCTTTTTCCAGTTTTTTTTCAGTGGCTGCTGTTTTGATTTTTTTATACCAGAGAACTAATTTAGGTGGTAGAGGTCGTGTGATCTCAGGGTTTTCTGAGATTGCAGTAAGTACCCTTCCTGTCCTTTTCTATTTAGATAGTTTGGGCCCCAGCGTTTGCTCATACTATTTTCTTTCTGTGTCAGTATTTCCTCTTGTCTAACCGCCATTACATGTTTGGGGGCTTTCTATTATCTTTGGGGTTCTGCTCCGGGGCAGATAGCTTTCCTATTTCTATCTTTAGGTGTAGTTAGTTTCTCAGGCTGTGACGAGGCGTCTAGGACCAACGTAGGAACGCTCCACGGCTGCCTCTAGTTGTGGTGGTTAGTCAGGGTACTGCAATCTCATAGATTCCAACTGCTCTGGTGTATTTCCTTTTTTACCTGCACTCCTCAGCTACCGTAACATAACACCTGGCAAAGCATTAAGAAGGAGGAAACCCAGCGTTTGGTGATGTCCATGAGTTCCAGACTTAAGGCAGTGATTGCCTCCAAAGGATTCGCCACAAAATATTGAAAATAAAAATATTTTGTTTGGGTTATGTTTATTTGTCCAATTACTTTTGACCTCCTAAAATGTGGAGTGTTTGTAAAGAAATGTGTACAATTCCTACATTTTCTAACACATATTTTTGTTCAACCCTTCAAATTAAACGTTACAATCTGCACTTGAATTCTGTTGTAGAGGTTTCATTTCAAATACAATGTGGTGGCATGCAGAGCCCAACTCGCGAAAATTGTGTCACTGTCCAAATATTTCTGGCCCTGACTGTATATCAATGAAGACAGATACCACTAAAATCTGCAATCGGCAGGTAGAGTGGCTCCTGAATATAACACTAACCCACAAAAAAGTGGAGCCATGTACTCCATAATAAATCCAGGTGAGGCAAAAAAGTGTCAAATCAAGTATAAATTTTATTAGCTCACATATATAAAACAAGGTTCTATGACACAAATACAAAAGTCAGGATGAGTATAGAGGATAGGGGGGATGCAACAACAGTGCACAGGAGGAATGCTACACATTAAAAATGCACCATGAGGGGACATAAATGGATTGCATTAGTAAATTACAAAAGTAGTCTCAAATACCGGATTGATACTCTAACTATAGAGAGAGGGACCTGTGTCCATCTGTTCAATCCATTTAAGTGCCAGACATAGTGCAAAGGACTAATCAAACATAGCTCTTACCATGTGGGGAATGTGGAGCGTGTCACTCCATGCACCGGTAGCCCTGACGCGCGTTTCGCATTTGCGGGCTTCTTCGGGGGTCTAAGTACCTTGTTTTATATATGTGAGCTAATAAAATTTATACTTGATTTTTTGACACATGGCTCCACTTCTTTGTAGGTTAGTGATACCCCATTTATATTGCTTTTTATGTATTGGCGCTTTTACAAAATTAAAACTATTTTATAGATAAAATAATTATTTTTGCATGGCTTTATTTTTAGAGCTATAACTTTTTTATTTTTTGATTAATAGATCTGTATTGTGGTTTGTTTTTCCGAGACAAGAAGTTTTCAGCTGTACCGTTTTTATTCACATCCGTTTTCTTGAAAGCCTTTTATTTAACTTTTTGTATGATAATAAAGCATCGTTTTTTTGTCCAGTTTTTTTAAGGGGTTAACTCATGGGACATTTTTATAGGTTGGGTCATTCCGGATGCTACAATACCAAATATGTGTACATGTTTATTTCATTTTATATCCTTATATTTATTTATGGATACAATGTATATTTTTTATTATTATTATTTTGTAATGTTTTGCAAAATATTTTTTGAAATTGTTTACATTTTTTTACTTGTTCCCACTATGGCGCTTTCATTTTCTGCAGTCTGATTGCAATTATAAGGTATAGCAATGCAGCAGCATTGCTATAACTTATGACCTACGAACACAGGTTAGTTAGATCATACGCTGCTCATGATCTAACTAACTTGCTAGTGCCTGGTACCCGGATGTTGTCATGATGACATGGGTCACCATGGCAATGATCGAGACCCCATGATGTTGTCACGAGGTGTTATGAGCACGGTTGCAACAGCTTTATTATATAATGGATTGCAATCAAACCCGGGGTCCGCGATGCAGTTTATGTTCACTGCTGCCGAACACCCCTAGAGTATGAGGGTCAAATTGATGACAGAAATCTAAGATTAGATCTCGCCTGCGTTAATTCACACCAGGGGAGATGTAGAATTGGCACTATCTCCGTTAACGTCACGGGAGATGTGCTATCCACTGGAGTAGATGTTGCCCTGTTAATGGCACAGAAGCCACTTGCCAGATATTAGGTTTGCACTATGTGCTGCAAGCTGGTATAGACGTAGCCCTGTTGGCTGCACAGAAGCTACGTGCCAGCCGCTAGGAAGTGCGTGTGACTGACGCCAGGCGTACGTGCTACCAGCCGGCGTGAGACCGGGCTGAGCAACTCTCTATTTAGCTTGGCAGGTGATGCCCAGGTTACGCGCCCCGAAGTCTGCTCAGGGTGTATAGCTACCCTATATTCGTAGCAAGACTGCACCACATTGGCTACCTGCTTGGCTTAAGCTAATCCTGCCTGAAGGACCTGTGCTAATTAGCCAAGCGAACTCTGGCATCGGCAGGTCCCGGAGAGCAAAGCTAGAGAGCAGGTGGAACCCAGATTCTGGTACGTCCACATATGAGCACTGCCTATTGTAATATGATCTGACCGCGCCACGCCGCGGACAGACAAACTATTTAAGGGCTAAGCTCCGCCCCCAACCATCTAGTCAATCGCATCACCGATGACGTCATTCGTGACCAATCAGGCATGCCAGGTCAGAGGATCAGCTGACATTAAGCACCAATCATGGCTCACCATGTCACTGACATGCTCAGTGCAGGCATTTCTGGACTTAGGCTTGCAACAGCCTTTTCTTGTTCCGTAACCTAGGTTTAAGGCTACTATGAACAAAAACCCAAGTAACTATTTGTGCCTCTCGGGTATTGGCTAGGCGTTGGGATGGATGGCGAAGCTGAGCAGCATCTGCCTCGGCTGGGTCTGTGTCATGGGTGTATCGCCACGAGGATCGTCGCGATTACACACTCTGACTTCTCACAGCTGAGTTGCTGTTACTTTGTGTTTGGTGGTGAGGGAGTTAATTTTACCTAGCTCTTTGCTAAGACTAGGTCCAGCCTCGTCCGGCTGTTTTTGATTATGTTCTAATTAGTTTCCTTTATATAGCTGCCAGTCTGCTTGTTAGATGCCGGTGAAAGCCTTTATGTAGTCTAGCAGACTGGATCGGTTCTGAGAATACTTAAGCTAAGAGCTCCTTAGTTGTTTTTACTCTTATAGCTTATAGTTTATCTCTGAGACCTTAGGTGTTCCTACTGTGTGTGAGTGTTGTATGTAAGACTTTATTTACTTTATTTCTTGTCTTTCTTGTATGTCTTTCTGTTCATTAACCGTTACCTGTTCATTCCCTTTGGTGGTAATCTGGGTTCTTCTTAGGACTAGATTACAGTTGGCAGGGATTGATAGGAGACAGGGTTTACGCTGGTGGCCTGGACCTCTGTACCTTTAACAGTACCTCCAGGTAGAGGGATTAGTTAGGACCCAGTTTAGGGTCAGCATAGACCCCGGTCACCCTCTAGCCGGAGACAGCGTATAACGGATTCCGTATTGACCCACTGGACTTTCTGTCAGGTAATTCTATGTTGTCATATATCTATGCGCATGTTATATTGTATGTTGCCCTTTTGATATAGATTACTGTCATCACATATATATATATCTGCTATACAGCGTGACATTTTCACCGGCCATACTAAAGATTCTCTCCAGCTGTCATGGATCCAGTAGCCCAGCTGGCCCGGCAGTTGCAGGGGTTGTCCATGGAGTTTGCAGACATTAAGTCCAAGGTTTTGTTCCCCCCGGAGCAAACCAGATCTGAACCTAAGGTTGCTCTCCCGGACAGGTTCACTGGTGGGCGGGACAAATTTTTTACTTTCCGGGAGGCATGTAAATTGTACTTTCGGCTGCGGCCTCGGTCATCTGGGAGTGAAGAGCAGAGGGTGGGAATTGTTATCTCGCTCTTACAAGGGGACCCTCAATCTTGGGCGTTCTCTATTCCTCCAGGCTCCCCAGATCTCCAGTCAGTGGATCGATTTTTTACTGCCCTGGGTCTGGTATATGATGATCCGGATCGAGTTTCCCTTGCTGAAACAAAGTTACGTAAAATACGGCAAGGAAATCGTCCAGCGGAGGAATATTCTTCTGAGTTCCGTAGATGGGCAACAGATACTCAGTGGAATGACCCAGCTCTTAGGAGCCAGTTTTGTCAAGGGTTGTCTGACAAATTAAAAGATGTGTTGGCTCAGTATGATTCTCCTCCATCACTGGAGGCTGCTATGGCCCTCGCTATTCGCATGGATAGACGAATTCGGGGAAGACGCGAGGTAACTCCGCCTCCCGTGATGACTCCACCTACTACTAAAGTCCCTTATACTGAGGTTCCCCTGGTCTGTTCTGAGGAACCCATGCAGTTGGGAGGGACATCTTTTTGTAGGAGGGAATTGGCGGTGCACCGCAAGACTAGAAGGTGTTTCTTTTGCGGGAGAGAGGGACATTTTGTTGGGGGGTGTCCATCCCGGGCCTCTTTGAGCAAAGGAGTTAACCTGGGAGTGTGTATTTCGTCCCCAAATCCCTCTCAGTTTCTCGTGCCTGCGGAGGTGGTGATTGGTACTAGAACTGAGAGGATTTCTGTTTTTCTTGATAGTGGGTCCGGGGCTAATCTGGTGGACGCTCGGTTTGCCCAGGTGCATGGTATGCAACTGAGTGTATTGGCCAAACCGGTCCCTATAGTCTCTATTGATTCTAGACCTCTCGGTCAAGGTAGCTTGGTACAAGCTGTTCATAACATAGATCTTCGAGTAGGGGCAATACATAAAGAGCAATTGTCTTGTTATGTGTTGGAGGGTCTACCTACTCCTATTGTGTTGGGACTTCCTTGGTTGGCTAAACATAACCCAGTGATTGATTGGCAATCCGGAAAGATAAGCCAGTGGGGTGAATTTTGCAGGAATAACTGCATGAGCACGGTCATCGGTGCGGTTGTGCCTAGGACTTTGTCTCCTTTTCTGGAGGACTTTGGGGAGATGGTCTCAGAGGAGGGGTGTAAAGAGTTACCTCCTCATCGCGCATATGACTGCTCAATAAAGTTGCTTCCTGATGCCTTATCTCGTACTTTCCCAGGGGCCGGGAAGACGGATGATCCGGTTCCTATTCCTCAGGAGGGAGTTGTAGTGTCAGCTGTATGCTCTGAGCTTGAGGGGGAGGTATTGGGGGCTCAGGGGGACGCCCCTGTGGGACTTCCAGGGAGACTGATAGTTCCAGATCGGTTAAGACTGAAGGTTACGGGGAACCGTTACAAACGGATGGCTGATAGGGGGAGAGTTTCTGGTCTAGATCTGAAGGTGAACGATCTGGTTTGGTTGTCTACCAGGAATATAAAACTTAAAGTTTCCTCCTGGAGGTTGGGTCCCAGATTCATCGGGCCGTACAGGATCAGTTCCATAATTAATCCTGTGGCATTTCGTCTGGACCTCCCTCCTACGTTTAAAATTCATAATGTGTTTCACAAGTCATTACTTAAAAAGTATGTGGCACCAGTCATACCGTCACCTCCACCTTCTCCTTCAGTGGTGGTCAATGATAACGTGGAATTTCATGGTTCGAAAATCATTGACTCACGTCTCAGTCGTCGATCCCTTCAGTACTTGGTTCATTGGAGGGGGTATGGTCCTGAGGAGAGGACGTGGGTCCCTGCGTCTGATGTTAACGCAGATCGATTGGTTCGGACCTTTCACACAACTCACCCGGGCAGACCTGGCCCTGAGGGTCCGGAGTCCCCTCGTAGAGGGGGGGGTACTGTCATGGGTGTATCGCCACGAGGATCGTCGCGATTACACACTCTGACTTCTCACAGCTGAGTTGCTGTTACTTTGTATTTGGTGGTGAGGGAGTTAATTTTACCTAGCTCTTTGCTAAGACTAGGTCCAGCCTCGCCCGGCTGTTTTTGATTATGTTCTAATTAGTTTCCTTTATATAGCTGCCAGTCTGCTTGTTAGATGCCGGTGAAAGCCTTTATGTAGTCTAGCAGACTGGATCGGTTCTGAGAATACTTAAGCTAAGAGCTCCTTAGTTGTTTTTACTCTTATAGCTTATAGTTTATCTCTGAGACCTTAGGTGTTCCTACTGTGTGTGAGTGTTGTATGTAAGACTTTATTTACTTTATTTCTTGTCTTTTTGTATGTCTTTCTGTTCATTAACCGTTACCTGTTCATTCCCTTTGGTGGTAATCTGGGTTCTTCTTAGGACTAGATTACAGTTGGCAGGGATTGAAGGAGACAGGGTTTACGCTGGTGGCCTGGACCTCTGTACCTTTAACAGTACCTCCAGGTAGAGGGATTAGTTAGGACCCCAGTTTAGGGTCAGCATAGACCCGGTCACCCTCTAGCCGGAGACAGCGTATAACGGATTCCGTATTGACCCACTGGACTTTCTGTCAGGTAATTCTATGTTGTCATATATCTATGCGCATGTTATATTGTATGTTGCCCTTTTGATATAGATTACTGTCATCACATATATATATATATCTGCTATACAGCGTGACAGTCTGGATGGGAGACCACAGACTCCTCGGATCCAGGTTCAGATCCCGCCATCGCCCGATGCCTAACACGGGGTCTCTGATGCAAAGGCAGAGGGGCTTTCTTCCCTCTGCCTGCTCTCTAAATGCTGATATTGCACTGATCGCAGCATTTAGGGGGTTAAAGTGCCAGGAGCAGTGTGGGCACGGCTCCTGGAAATGAGAGCCGGGTGACAGCTGTCAGAATCAGCTGACACCCAGCGGCTATTGCCATGACGTATCGCCATTCGAGCGATCACCATGACGCATATATACTGCAAGCCGTATATATGTTGAAAATGGGTTAAAGTTATGTAGTCAGTGAGTATGGAGGCGGCACAGTCTTGCTTCATATGCTGTGTAATGACGCTCAGGTACTGCAGATCAGCTCCTGTTCATTAAAAAAAGAAACAAGACAGAATAGTCCTTACGCGGTTAAGCAGGTACTTTCACAAGCCAAGTTTGTGTCATCAGGAAATGGCAAATGAGAAGAATAACCAAATTTGCCAGCTTCATAGCCACAGAAGCACCTGAATATCGCTATGCAATAGCTAATAAATGTTCTAAAAAGCTCATATGGATAACAGGGGAAAACAAGTTTGTAGAACTTGTATGTAAAGCTTATTGAGTACATATGTATTCACTGTGCAGTACCCACGTTGCATGAAAAACAAGCATAGGAGTGCACGTGGGAACATCTCATAAAGGAGAAAACAGCCATGTGGTTTTATTTATTGGAATTTCAAATCAGTGATATTTTACATCTTCTTGTCTTCATAAACAAGTGTATCTAGTAAACCTGTCTTTATACTCAGGGCTGTTCCAAAAGGATTTTACTCAGTCCATGCTGAGACTTTACATGCAATAACTTTCAGGATCATCTTGAATAAATGTAAGTAAAGGAATAAGAATTGTCAATAGAGGGAAATACAGCTTGCTGGGCCTGGGTCATGCTCTAGCCGAGAGTATAGGATGGAAGCAATCTACAGCCCTCACATTCTTCATAGAAAAGGTTCTTTATAGTTATGTAATTTCTCATTTTTTTTTTCTATTTTTTCATTTATATAATATCAATAATTTTTCAAATTTGACACATTCTCGAAGCATCTGAGGAATTTTATTCCTTTTCTTAAATGTTGGTAAAGGCAAGCTAAAACATTTTATAAAATATAACTTTGAACATTTGTTCATGATAAACTGAGTATGAAAAACCCTAAAGGGGAATTTATAATTGCAGACCATTGAGGCAAATACCTGAAACTTTGCCAGAGTTTTATGCGCCACAGCTGTAAAATACTGTTGGATAAGATTTGTCATGTGTATCCTTAGATGATTTGGCTCTTATTACAAGGCAAGTTAACAGGGGAGTTTTATTTTACATATTATAGGATAGCAGTACCAATTATAATGGCATTTTACAGTTTTACAATGTTGAATAGAGATGGTTTACATATATATCTCATATATAAAAGATAAACATTTATGAGAATTTTAAACATTTTACACTTTGTCAAAGTTTTTTTTTCTACCTTGCAAATTGCTTCTCTAAACCCTATAGCATTGTCTATATATATATACATATGTATATATATATATATATATATATTGTGAGACAGTGAAGGAATATGTGGTGAATGAGGTGTATATTTCACCTAAGTACCTTGCTGACTGGTATGAGCGAAATGTGTGGCTTTGTAAACCTGGTGGTAAAGAAAGGTCACTACACCTGCCATTCAGTACACGCTTGCAGCTCAGACCTGAATCCACTCAGGTGTTGATTAGGAAGCCAGAAGTAGGTGCTTGGGAGCACAGTCAGAGAGCTCATTCAGTCTGGACAAGGGGTCCAGGCACAGAAGGTGTCTCCAAGAGTGTGGGAGCTGTCTTTAGCCCGGACACAGGGAGGTGTCCTGGCACAAGGAAGCAGTCTCTAAGAGTGTGAGCTATCTCAGTCTGGGTGCAGGAAGTACCCCGGACACAGGAGTAGTCGCAGTGAGAATCCGTGCGAATAGCGACTGAATAGGAGGTGACCTCTCTCAAGTCTGGACATTGGAGTTGCCTTCAGACATAAAGAGGAGTGTCTGTGAAACTCCATACTGGTAACATATATCATATGTGTTGTTTTGGGCACAGACTGGTAGAGTCTGGGTCCCGGATAGAGAGGGCCATCTATCTAAGTGTAATTAGAGGCTAGACAAGCCCAGGTTTTCTGTTTATGATTTGTTTTTATCTGTTTGCTGTGGACTTTAATAAAACTGGTTGCGGCCAGTTTTCACCAAACTGCTGTCTGAATGAACTGTTTCCGTGCCATTCTGTCTACCCAGACAGCGATCCTAGAGCTAAACCCCCGGAAAGGCTACAATCGGTGGAGAATGCGGGCAGCGCAGGGCCTGGTACAGTTAGTGCTGGAGTGTGCATGCAGCACAGTGGCAAGAGACAGCATTAAAGGTGAAGTCTATTGAAATAGCAGCAGAAAAAAAAAAAAAAAAAGTGTGTGTCAGCAGAAACGTCTGTTTGGAGCAGTCTTGGAGAGACAGTGGCCCTGATAGGGTCTGCAGAAAGAAAATGTATGCACAGCAAAGCTGAACTTGTTGTGAAAATGACTGTGCAATGTGCAGCAGCAAAAGAAAAGTTTGTGGAGCAGTCTTAAAGAGACAGTAGCCCTAATAGACTTTGCAAAGGAAAAAAAAAAAAAAAAAAAAGTGGTTGCACAGCAAGGCTGAATTTTCTGTGGAAAAAAAGCTGTGTAGTGTGTATGTCTTGAGTGAAGACTGCCGTTGTTAAGACAGAGAAGTCTGACAGCATGGATGACAGCATGGAGGCGCTGTTTGAACAAATGGCACAAGTTAATGTGCAACATAAAACTGCCGTGGTTGAGACAGATAAGTCCGGCAGTATGGAGGAACTCGTTGAGTACCTGGTGCAGGCCCAGCGAAGCATGGAGCAGCAACGCCTGCAGCACCAGCAGCACATGCAGCAGGCCCAGCAGCAATTCCTGCAGCAGCAGCAGGAGAATAACCGGTTATTTGTTGAGCAGATGACAGCACCAAAAAAGGATTTCGGTGCCGCGTCCCGAAGTAATGTTGTGAAGGCATCGGCGTTGTCCGCTATAAAGAAGGCGGTAAGACGGTCCTTGAGAAAAATGACACCTCGTGATGATGTAGAGGTATATCTTACTAGGTTTGAGAGACTGGCAGAGAAGGAGAATCTGCCACTATCTGAATGGGCCATGGCGGTCGTACCCTATCTGATTGGGGAACCCCAAAAAGTCTGGGCTGACCTGAGCAAGCAGGACAGCGAAGACTATGCCAAGTTGAAAGCGGCGATTCTTACCCGGCTGGGTGTTACGGTTGCAGCCCGTGCCAGGAGAGTCCATGACTGGAGATACAGTTGGGAGTCTGCAGTCAGCAGGCCTGATTATGGAGTTGAAAAGGTGATAGTGGACCGCTACACCCAAGCACGTCCTCCTGAGGTACAGCCGTCTGAGAGGTCGTCACTTCGGAGTTCCCGGACACTGAACTCTCGCGGTAAGAGCGTTCCAGCTGTTGGGGACATGGGGTATGCTGATAAGCGGGTTCAGGCCCGAGGGGACATGTGGGTGGGAGAGTGTGATGGACAGTGTTGGAGCTGGCGTGAAATTGCAGCCAACTGTCCAATAGAGGGGGAGCCTATGTGTTGTGATGTTGGCAGATCCCTCTCTCCCTGCGCAGAGCCTGTGTGTGTGTCCACCTCAGCCGAAGAGACTGGACCACAGGGGTCCCCGGTGGTTGTAAGTGACTGCCCAGCACAGGCCCTCTTGGACTCAGAGAGTCCAGTGACTTCCGTATGTGACAGCCTGAGTGATAGGGACTTCATCCCTGATAAGCACCTGAGTGTGGTGTGCATCCATGAAGACACCAAAGTCTACCCAGAGACTGCCGTGGACTTGGTCCCCAAACTCGGGGAGGTTTCATATGAAGTGGGGGTAGTGAAGACCCTGGTGCACCCCGTTATATTGGGTAATGACTTTCCCCGGTCTAAGGATCTCTGGGGGAAAAATGTTTCTGATGGACAGTGTGATGAAGCTCCTACTGAGGGTGCGCAGTCCCGAGGGGCGGAACACAATGCTAGTGGGCCGTTAAACTTATGTGATAATGATGATGACCATGATAATATTGATAATGATAATGATGATCATGATGAGGATGCTGATATTGATAATGATGATAATGCTAATCATAATAGTGATGATACTGATGATGACCGTGATAAAGATGACATTTCTTTGCAGGTGATGTTGGGAGACGAGGATGGTGGTTCTCGGGAACTGAGTGTCCCTGACCTGCCTGGCTCCTGTGACAATTTTGGGAGTGAGCCGGTGCGAGACCCCACTCTTAAAACGGCACAGGAAAATGTAATTGTTCTGAATGAGGTTCCCCAAGAGCCTGGCTCTGAGGAGAGGTTTCCTCATGCTGCCATGAACAATAACCTATTGTATAGGGACACTGAAGTCCAGGGAGAGGTCGTAAGTCAGCTCCTGGTATCTGAGCTATATGGAAGTATAGTGCTGGGGTTATCACATAGTCACATACTTGAGGGACCACCTGAGGGAAACCAGGGACCAGATGGTGAAGTTAATGTTGTGGATGACATGTTAACTAAGGTTCCAGATCAAGATGTGAATGAGAATGAATTGTATAACCCTGACAGTGAGCCGGATGTGAATGAAAATGAAGTGTCTAACCCTGGAAGTGAGCCAGATGTGGCTGAGAAAAGGGGGTCAGACAGGGATAGTGGTGGTGATAGTGAGTCATCTGATGACAATAAAGCAACCAGTGCAAGTGAGGAAGGCATGGTAGCAGAGGAGATTGAGAGTCCTGAGAGGAAGGCTGAGGCTGACCTTGCAGTCGGACGAGGATGGCATCTGAAGATGTTGTACCGTTGGCCGGTTCCCTGGCGAAGACTAAGGTGAAAGACAGGACTCTGAAACTGAACACAGCACAAGTGGATGCTGTTGAAAATGAGAAGTTATCAATGTATGGTGTGGATCTGCATCAGGCCAAGGACTCGGAAGGTGATGCTGCAGAGGTGGAGAAAGCCATGGAAGTGGTGGACACCAGGCCAGGTGCCTCACCAGAGGCTGATGTCTCAAGTGAAGCTGTGAGGAACAAGACTGAAGATGTGGGGAATGACTCTGCCCCGGAATATGTTTCTGCTGGAGACAGCGGCGTGGACGGTGTACTGTCCGGATCCGTGGCTGCGACTCGCGAAGCTCGGGCCGGAAGTTCGGCGCCCGCTGCGCCATCGGAGTTCCCGAGCGACCCAAAGGATCTGGATAAATCCCAAGATGAGATTTTGAGACCTCGGGTTGGCCTTGGTGAGCTCAGGCGCATTTTCATGGAGTCTACACTTGAACCACGTCCCAGTGAGTGGGAGGGGCGATGTGTCGCTCCGTTGCCGCTGCAGATACACGGGAGCTCAGATGGGATGCAGAACGTGGTGGAAAAGAAGACTGATGGTAGGGCTTCTGAGCATGTCCTACCAGAAGAGCCTGAAGAAAGGGCCGAAGACGTAAAGGACGTCCAACAACTACAGGAGAAGATGCGTAGCCATGAGGATCTCCTGGAGAAAGAAGTAAGAGCTCTGAGTCTTATGCAAAGTGAGCCTGTACCAGAAGAGGATAAATTATGTGTACCGACCAAGAAAAACGATCAGCTCCCTCTACAGTGCCAATCGTTTGAACAGTGTGGCTCGGAATGGTCAGAGACCATGACAGAGGCGCTTGGGTTCTGTGAGGTAGAATTTATGAATCAACTGATATTTAAGAAAGTAGATGTGCTAAAGAAAGTTCAGGGGGAATTAGAGAAAACCCCTATACCTCCTGTGACAGTTGGTGACACAGGGTCAGTGCCCCAAAAACAGGAGGTACGAAAGTTTCTGAGGAAGAATCAGCAGAGCTGTTCTGACGTGCCTGGTCGTACTTATCTGGTGAGCCACTATACCGAGACTGAGGCTGGCACTAAAGTCAAGATGAAACCGTGCAGGATACCCGAGGCCCGCAGAGAGTATAGGCCTGGGAGGGTACAGGGTAGTGCGGATGCTTCAGATGAAGAGAAAACTGATGTTGGCTATGACAGTGGTGAGGATGAAGCTGATGAGGGCCATGACTGGTCCAGAGTTCACTGTCTCTGTTGGATTGTTGACCAGCCCTCCGGTCTGGATGACCAGCCCTCCGGTCTGGAGAAGAGGGAGGGGATATGTGAGACAGTGAAGGAATATGTGGTGAATGAGGTGTATATTTCACCTAAGTACCTTGCTGACTGGTATGAGCGAAATGTGTGGCTTTGTAAACCTGGTGGTAAAGAAAGGTCACTACACCTGCCATTCAGTACACGCTTGCAGCTCAGACCTGAATCCACTCAGGTGTTGATTAGGAAGCCAGAAGTAGGTGCTTGGGAGCACAGTCAGAGAGCTCATTCAGTCTGGACAAGGGGTCCAGGCACAGATGGTGTCTCCAAGAGTGTGGGAGCTGTCTTTAGCCCGGACACAGGGAGGTGTCCTGGCACAAGGAAGCAGTCTCTAAGAGTGTGAGCTATCTCAGTCTGGGTGCAGGAAGTACCCCGGACACAGGAGTAGTCGCAGTGAGAATCCGTGCGAATAGCGACTGAATAGGAGGTGACCTCTCTCAAGTCTGGACATTGGAGTTGCCTTCAGACATAAAGAGGAGTGTCTGTGAAACTCCATACTGGTAACATATATCATATGTGTTGTTTTGGGCACAGACTGGTAGAGTCTGGGTCCCGGATAGAGAGGGCCATCTATCTAAGTGTAATTAGAGGCTAGACAAGCCCAGGTTTTCTGTTTATGATTTGTTTTTATCTGTGTGCTGTGGACTTTAATAAAACTGGTTGCGGCCAGTTTTCACCAAACTGCTGTCTGAATGAACTGTTTCCGTGCCATTCTGTCTACCCAGACAGCGATCCTAGAGCTAAACCCCCCGGAAAGGCTACAATATATACATATGTATATATATATATATATATATATATATGAGTCGCTCAGCCAGGGCCTGTGGGGTACTCGACACCGAGCCCGTTCACTTCAATGGGGGATGTCACGGGTAGCACAGCTCGGTCCGTGGCCCTGGGCGCTCACTAAAAGGGGAATATTTACGGGGGATTAAAGTATTTACAGTTTGTTCGTGACGCCACCTGTGGTACCTGGTCAGTGTGACCAGCGCTGCTGTGTAGATCCGCTGAGGGGTTGTTACTGGGCAGCAAGGTGTTAAGTCTTCCCACTGGCAAGACTGGGTCCCTCAGGGTAGATGTCGGTGTTGGGGTGCAGGACGAAGAAGGGGAATTCAGCCGCAGGAGCAATAAGGCAGACACACACACGAAAGTCTCTTTCTGTACCTTTACTGATGGTATAGCAGGCACGTACCGGGAAGCTAGCAGGGTGGAGGATGCACATCCAGTATTCTCACTGAGTAGGTGTAGGGCCTCCGTACTCCTGTATGTGTGAGTTTCTGACCTGTATGAAACGAAGTCTAACTCTGTCTTCACTTTTACGCCCGGCTGACTTTGTGGTGAGGCCTTCTCTTGGATAGAACAGTGTCTCTGTATGCAGCGTCCTGCTAGACCCCCGTCTTCCTGACCTCGGTTACGTATCAGCGCTCCTGGGCCCCTGCGACCTGAAGTCCAGCAGGGTTTCCGGTATCTCCTACTAGTCGTGTAGATGCTAGCAAGCTCGGACCCGGTGTCCGGTTATTCAGAGTAGAGGTAAGCTATCAATGCTGTTTCAACCTCCGTTACTCTCTTCTTCTCTTCCACTCGCCTTTCGTCCTACTTTGACCGATAACATAAGCACACTAGCAGAGATTAGCTGATTCTTCTTTCTCTTCACGGCTCTCAAAGCGTCGGCACGCTTACTCACTGAAACTGCCCTCAGTTGACTCAGTTCTAGAGTTGAGCGATACTTTCCGATATCCAAAAGTATCGGATCGGAATGGTATCGCCGATACACAAGAAATATCGGCGATACCCGATACCGATACCGAAAAACCAATGTAAGTCTATGGGAAAAAAATATCGGAATTAAAAAAAGCCCATTCTTGCCTTGTTGGTTAATTGTACATGAAGGAAAACAACAAAGAGTAATGCAGAATGTATTGGGGGAGGTTGAGGAGACATTAAAGGCATAGATATTTAACCCAATCAAATGGAATAGCATTAATATTTTTTTTGTAAAGATGTTCGGATTGACGAACAAATTGACAATGTTGTTAACCTTTTTTCTATTTTGGCAAATATGTATGTTTCACAACTTCCATGCTCTTCACCTTTTTAACTTTTGACACACTTTCTCCTTCATAATTTTCAGCAGCATCATCTTTTTCATCAAATTATTCTTCATCTTCACCTTCTTTATCTTCTTCTTAAACTTCTTGCTATTCATCTTTTTGTTAACATTACTCATATTGTTCTTATTCAACTATTATTCTTCTTCATATTCTACTTCATCTTCATCTTCTTCATCATATTCTTATTTTTGACAGAGATTCCTGTACTTGTAATCTGTAAAAGTATGAATTTTTTATCCTTGCGTTCTTGCTGTCACAAAAGTTTTAAATTACAACAGTATTTGTCCGTGTTGAGTTTAGCCTGCAGCAGCAGGCATTTTCCAGGGGCACCATGAGGAGGAACGGACTCACCCCCATACACTGCTTAGTCTTGTTCTGCTTATAATTTAGAGCATATATTTTGCTCTTCATTTTGGTCTTATACTTCATGTTGTTATGCTTTTTCATCTTCTGCTTATTGTTCTTCTGTCTCTTGTTCTGTATCTTGTAGTTTGTCTTAACCTTCTTTGTCCTGTTGGTGATCTTCTTCTGGGTAATCTTTTATTTCTTCTTTGTGATGGTGTTCAGGCTGGTTGGCTTCATGCTCGTCGTCCTTGTGGTCGTCATCTTCTTCGGGGTGGTCATCAGGGTCGTCGTCTTCATTGTTGGAGATCCAGAGTGATTACCCAAAAAAACATTTAAAAAATCTTCAATTTGTAAATGTAGCTGAAGGTACAAGAAGGCTGACTAACTTCCGAGAACCAGCTGACGTTACTGGAACCCGGACGGGTATCAGATGGTACAAGAGACAATGGAAGTAACGAGGACCAGCTGACTGTGCTGGAACCCGGAGGGGCAGCAGAAGGAAAAGAGCCAATGGCACAACTGAGGATCAGCTGACGTTACTGGGACACGGTTACTAAGCAGGAGGTACCTGTGCTCCAAAGCACTACCAAGGACCAGCAGACGTTGCTGGAACTCGGATACCGAGATGGAGGCACCTAGGCTAAAGGCACTGCGGAGAACCAGTTGACGGTTCTGGAACCCGGACGGGTAGCAGAAGGCACCCATGAAAATGTAATTTGACAGGCCGCAAGCCGTCCGCAGTTACCGAATCACACAGTCCTACAGTCGGTGCTTGTCCTATTGTCACAACGGAAACAGCCTTTATTTACTTATCACACAGCACACATAGGAATCACCTAAACTGCAGGCACCATACAGTCGGCTAACCCGAAAGCAACACGACAGGACAACTTATTGTAGGCTAATTGACGTTGACACTGCCAGGAAACAGCTGTCGTGCTGTAACCAGGCTAAGCAGGAGTCAGTACCCCTGCCAATTACTTCCGAGCAACAGCTGTCGGTGTTGGAGCCCAGGGATGAGAAGAGAACCGGTTGGAGGCAGCAGGACTTTTTGCCGTACACACAGCAGGGGAACAGCTGACATTACTGAACCCCAGTAACACAGGAGCAAGTGTTGACTGTGCTAACAGCACTTCCGAGCAACAACTGGCGGTGTTGGAGCACAGGGTCAAGGAGGGTGTAGGCAGAGGCCTAGTATGACAACTTCATGGACACAGGATAAAAATAGATGGAAGCAGGCTAAGGCTGACTTTGACCTATGGGTAGATGGACGCGAGAGAACCAGTAATTTGAATTATAGAGCCGATCTATATCGCTATGGTAGCAAATCAGGGATACTATTAGCACGACTAGCGAAAGCAAATCACATTCCTCAACATATTACAGCGTTAATGAGTAAACATGGGATCATGATGAACGATCATGGTGATATTGAGGAAAGCCTTATATTTTAACATGATCGGAGAAATGAATGTAAAGGTGGCGAGAATTTGAAAAAATACACGCCACAGAAGGGTGACGAGTGAAATAGTTTAATCAGGATCACAGCAAAGTTAGAGAAGGAAGATGACGGGAGGAATCCTACAAGTTAGGGGTTTCCTTACAATTATTAACGAGTTTCGGTTTTTTGCTCTCTTGTTACTTTGACTTTTAGAATGTTTATTTTATGACCATATTGGCTGCGACCGAGATGTGTACCGCCTTATGTGGCCTTTTTGTTTTTGAAAATCCAAATAAAAAGGAACTTTAAAAAAAAAAATTCCCTCTTCAACAATCTACAAGACAAACAAGCATCATGGGTGACGCTGCCTTTATTGAGTTACAGTATTAGATCGACATTGTCCATGAGTAACTATGCACTGTGATAGCTATATAGCATTATTAATTTAAATCTGTTGTGGTTGTTTCAACAGCACTTGCAGGTCTAACTACCTATTGTTTGTATGCATGATGCACTTTCTTGGTGTAATTATTTATTATTGCGCATTATTACCAGGTTTACATGATGGCCATTTCATATATGGTGTGTGAAGTTACAGTTGTCCTCAGTCTGTGTATTTTATTATGTCTATCATTAATAAAACTCGTGAGGATGATGATGATGTTTATGATTCGTACATCCATTGACTGCATTATCTTACAGGTACAGATAACGTTCCTTAAGAAGCATTAATTGATAATTATGAAATGTATTTTTATGCATTAATTTAAAAAAGTAAACACTATGTTTTATTTTTTGTTACCATTTCTACTAGCCATGTGCAGATATGCGCTGTGATGACAAATTAATATTTGTCCATATTTCTTATTAAAATTTTTCATTTTAGCCCTTGAAAACTTCAATCTTTCCTGTTTTAAGCATAACAATCAGGGTGACGGCTCTTCCCTATTTGGAGCATGTTCGACATGGTTTTTCTGTGCATGTGTAGGGAACAGGAGACTTCTTGCCGCTGTGGTACACCAAAGGGGATCTTGCTGGATGTGAGATATATTTCTTCTAGCAGACTGAAGTTTGCTCCGGATTTTCCATGATCACAAGGACCTGTGATAAGGTCATAGTCACGTGATCTGGTCATCTGATGTGTACCTCACCTGAGGGTGTGGAGTAGGCCTATAAAACAAGGAGCTGTTGTAGTTGGTGTGTGGAAGGAAGGAGTTTGGCTGGAGTCAGCCTGGAAGATTGTTTTGTTACTGGTGCCAGTGTGCACCAGGAAGCGAGTACCAGACCACCCGGAATGGGACCTGGCGGTCTCTGCTGACCTGCAGCCGCTTAGTTAAGCCCATCCCAAGCAAGGGTGAGTCTGGCACCAGTGGTTCTCCAAACTGGGGTGATTTATGTTCTGTTTTTATTTTGTTATCTGGACTTTTTGTTGAACTCATGATTAAAACCACTGAAATTTGAAGTAAAAGGCGGTGTGTTTGCCTCATTACTGCGGCCCAGCCCTGCCTACCAGAGCGGATCCCTACAATTGGTGGCTTCAATGCGGGCAACGCAGTGAGGTCAGGCTGTTTTTTCCTTCATGACAGTAAATGTCCTAGGTAAATAAAGTGACGCAAAACCCGGTGGATAACTGTCCCAAGATGGAGAACACAGTAAAAATGCTGGAGGAGGCCATGCGGCAGCAACAGCAGGCTATGCAGCAGCAGCAGCAGGCTATGGAGCAGCAGCAGGCTATACAGCAGCAGGCTATGGAGCAGCAGCAGGCTATACAGCAGCAGGCTATGGAGCAGCAGCAGATATTTAATCGACAGCAACAGGAAACCAATAGTCTAGTGATGCAGCACATCACAGCGCCGCAGACAGCAGGAGCTGCCCGGGGATGGCAGGATGTCCGGAAAGCGGTGCGTACAGCGATCCGAAAGATGGAGCAATCAGATGACGTCGAGGTGTACCTGGAGATGTTTGAAGGCGTGGCTAAAAGGGAGAGACTGCCCCGGTACCAGTGGGCCGAGATCGTGGCTCCGTTTTTTTAATTCAGGACCCGCAAAAGCCTCTAGGGACCTACCCCCCGAGCAACAGGAGGACTATAAGAGCGTCAAGGGTGAGATACTTGCACGTCTTGGGGTAAATGTTTTGGTCTGGGCACAGCAGGTACACCAGTGGAACTTTTCCCCTTCCGAGCCAGCTCGGTCACAGTATTATGACTTGATACACCTGATAGAAAAGTGGTTGCAGCCGGAGGTGTTGTCACCCCGCGCTATGCTGGATCGTATAGTGACTGATAAATTCTTGAGAAATTTGCCACACACCCTTCAAACATGGCTTGGAGAGGCAGCCCCTACTGATGGTCTCCAAATGGTAGACCTCATTGAAAGATATGGGGCTACCAAGGAGATACAGGGAGAGACTACCCGGAAGGTACCAAGTAAATTCCACAAACCTTCACCCACAGCTCGGCGAGCAGAGACTCGGAGGGCCGCCCAGGACGGGTCGGGGAACGAAAGGGGCCCCATAATCTGTTGGCGGTGCCAACAACCAGGACATGTGAGAGCTGTTTGCCCCCACTTGACAGAGCCCATGGACAACAACTTTGGCTACTATCAGTCTCACTATGCAGAACACATGTGTGCAGTGGTCAAACCAGAGGGACCCAATATGAACCATTTGTGTAAAGTGCAGGTGGAGGGTAACCCTGCTGTGGCTCCAGTGGACTCAGGGAGTCTCGTGAGTGACCCTAATACGAGCCAGCCTCGTCCAAATCAGCGAGTATACTGCTGTAAAATGGGTGTGTTGTGTATACATGGTGACTTAAAACATTATCCTACCACCCTGGTGATGATAAACACGCCAGCGGGGAGGAGGTGACACGAGGTGGGGGTGGTGGTTAATTAGCATTAATAATAGGGAGAGATTTTCCGTTATTTTCTGTGCTTTGGCCTGTAATTACCCTCCCACAGAACAGTCGTCGGCACCAGTGGCAAACAGGTTGCATTCTCCAGAAATCGGGCATGAACATGGTGGCCCAGAGGAAGATGTACTGGCGGTAGGAGTACCTTTGCCTTCGGTGGAGGAGGAAAACCCCTCTCCTATAGAAGTGTTAGGTGGGGACATGGAAGATTTGCCACCGGGACCAGAATTGTCATACTTAAATGTGGCAGGTGACAATTTTGGTAAGGCGCAAATACGGGACCCTACGTTGACTCGAGCCGGGGAAAATGTACTGGTTGTCAATGGGGAACCCCAACACCCCAGGGCAGCTAAAGTATTTCCCGATTTGAGCTGAACCAAGATTTGCTGTATGGGGTTGAAAAAATACATGGGGAAATTGTCGAGCAATTGCTGGTACCGCAGTCATATCGGAGGTTGGTAATGGACTTAACGCATGCGCATGTACTAGGGGGACATTTGGGACCAAAGAAAACCCTATACAGAATTCTACAACGGTTTTACTGGCTATGGGTCTATGAAGAAGTTAAACGGTATTGTTACTCTTGTCCCGTGTGCTAGGTAACCAGTCCGCAGCCTCATTTTCAGAGTCCCTTGGTGCCATTACTAATTATAGAGGTACCGTTTGAGAGAATAGCCTATGGATCTGGTGTGGACGGTTAATAAATCAGCAAGGGGTTATCAACACATCCTCGTAGTTCTAGATTACGCTACCAGGTATCCTGAGGCTATTCCTCTGCGACACACCTCGGCAAAACTGATCGCAAAAGAACTCATGGGTATGTTCTCTCGGGTGGGAATCCCTCAAGAAATCTTAACAGATCAGGTGACCCCCTTTATGTCAAAAATCATGAAGGAACTCTGCCACGTGTTAAACAGTTGCGCACATCGATCTATCATCCCCAAACAGACGGTTTAGTAGAAAGGTTCAATAAAACCCTGAAGAATATGTTGAAAAAAAAAGTCTCTAAAGATGTTAAGGACTGGGATCTCTTGTTGCCATACCTGATGTTTGCAGTGCGGGAGGTGCCCCAGGCATCTACGGGGTTCTCGCCCTTTGAACTATTATATGGCAGATATCCCCGTGGCTTACTCGATATAGCTAAAGAGGCCTGGGAAAACCATACAACTCCCCACAAAAGTGTGATAGAACATGTGGCCAAAATGCAAGAGAGAATGGAGACAGTCCTACCATTAGTCCGAAAACATATGGAATCAGCACAAAGGTCACAGAGGCAGGTCTATAACCGGGAGGCACGGGTAAGGTCCTTTAACCCTGGGGATCGGGTGTTGGTACTTGTGCCTACAGTGGATAGTAAGTTCCTTGCAAGGTGGCAGGGACCCTACGACATTATAGAGAAGGTGGGACCAGTAAACTATAAAGTACACCAACCAGGGCGGAGAAAGCCAGAACACGTATACCATGTGAATCTGCTCAAGCCATGGAAAGACAGAGACCCGCTTGGTGAGGATTGTCCACGGCCTGCATTTCCAGTACAGATGGCTTCCTTGCCTCAGGAGAAGGCAAGAGAAGTCCTCTCCGCCGTCAAAATATCAGACACTTTGTCGCACAGACAAGTTCAGGAAGTCCGAGAGTTTGTTAGCCGAAATACAGATGTTTTTTCGGAACTTCCTGGTCGTACCTCCCTAATACAACATGACATTGTCACTGAGCCGCAGGGCAAAGTACGATTAAAGCCATATCGGGTGCCTGAGGCCCGGCGACAAGCCATCAAGGAAGAGGTCAAGAAGATGCTGCAGTTAGGGGTCATTGAAGAGTCCCAGAGTGAGTGGGCCAGCCCAATAGTCCTAATACCAAAGCCAGATGGGACACTAAGGTTCTGTAATGACTTCAGAAAACTGAATGAAATTTCTAACTTTGACGCCTACCCCATGCCCCGGGTCGATGAGTTAATAGAGCGGTTTGGGCAGGCACGTTATTTTTCACTCATTGACCTCACAAAAGGGTATTGGCAGGTGCCACTAACAAAAGCAGCGAGAGAGAAAACGGCTTTTGTAACACCCGAGGGACTGTTCCAGTATATAGTCCTACCCTTCGGGTTGCATGGCGCTCCAGCGACATTCCAGAGGTTAATGGACGTTGTTCTTCGTCCTCATCGCCGATATGCCGCGGCCAATCTGGACGATATTGTGGTGTACAGTATAGACTGGGAAAGTCACTTAGCCAAGGTACAGGCGGTGATAGATTCGCTGAGACAAGCAGAGCTAACTGCCAACCCAAAGAAGTGTTCCATAGGGTTGGAGGAAGCTCGCTACCTGGGGTATGTGATTGTGAGAGGAGTTATCAAAGCCCAAATAAACAAAGTGGAGGCAATCCAAAACTGGCCCCGTCCCCTCACCACAAAACAAGTGAAAGGGTTTTTGGGGTTA
Organism: Oophaga sylvatica; assembly: GCA_033576555.1. Classification (NCBI taxonomy): domain Eukaryota; kingdom Metazoa; phylum Chordata; class Amphibia; order Anura; family Dendrobatidae; genus Oophaga; species Oophaga sylvatica. The sequence goes on along the minus strand of JARQOD010000006.1, from coordinate 282,153,047 downwards.
GTGGGATACTACCGGCGGTTTATTCACAATTTTGCAACACTGTCGGCGCCGTTAAATGACTGCCTAAAAGGCAGGAAGTTAGTAATGGTGCGATGGAATGATCAGCTTGAAGAAGCGTTTGTAAAACTAAAAGGGGCACTGTGTGTGTGTCACCATTTTTGATCACACCCGACTTCAAAAGAGAATTCATTGTCCAGACTGATGCGTCAGAGGTAGGTGTGGGTGCCGTTTTGTCTCAGGAGGTTAACGGGAGGAGCATCACATTACTTTCCAGAGTCGAAAGCTAACTCCAGCTGAAACCAGATACAGCATTGTAGAGAGAGAGAGTGCCTGGCGATCAAGTGGGCACTGGAGTCGTTGCGCTACTATCTGTTGGGGAGAACATTTTGGTTGTTAACTGATCATTCCCCTCAGACTGGCAGTGTTGTAGCCCAGGGAGTAGAGTTCAGGTGGTAGATAGATGAACATAAGGCCGGCGAAACACACAACTACAAAAAATCGGTCCGTTTTAGTCGGTCGATTGTCGGATCAAAATACAAACCACACATCCTTCTGGCATCCGATTTTCCTTCAAAGATGCGATTTAGTCGCATGTGTGTGTACCTTGTAACATCCGATTTTCATCCGACTTGCGAGAATTTCTCGCAGGCTTGCAAAACTGACATATAATGGATCCAAAAGAATAGTATTTAAATCACAAAAGAAAGAATAGATATATACACATAGAATACATATATATATATATATATGTCATTGTGACATATATATATATACATATATTTATAGTTCATACACTTCTACATACTGTAATAGCCGCTAATTCAATTGCCGGCTTTTGTGAAATCACAGAAGCCGACATGAAATGATACATTGTTTCCACACAGTTAACCATGTAATTTCCTGTATTTTGATATATGGTTTGAACTTACAATTACATGAGTGTATTTGTACAAAATTTCAGTCATGTAGGGGTTAATTAAAGGTGTAAATTCGTTGAAAAAAAATGCGTGGGCTCCCGCTGTATTTTCTCCACCAGACAGACAAAGCAAGCGAGTGGGGGCAGATAATAATAGCCTAGCGAGGGTACATTTTTTTTGTGCCCCCCCTGGCTACTAAGATCTGCCCCCAGACACCCCAGAAAGGGCAAATCTATAATTAGATTCGCCCTTTCTGGCACTTTGCCCATCTATTCCCATTGCCCTGTAGCGGTGGCGAATGGGTTAATAAGGTGTTAATGTCACCTTAGTATTGAAAGGTGACCTTAAGGCAGGTTAATAATTGAGAGCTGTCAATTAGACAACTATCAATTATTAATCCTATTGAAGTAAATAAAAAAACACAAACACACTTTAAGAATAAATAATTTTAATGAAATCAAAACACATATTTTTGACCATCTTTTATTTCACTCTTAATCCGTTCGAAGCCCTTGTTCTTCTAAAATAAATATAAAATAATAAAACAACATTATTCTTACCTATCTGGCGATCTGTCACGTCCCACGATGTAATCCTTCACAAAGGGTTAACTAGCAATCAGATAAGCAGCGCAAGTAATCCTGCATGCTCATCTGATAGCTCCTGAATGAATGAGCTTATCTCCTGCCGACAGGAGAGGATGTGATTAATGAATGAAGCTTAATTGATTGTATCCACTTTCACGTTAGGTCAGGTCACTGAAGTGAAAGTGGCAATAAATCAATTAAGCTCCATTCATGAATCTATTCCTCTCCTTTCACTGGGAGAGTAACTGATTCATTCATGGGGTTACTACTTGGAGACAGCATTAGCTCTCTGCAAGCTGTAACCTGTTAACCCTTTCTGATGGATTACACCGTGGGACCTGACTGTACATCGGATTGGTAAGAATAATTTGGCTTTTTTATTTTATTTTTATTACAGGAAATGGTTTTAGCAGGAAAATAAAATATGGTCAAAAACTGTGTGATTATTTCATTAAACTTATTTTTTATTAAACTGTGTGTGTTTGATTTTTGTATCATACAATAGGATTAATAATTGATAGTTGTCTAATTGACAGCTCTCAATTATTAACCTGCCTTAAGGTCACCTTTCAATACTAAGGTGACATTAACGCCTTATTAACCCATTCGCCACCGCTACAGGGCAATGGGAATAGACGGGCAAAGTGGCAGAAAGGGCGAATCTAATTATAGATTTGCCCTTTCTGGGGTGTCTGGGGGCAGATCTTAGTAGCCAGGGGGGGCACAAAAAAAATGTACCCTCCCTAGGCTATTATTATCTGCCCCACTCGCTTGATTTGTCTGTCTGGTGGAGAAAATACAGCGGGAGCCCACGCATTTTTTTTCAACGAATTTACACCTTTAATTAACCCCTACATGTCTGAAATTTTGCACAAATACACATATGTAATTGTAAGTTCAAACCATATATCAAAATACAGGAAATGACATGGTTAACTGTGTGGAAACAATGTATCATTTCATGTCGGCTTCTGTGATTTCACAAAAGCCGGCAATTGAATTAGCGGCTATTACAGTATGTAGAAGTGTAAGAACTATAAATATATGTATATGTATGTGTCACAATGACACATATATATATATATATATGTATTCTATGTGTGTATATCTATTCTTTCGATTCTTTATTAAAGCTGTCAGTGTGATTTTACAGTATAGCCGGGGATGAATTGCCGGCTTTTCTAAAGGACACCGATGCGATTTAATCGCAAGTCACACGTGCGGTCCGTTTGTAATCCGATTTTTCATCGCTCCCATAGACTTGCATTGGCGATAGTCGACCCACAATCGGTGACAATCGCAGCATGCTGCGATTGCACACGGACGTTTAAAACGGACCACAAAAAATCTGATACTGGGAGCTGCTCCATAGATTAACATAGGGCAGACTGCAATACGATATTTCATCGTATTGCAGTCGTCCGATTCTGTCGCCAGTGTGACGCCGGCCTAACAGGAGAAATTGATAACGTTGCCAACCAGTTATTTAATCGGAAAACGGACAGGCAAATTCTGGCGAGATCCATGCCTTGTTCATTTTCAGAAAAGTAAGCCGGTCTACATTATCGGAGGATAGTCGCATTCGACGGTCTGTTAGTACACCACCTGCAGCACTAAAGACGCGCTCCGATAATACACTGGCAGCAGGGCAAGCCAGCACCTCCAATGCATACTGGCTAAGTTCTGGCCATGTATCCAGCTTAGAGACCCAAAACTTGAAAGGGGAAGAGCCATCTGGGAGTACACTGAGAGGGCAAGACAAGTAGTCTGTCACCATCTTACGGAAACGTTGCCTCCTGGTGACTGGAGGCGTCTCGGATGGTGTAGACATTGGTGGCGCTGCCACAAAACTTCGCCACATTTGGAACATACTGGTCTTGCCCCCTGTGCAGAGGCGCTGCTTGTGCTCCCTCTTGTTGCAGAGCTGTCTCCACTGCTTCCACGCACAGAGCTGCTTTGTAAAGCAGTATCAGCAGCACTGCTCTCGGCTGGAATGGAGAACATTATGGATTTCACCAGTGTGTCTTGGTACTCCCGCATTTTACGCTCCCGGTTCAACGGTGTGATGAGGCTTTGTAAGTTGTCCCGGTAGCGAGGGTCTAGGAGGGTGGACACCCAATAATCAGACGTGGTGAGAATGTGGGCGATGCGGCGGTCGTTTCTCAGGCACTGCAGCATGAAATCAACCATGTGCTGCAGACTCCCAACTGGCCAACAAACGCTGTCCTCTGCAAGAGGCGTCATCTGTACCTGCTCTGCATCACCCCACCCTCGCTCTACATACTGACTAGAGCGTTGTGTACCTCCCTCTGTAGCGATTTCTTCCTCCTCCATTGACTCCTCCTCATCCTCCTCACAAAGTGAGCCCTGCAAAGCCCTTTGGGAGGAACCACGTTGAGCTGACTGTCCAGAAGGTCATGGAATTTGTGTCTCCTCATCCTCCACCTCTTCCAAAACCTCATCCCTTAGTGCTTGCAGTGTTTTTTGAAGCAGGCAGATAAGGGGGACAGTCAGGCTGACTAGTCTATCATCTGCACTCGCCATCCGCGTTGACTCATCAAACGCACGCAAAACGTGGCAGATGTCCATCATAGAGGCCCACTCAGTAGTGGTGAAGTGTGAACGGCGCAAATTGCGTGTTGATTGCGCCTGTTGCAGCTGATACTCCATTACTGCTGTCTGCTGCTCACACAACCGCTCCAACATATGTAACGTGGAATTCCACCTGGTGGGTACGTCACATATGATGCGATGTTCAGGAAGGCGAAATCTGCGTTGCAGAGCTGCAATGCGCGACCTGGCCATGCTGGAACGTCGCAAGTGAGCGCACTCTAGGCGGACCTTGTGCAGCAGTGCATCAACATCCGGATAGTCCCTCAAAAAACTCTGCACGACTAAGTTGAGCACATGTGCCAGACATGGTATGTGAGTGAGGTTGCCAAGGGCCAGAGCTGCCACCAGATTTCGGCCATTGTCACACACTACCAAGCCTGGCTGGAGATTCGCTGGCAAAAACCACACGTCGCTCTCCTGCTTGATGGCATTCCAGACCTCCTGCGCTGTGTGGCTTCGATTCCCTATGGAAATTAATTTCAGGACGGCCTGTTGACGTTTGGCCACGGCTGTGCTCATATCGGTCGCAACAGGTAAGCGTTCACGGGTCCATGTGGAGGTAGACCGTGACGGCTCCTGCAGCGATGATTCTGAGGAACTGGAGTAGGAGGAGGAGTCAATGTGTACAGACTGGATTCCTGCAATCCTTGGAGTTGGCAGAACACGTACAGCGCCACTCGCAAGATCTGTACCCGGCTCCACAACATTGACCCAATGGGCAGTGAGGGAAAGGTATCGTCCCTGGCCATGGGTACTGGTCCACGCATCGGTGGTCAGGTGAACCTTGCTACTGACGGCGTTTAGTAGCGCATGTTTAATTTTTCCCTCAACATGCTTTTGCAGAGCAGGGACGGCTTGCCTGCTGAAATAAAATCGGCTTTGTATTGTGGGACTGCCAATGCCATTAATTTCCGGAAACTGTCAGTCTCCACCAGCCTGAATGACAGCATTTTAAGGGACAGGAGTTTTGCAATGCCAGCATTCAGAGCCTGTGCTCGTGGATGGTTTGCCGAGTATGGCCGTCTTTTATCCCATGCCTGTGCTACCAATGGCTGTTTTGTGGCCTGGGAGTGTGAGGATGACAGGGAACTTGCAGCTGTGGGTGGAATAACACTTTGTCTCTGGACAACAGTGACCGAGGTTCTTCCATGGCGATCGTGTGAGGAAGCCGAACCAGCTGTGTGTGAGCTGGAGGAAGAGGCTCCAACACGACCTGAAGATGTAGGTGGTGCTGTAGGTTGGCCTACATCTCCAGTGTGTCTTTGTAACTCAACTACGTGCTTTGTCCGCATATGTTTCCACATATTAGTGGTATTGAGGTTACTGACACTTTTACCTCTTTTTACTTTTTGCTTACACAGCTTGCATTTGACATAGCAAATATCATCTGCAAGTGTGTCAAAAAAGGACCACGCAGTGCAAGTCCTGGGAGCGCCCATTTTGACTTTTGGAAGAGAACTGCTCCCAACAGGTGCCAAACTGGAGGCTACAGGCAACCGAGTCTGCAGCCTACCTCTCCCTCCTGTTTGTACCGTTGGGCCAATCTCTTCCTCAGAGCTGCTCTCACCACCTTCCTGTTCCTCACGCCATGTTGGGTCTTGGACCTCATCATCTCCACTACCCTCTTCCAACACCTGCTGCTGTTGGGTGGTCTGGACAGCACCATGCTCAACAGAAACTGGCAACTGAGTCTCATCATCATCAGATGCGTTCTGCGGTGTGCTGACCATCGGCACTGGCTCACCCGCCTCTTCAGATTCAGAGAGACACAGCTGTTGCGCATCACTGCATACTCCCTCTTCTTCAAATTCCAGAATGCTGCTTGGCTGGGCCCCTGTTTGCAAGCCAACAGATTCTGAGAACAGAAGCTGACACTCAGCTGGCTCCTGTACAGAACTCTCTGACTGCCTGGGCAATTTGACAGGCGGTGAACAGACAGATGGTTGCTCAACAGTGTTGTGGTCCTGAGAGGAGGTGGAAGCAATTGAAGTCGATGCATTGGCTGCCATCCAACCAACAACGGCTTCAATTTGTTCTTCCCGCAGCAGGGGGTACGCCGAGCTCCTACAAAACTGCACATAAAGGAACGCTCACGGGGAAAACTGGTGGATGCTGTGTCACTGGGGGCGGCAGCAACCACAGAATCCCCACGTCCTCTCCCTGCTGAAACTCCACGGCCACGACCACGTACCTTACTCTCTGCCTTCCTCATCTTGGTAGATTGATAAAGAAAGTCAGAAAAGTTATAAGGCCTAAGTGTGGTTATTACGCAGAGACTGCAGTGAACACTGCACACAACTGTTCAGTATCTCTGAAAGGCTCCTTTCTGTAATTCTATAGTGTTTGCAACCAATGTATTGGATACGGATGGAAGCGCGTCACACTAATAGATCTGAGTTATTTGAAATGGAATGGAGCAGCACCAATTAGAGAAAAATGACAAGGATGAGGCAGTGACACACGTTCAGCAGACTACAACCAGCAGTGGTTGTAGAACTAACTGGAGCGTGATCTGCACTCAAAAAAAAAAAAACCTCACAGACTAGAGTGAACACTGAACACAACTGTTCACTATCTCTGAAAGGCTCCTTTATTCTATAGTGTTTGCAACCAATGTATTGGATACGGATGGAAGCGCGTCACATTAATAGATTTGAGTTATTTGAAATGGAATGGAGCAGCACCAATTAAAGAAAAATGACAAGGATGAGGCAGTGACACACGTTCAGCAGACTACAACCAGCAGTGGTTGAAGAACTAACTGGAGCGTGATCTGCACTCAAAAAAAAAAAACCTCACAGACTGGAGTGAACACTGAACACAACTGTTCACTATCTCTGAAAGGCTCCTTTCTGTAATTCTATAGTGTTTGCAACCAATGTATTGGATACGGATGGAAGCGCGTCACACTAATAGATTTGAGTTATTTGAAATGGAATGAAGCAGCACCAATTAGAGAAAAATGACAAGGATGAGGCAGTGACACACGTTCAGCAGACTACAACCAGCAGTGGTTGAAGAACTAACTGGAGCGTGATCTGCACTCAAAAAAAAAAAACTTCACAGACTAGAGTGAACACTGAACACAACTGTTCACTATCTCTGAAAGGCTCCTTTCTGTAATTCTTTAGTGTTTGCAACCAATGTATTAGATACGGATGGAAGCGCATCACACTAATAGATTTGAGTTATTTGAAATGGAATGGAGCAGCACCAATTAGAGAAAAATTACAAGGATGAGGCAGTGACACACGTTCAGCAGACTACAACCAGCAGTGGTTGAAGAACTAACTGGAGCGTGATCTGCACTCAAAAAAAAAAAAAAACCTCACAGACTAGAGTGAACACTGAACAAAACTGTTCACTATCTCTGAAAGGCTCCTTTCTGTAATTCTATAGTGTTTGCAACCAATGTATTGGATACGGATGGAAGCGCGTCACATTAATAGATTTGAGTTATTTGAAATGGAATGGAGCAGCACCAATTAGAGAAAATGACAAGGATGAGGCAGTGACACACATTCAGCAGACTACAACCAGCAGTGGTTGAAGAACTAACTGGAGCGTGATCTGCACTCAAAAAAAAAAAAACCTCACAGACTAGAGTGAACACTGAACACAACTGTTCACTATCTCTGAAAGGCTCCTTTCTGTAATTTATAGTGTTTGCAACCAATGTATTGGATACGGATGGAAGCGCGTCACACTAACATATTTGAGTTATTTGAAATGGAATGGAGCAGCACCAATTAGAGAAAAATGACAAGGATGAGGCAGTGACACACGTTCAGCAGACTACAACCAGCAGTGGTTGAAGAACTAACTGGAGCGTGATCTGCACTCAAAAAAAAAAAAACCTCACAGACTAGAGTGAACACTGAACACAACTGTTCACTATCTCTGAAAGGCTCCTTTCTGTAATTCTATAGTGTTTGCAACCAATGTATTGGATACGGATGGAAGCGCGTCACACTATAATTTCAATTGAATGGAGCAGCAAGAATTACACTAAAGAAAAAAAAAAGAGTCTGTGAGTGACACGTGCAGATGCCTACAAACAGCGTTAGATGCAGAGCAAACTGCAGCGTCACCTGCACTCTCACACACACACCTTGCACAGAGCTGTTAAAACAACACTGGCAAAAGGAAGCTTTACACAGCGGTTGGTAAACTAGCCTGCCTAGAGCACAGTACACAAAATCGCAATCTCTAACTGTCCCTCAGAGTCAGCAGAGCAGCGTTCTGTCCCTTACTGAATTCACAGCACAGTGACGCTAAAATGGCGGCGGCGCCTTTTATAGTGCATTCTGACATCATTTCAGCATCCAATCACAGCCATGCCATTAGTTAACATGACCGCAGCAGTACAGGATGTGCCCACACTTCTTAGGATTCCTCATTGGCTGACTAAAATCACATTGCCTCTCAAAGAATTATGGGAACTTCCGATTCCGGTATACGATATATGGAAAATATCGGAACTAAGTATCGGAATTCCGATACAGCGAATATCGGCCGATACCCGATACTTGCGGTATCGGAATGCTCAACTCTACTCAGTTCTGACCAGGCTGAAGTGGCTATCTTCCTCCACTCTTACTAGCCTCCACTCTTTGAACTAAGCTCAACTTGCAGTCTTCAGGTTCTCTCACAACTCTCTACTCCTCTCAGCTCTGAGGTGAATAGTCTAGGCACGTTCTCAGCTAGACTGCCTGAGGTGACTAAACTGTCTCACACTCCCAGCTAATCTGCCTCTCTGAGGTAATCTGATCTGATCTCATCTGAGGTAACTGCTGTGTCTTCACTACCCTATATAAACTGCAAAAGGGCTCCCTCTGGTGGCTCTAGAGAATAGTGAAGGTGTGAATGAATATCAGGTACGTGTGGGGGTTACCTTTAGTGCATCCTCCTGGGACATGTGGCTCCAATCGCAGCTGGGCTACACATATATATTGTATTTACTCAAGTACAGTCATGGCCAAAAGTTTTGAGAATGACACAAATATTAATTTTTACAAAGTCTACAGCTTCACTTTTTCTAATGGCAATTTGCATATACTCCAGAATGTTATAAAGAGTGATCAGCTTAACAGCAATTACTTGCAAAGTCAATATTTGGCTAGAAAATGAACTTTATCCCCCAAAACACATTTCAACATCATTGCAGCCCTACCTTAAAAGGACCAGCTAACCTCTTTTCAGTGATTCCTCCATTAACACAGGTGTGGGTGTTGATGAGGACATGGCTGGAGATCAATCTGTCATGATTAAGTAAGAATGAGACCACTGGACACTTTAAAAGGAGGCTGGTGCTTGGCATCATTGTTTCTCTTCTGTTAACCATGGTTATCTCTAAAGAAACACGTGCAGTCATCATTGCAATGCACAAAAATGGCCTAACAGGGAAGAGTATCGCAGCTAGAAAGATTGCATCTCAGTCAACAATCTATCGCATCATCAAGAACTTCAAGGAGAGAGGTTCCATTGTTGCCAAAAAGGCTTCAGGGCGCCAAGAAAGACCAGAAAGCGCCAGGACCGTCTCTTAAAAGTGTTTCAGCTGCGGGATCGGGCTACCAGCAGTGCAGAGCTTGCTCAGGAATGGCAGCAGGCAGGTGTGAGTGCATCTGCATGCACTGTGAGGCGGAGACTCTTGGAGCAAGGCCTGGTCTCAAGGAGGGCAGCAAAGAAGCCACTTCTCTCCAGAAAAAACATCATGGACAGACTGATATTTTGCAAAAGGTACAGGCAGTGGACTGCTGAGGACTGGGGTAAAGTTATTTTCTCTGACGAATCCCCTTTTCGATTGTTTGGGACATCAGGAAAACGCCTCATTCAGAGAAGACAAGGTGAGCGCTACCACCAGTCTTGTCTCATGCCAACTGTTAAGCATCCTGAAACCATTCATGTGTGGGGTTGCTTCTCAGCCAAGGGAATCGGCTCTCTCACAGTCTTGCCTAAAAACACAGCCATGAATAAAGAATAGTACCAGAATGTCCTCCAAGAGCAACTTCTCCCAACCCTCCAAGAGCAGTTTGGTGATCAACAATGCCTTTTCCAGCATGATGGAGCACCTTGCCATAAAGCAAAGGTGATAACTAAATGGCTCAGGGAACAAAACATAGAGATTTTGGGTCCATGGCCTGGAAACTCCCCAGATCTTAATCCCATTGAGAACTTGTGGTCAATCATCAAGAGACGGGTGGACAAACAAAAACCTAAAAATTCTGACAAAATGAAAGCATTGATTGTGCAAGAATGGACTGCTATCAGTCAGGATTTGGTCCAGAAGTTGATTGAGAGCATACCAGGGAGAATTGCAGAGGTCCCTAAGAAGAAGGGTCAACACTGCAAATATTGACTTGCTGCATTAACTCATTCTAACTGTCAATATAAGCTTTTGTTACTCATATGTTTGCAATTATTATATTTCTGTCTGTGATAAAAACATCTGTCAAACACACATAAAAACCAGAGGGCAGCAGATCATGTGAAAATATAATATTTGTGTCATTCTCAAAACTTTTGGCCATGACTGTATAAGCAGAGTTTTTCAGCACATTTTTTTGTGCTGAAGATGACCCTCTTGGATTATACTCAAGTCATTGTCCCAGAAGATGGAGGGGGAACGGCAGTGGTGTAGCAGCGGGTCACATGAGGCAGGAGCCGGCTGGTTTGGCTAAAGCCTGTGCCCGCTGCTAAAGAGAAATGAAAATTCACTACACTAGCAGTGGATATTAATTTCTCTGTAATAGCGCTCACAGTGTCAGTCGCATCAGCCGGCTTCTTCAGCGGCCGGACAGTCACGTGAATGAATATTCACTTCTCTCCACTCCAATGGGAGTAGTGGGCACACGTGACTGCCTTCCGGCTGACACTGTTCTCGCTACTTAATAGCAATGAATACTCACTGCCTTCCATGCACATAATTCCAGCGTGTGGAGCAGTGAGTATTCCATCAGCTGTGCTCTGCTTGTAAGAAGTGCATGATTTCCCTGCCATGCACTGCTTACAAGCATAAAGCAGCTGCTGGCACCAGAACAAGATGCTGAGAGAGAGCACAGGAAGGTAAGTATAATGGGCTATTTTTTTTTTTATGTTTTTTGATGGGGGTCATGCATACCAGGATGGGGATGGGGGCCAATCTTACAAGGATAGGGATGAGAAGCCATGCATACAAAGATAGGGATGAGGAGCCATGCATACAGGGATAGTGATGAAGAGCCATGCATACAAGGATAGGGATGAGGAGCAATGCAGACCAGGATAGGGATGAGAAGCCATGCAGACCAGGATAGGGATGAGAAGCCATGCAGACCAGGATAGGGATGAGGAACTATGCATTCCAGGATAGGGATGAGGAGCCATGCATACCAGGATAGGGATGGGAGCCATGCATACCAGGATGGGGATAAGGAGCCATGCATATTAGGATAGGGATGATGAGGCCATGTAGACCAGGATGGAAATGAGGAGCCATGCATACAAGGATAGAGATGAAGAGCCATGCATACAAGGATAGGGATGAAGAGGCATGCATACAAGAATTGGGATGAGGAGCCATGCAGACCAGGATAGGGATGACAAGCCATGCATATCAGGATAGGGATGAAGTCATGCATACCAGGATGGGGATGAAGGGACAATGCATACCCAGCTTATACTCGAGTCAATAAGTTTTCCCAGTTTTTTGTGGTAAAAATAGGTGCCTCAGCTTATACTTGGGTCGGCTTATATTCGAGTATATACGGTATATCTATGGGCTACATTTATACATGTGTCTGTGTGTCATCCGTGCGACCATGTGCTGCATCTGTGTGTCCTCATGTCCTTGTGACATCCATATGTCTGTGTGCCATCCATGTGATATCCGTGTGTCTGTGGGCTGTCCGTGTCCGTGTGTAATTGTGCTGTCAGTGTGACACGTATGAAATGAAATGCAGCATAGAAATTAAAAAGTGTTATGTATTAAAGATGTTCAAAGAGAAATAGTGATGAGGAACATGATAGATAGATAGATCTATATATATCTGATTGATACGCGGGACTCTGATCCAACATCTAGGTCACTGGTAAATGGCAGTACATTTACACGGGAAGTCCGTGAATCTCTTACTTTCAGTGTCCCTGGAGTGGCATTTCATTTGTCGGGGCTAGTCCAAAATCATCTGTGCTATGTAATACACAGATGATGTTGCACCATCCCTGGCTAATCAAAACCAGCACTGGGGATGCCAGAAGGTTTGAAACTCCCATCTAGTGACACGATCTGCTAACTCCTGCTATATTGTCATGCGTTTATGGTCTTTGGTAAGGAAGGGGGGCTTCAAACTGTCCTTGGAACTGGGACCCTAACTATCCCTGCCCCAAAGGTACTCCTGGAGGTAGAGAGGCCATAGTCTCCGACTTTACTATGCTCCTGTTAAACTCTGATTTATTCTCTCCCCCACTGCATGAGGCCTGGTACAGAAATGTAAGGTAAACAAGACCCAAAGGCAAAATAGGGATAACAGAAACACACATGCGTACTACAGCAAACCACAGATCACTGCTACAACAATTCCACTCTAACCACTTAGCTTCAACACACAACATATGAAGATCAATCTTTCACCGGCAGGGATAGGAATGTCTGGCCAGTTTTTAAAGGAAGAGGTAATACCAGACCAGAAGCAGCTAAAAAGTAGTTGCATGTTTCTGAGCAGCATAGAAAGGGTCTTTAACTTCTTCAGCACCAGAGAAAACTAAATCCATTTAATATGGGACACAAATCACACCATCTCTAAAAAAGACCTGCGAGTCATTACCCGACGTGACCGTCTAACTCCTGGTCTTCCAGGGGATGTGACACCCTTGTGACATATATACAGTTAGCTCCAGTAATATTTAGACAGTAACATAAGTTGTTTTTTTTCACCATGTTCAGTACATTCTAAAACTAACCTGCCATAATGATTCTCCAGGTCATCACAACCTGGAGAATCATACAAAAATGTAAGACACCAAACATGTAAAGCTTCTTTTTTATTTTGGTGGTGAAAAAAAAATCCGTTTGTAAAAAAAAGTGGTGCCATTTTCCAAGAGCCATGGCGTCTCCATTTTTCAGGATCTGGAGCTGAGTGAGGGCTTGCTTTTTGGCGCCGAGCTTACTTTTTTATGGATTCTATTTTGGGGTAGATACAATGTTTTGATCTCCTGTTCTTGTATTTTATTGCAATGTTGCGGTGACCCAAAAAATGTGATTCTGCAATGTTTTTTTTTCGTTACGACGTTTACCGATGAATTATTATATTTTGATAGATCGGGCGTTTCTGAATGCAGCTATACCAAAAAGGGATGTGATTTTAGTTTTTATATTTTTTTACATTTTTAAAATTTTTTGTTTTTACTTTTTACTAGCTTCAGTAGTCTCCTTAGGAGACTTGAAGCTGTGATCTTCTGATCGCTTGTGCTACACATAGCAGGGATTCAGCCCTCCTAAGTGTAGCATAAATGCTCATCTGCTATGAACGCCGGCCACTGGATGGCGCTCACAGCAAATCGGCAATGGCAAGTATGGGGTCTTCTAGAGAGTCTTCTACAGAGGCCCGGTTGTCATGCCAACCCATCAGCACACCGATAATGTGACAGGTGTGACAGGGGTGCCGATGGGCGGTGTTAGGGACACACTTCCGGCATGAGAATGTTAAATGCCACTGTAAAGACATTGACAGCAGCAATTAACATGCTAACATTGTAACATGTTATGGGCACATGACAGCTGATCAAATCAGTTGTCATGTGCCAAAAAAATGTGGTCCCTATACGTCACATGTCATGAAGAAGTTAAAGGGAACCTCACACCAGTCTTTTTCCATATAAAATAGAACCAGCAACTGTAATCCCTCAGTTACAGCTTGCTAGAATTCTGTATATATGTTCCCAATCTGCTCTCTGTATGTTACAACACAGTCTCCTAGACATCAGCATACGTCTCTTGACCCTACTAATTGCAGATCAAAGTATTTTAATGAGCATGCACCAACGCTTTTTCACCTCCTTCTACACATGCGCATTACAGTACTTTGAATTGCCCTTTCTCAGGGCAGAGAGAACTATGCTTGTGCAGGAGCGTGATGCTGAGGGCACTGTATGGTGATGTAGGACACATCATCTGCACGAAAGCAGAAGGAGGACGATTGTAATAAAAGAGGAAGCAACAGACCAAGAACAGCGATGCCCATTGGACTAGCCCGCCCCATAGGTGAGTATAATAAAAGCTATTTTTTCTTTTATGGAGAGCGAATTGGGGACATATAGACATTATGCTAGAATGCCGTAAGAGAGGGGGCTTACAGGTGTTGGCCCTACTTTATATGGGAAAAACCCGATGACAGGTTCCGTTTAAGACAAAACTTATGGCAGAAAGACCCACAAACAAGCAACAACTGAAGTCAGCTGCAGTAAAGGCCTGGCAAAGCATCACAAAGGAGGAAACCCAGCGTTTGGTGATCTCCATGGCTTCCAGACTTCAAGCAGTCATTGACTGCAAAACATTCTCTACAAACTATTAAAAATGAACATTTTATTTATGCCAAATTTAATTTGTTCAATTTCTTTTGAACCCCTGAAATGAGGAGGCTTTGTAGAAAAATGGTTGTAATTCCTAAACATTTCACAGGATATTTTTGTTCAACCCCTTTAAATAAACTTGAAAGTGTACACTTCATATTAAGTAAAAAGTAGCGGCATGCAGAGCCAAAATTGTGAATACTCGGTCACTGTCCAATTATTTCTAGACCTAAATGTATATATTCTTTTGTAGACATGCATAGGTGGCATATTCTCAGGTCATGAAGGATCCATAACAGTTTGATGGCAAGAAAATGCTAATTTCAGAAAAGGCTAATGTGATCCAAACCTTGTTCTACACTTGTGATCCGAACCTTGTTCTACACATTCACAAAAAATGTTCTAGCAAAGATATCAGTTTATACAATGTAGCATATCTATTGTATGTACTTTCCAGCAGTTGCATTGATCATACAATGTGTATGCCTCCAGTAGAATTTTTTTTTTCCAGTTGCTTATAGAGCACCAAAATATATTGCAGAGCTTAACATAAATAGTTGCTCTTCACCATATCCAAAATGGGGCTCACAGTCTATTTTCTCTATACACATGCTACGGTGAAATTCATAGGAAGCAAAGTAACATTTTTAGTATCTTTTTGGAGAAACTAGAGTACCTGTAGAAAAGATATCCAAACATGGGGAGAACATACAAACTCTATGTTCTGTGGTCATAAAGGTCTGCAATGACCAACTAGACTAGACATCTGAAAAGATAGCTGCTGTATTATATAAATTAAGAGAGGGTTAAAACTAAATTAATAAATAAAATAAAGTTAAGATATCAGGTATTTTTGTTATTCATTAGTTCATTTTTTATTACTATTGTGAGCCGTATTTTTGCTATACAAACATGGATAATAGTGCTGGTACCATTCTATTAAAGTAATAAAAACCCACAATGGTCATTGAAATCAGGTGGAACTGACAAAAGTAATTTTACATTTAATGAATATAAACTAATGTAATCATATATTGCTTTTGAATTGACAGAATTTTTTTTAAAAAACAAACTGATTAAAATGGCTCGGACAAAAATCATGGTACCCCTCAAAAAGACTGATATATAATATACTTAACTATTTATCTTATAATTTATTAATTATAAAGCAGTAACGTTTTCCATTGGAGGATAGAAACCACCAGTTTAGACAGGATATGACATAAGACTCTGAGATTTTCAAATTTCTTATTCAATGACTAAGGACTTTGTGTGAAACATGTTTGCTCATTATTTTGTTGGTGATGGAAGCTGTGACTTACAGTCATGGCCGACAATGTTGGCACACTTGAAATTGTTCCAAAAAATAATGTATTTCTGTCACACCAGGACAAAGAGATGCCCTTTATGTGATGCAAAGGGAGAGGTGGGGAAACAGATAAAAGGGAGCTCTGATGATAGGGCGAGAAAGAAGATGATGGCCCCTAGACATTCACCTAATGCTAAATCCTGCGCTTCCTATCCTTAGGAATGGCTGAAACTGGGCCTAGCCCTGGGTAGTGTGAAGGACAGCAAGACACTAGTCTTACTACTATGGTAATACAACATAGGGAATGAGAAAGACAGGGGAAAACACACAAACAAATGTAACTTCACAAGTAGCAAAATGAACACAACAGCTTCTCCATGAACACCTTCCCCAGAGAAGTAAGGCACAGGATAGAAACTCTATAGCTGGCATGGGAGAAAGCTAGGAGAGGGTTTAAATAGTAAAGAAGAGTAGTCCTAACAAGGCACAACTGACACAGGAGCCAATGGAAAACTCATCAGAGTTTAAACAAGGAATCCTCAACTCCTTTCATGCAACAAGAAACCATAATTTTTTTTAACTCTTGAATGGCCTTACAGATACCAAAGAGGACCTGTGATCAGCTAACTGCTGTGATCTTCTAATCCCAGATGCAACACA
>JARQOD010000006.1:282078859-282136313 GCA_033576555.1 Oophaga sylvatica | reverse complement strand
AGTCGACCATGATGCCTACGCTCATCAATGTGGACATGTTGAGAGTCTTGCTGCAGGAGAGGCCCAAAATTTGGCACCAAAGACATGCACATTACGCAGACCGCGCAAGGAAACAGGCGGCATGGAGTCACATCTGTGGGCAGAGTTTTCCCCACTTTGGCGACAGCCCACGCGAGGCGCAGCAACGAATCAGTAAGTTACTTGATTATTTTCAAACCTAATTAACGTTCTGAGCGTAGTTCTAGCGCAGATTTTTGCAAAAAATGTTTTGTTTTTTTTTTCCCGACAAAATGTTAGGACAGTGACATCATACTAGGCCCCGATGACTATATAACGTGTATGTATGTAGAATAATTTTGCTTTCTGCAGCTAGCTAATTGATTACATTATATGTGTCATTGCAGTGGATGGTGTTATGAGAAGATGGAGAAACATCCGCGCAGGGCCAGCTCCAAGTTTTTATGGGCCCCGGGCGAAAGAGTCTCAGTGGGCCCCCTTAACACAGACCACGATTCATGATGCACAGATACTGCAGAGAAATATGGGTATAGCACAACGCCAAACACTTCTCTTCTTCCATTACATGACTGATACCTATTGTAAGTTGTACAATAGCTCAAAAACCGTCAAATCCTCACAGCGCACAGTACAGACTGGACAGTACAGTCCTCCATACAATATTATGGGCACCACATAGTCTCTCCCTCATCACCCATATAATACCCCATGCAGGATGTCACCCCACCATCCCCCATATAATGCTCCATACAGAATACTGGACCCAATATAATGCTCCATACAGAATACTGGACCACATATAATGCTCCATACAAAATATGGAGCTCTCCTCTACACTGTGCTGCGTTCTGCACTGTTACGGCTCAGGAAAGGGCGCTGTGGAAAGACTCCCCATTACCATCATCATTGCATGCCCATTATCATCATCATTGTCTCCCCTCATCATCATTGCCTGCCCATTATCATCATCATTGCCTCCCCTCATCATCATTGCCTGCCCAACATCATCATCATTGCCTCCCTATCATCATCATTGCCTCCCCATTAATATCATCATCATCATTGCCTTCCCATTATCATTGCCTCCCCATCATCATCATTATCATTGCCTCCCCATTAATATCATCATCATTGCCTTCCCATTATCATTGCCTCCCCATCATCACCATTATCATTGCCTCCCCATTAATATCATCATCATCATTGCCTTCCCATTATCATTGCCTCCCCATCATCATCATTATCATTGCCTCCCCATTAATATCATCATCATTGCCTTCCCATTATCATTGCCTCCCCATCATCACCATTATCATTGCCTCCCCATTAATATCATCATCATCATTGCCTTCCCATTATCATTGCCTCCCCATTAATATCATCATCATCATTGCCTTCCCATTATTATTGCCTCCCCATCATCATCATTATCATTGCCTCCCCATTAATATCATCATCATCATTGCCTTCCCATTATCATTGCCTCCCCATCATCATCATCAACATTGCCTCCTTACCACCATCACTGCCTCCCCCCACCACCATCACACATACAACACCACAGGCAGCACTCTCTCACATACACACACGCAGGCACACACACACACACACGCAGGCACACACACACGCAGGCACACACACACGCCTCACCTGTCCGGCGTCCGCGCGCTCTCTGCCACAGCCAGCCACTGAATGATGACGTCATTCAGCGGCGCTGCTGTGAGAGAGGAAGCGCCGGCGCAGGCACTCCCTGGAGCTCGGAGCTGCGGCAGCGGAGGCATGGGGAGAGGTAAGTATTGCGCCAGCTGCTGCTCGGGCCCTGAGCAAGCGGGGGGGGCCCAGTGGTGGCGCTGACACGCCGGGGTGCCCGACGGTGAGTGGGCCCCCCGCCTGCTCAGGGCCCCGGCACTTGCCGGGTGTGCCGGGTGCTGACGCCGGCCCTGCATCCGCGACCAGTACCGGCGGGATCGGCAGCACAGGTCCAGGAGCATGTCTGCGGCACCGAAAAAAAGAAAATATGTGTACTTTGACCGCCTTGACTTTCTGGCTCCTATTCTGGATCTGACACCGTAAGTACATACTTCACACCACATACATACCACATATGCAGTTTAGGCTCACCAACCCAACATGTTCTAATCCCCTTTCATTTCCCAACAGATATGAGGATCCTCCTGCACGGGCGCCTACACCTCAACCCAGTCCCCCACTGAAACAACTTTGGCAACAACAGGGTCAAATGGCTGGCTATAATCAGACTTCCCAATATGACCACTAGAACAGATCCAGAGTTGGAGGCTGTTCCCAACCTGGATGTGCACAATATGGTCTTATTGGGGGGTATGATTCTCGTGGATATCATCTTACACAGGAATATAATCTCCCTTATCTGTATGGCAATGTGCCCACACACCAACCTGAGCGTGGGCAGATGTTAGCTCAGGGCCCACAAAATCAACCCCAACAGGGTGATGTTCAAGGTGGTCATCCAAGCCAACCACACAGAGATGCTGGGAACCCGCCAACCCCACCACCCACATACCACCAGCTGTGATTTTTGATTTCACTTAAATTTTATGATGTCAAAAGCATTTACTAAATTGTTTCTATTTACTTTAACCTTCTGTTGTGTCAAAGCCAAATGCAGTAATCTAGATGCCTCGAAACAACATATGCTTGCAATATGCTCTTCAGTAGGCATAGTCTACGTTTTTTATTTGCATAATCTGTATTTATTGATAGAAAAGTTTGCTCTTTGTGAACATTTATTTTGACACCATGTTGTGTAACGCATATTTGCACTCATTTGAAGCCTACAAAGACCATATGGTACTTAGCTCGTTGTATATGTGGTAGGGGAAAATATTATTATTTCTTATATCTTATAATTTATCCGAATGTTTGTTATTTTTTCCCCATCCATTTTAAAAATTGTTGGCTAATGCATCATTGCATTAGTCTAGTCTTAGAACCCACCAATATGGGGCAGATATGGTGCTCACTAGTGATAGTGAAAGTTTGTTATGTAGTAATATTTTCTTTAACTACATGTTGGCTATTGCATCTTTTCAGTAGTCTAATCTTATGAACCAAACATATGGGTCACATATGATCAACACTACCCATATTGACTATTGGTTTTTGTCGTCACATAATATTATGTTTCCAATACTTTGTCATTTGGTCATGCATTATTTTGGTACTTGTGTAAGAATGCACACTTACACTATTGTGCTGTAAATACATTTACCATATGAAGCAAATATGGTAGTCACTACCTCAAGTGGCAGTTTGCATGTATAAAGATTTGTTTTTATTACAAGTTTGGAGTGTTTTTTCATACATTGTTAGTACTCAAGCACCAAAACATCTGTTATGACCATTAACACCACACAGACACTATAACAATTTGGAAAGTGGCACTGGCCCTCAAATCCCCTGGCAATCCTCTTCCAGTCTTCCATCTTTGGCTCTGGCATGACCAGATTAGGCAGTCTGTCCCAGAGTTGTGAGCAGGTATGACGCACAATGCCAGAGATGGTGGACCTCCCAATCCAAAACTCAAGATGGAGTGCGGTATAGGATATACCAGTATTTAGGAACCTACAAGTATACAAATGTCGAGAGATCAATCAGGCCACATGCACAAAGGTAGAACAAACACACTATACCTAACCATTACATCATGTCATTTAAAAACAATACTAAGTAAAATTTACCACAAATCAAAGGTTTGTGACATTTTTACATAAACATCATAGTTCTGGTAGTTGTAGTTGATATATGGGATATATTATGAGGATATTGCAGCTACAGACATAAGGGAAAGGGACAGTTGTGGGAAAACACATCATCTACAGACAGTATGTAGGTGAGGAATACATACCATAGCGTAATGACAAGTTGCTCCTCTGCAGAGATAGCTTTGCGCATCCTGGTATCCTGGTAGGTGATCCCAGGGCGCACAATTTCAAACAAAACATCAAATGTGGGAATGGTCATACGACAGAACACCAAAAACTTGTCTGTATGAGTCTGCAGACATGCATAAAGCCTGTGAAAATGGCCTTTAGTAAGGCGTTGCCTCAAATGCGGATGCACGCACATTAGCCTCCTCCTCCCCGGATCTACGAACACTGGGTATGGCTGGCCAAAGTGGCGCAACAAAACCCAGTTGTACAACACTCGATCAGTTGGGGTGAAGTGAAGAGTGTTAGACATGTTGGCAGCAAACAGCAGTACTCCAACACAAGCACACCTCAAAAATGGCAAGATTGGGGGTTACAACCAGATGCATAGCCAAGAAAGAGCCTTGCTGATGATGATTTGAAAGAGTTTCAGGCCTAAAAAACGTTAAATGTCCATTTTGCAAGGCAGCAAGAAAAATACGCTGTACGGATGCTATACGGATTGCATACGGATGCTTACATGCGCTAAATACGCAGTCGAACTCTGACAACGGATGAAATATGGATTGTTGTGCCGGCAAATTTTGGCTTATTACGCTTGTACAATACGCTCCATATTTTTGTGCGGTGAGTGTGACGCCGGCCTTACCTAAACATACTGCAAAAGGAACCCAGGAGTTTTTAATGCAAAGAAGTGGAATATTCTGCAATGGCCATGTCAATCATCAGATCTGAACCACATCTAGCATGCATTTCACATGTTTCAGACTAAACCTATAGGGGTAGTCTGGAGGTCAAATAAAATTTTATCTAAATTTCTATCTATTTGATTCCGTAATCTAAGCTAATTTCTAATATGCTTGAATAAAGAATTCCCTACTGTTCGTTAACTACACTATCCAACAGCTATTGTACTTTTTCCTACTTCCTGTGTGATGACGCTTCATTTGAGAATCCTAGTGCATGCTGGAATATTCAAATGTAGCTTCATCAGTAGAGATGAACGAACCTTTCAAGGTTCAGTTCAACTATATGTTCGCCGAACAGTTCACCGATCATAACCAAACACCATTGAATTCAATGGGAGGCAGAACCAAACACATAGACGACACCTTCACGGGGGCCCAAATGATGCCAAAACACCTCAAATTAGGGGCAGACACCAGGAAAAGTGGCATCAATTGACCATTCAGTTGTGCTATAAATAAATAATTTAAAAAAATTGATGTGGGTTACCCTGTATTTTTGATAATCATTCAGGAACAACTGACAGCTGTGGGCTGCAACACTCAGATGTCAACTTTAGCAAGGCTGGTTATCAAGAATAGAGGGAACCCTACGCTGTTTTTTAAAATATTTAAATACCGTATATACTCGCGTATAAGCCGAGATTTTCAGCCCATTTTTTAAGGCTGAAAGTCCCCCTCTTGGCTTATACGCGAGTCATATATGCCAGGGGGTCAGCGGGGGAGAGGGAGTCAGATCATGCTCACTCCCTGGCGCGTCTCTGCAGCCCCCCTGCTTCTCCCACGATCTCAGGCTCCTTCCTTCAGCGGTCATGTGGTACCATTCATTAAAGTCATGAATATGCGCATCAGAGCAGGGCCTTAGGCTGTGGTCACTGTCACAGGCTTCGCCCACTCCCTGAAAAGAATCATCATCAGTGACACTTATTTCAGAGGCGGCGCAAGTCCCTGTATGCTGTCATTGTGCAATGACACACAATCACAATGAGTGCTCTGTGTTTCCGGCTCAGATCAGGAGTTATGAGCCAATAACACAGAGGAGAGTGCATTATAAGAGCGCAGTGTCAGGGTACCTGATGTCTAGAGACCAGCCGCACAAGTGACTCTGGACAAGTGGCGCTGGACAAAGTACCATCTTGAGACTCATATACAGTTTCAAGATGGATAAATTACTGTCCACAGAGTTTCTCCCTCCTACCATTTTACCTGGTTCTAGTATACAGTACACTATCCTGAGACTCTCCTTCCTGTAGTCAATAATGTTACTGAAGCTGACAATGGCTCATTGTACTGTAGAGATGCAATCAATCAAATATTATCATGCAGTATTCATGTCATAGAATAAAAACCCTGTGTTTTGACAATAGTAGAGGACCACTCAGAAAGCACATTTATGGTTCTTCTAATTCTGTATTATAGGAGTTATATTCATGTGAATAGACTTTAGGTTGTTATACAAGTGGACAATAATGTGTCGAGCAGTAGCTACCCTTATAATTTTTTATAGCAAACATTTTCAGAAGCCGGACCAGCTGTGAGAACAGGGGCAGCTTTCCTTAAAAATCTATTTGATCAGCAGTATGATGATGATAATGAGAGGTGAAGAACAATAAAATAAATTATGTAAATTGTAGATAAAATTTTGAGCATTTGGCTCTTTATAGTTTTCCAGATATCATTTGAGTTATTACAGCTTTTATCCAAACCCTGTGAGGTGTGGAAAATGAAACACCCATTTCCTGTGTTTATACTGAACAATGGTCCTAATCTATATGGAGCAGAATATTTGAGGCAATATTATGAACTCAGAACAAAAAAAATTGAAGACTATTTTTGAAATTATAATGGAAATTTATGTATTTAAAGTAGGACATACAGGCCCCCAATGAAAGATCCTTATTTCTGGAATTTCTTAGTTGTTCACTGAGCAGTTTAGGTGTAAAGGGAGAAAGCTGCTGCCTGATGGTGGAAACAATAAAGATTCCAGTTTCTCCAACTACGAACATTAACCCTTTTTGCTGTGGAACCCAAGTATTGTCCCTATCCATAGTCCAGGTGTCTCAAATACAGGTCAAGAGAGACACCTATATTCTCTTGCATGTGATAGCACAGAGCACACACATTTTTTAAGTGTATTAATGGTGGATGAGAATCTTCTAGTAAGGCCAGAGTCACACTACTGTGGAATACTGCCAAGTGCTATGGGAGGAAACATTGCATAGCACTCAGCCTAGTGTTACTCTATGGGGCAGCTCACATCACCGTATTTTTTCTCATGCTGCGACTGTACACGTATATCATCCAAGACTCGCCAATGCAAGCCTATGGGTGCGAGAAAAACTTGGACACCACACGGACCATCCTTCTAGCTTGCGACAGATATGCACACATTTTCCTCATTTCAGCCTATAGAGCAATTTAATTCAATGGAGAAAATCAGTGAGAAATGTAAAGCTATACGCATGTCATACGGATGCCATATGGATACATGGGTGGGAGAAAGTCGCAGCATCGCATTGCAAACAATTACCATATGGAGAACACTCGTGCAACTCTCAGCGGGGAGATAGAACGATTTTCCATATGTTTAGTGTGACTCAGGCCTAAGACTGAAAACATGCCATCATTTCTTGAAAGGCAGCTGACTCCACAAGCGGATGACTGGGAGCATACACCTATTTCCTTGACACAAAATTGGGGATGAATATATACCAATGCGATGGCGAAGTAGCAGTAGTGGTGGATGACAATGATGATTGTGATACTACTGACCAGTGGGAGCCTACATGTCCTACTGTTTTGTGACTGAACATTGCATCTATACTAAGTAGGCATACTAACTGTTTGTTATGCTGTAGTGTCTCCTGAACCCCCTTTTCTATCTAAGGGCCTTATAGGGTGTACTAGGGGGAGCCAATGACGAGTGAGGGCGCCATCTGAGCAGGTCTTAGTGTGAAGACCTCCGCAGTCAGGTAGGGCAATAAGAGGAGCATTGCTGGTATCATCAGGTATCATCTTTATCAGTTTGGATATCAGTAGATCCCTATATTACTTTTGAATATTTTTTCTTTTTTTCATTTTTCTGACTATTTTTCATTTTTTTGTCGTCTTAAGTTACCTGGTGCTATACATTTTTTGCAGTGCAATACACTTGGGAATAGGTGCAATTTTCATGGTTATTGTTGTCATCCATCTATTATCAGAACCCCTGTTGATTTTGGGATGTGTGCAATATATATTTTCTTGTTTATTTGGACCTTCATTTACTTTTTTGCACCTCATGCCCTTAATCTGAATATATTTAATACATGTCTATGACAATTTCACCTTGCATGTTTTTCTGAATTGTTGAATCTGTTGTCTGACTCTTTTTCCACTCTTTCACTATAAGGCATATTAGGGCTTATTAGGGAGAGTCTACGTTGAGCGGGGGCACCACTGCGCAGGTCTTAGGGTGCCAACCTCTGCAGCCGGGTAGGGAATTAACAGTTAACAGTTGACAGTTGGACATTAGGGATACTTTGCACCTCTCTATCATAGCCAAAGAGCAGATGTTGTCTTTTTGGCCATATGGTTGTCTGTTTGCTTTTATATTATATTAACTATTAAAAGTTAAGTTTTATTTTAATACTATTGACATAGTGCTTTGGTCAGTGATTACGTTGATACTGACCAAGTACTATACAAGAATGTGGCCTGACTGACAGACCAGCATGATGTGAAGAGAGAGGAGAAAAACTTGGGGCTTGCTTTGATTGCTGGCTGCCTTGCTTTTCCTAAACAAGCAGGAGATGTGCAAATGGAGAGCAGTAGTTCCTCCTTTATGCAAGCTGGGATATTCATGGCATATTTTACTCTTGCTCTGAGCATGATCTAGCAAGTTAGCTAGCTCTTGTGATGTCGTCATGATGATATTGGGTCACTATGGCAATGATCGACCCCTCACGATGACGTCGCGGGGGTGCCGATCAGAGAGCAGAGGGGACTCCCTCCCTCTGCTTGCCTGATAAATACTGTGTCTGATATATTAGGGGTTTAAAGTATGCTTGTGGCCCCCCACCGTGCTGATAGTTCACAATGCAGGCTGGATAGGCATAATACGAGCAGCACCTCCCCATGTTGCAG
Organism: Oophaga sylvatica; assembly: GCA_033576555.1. Classification (NCBI taxonomy): domain Eukaryota; kingdom Metazoa; phylum Chordata; class Amphibia; order Anura; family Dendrobatidae; genus Oophaga; species Oophaga sylvatica. The sequence goes on along the minus strand of JARQOD010000006.1, from coordinate 282,127,516 downwards.
TCCATCGGTTTGGCAGACATAGGACATCGGATGGTTTTGTGCCCTGGACCGTGACATCTCCAACAAATTAAGTTCTTAGCTGTGGACTTTGACAACAACTCAGCGACCCTATGAGATCTCAGAATTCTCCCCAATTGAGGCTCTACCACCCGTCTTTTGAGAGCCAAGATCCTTCTTTGTACCCCAGTATTGGGATGCAATGCGTTTTGGTTTCTTTAAGGACTTCTCAACCATCTGGTACTTTTACACTATGCCATCCAGGTCATCCACATTTCGGGGGTCTGCCTGGGCAACTCAGGTAGGAAGGGAGTGAATGAATCTGTCCATAACAACTCGCTCAACCATATGGGTGTGGGTAGAGGACTCTGGCTGCAACCAATTCTGTACTAGCTATAGAAGGTCGATCATTGGGGAGCGAGGGGGTTTGAGCTCTAACAGACAGTCACTCTTGAGCGTACCAATATCTAAGTTTTTAATTTGGCATACTTGCAAGCATCCTGTAAAGGCCAGGTCATAATAAGCTTTTTGGGGCTCACCATTTAGCTCACTAGTAGCAACTTCTCCTGCTCGACTACCCTTTAAAACACAGTCAAAAATGCCTCAACATCATCACCTGGGGTCATCTTTTTCATGGCTCTTCTTACCGCCTTTCGGACTTATGAGTCATCACCTAGACTTGGAGTTGGAGCAGTCGTCTTGCCATGAACCACCTCTGTAAGTAAATCAATCTGCTGCTGCTATTGCTGGTGCTGTTTAAAAAGCTTACTTGTCTTCTGTTGGGCTTGCATCAGGTGTTTAATTAAAGCATTCATGCTCTCTGACTTTGCTTCCTGGCTCACTGCCACCTTCACCCAAGACATGCAGATTATCCACAGCCAGCACACGTGCTCCATGGGGAAGTTGCCAGCATTTCTAGCACCACCTCTGGTAAATCGGCTCACTCGGCTCCACCTAGAGGTAGACACAGGAAAACTGTCTCCTTAAGTCTTCCACTGATTTCTTAAAGTTACTGTGTAAACCAGTGAAGCGTTAGCAAAACAAACACTGCCTTTCGGGCCTAACGGGAAAACAGAACATAACGTATGGCACAGCCAGTGTTGCACAGAGATTCCCCGCTCAGGAGCAAACGTCAAAAGTTATGGCTTTTGCTAATCATGAAAACATAGATTTGGAGCTTGCAAAGTGTGTGGTATTCGCAGGTACGCGGGATGCAGTGACGAGTCAGAGACGGAGCAAGCTTACACTGAACCTTTATATAGGGGTTATAGGAATAACTAATAAGCTGACAGTAGTTCTCCTCGCAGGGAAAGTATACAACAATGCACAAATACTGAGCAAACGACTACTAGGCAGGTGCCAATGACTATAGGGCCGCGATATGGCCGTCTAAAGGTCCTAGAACTATAATGAACAATTAACGGAGTGTCACTTATACTTCTCTGACGTCCGGCAGAGCTGTTGTCCAGAAGGTGTCCATTCGGCGTCTCAGCCGCTGGGCCCAGCCGACGAGGAGCTGTCATAGGCTTCGGACATCCCTACGCCCAGGTGCAGTTGGGGCACAACAGGCCCTGGAGAAGTTCCCCAGCATCGAGACAGCCCTTCTCGGAGGTGAGGTGATGGTAGCCATGGATCCTGATGTGCAGGCCACAGCCGCAGGATGAAGTGGGACAGTAGCAGCCGTGGGTGGCCAGGCACAGGCCGCAGTCGCGGGCTGGAGCGTGGCAGTGGCGGCCACGGGTGGCAGCATGCAGGCTGCAGACGCAGGCTTGGAGCGGAGCAGTGGCAGCTGCGGGTGGCAGCACGCAGGCCGCAGCCTCGGGCTGGAACGGGGCAGTGGCCGCCGCGGGTGGCAGCCTGCAGGCCGTATCTGCGGGCTGGAGCAGGGCAGAGGCGGCTGCCGGTGTCAGAGTTTGGCTTCTTCTTCGCTCCGCTCAGGACCGTCCTCTCCCCGAGACATGTGAGCTCTCGTCCTTGCTCACGTGCAGCTGCTGGCCTTTTCCTGCTCCCCAATGTCTGCCGGGTTCCTCTTTCCTGCCTCTTGTCTGCCTCTGCGTCAAATGCCCCCTGCTGGTCTCCTGTGCTCCTTTGATAGTCGCCCGGCCCCTGTACTTTCCAGAACAGTCTGTGTCATCCTGCAGTTCCTTCCCCCGGGAACTTTCCCCCTAGGAACTTAAGTGACAGCCCCCTTGGTTCCAGTCCGGTCACACAGCGGGGGGCCCTCTCTCCTACAAGTGAACCAGAAGGCTGTGTATTTCTCTTCCGGAGTCCACTCTGGGGTGGAGATATGATGAACAGCCTCCCACCCACTCTACCAATGCTAACTCAACCTAGCCTTAAACATGGCTGATTAACCCCTCTCAGCACTTAGTGTGCTGGAGTGTTTTCCTAGGTTCATGTCACTGAAGCTAACAACCTCAGTAAAACATATCTCCCCTACAGTAATTTGTCAATGACTTTGTCACACCACTCAGAGTAGTTGTGGGTTGTACAGTTGCCAAATTAGAATTTTCAAACAAGTATGCAGAAAGTAAATCGAGTGTATAATGTTTTCCAATTTCTTCTTTTGTTTTTTTTTTAAACAGTATAATCCCCCTTGGTGAAAAAAAAACTATCTTAGAATGCTACATTGTTGTTAAATATACACACGTAGTAAGAAATTTGAACAATTTTTTTTTACAGATCCGCACATCTTGAATTGTAATCTATCAAAATTTGCAGAGACCTGCGAATTTCAGAAAATGTGACTCCATGAGGTCTCCATGTATCGAGTCGTTCTTTAAGACACAATTGCAGACATTAGTACATCGGAGCCAATCTAATGCTTCCATGTCTCTGTGATGGTGTGGCTGAAGAATTACACACTTGCTATTTGTCTCCCCTCAGATTAAAACAAATCATTAGGAGTTCTAGCAGCGGTACCCTTGGTGATCAGCTTATCATTGCAGAAAGTAGTTTGGGATATGGCACTTACAGTTTTTAATAAATTTGAAATGCAGATTCTAGTTATATTGAAGGATTTTTAAGTTTACTGCTGTAACACATCTACTATATTTGATTATTCATATAATACTCATCTGGAAAACATTCCTCTTGTCTAAAAATTGACACAACTTTGAATCAAGCCCACACACCATCTGATCAGCTGAACTACTTCAAAGACACAGTACATTTCTCAGACTTCTTGATCTTCCTCCTAGGGTTGGTTTCATTGATGAAACCACCACATAGCTGGCAGATCTCATGTCCCAGTGATATCATCATTTGTGTATTCTCATGCCTGGCTGTTTAGACAGCTTACTACACTTAGTGTAAACTGCGCTTGAAGTCTTCTTCTAAAAACATATGATTGTGTTAATATAACATATGAAATCACTTATCTGCATACAGATGTAGCTAAACTGATTTTGTCATTATGGCAGTCTGTCATTTAGCATAATATTAGCAGATAAAATATTTTATTAGTGTATCAGTGGTTTCACATGGGGCTGCATGCATTTAGGATTGCAATTTGTTGAATTTGAGGATGCTCTTCTGCACCGTGGTTTGAGCAATAAATGGGGTCAAACTAGTTGCCACAAAGATGATAAATTCAGTCAAAAGTGACAGAAGCATTTACAGGAATGTTCAGCCTAAAAAATTAATTTGATTTTGTCAATGAGAAGCTGCAAATAGGAGAAATGGATCATGAGTTTCTAGTTAAATATAGTCAGAAGTTTGCTCTATTGGGCTGTTAGATGTTTTTGTTTTACAGGGATGAAGATATCACAGATATGAGGACATATTTGTTGTCATTGTGTGATGTAGTGCTTTCACTGTTAGGGCAGGTGCAGACGATCATATGTTCTCCATCTGACAAAACCGGTTCAATTATGCTAATCACACACTGATCAGAGTTTGATCAGATTGTGATCAGAGTTTGATCTGATATTCTCAGATGTGGAGAATTAAAAATAAACCTTCTACATCTTTTCCATCCAGTTTGTCTTAAAATCGGACCTCACTCAGATGTCATTTGAGTGCGGTGCAATGCTTGCCATGGACCCACAGACATGAAAAAGGGCAGTGCCATCCAATTTTTGGAGGCAAATTGTGGATGCTGCAATTTTTTTTATATTCTGGATCACTCTGTCCGAGGACAAAAATCGTACATGTGCAGTGCCTCATTGAATAACATTGTTTCCAGTGCAAACCGACGTTTTGAAAGATCGCCCTCGGACTAAAACTGCAGTCTTCTGCACGAGTCCTTATGGTGGTTTGCATTGTAGAGTAATACATGTTTTTATCCCTTATAAATGAATTCAAAGTTGGTATATATGGTTTAGGTAAATATGTGACTTTGACTTGCTTTTAACCTTTTTCTATATTAAAAAATAATGCTAATGATAATACAGTACATTTTAAATCTAAACTTATGGAAAGTCAGAATATTGATTTGCCTTAATCATAGTGATATCAAAAGATCAATTGCTGTATATTGCAAGAAAGCAGATAAAATGTACACCATATGGACAAAGTATTGGGACACAGCGCTTAATCATTAAATTCAGGTTACTCATTCAGTCCCATTGTCACAGGTTTCTAAAATCCCACTGCACCACGGGCTGGGCATAACTTGGAGAGGAATGACTAAGTGTCTGCAGGGTATTCACTAGAGCCTCTGATGGTGAGGTTAGGCTGGGCCACTGGTAGACACTATGTATGACTTTAGGAAAGTCCCTGGGACCACAACAGCTGCCCCAGGGTTCAAAGCAGGTATATGAGGTACAAGAGGGGCAAGGCAGAAGCTTTGTCACATGTTATTGGGTTAGGGCAGGCAGCACATGTTCAGAATACTAAGCTGAGGTCAGAAGTAGTGTTGAGCGATACGATACCGCAAGTATCGGGTATCGGCCGATATTAGCTCTATCGGACTTTCGATACTTAGTTCCGATATTTTCGTCTTATCGGATACCGGAATCGGATTTGTCACTGTCACTGTCAGTGTCCGTCGGTCGGGTCTGTCAGGAGTCAGCGGCACTTACCTGGCAGAAGATCTCCGGCGGTCACGGGCTGGACTGCTTGATGGCCGCCATCATCTTTCCCCGGCGGTCACATGCAGTTTCTCGCGATAACTGCAGTGACTGCTGGGTAATCCCGGCCGTAAAGTAGTCAGTCCGATGACGTCACCACCGGGGAAGCAGGTAATCAGCTGTGCTGCGCCGGGATGACAGCCTCTGCCTGTCATTCCGATGTAGCAGAGCTGGACGCCGTGGGACAGTCGTTACTATGGACTGCGTCGGACAGGTGGTATACTGTTGGTTTGTTTTTTTTCTTTTTTTACAGGAGATCGATGGCGTCGCAGGAATGAGAGTATAATAAAAGAAATGAAAACTCTGTTGTCTTTTTTATTTCAGTAAAATACTTTTTTCTTGCTGTGTCTTTTTTTTTATACATTTAAAAACTTTGGGATTAATAATGGATCGGTGTCTTATTGACACCTCTCCATTATTAACCGGGCTTATTCTCACCGTGCAATCAACGGTGACATTAACCCCTTATTACCCCGCTTGCCACCGCTACAGGGCAGTGGGAAGAGCCGGGTAAAGTGCCACAATTGGCACATCTTTTGATGCGCCAAATGTGGGGCTGCTGTAGCTTGGTATTATCAGGCTGTTGAGGGCCAAAATCCATGGGCCTTGACAGTCTTTTAATACCAGGCCGCAGCAGTCTGCATTTTACTTGGCTGGTTAACAAAAATAGGGGGACCCCTACGCCGTTTTTTTTTCGAGGGGATCCCCTATTTTTGTTAACCAGCCAAGCTAAGCAGACTGCTGTGGCCTGGTATTATCAGGCTGGCAAGGTCCATGGATATTGGATCCTTACCAGCCTGAAAAACCAGGCCTCAGCAGTCTGCTTCATCTGGCTGGTTAACAAAAATAGGGGGGACCCCACGCCAATTTTTTTTCGAGGGGATCCCCTATTTTTGTTAACCAGCCAAGATATGCAGACTGCTGTGGCCTGGTATTATCAGGCTGGCAAGCAGGGTCGGACTGAGGCACCGGGACACCGGAGAAACCTACGGTGGGCCCCAGCTCCTGCGTGGTGGGCCCTGATTTGAAAGGATAGGTCGCGGGGCAGAGGGGGTGGTGGCCCCGGGGCCCGCGCTCTGAGGGGGCCCACCCGGAGCTACGATACAGTTACATTCTGCGGCAGAGCAGGGAGAATCGCTCTCCCTGCTCTGCCGCCCGGAAGCTATGGGGCCTGAACAGGCGTTGGGGGGGCCCGGTGCCAGCAGTGGGCCCCCCACCCGTCATCGGAGGGTCAGCTGTATCGGCATCCAGCCGATAAAGCTGACCGCATGGAGAGAGAAGGAGCGAGCGCTCCTACTCTCCCATAATCCCCCTCTCAGCGTATGACAGCGGGCGCAATAACATCACCTGCCGGCGCCCGCTGTCAGACGCTGAGAGGGAGAACAGTGAGCAGCACAGGAGCCGGGAGGTGAGTTTTTTTATATTTTTTTTTTAATGGGGGTGCAGTCGAGTCCTGGCTGGAGAAGTCGTCATGTCCGTGTGGGCCAGATGGAAAAGACATGAAAAGTGAACAAATCCATTAGAAAGAACATCAGCGGTAAGTCATTATCTGTACCTGTGCTGTAATCTATTATATGTTCTGTAGGACTGGTATTATTTAACACAGACCATATGGCGGTAATATCAATATTGGTCTTTTTATATAGAGATTATTTGGCCAACAGCGCGGTCATTTGCTGAGGTTCTCTGATGATGGGCCCACTCAGAAGTTTTGCCCCCACTAAACCAAAACCCTAGCTACGCCTATGGCTCTCTCTCTAGTCTTTCTTTCTCGCTCTCTGTTCTTTCCTTCTCGCTCTCTGTTCTTTTTTTTCTCTGTTCTTTCTTTCTCTCTTTTCTTTCTTTCCTCTCTTTCTTTCTCTGTTTGTTCTTTCTCTCTCGCTGCTCTTTCTTTCTTTTCCTCAGTACCAGCCACTGTGCCCTCATTACCAGTCAGTGTGATCAGCAGTGCTAAATGGTTACGCTTGGGGCGAGGATATGGGTGTGATTAGCTGTGAAATGGGTGTTGTCGGGGCGTGGCCTAAAATTTTCAGCGCGCGCAACACGATTTGGGAGGTATGCTGTATGACCTCCCTACAACTTCTGGCCATGCTCCTGATGAGCGCGACGGATGGTCTCATGAGGGATCTCCTCCCACACCTGGACTAAAGCATCCACCAACTCCTGGACAGTCTGTGGTGCAACGTGGCATGGCCTAAAATTTTCTGCAGCATGCACAGCGTGCCACAGCCTTTGTCCCTCTTTCCCTTATTCAAAGGTTGGGAAGTATGATGTTGGGCCGCAAGAATATATTTTCTCTGGTGGGCCCAAGGTACTCCAGTCCGACGCTGCTGGCAAGGTCCATGTATGTTGGCTCCTTAACAGCCTTAAATACCATGCCTCAGCAGCAGGGGCGTACATATAAATCATGGGGCCCCATAGCAAAAGTCTGAATGTTCCCCACCCCCCAAAAAAAAAACCCAGAGGCATTGTAAATGTAAAGTGCCAGCACAGTGAGGGAAGTTGAGTCGCACAGAGACAGGGGTTTTGGGGGTACTCGGCACCGATCACGTCGACTTCTATGGGGATGTCACGAGTAGCACAGCTCGGTCCGTGACCTGGGCGATCACTGGAATGTGGGATATTTCCAGGGGATGATAGAATGTTCGTGTAGTTTGTCGTGACACCACCTGTAGTACCTGGTCAGGGTGTCCAGCGCTGCTGTGCAGGTCCTCTGGAAGGGATGGTGTAGTGCAGGTAGGTGAAAAGTCTTCTACAGGTAACACGCTATCCTTCCAGGGCAGATAGATGTGAGATAGAGCAATGGTGCAAAGTGATGTAGCAGAGTGGACTATGCGACGTAGTAAGAAAGCAGGAAACACTTCAAGTTAAACGTTGCATAATAAAATTTTTAATAATAACATTACAAAAGTGCAAATGGCTTATATTATGTGACATGTTTTGTTACTGTTCATACCCTTGATATGTGTTATACATGTGTGTTAATAAATACATATTCAACAAAAGTGCAAATAGCATTAGTGCCGAAGTTCGTGGAGACTTCTTAGGACTACAACCCCACCGGGGTAACTTCACAGTGTCCTTTACTTGTGCTTGTGGAGGACCCGCTCCAAACCTCCAAATGTGGTCTTGGGTGGGCTGCAAGACTTTCCTTGAACAGACCTCACTTTCGGCCACACCAAACGGGTTTTTAGTTTCTGAGGTAGTTGAAAATAGTGCACAGTAAAGTTTTTTGTAAAACCAAGATGGAGCACCGAAGTGCCAACTATTTACAGAAAAATTTGTGAGCCAGTACAGTTCATGGCTTCAAAGTTCAACATTTTCATTACAGTGAAACACCATTACCCAACCTGGGTATATTAAGGCAACAATAAACTTGTTCTTCTGAACATTCACCCGTCCGGGTACATCAAACCATTACCCAACCTGGGTATATTAAGGCAATAAACTTCTTTTTATGAACATTCACCCGTCCGGGTACATCAATAATTTAACTATTTACATACAGAGACCCTGTCTGGGTTATTTAGACTTCTTTGGCTGGCCTCTTCCAGGTACCACCTGGTACTCTTCTGGAGCTTGCCAAACATCCGTGACAGGAGGGTCCACCCAGACCTGATGACGTCGTGTGGCCAGTACAGTGACGTTGTAACCCGCTATATGGGTCTGTGTGGCCACCTCTTTCATCTCCCTCCGGGTCTGGACCCCTATGTCCCGGACTGAATGAACCCCAGGGGCCTAACAGGCGCCGGGTACGGGCCAGCTATCATTATCATGTCCATAGCTGGGGCTGCTGAGGAGACCACTGAGGGAGGCTGAGGAGATTTACGGCGTGGGGTGGGCACTTGTGCAGAGGCCTGGTTGGGGGAGGCTGAAGGCTCGTAGGGTCTGTCAGTTTCCTGACACTCTGGGGAGTAGGGGTCGCACCTGGTAACATTTAGGGCGTACCATCCATTGTAACCCCAGTGTCAGGTGTAAGTCACCAAGTCTCCTGGCAACAGGTCCCTCCCCGGGTGTCCTTCTGGGAGGTGAGCCTCCACGTCCCGCCGGGTTACAAAAACTTCTAAATAAAGTCCAGGCTCCTGGATGAAGCCCCAACCACCTTTTAACTTAAAGTTCCGTACTGCACCCTTACGCCGCGGCTCCCTCACCGTACTTTTATCCTTTCTCATACGTGCCTTCTCTGCCAGGTCCTTCTCCAGGTGACGTTGCCGAAGCTTTTGGGATTCTCGCTGCTCCCTTTGTCGCTCTGCTTCCCGCTCCCGACGTCTCCACTCTTCCTCCTGAGGCCGGTTGTAATTCTCTTCCACCAGCATCTCCATGTCTCCACCATCAAACGCCAGCTTACGATGTACGGTTTGCGTCAGCTCTCCTGGCGCCCGCCAGTCCTGGCGGCGCTCACCTGCGGCGGAAGCAGCCGGCTCTGGAACAGATGACGGTCGGGGATCCGGTACAGGCAGGTAGAGCTCTGGTGCCTGCGCGGCCTCCTCCATGAGGACGGGTGTCGCTTCTTCTGCCTCAGCGACGGGGGCAGACAGCGGGATCTGGGGTGCTGGTGCGGCGTTTTCTGCAGGAACGGGTGCCTCCACTGTGATACTGGCAACCGGTTCAGATTGCAAGGGCTGGGATGCCCGCACGGCCTCCTGTACTGGAACGGGTGCCTCCACTGAGATACTGGCAACCGGTTCAGATTGCAAGGGCTGGGATGCCCGCACGGCCTCCTCTACTGGAACGGGTGCCTCACCTTCCGGTACAGACACTTCAGGGGGTAAGAGGGATTGGCGCCGCTCCAATTGTAGTTTTAGGGCCCGCCAGCTCGCTTCCATCCTGGCGACCTCCTCCCGGTGCCGGGCCAGGTCTCTCAGGGTATCCTCTGCTTCTTCCAGCGTAGGAGGGTTTCCAGGCCGGGTGCCAAACGGTGGCTCCGTGGCGATCGGGTCGCTTCAGTGGGGGGAGAGCTCTGACTCCTCCATCCCTTCCCACTTCTGCTCACGTCCTTTCGCCATCTCAGTAAAGTCACATGTGTCATTAGCATCAGGAGAGGCGACATCTTTTGTAGGGAGGCGGGACCTTCGCGTTCGTTTCCGCCCACTGAGGAGGATGAGGAGGCGGAACTCCAGAGCTGTGGGGCACGATCTTACATTGCAGTAACATTTAGAGTGGGCGGACATCGTTTTCGCGCCACGGAGTGAGTGTACGCCCACGAGAGCACGCCCTTATTCTTCACCTGTGCCTCGTGGCGCAGATATGACGGAAAAATGGCAAATACAGTCTATGATGATTTTTGCAATTCTCAAGCAAAAAAACAGTTCAATTAAGGCACACAGGACTCGCTTATAGCGAGCTTCTGAATCCTGTTCGCTGGGTGCGATGCAACATCTCTGTGGCGACTGGACCCTCGGGTGCTTCTGTCTTTTCACAAATGCCGGCTTTACCCGGCAATTGAATCAGAGGCTATTTTACTATGTAGAAGTGAATAAACTATAAATATATGTATATATATATATGTCACAATGACATGTATATATATATATATGTATTCTAAGTGTGTATATTTTGTGTTTACAAGGAAAGAAAGTGTTTTTTTAGTTGCGATATTTTGTTCCCATAGACTTACATGGGACTTCCGGTATCGGAATCGGATATCGCCGATAGTTAGTGATATCGGCGATACCATTCCGATCCGAATTTTTAGATATCGAGCAGTATCGCTCAACACTAGTCAGAAGTGTAGAGAATAGTGTTGAGCGATACTGCTCGATATCTAAAAATATCGGATCGGAATGGTATCGCCGATATCACTAAATATCGGCGATATCCGATTCCGATACCGGAAGTCCCATGTAAGTCTATGGGAACAAAATATCGCAACTAAAAAAAAACCTTTATTTCCTTGTAAACACTAAATATACACACATAGAATACATATAATATATATATATATATATATATATACATGTCATTGTGACATATATATATACATATATGTATAGTTTATACACTTTTACATAGTAAAATATCCTCTGATTCAATTGCCGGGTGAAGCCGGCTTCTGTGAAAAGACAGAAGCACCCGACATGAAATGACACTTGGTGTACATAGGGTTAACCATGTCTTTTCATGTCGTTTGCAATCTGATTTGCACAAACAATTACATCAGTCTATGTGTGCAAAATTTCACACCTGTAGGGGTTAATTAAAGGTGTAAATTCGTTGCAAAAAAAACTGACTTTTTTGCTACGAATTTACACCTTTAATTAACCCCTACAGGTGTGAAATTTTTCACACATAGACTGATGTAATTGTTTGTGCAAATCAGATAGCAAAGGACATGAAAAGACATGGTTAACCCTATGTACACCAAGTGTCATTTCATGTCAGGTTCTGCATTTTCACAAAAGCCGTCAATTGAATTAGCGGCTATTATACTATGTAGAAGTGTATGAACTATAAATATAAATATATATATATATATATGTGTCACAAATTCAATGACATGTATATATATATATATATATGAGGTGTAAAATTGTTTAAAAAAAATGCGTGGGCTCCCGCCCTATTTTCGCAACCAGACAGACAAAGCCAGCGAATGGGGCAGATAATAATAGCCCAGATAGGGACCATTATTTTTGCCCCCCCCTGGCTACTAACATCTGCCCCCAGACACCCCAGAAAAGACAAATCTATAATTAGATTCGCCCTTTCTGGCACTTTGCCCGTCTATTCCCATTGCCCTGTAGCGGTGGCGAATGGGTTAATATGGGGTTAAAGCCACATTGCAATTGAAAGGTGACCTTAAGCCAGGTTAATAATTGAGAGCTGTCAATTAGACAACTATCAATTATTAATCCTATTGCATGAAATAAAAATAAAACACACACACTTTAATTAAAAATCATTTTAATGAAATAAAGACACATGTTTTTGACTATCTTTTATTTGACTGCAAAAACCATTTCCTGTAATAAAAATAAAATAAAAAAGCAAAATTATTCTTACCTATCCCATGCACAGTCAGGTCCCACGGTGTAATCCTTCAGAAAGGGTTAATGTTTACTGCAGGGACCGCAGCTAATGCTGCAGCCTCACAGTAAACCCCCAAATGAATGAGTTCCTCTCCTGGCTGACAGGAGAGGAAGTGGAAAGCTTAATTGATTGCTTTCCACTTTCACTTCAGGTCAGCCAGGGACACAATCAGTGACGTCAGAGGGAACTGATTAACAAAAATAGGGGTTCCCTTCGAATAAAAATTGGCGTGGGGTCCCCTCTATTTTTGTTAACCAGCCAGATGAAGCAGACCGCTGAGGCCTGGATTTTCAGGCTGTTAAGGAGCCAAGATCCATGGACCTTGCCAGCCTGATAATACCAGGCCACAGCAGTCTGCATATCTTGGCTGATTAACAAAAATAGGGGATCCCCTCGAAAAAAATTGGCGTGGGGTCCCCCCTATTTTTGTTAACCAGCCAGATGAAGCAGACCGCTGAGGCCTGGATTTTCAGGCTGTTAAGGAGCCAAGATCCATGGACCTTGCCAGCCTGATAATACCAGGCCACAGCAGTCTGCATATCTTGGCTGATTAACAAAAATAGGGGATCCCCTCGAAAAAAATTGGCGTGGGGTCCCCCCTATTTTTGTTAACCAGCCAGATGAAGCAGACCGCTGAGGCCTGGTTTTTCAGGCTGGTAAGGATCCAATATCCATGGACCTTGCAAGCCTGATAATACCAGGCCACAGCAGTCTGCTTAGCTTGGCTGGTTAACAAAAATAGGGGATCCCCTCAAAAAAAAACGGCGTAGGGGTCCCCCTATTTTTGTTAACCAGCCAAGTAAAATACAGACTGCTGCGGCCTGGTATTAAAAGACTGTCAAGGCCCATGGATTTTGGCCCTCAACAGCCTGATAATACCAGGCTACAGCAGCCCCACATTTGGCGCATCAAAAGATGTGCCAATTGTGGCACTTTACCCGGCTCTTCCCACTGCCCTGTAGCGGTGGCAAGTGGGGTAATAAGGGGTTAATGTCACCGTTGATTGCACGGTGACAATAAGCCCGGTTAATAATGGAGAGGTGTCAATAAGACACCGATCCATTATTAATCCCAAAGTTATTAAATGTATAAAAAAAGACAAAGCAAGAAAAAAGTATTTTAATGAAATAAAAGAGACAACACAGTTTTCATTAATTTTATTATACACTCATTCCTGCGACGCCATCGATCTGTAAAAAAAGAAAAAAACAAACCAACAGTATACCACCTGTCCGACGCAGTCCATAGTAACGACTGTCCCACGGCGATCCAGCTCTGCTACATCGCAATGACAGGCAGAGCCTGTCATCGCAACGAAGCACAGCTGATTACCTGCTTCCCCAGCGGTGACGTCATCGGACTGACTGCTTTACGGCCGGGATTACCCAGCAGTCACTGCAGTTATCGCGAGAAACTGCATGTGACCGCCGGGGAAAGATGATGGCGGCCATGAAGCAGTCCAGCCTGTGACCGCCGGAGATCTTCTGCCAGGTAAGTGCCGCTGACTCCTGACAGACCCGACCGACGGACACTGACAGTCCCGACCGACGGACACTGACAGTGACAGTGACAATCCCGATTCCGGTATCCGATAAGACGAAAATATCGGAACTAAGTATCGAAAGGCCGATAGAGCTAATATCGGCCGATACCCGATACTTGCGGTATCGTATCGCTCAACACTAGTAGAGAATAAACGATTAAGTGAGCTAGGTCTGAAAACAGGAGAGACAAATCAAGAGAGCACTTACAGGAATGTAGACAGAGACTGAACTAGAACCTTAGATCAGGCGAGGAGTGTGAGGCGGAGCAACCTAATATAGCATCTGCTGTTTGGTGATTGGCTGGGGAATCTAAACCCTGCAGGACACAACAAGGTTTAATTCCTAAAGGTTTTGGCCTCGTCCTCCTACAGCCATGTAGAGACATCAGGGATATGCTGCAGATTTAGAAGTGCTGCATGAACTCATGCCGGACATATGGATAAGCAGGGTGGTGGATGCAGTGAGTAGCACAGCGGTAGGAATGCATGCGAGATACCTCCATGACACAAACATTTGTGAAAGAATGGGTCATTCTAAAGAGCTCACTGAATTTGGACATCGCACAGTAATAAGATGCTATCACTGTAACAAGTTTGTGAATTTTCTTCTCTCCTCAATATTCCATGATCAGCTGTGAGTGGTTTGTTGACAGATATTCAGTCACAAAACAAAATCGCCGAGTAGTGCATAAAAGTGTCTTCATGGTATGGGTTTTCATGGCTGACAGCTACATGCAAGCCTTACATAACCCAAGCATAATGCCAAGAGACTGATGGAGTCCTGTATAGCACATCCACATTTGACTCTGGAGTAGAGGAAAGGTGTTATGTGAAGTGATGAATCGCGTTTATCTATTTGACAGGCTGATTGACAAGTATCAGTTTTGGAAATACCTTGACAACGTTACCTGTTATGATTTGGTAGCTGAGGAGAGTAGGCAAAAACGGCAATATACCAGAGAGGTTGGAATCTACTGGATTGCAGCACCCCGACCAACCACCACAACTAAAGGCAGCCGTGGAGTTCTCCCACGTTGGTCCTAGACGCCTCGTCACAGCCCGAGAGGTCAACTACACCCAAAGACAGAAAGAGGAAAGCTATCTGCCCCGGAGCAGATCCCCAAAGAACATAGGAAGCCCCCAAACATGCAATGGCGGCCAGACAAGAGGAAACACAGACACAGACAGAAAACAGAATGAGCAAACGCTGGGGCCCAATCTTCCTTGACAGAAAAAGATAGGAAGGACACCCACTGCAATCCAAAAAAACCCCAAAAACACCAACCCTACTAATTGCAAAAACACTGGAGATCACACGACCTCCACCACCCAAACCAGTCCTCCGGTGCAACAAAACTAAGCCGCAGCCACTGAAAAAAACTGGAAAAGGCAAATGAACAAACAACAGTGGCTCCAGAAGAACCGAGAGGAGCCCAAGCCCCCCAGGGGGGGGGAGACCTGGCCAACCCCACAGAAATGCAGAGAAATATGCAAATGGCAAGCACAAAAACAAAAAAACAGAAAATATCTTATCTGAGAGCAGGAGAAGAGGCAAGACTCAGCAAGCTTCCAAGTGAACCAGGAACCACAGTTGAGACAAGAACAATTGATCACCGGCAACCATGATGAGAGGGAACCTCCCTTATATAAGACCAGTCTGTAACTCCTGATTGCCAATCATCATTGAATGGTTCAGTACTGTTTGTAAACACCAGAGGGAGCTTCTGCTCAGAATTCATTTCTAACACATTCACAACAGTACCCCTCCCTTGAGGAGGGGTCACCGAACCCTGATTTTGGCAACCAGGTCGGTCAGGATGAGCTCTGTGATACGCACGGATCAGTCTCCTAGCATGGATGTCCGAAGCAAACACCCAAGAATTGTCCTCCTGACCATAACCTCTCCACTTAACCAAATACTGGAGTTTTCGTCTAGAAAAACGAGAATCCAATAATTTCTCAACCACATACTCCAGATTGCCCTCAACCAAAACAGGGTCAGGAGGCGCAGCCATAGGAACCACTGGCTCGACAAACCTCTTCAATAAGGACTTGTGGAACACGTTATGGATCTTAAATGTCCCTGGAAGAAGTAAACAAAAGGAAACAGGATTAAGAATCTCCATGATCTTATAAGGTCCAATGAACCTAGGCTTAAACTTAGGAGATGCAACTCTCATAGGGATATTTCTTGAGGACAACCAGACCAAGTCCCCCACTTCAAACCATCAGTCCTATGCCGGTTGGCAAACCGCTGGGCCCTCTCCTGAGAGAGGGACAACCTCTCCACTACCTGGTCTCAAATCTGCTGCATACGCTCCACAACAGAGTCAACACCTGGACAGACAGAAGCCTCCGTCTGTCCTGAAGAAAATCGAGGGTGAAACCCAAAATTGCAGAAAAATGGAGACATCAAAGTGGCAGAGCTAGCCCTATTATTATGAGCAAACTCAGCCAAAGGCAAAAAAGAGACCCAGTCATCCTGATCAGCAGACACAAAGCATCTCAGATAAGTCTCCAATGTCTGGTTTGTTCTCTCAGTTTGTGCATTGGTCTGAGGATGAAAAGCCGAGGAGAAAGACAATTGAACACCAAGTTTAGAACAAAAAGTCCTCCAAAATCTGGAAACAAACTGGACTCCTCTGTCAGACACAATGTTCTCAGGAATGCCGTGTAACCGAACCACATGCTGAAGGTACAAAGGCACCAATTCGGAGGAGGAAGGCAACTTAGGTAATGGCACAAGATGTATCATTTTGGAAAACCTATCACAAATCACCCAGAAACCGGTCATTCTCTGAGAAACCGGGAGGTCGGAAATTAAATCCATAGAGATATGGGTCCATGGTCTCTTGGGCACAGGCAATGGCATTAACAAACCACTAGAGCGAGAGCAAGGCTTGGAGCGAGAGCAAGTCCTGCAGGACTGCACAAATTCCCTGACGTCACGAGACAAAGTAGGCCACCAAAAGGACCGAATAACCAAGTCTCTGGTACCAAAAATTCCGGGATGAACGGCCAACGCAGAACAATGAATCTCAGACATCACACTCTTTTTCCACCGGTCTGGGACAAACAATTTCCAAATAGGGCAGTGCTCGGGTTTATCCTCCTGACACCCTTCCAGAGCCAGTCTCAAATTGGGCGAGATGGCGGAAAGAACTACACCCTCTTTCAAAATAACAGCAGGATCAGATAACTCAGGAGAGTCCGCAAGGAAACTCCTCAAGAGGGCATCCGCCTTAACATTCTTAGTGCCAGGAAGAAAGGAAACCACAAAATTAAAACGTGTGAAAAACAAGGCCCACCTGGCCTGTCTAGGATTAAGTCGCTTGGCTGATTCCAGATAAACCAGATTCTTATGGTCCGTGAGGACCACCACCTGATGTTTGGCTCCCTCCAGCCAATGTCTCCACTCTTCAAAAGCCCACTTCATGGCCAATAACTCCCGATTACCCACGTCATAATTACGTTCAGTTGGAGAAAATTATCAAGAGAAAAAGGCACAAGGGTTACTTTTAGAGGTCTCTGGATCTCTTTGGGACAAAATGGCACCTGCCCCAATTTCAGAGGCATCAACCTCCACCTGAAATGGCAGAGAAACATCAGGCTGCCGTAGAACAGGAGCAGAAGTGAATCTCTGCTTAAGTTCCTGAAATGCAGAGACTGCCTCAGGAGGCCAATTCACCACATCGCAACCCTTTTTGGTCAAATCAGTCAATATTTAACAATAACAGAGAAATTACCAATAAATTTACGATAAAAATTAGCAAAACCCAAGAATCTCTGAAGAGCCTTTAATGAAGTACGTTGGACCCAATCACAGATGGCCTGAACCTTGACCGGGTCCATTTCAATAACAGATGGGGACAAAATGAATCCCAGAAATGAGATCCTCTGTACGCCAAAAAGACACTTTGATCCCTTCACATACAGAGCATTCTCTCTCAAAATCTGGAACACAGTCCGAACATGTTTCACATGAGAGTCCTAGTCATTGGAAAAAATCAAGATATCATCCAAATAAACAATCAGAAATGTTTCCACAAAATCCCTGAAAATGTCATTCATGAAGGACTGGAAGACGGAAGGAGCATTACTGAGCCCAAAGGGCATCACTAGGTACTCAAAATGCCCCTCTGGGGTATTAAACGCCGTCTTCCATTCATCCCCGTGCTTAATGCGAATAAGGTTAAACGCCCCCTGAGGTCAAGTTTGGTAAACCAAGTAGCACTTTTCACCCTGGAAAACAGGTCAGAAATCAAGGGTAACGGATATTGATATTTCACAGTGATATTGTTCAAGAGACGATAATCAATACACGGCCTTAATGAACCATCCTTTTTGGCCACAAAGAAAAAACCGGCACCCAAGGGTGAAGAGGATGGTCTGATATGACCCTTCTCCAATGACTCCTTGATATAAGACCGCATAGCGTCATGTTCAGGTACAGACAAGTTAAAAAGGCGACCTTTAGGGAATTTACTACCAGGCACTAATTCAATAGCGCAGCCATAGCTCCTATGGGGGGGCAAGGATGCAGATTTACTTTCGCTAAACACATCAGAAAAATCAGTCAAAAAGTCAGGAACATCCTGAGCCTGGGGAGAGGCAGAAAAAACAGGAGTGTTGACATTAACACAATGGCAGCCCCAACTGGTTACAGACACAGATTTCCAATCCAAAACAGGATTATGAGACTGTAACCAAGGGAAACCTAGTACAATAATGTCATGCAGATTATACAGCACCAATAATTTGCAACTCTCCTGATGATCAGGTTCAACCCTCATTATCACCTGAGTAGAGAACTGGGGAATAGACTTCCGTAGGGGTATCAAGGGAAACCCACAACGTTTAGCAAAATCAAAATCCATCAGGTTAATAGCTGCTCCCGAATCAACAAAAGCCTGAGCAGAAAATGTGGACAGGGAGCAAATCAGGGTAACAGTCAACAGAAATTTAGTCTGAACACTACCCAAGACAACTGAGCGTGCAAAACGTCTTCCCCGCTTAGGGCAGACTGAAATAGCATGAGAGGCGTCACCACAGTAGAAACATAACCCATTGCGTTTTCTAAACTCATGACGCTGTGCCCCAGAAGCCACTCTATCACACTGCATGGGTTCGGAAGCTGGTTCACAAGGCAACACTATTCCACACATACCTCTACGCTCACGCAAACGTCTGTCAATTTGAATCGCTAATGACATAGAATCATTGAGACCAGAGGGTGCAGGGAAACCCACCATAACATCTTTTACTTTCTCTGACAGACCCTTCCGAAAAAGGGCTGCCAAAGCATCATCATTCCATTTGGTCAGGACTGCCCACTTTCGGAATTTCTGACAGTACAACTCAGCGTCCTCAAGCCCCTGATTTAATGCCAACAAGGTTTTTTCAGCTTGATCAGTGACATTAGGTTCATCGTACAATAACCCCAGAGCCAGAAAAAATGCATCAACATTACTTAAAATAGGGTCCCCAGGTGTCAGGGAAAAAGCCCAATCCTGAGGATCGCAGGAGAGAGATGACAATTTGAACCTGCTGTGCTGCGTTCCCTGAGGACTTAGGTTTTAAGGCAAAAAACAACTTACAGTTATTTTTGAAATTCAGAAATTTAGCTCGATCCCCCAGAAATAAATCTGGCATGGGGATCCTAGGTTCCACAACCGGCAACCCTGCAAGATAGGTAGCAATACTCCGAACTTCAGTGGCAAGCTGATCCACACGGCCAGACAACTGTGCAAACTCCATTGAGAGAAAAAAAAATCCTCCTCAGCACCCAGAGAAAAAGAGGGAAAAAATGCAACAAACAGAGAAAAGAAAAAAATTTCTGACAACTTTCCTTTTTCTTTTTCTTTTTCCTTTTACTATTTTTCCCTTCTGTTGAGTACCATATAATTTTCAGTTTGGTCGGTGATACTGTTATGATTTGGTAGCTGAGGAGAGTAGGCAAAAACGGCAATACACCAGAGAGGTTGGAATCTACTGGATTGCGGCACCCCGACCAACCACCACAACTAAAGGCAGTCGTGGAGCGCTCCCACGTTGGTCCTAGACGCCTCGTCACAGCCCGAGAGGTCAACTACACCCAAAGACAGAAAGAGGAAAGCTATCTGCCCCGGAGCAGATCCCCAAAAAACATAGGAAGCCCCCAAACATGCAATGGCGGCCAGACAAGAGGAAACACAGACACAGACAGAAAACAGAATGAGCAAATGCTGGGGCCCAATTTTCCTTGACAGAAAAGGATAGGAAGGACACCCACTGCAATCCAAAAAAAACCCAAAAAACACCAACTCTACTAATTGCAAAAACACCTGAGATCAGACGACCTCCACCACCCAAACCAGTCCTCCGGTGCAACAAAACTAAGCCGCAGCCACTGAAAAAACCTGGGAAAGGCAAATGAACAAACAACAGTGGCTCCAGAAGAACCGAGAGGAGCCCAAGCCCCCCAGGGGGGGGGGGAGACCTGGCCAACCCAACAGAAATGCAGAGAAATATGCAAATGGCAAGCACAAAAACAAAAAAACAGAAAATATCTTATCTGAGAGCAGGAGAAGAGGCAAGACTCAGCAAGCTTCCAAGTGAACCAGGAACCACAGTTGAGACAAGAACAATTGATCACCGGCAACCATGATGAGAGGGAACCTCCCTTATATAAGACCAGTCTGTAACTCCTGATTGCCAATCATCATTGAATGGTTCAGTACTGTTTGTAACCACCAGAGGGAACTTCTGCTCAGAATTAATTTCTAACACATTCACAACAGTTACCTTCCTGAATGCATTATGCCAGATTTAAAGTGTGGCTAAGTAGGGATAATACTATGTGTTGTGAATGGGTTTGAGATGAGTTCTGAGCAGAGGCTCCCTCTGGTGGTTACAAGCGGTACTAGTGAAGATTGTGAGGACTGGGAATCAGGTGTTACTGACTGGTCTTATATAAGGGAGTCATTTTCCCATCAGGGTTGCCGGTGATCAATTGTTCTGGTCTGAATCCTTCTTTCCAGTTTCCCTTGTAGCCTGCTGTGTCGTGTCTGCATCTCCTGCTACCAGATAAGAATTTTTCTTCTTTTGTGTTTTTGCTATATTTTTGCATTTTGTCCTGCACTTCTGTGGGGGCCTTCAGGGTCCCCTCCGGGGGCTTTTGCCCTCTCTGTTTAGTTCAGCCACTGAGTTTTGTACTTTTGCTTTTTCCAGTTTTTTCAGTGGCTGCTGTTTTGATTTTCTTACACCAGAGAACTAATTTAGGTGGTAGAGGTCGTGTGATCTCAGGTGATTTTGAAATTAGTAGAGTTGGTGTTTTTCAGGGTTTTCTGGGATTGCAGTAAGTACCCTTCCTATCCTTTTCTATTTAGTTAGTTTGGGCCCCAGCGTTTGCTCATACTATTTTCTTTCTGTGTCAGTATTTCCTCTTGTCTAACCGCCATTACATGTTTGGGGGCTTTCTATTATCTTTGGGGTTCTGCTCCGGGGCAGATAGCTTTCCTATTTCTGTCTTTAGGTGTAGTTAGTTTCTCAGGCTGTGACGAGGCGTCTAGGACCAACGTAGGAACGCTCCACGGCTGCCTCTAGTTGTGGTGGTTAGTCAGGGTACTGCAATCTCATAGATTCCAACTGCTCTGGTGTATTTCCTTTTTTACCTGCACTCCTCAGCTACCGAAACATAACAGTATCACCGGCCCATAAATTGTATGGTACTCACAGAAGGGAAAAAATATTGTGAAGGAAGAAAGGTTGTCAGAGTTGTCAGAGATATTTTTCTGTTTGTTGCATTTTTTTTTTTTTTTTTTCCCTCTGTATCTCTGGGTGCTGGGGAGGATTTTTTCTCCCAATGGAGTTTGCACAGTTGTCTGGCCGTGTGGATCAGCTTGCCACTGAGGTTCAGAGTATTGCTGCATATCTTGCTAGGTTGCCTGTTGTGGAACCTAGGATTCCCATGCCAGATTTGTTTTTAGGGGATCGAGCTAAGTTTCAGAATTTCAAAAATAATTGTAAATTGTTTTTTGCCTTAAAATCTAAGTCCTCAGGAAACGCAGCGCAGCAGGTTCAAATTATCATCTCTCTCCTGCGCGGCGATCCTCAGGATTGGGCTAGTTCCCTGACACCTGGGGATCCTGTTTTGAGTGATGTTGATGCATTTTTTCAGGCTTTGGGGTTATTGTACGATGAGCCTAATGTCACTGATCAAGCTGAAAAAGCCTTGTTGGCATTAAATCAGGGGCTTGATGACCCTGAGTTGTACTGTCAGAGATTCCGTAGGTGGGCAGTCCTGACCAAATGGAATGACGACGCTTTGGCGGCCCTTTTCCGGAAGGGTCTGTCGGATAATGTAAAGGATGTTATGGTGGGATTCCCTGTCCCCTCTGGTCTCAATGATTCTATGTCATTAGCGATTCAAATTGACAGACGTTTGCGTGAGCGGAGAAGTATGCGTGGAGTGGTGTTGCCTTGTGAGCCAGCTCCTGAAACCATGCAGTGTGATAGAGTGGTGTCTGGGGCACAGCGTCATGAGTTTAGAAAGCGCAATGGGTTATGTTTCTACTGTGGTGATGCCTCTCATGCTATTTCAGTCTGCCCTAAGCGGGGAAGACGTTTTGCACGCTCAGTTGTCTTGGGTAGTGTTCAGACTAAGTTTTTATTAACTGTCACTCTGATATGCTCTCTGTCCTCATTTTCTGCTCAGGCTTTCGTTGATTCTGGAGCAGCTATTAACCTGATGGATTATGATTTTGCTAAACGTTGTGGGTTTCCCTTGATACCCCTACAGAAGTCTATTCCCCTACTGGGAATCGATTCTACCCCTTTGGCTGAGAATAAACCCCAGTTTTCTACTCAGGTGATAATGAGGGTTGAACCTGATCACCAGGAGTGCTGCAAATTTTTGGTTCTATATAATCTGCATGACATTATCGTGCTGGGTTTCCCTTGGTTACAGTCTCATAATCCTGTTTTGGATTGGAAATCTGTGTCTGTAACCAGTTGGGGCTGCCAATGTGTTAATACCAACACTCCTGTTTTTTCTGCCTCCCCCCAGGCTCAGGATGTTCCTGACTTTTTGTTTGATTTTTCTGATGTGTTTAGCGAAAGTAAATCTGCATCCTTACCTCCCCATAGGAGCTATGACTGCGCTATTGAATTAGTGCCGGGTAGTAAATTCCCTAAAGGTCGCCTTTTTAACTTGTCTGTACCTGAACATGACGCTATGCGGTCTTATATCAAGGAATCATTGGAGAAGGGTCATATCAGACCATCCTCTTCACCCTTAGGTGCCGGTTTTTTCTTTGTGGCCAAAAAAGATGGTTCATTAAGGCCGTGTATTGATTATCGTCTCTTGAACAATATTACTGTGAAATATCAATACCCGTTACCCTTGATTTCTGACCTGTTTTCCAGGGTGAAAAACGCTACTTGGTTTACCAAGCTTGACCTCAGGGGGGCGTATAACCTTATTCGCATTAAGCACGGGGATGAATGGAAGACGGCATTCAATACCCCCAAAGGGCATTTTGAGTACCTAGTGATGCCCTTTGGGCTCACTAATGCTCCTTCCGTCTTCCAGTCCTTCATGAATGACATTTTCAGGGATTTTGTGGACAAATTTCTGATTGTTTATTTGGATGATATCTTGATTTTTTCTAATGACTGGGACTCTCATGTGAAACATGTTCGGACTGTGTTCCAGATTTTGAGAGAGAATGCTCTGTATGTGAAGGGATCAAAGTGTCTTTTTGGCGTACAGAAGATCTCATTTCTGGGATTCATTTTGTCCCCATCTGTTATTGAAATGGACCCGGTCAAGGTTCAGGCCATCTGTGATTGGGTCCAACCTACTTCATTAAAGGCTCTTCAGAGATTTTTGGGTTTTGCCAATTTTTATCGTAAATTTATTGGTAATTTCTCGGTTATTGTTAAACCATTAACTGATTTGACCAGAAAGGGTTCTGATGTGGTGAATTGGCCTCCTGAGGCAGTCTCTGCATTTCAGGAACTTAAGCAGAGTTTCACTTCTGCTCCTGTTCTATGGCAGCCTGATGTTTCTCTGCCATTTCAGGTGGAGGTTGATGCCTCTGAAATTGGGGCAGGTGCCGTTTTGTCCCAAAAAGATCCAGAGACCTCTAAAAGTAACCCTTGTGCCTTTTTCTCTCGAAAATTTTCTCCTACTGAACGTAATTATGACGTGGGTAATCGGGAGTTATTGGCCATGAAGTGGGCTTTTGAAGAGTGGAGACATTGGCTGGAGGGAGCCAAACATCAGGTGGTGGTCCTTACGGACCATAAGAATCTGGTCT
Source organism: Oophaga sylvatica (assembly GCA_033576555.1). Lineage (NCBI taxonomy): Eukaryota > Metazoa > Chordata > Amphibia > Anura > Dendrobatidae > Oophaga > Oophaga sylvatica. Next base: position 282,103,574 of record JARQOD010000006.1, on the reverse strand, counting down.
ATCTGGAATCTACCAAGCGACTCAATCCTAGACAGGCCAGGTGGGCCTTGTTTTTCACACGTTTTAATTTTGTGGTTTCCTTTCTTCCTGGCACTAAGAATGTTAAGGCGGATGCCCTCTCGAGGAGTTTCCTTGCGGACTCTCCTGAGTTATCTGATCCTTCTGTTATTTTGAAAGAGGGTGTAGTTCTTTCCGCCATCTCGCCCAATTTGAGACTTGCTCTGGAGGGGTGTCAGGAGGATAGGCCCGAGCGCTGCCCTGTTGGAAAATTGTTTGTCCCGGACCAATGGAAAAAGAGTGTGATGTCTGAGATTCATTGTTCCGCATTGGCTGGGCATCCCGGAATTTTTGGTACCAGAGACTTGGTTAGTCGGTCCTTTTGGTGGCCTACCTTGTCTCGCGATGTCAGGGAATTTGTGCAGTCCTGCGGGACTTGCTCTCGCTCCAAGCCTTGCTCTCGCTCTAGTGGTTTGTTGATGCCATTGCCTGTGCCCAAGAGACCATGGACCCATATCTCTATGGATTTCATTTCCGATCTTCCTGTTTCTCAGAGAATGACCACCATCTGGGTAATTTGTGATAGGTTTTCCAAAATGATACATCTTGTGCCATTACCTAAGTTGCCTTCCTCCTCTGAATTGGTGCCGTTGTTCCTTCAGCACGTGGTTCGTTTACACGGCATTCCTGAGAACATTATGTCTGACAGAGGAGTCCAGTTTGTTTCCAGATTTTGGAGGACTTTTTGTTCTAAACTGGGTGTTCAATTGTCTTTCTCCTCGGCATTTCATCCTCAGACCAATGGTCAAACTGAGAGAACAAACCAGACATTGGAGACTTATCTAAGATGCTTTGTGTCTGCTGATCAGGATGACTGGGTCTCTTTTTTGCCTTTGGCTGAGTTTGCTCTTAATAATAGGGCTAGCTCTGCCACTTTGATGTCTCCGTTTTTCTGTAATTCTGGGTTTCACCCTCGATTTTCTTCAGGACAGACAGAAGCTTCTGTCTGTCCAGGTGTTGACTCTGTTGTTGAGCGTATGCAACAGATTTGGGACCAGGTAGTGGAGAGGTTGTCCCTCTCTCAGGAGAAGGCCCAGCGGTTTGCTAACCGGCATAGGACTGATGGTCCTCGGTTTAAAGTGGGGGACTTGGTCTGGTTGTCCTCAAAGAATATTCCTATGAGAGTAGCATCTCCTAAATTTAAGCCTAGGTTCATTGGACCTTATAAGATCATGGAGATTATTAATCCTGTTTCTTTTCGTTTGCTTCTTCCAGGGACATTTAAGATCCATAACGTGTTCCACAAGTCCTTGTTGAAGAGGTTTGTTGAGCCAGTGGTTCCTGCTGCTGTGCCTCCTGACCCTGTTTTGGTTGAGGGCAATCTGGAGTATGTGGTTGAGAAAATATTGGATTCTCGTTTTTCTAGACGAAGACTCCAGTATTTGGTTAAATGGAGAGGTTATGGTCAGGAAGACAATTCTTGGGTGTTTGCTTCGGACATCTATGCTAGGAGACTTATCCGTGCGTATCATAGAACTCATCCTGACCGACCTGGTTGCTCAAATGAGGGTTCGGTGACCCCTCCTCAAGGGGGGGTACTGTTGTGAATGGGTTTGAGATGAGTTCTGAGCAGAGGCTCCCTCTGGTGGTTACAAGCGGTACTAGTGAAGATTGTGAGGACTGGGAATCAGGTGTTACTGACTGGTCTTATATAAGGGAGTCATTTTCCCATCAGGGTTGCCGGTGATCAATTGTTCTGGTCTGAATCCTTCTTTCCAGTTTCCCTTGTAGCCTGCTGTGTCGTGTCTGCATCTCCTGCTACCAGATAAGAATTTTTCTTCTTTTGTGTTTTTGCTATATTTTTGCATTTTGTCCTGCACTTCTGTGGGGGCCTTCAGGGTCCCCTCTGGGGGCTTTTGCCCTCTCTGTTTAGTTCAGCCACTGAGTTTTGTACTTTTGCTTTTTCCAGTTTTTTCAGTGGCTGCTGTTTTGATTTTCTTACACCAGAGAACTAATTTAGGTGGTAGAGGTCGTGTGATCTCAGGTGATTTTGAAATTAGTAGAGTTGGTGTTTTTCAGGGTTTTCTGGGATTGCAGTAAGTACCCTTCCTATCCTTTTCTATTTAGTTAGTTTGGGCCCCAGCGTTTGCTCATACTATTTTCTTTCTGTGTCAGTATTTCCTCTTGTCTAACCGCCATTACATGTTTGGGGGCTTTCTATTATCTTTGGGGTTCTGCTCCTGGGGCAGATAGCTTTCCTATTTCTGTCTTTAGGTGTAGTTAGTTTCTCAGGCTGTGACGAGGCGTCTAGGACCAACGTAGGAACGCTCCACGGCTGCCTCTAGTTGTGGTGGTTAGTCAGGGTACTGCAATCTCATAGATTCCAACTGCTCTGGTGTATTTCCTTTTTTACCTGCACTCCTCAGCTACCGAAACATAACAACTATGTGTTCACTTGTAAGAGTTGACCTAGATGAATGAAAATCTTAATGCTTCTGTAAGGAGGAAGACCAGGCTGCGGCTACCTGTACCAAGCTGGGTCCGGAACTGTTGAGGCTGCCTCCCACGTTGCCTGGGGAAGAAATGAGGAGCTGGACCAACCTCATGACCCAGGTAGGAGTGGCAACATAAAAGTATAAGCACATGCAGCATCAGGCAGTTTGGCACGAATCAGGAGCAATGCGCAGCCAAGTGAGCTCCGTTGTTTGGTCCCCGCCATCTCCAGTGGGACGGCCGAGGATAGAGGTACCATGCGCCCAGTGCCCATTGACTGCGGGAGGTAGAGCTGTCATGCGCTCAGTGACTGTAAGTACGGCGCACGTGCAGAGCGGAGAAAGCCGAGTACCGGACATACTCTTGCTTCCTTCCCTGCCATTTGCTTCATGCCCGATTCACGTTTAACCCTGGGAGTGTTGCGGCCTTATTTACGGCCTTATTTGCTTCGCCGCACGTGTTCATGGACTAGGGGCTCAACGGAAGGTACCAGACACTGACCGCTGCCGCCAGAAGATGGACCATCGTTTAAAGGACCCCCAGTTCTACAACCCCTGCGGGATCATCTGCTACAAGGAGCATAAAGGACACGATAAGTTCCTTCACTGAACTGCTATTGTTTTACATTTGTTATTCTTATTATCTATACTTTAACCATTTACCTCCCTGTGAGGAGTTAAAATCTTTTTCTATTAAACTGTTACATCTTGTCAACCCTTGCTCTGCCTCCTGTCTGTCACTGCATCCTGCAACCTGCTTACACTTCAGCATGGCAAGATATTTTGGACAATTGTAGGATTCACAGTTTGTTGGAACAGCATATGGGAGACTCTTTTTGTTTTAGTATGGCTGTACCCTAATAAACAAAGTATGGTCCACAAAAGTATGGTTATGTGAGTTTGGTATAGAAGAATTTGACTGGACAAAAAGAGCACTTACTGTAATGCCATCAATCACCTTTTGGATGACCTACAATACAGATTGAGAGATTAGACCTCTAGTCCAACCAAGCCTTCCAGACAGAGTGGAAGTTCTTATAGCTGCAAAAGGGTGAATAAATACATAATAAAGGAATCTTGACAGCTGTACATAGCTAGTCACATGTGCGCCACAGAATTTCAGATTCAAATATAGAAAGCTGAAATCATGTAGCCTGTGGATCGGACATCATGTATCAGATGTTAGGTTCCCTCTAATACTTATGGATTTACAATGGGATGTCATAAAAACTCCCAAAGATGGGCAGTACGGTGGCTCAGTGGTTAGTACTGCAGCCTTGCAGCGCTGTAGTCTTTGGTTCAAATCCCGCATAGGACAACATCTGCAAGGAGTTTGTATGTTCTCCCCGTGTTTGCGTGGGTTTCCTCCGGGTTGTCCATTTTCCTCCCACATTCCAAAGACATACTGATAGGGAAACTAGATTGTGAGCCCCATCTGGTACAGCAGTGATAATGTGTGCAAACTGACAAGCGCTACGGAATATGTTAGCGCTATATAAAAATAAAAGATTATTATTAAGAAGTAAGAAGCCAGTAGCCATTAGACTAAAAGTCCATTTACACTGGCCAATAATCCTCCAGATTCTAATGTTTATGACCCATCATTCATGATAAAGCGACACTACTCTGCCCTCCTTCTCCTAGACCTGTCTTCTGCCTTCGACACCATGGACCATTCCCTCCTGCTACAGATTCTCTCATCTCTGGGCATCACAGACTTGGCCCTATCCTGGATCTCATCATACCTAACAGACCGAACATTCAGTGTCTCCCTCTCACACACCACCTCCTCACCTCGCCCCTGTCTGTCGGTGTTCCTCAAGGCTCAGTCCTAGGACCCCTACTCTTCTCCATCTACACCTTCGGCCTGGGACAGCTCATAGAATCCCACGGCTGCAGTATCACCTCTACGCCGATGACACGCAGATCTACCTATCTGGACCTGACCTCACCTCCCTACTGACCAAAATCCCACAGTGTCTGTCTGCTATCTCAGCCTTCTTTTCTGCTCGCTTTCTCAAACTGAACATGGATAAAACAGAATTCATCATCTTTCCCCCACCTCATTCTTCCCCTCCACCAGACCTATCCATCAATGTCAATGGCTGCTCGCTTTCCCCAGTCCCGCATGCTCGGTGCCTTGGGGTGATCCTAGACTCTGCCCTCTCTTTCAAACCACACATCCAAGCCCTCGCCACCTCCTGCCGCCTCAAAATCAAAAATATTTCCCGGATCCGCTCATTCCTCAACCATGAAACCACAAAAACACTAGTGCACGCCCTTATCATCTCCCGCCTTGACTACTGCAACCTCCTACTGTCTGGCCTCCCCTCTAGCACTCTGGCACCACTCCAGTCCATCCTACACTCTGCTGCCCGATTAATCCACCTGTCTCCCCGATATTCCCCAGCCTCCCCCCTATGCCAGGCCCTTCACTGGCTTCCTATTGCCCAGAGGCTTCAGTTCAAAACCCTAATCATGACATACAAAGCCATCCACAACCTTTCTCCTCCATACATCTGTGACATGGTCTCCCGCTACCTACCCACACGCAACCTTCAATCCTCTCAAGATCTCCTTCTCGACTCCCCCCTCATCTCTTCTTCCCACAACCGCATACAAGACTTCTCCCGGGCTTCCCCCATACTCTGGAACTCCCTGCCGCAAAACATCAGACTTTCACCAACAACGGAAACCTTCAAGAAGAACCTGAAGACCCACCTGCTCTGACAAGCCTACAGCCTACAATGATCCTCAGTCTACTGAATCATCGCACGACCAGCTCTACCCTTTCCTAGTGTATCCTCACCCATCCCTGTAGACTGTGAGCCCTCGCTGGCAGGGTCCTCTCTCCTTCTGTACTTGTGTGTCCCTTGTCTAGCACACATTTATTGTACCTGTCTATATTTTCCCTTTTCATATGTAAAGCGCCATGGAATAAATGGCGCTATATAAATGTGTAATAATAATAATAATAATAATTGTGTATTGTAAAGGGTTTAAGCGACTGAACCATAAACGCTTTTATCGCGCATGTAAATGGAGATTGTATGCACATTTAAAAATGTAACTATATATATATATTCAATCTTGTGATGTAGCTATCTTTATTCAACCAATTCATTCACAATTTTCATTCTGCATGAACACTTCTCTGACATCGTTTCAAGTCGTGAGTTGCGATCGCATTGATTATCTGCTTGTGTAAGCGAACTGTTAGTCAGTAGCAGTAATTATGGTCGGGAGGGGAATGGGAGTCACTTTGGCTTAATGCTTCTGGTAACTTAATGATCAGACATAATCGCAGTATCTGTCTGATACACTGACCTGTCATTCACCATAGACAAGACAATAAAATCTGATACCAGGATAGGAAAGTTTTCATATTAATACATTTTCAGCATGGAACTTATTAAAACTGTTTTATTATGCAAGAGGTTTTTATTTTCACAGTGGTTTATTGCAGTAAATGAATCAGTTCCATATCACAAATGTAGTGTATCTACCAGCTTTGCATATACATTCCAACCTATATTAAATTTACTTTTTTCTGTAGTTCCAGTTTCCTGTAATTTGTTTCTAGTTACAGTCAAGACCGAAAGTATTGGTACTCTTGAAATTGTTCCAGAAAATGAAGTATTTCTCACAGAAAATTATTGCAATTACACGTTTTGTTATACACATGTTTATTTCCTTTGTGTGTATTGGAACAACACAAAAAAAGAGACAAAAATTCAAGTTACACATAATTTCTCACAAGACCCCCAAAATTGTCCAGGTAAAGCTGTTTGCTCCTTTCCAAAAGTGTGGGTATACAACTTTGTATCAAGCATGTGATCCCCGTTCAAACTCATCTGTGGCAGGTAGTACTTTGAAACACGTTGACTAAATAAAGAAAAAATGCCTGTATTCTCTGTCTGGGTTTGGATTTATTATATGGGATACCAGCAAGGCAGATTATCCATAAATCCTCCTTATTTATGCATAAAATACACACATTAATGCACCTTGGCATGATATCAATGAGGTTACTATTGGTTGAGAAATGTTCTGCCATGCTGAATCCACTTTGGCCCATAAATCATCAAGATCCTCTGCTGGCAACTCCCTTTGCAATTGTCGACCCATGATGTCCCAGATGTGCTTAATGGGAGACAAGTCCACAGATGATGCCCTGTTTCAGGAAATATTGGTCCTCGGGAGTAGTTTGGTATTAGACAATAAATGGAACACCATGCTCAGAGCCAGTGAGCTCACTGATTGGCTGACACGTTGTCCACGTGATGGCAAAGACTCACTGGTGGCCCTGGTCACAGTTAGAAATGCTCAGTTTAGTTTTTTATATCAAACTGCACCTTGGGGCAATATTTCCTAAAAGAGTACAACTTCTTTAAAGCCCCCTTAACCGCTGGTGACTGGATCTAACATCTACCTCTGAACATCCTATAGCTACTGTATGTGTCTGAAGGAAAAAAAAGGAAACCTGCTACAGCCCTCAAATATTCTGTGAAGTTTCAAACCATCAAATGTTTTTCAAATAAGAATGTGGGCATTATTGTGACTGAGATCTTTCCACACTCACTGATGTCAAAGAGGTCTCTAATACATGATTGTGTGAATACTGATATTTTCACTTATTATTTGTTAATTTATTGAACTAATTATAGATAAATTTTATATTACAACACTAGTCGCATAAGCAATCTTAGCACGAACAGTGTTTCCTAATAAATCCCACTGTGACTCAAATGATATTAGAAAAATACTACTTTCTTCAAGAAACAGCACCACTCCTTGTCTGTGGGATTGTCAGCTATTGTAGCTCACCCTCATTCCAGTTAATGGGGCTTAGCTACAATTCCAGTCACGATCCATGGACCTCTATAGTGTTCTTTCTGGAAGAAAGCAGCCATTTTGTTCCAATTTTGTACAAACCCTGTAATTGTTTTTAAGATAAATTATGAATAAGCTGTGGAGAAGGGTACTTTTTATAGGTAGCATAAAACTAAAGAATTCCAGAACATTGCTGTGCTTCATTTATTGTCTTTTTAGGTAGGCGTGAAAATGAAATGCTGGAGGTGAAAGTGTGATTAAAATTGGTCTCAGTGGCAATGTGAATATTCAAAAGATCATAAAATGAGAGCCCAAATAGAGGAGAATAACATATTGGTGTAATAGAAAGAGCAACAGCATCAGGAAAGTATAATAAAATGTGAGTGATGGCAGGTTAATGTCTCATAAGTAATCTACCCCAGAACTTTTAGATAAGTCTGCATTCTCTACTTGTTAAACAGAGGCATAAATCAAAGAATTGCAGCGCACAATGCCAACAGGGCTGAATATGTATGAAATACTATTGTTCTGTAAAATTCTGAAGACATGAAAGGCAAAACTTAAAGAGGTATTCATACCTTCATATCCCCAGTGTATGCCATCCATATCTGTGACGACTCTGGGTCATGCACCAATCTTAAGAATTAATTTTGTGCCACTATGAATGGAGAAATACATGCACATGCACAGTTCCCTTCATTTTTTTCTATGGGAGTTTACTTGCTTCCATAGAAGTGGATGAAGAGAGACACATCAGATTGGCGTAATGTTATACAGGTTCTCCTTGTAAGTACTTGCAGAGAAATGGACAATTGTCTGCAGTTAATGTTGATCAAATGTCAGACATAAAGTGAATAAATTCTCAATCACATAAAGAAGCTCTCTTATGAAGTTTTCTTTTCTCTATGGCCACGATCACGCGATCAGTATTTGGTCAGCATTTTACATCAGTATTTGTAAGCCAAAACTAGGAGAGGGGGATAAATACAGAAGTGGTTATGTGTTTTCCTCTGATTGTTCCACTCCTGGTGTTGTCTTTCAAATACTGATGTAAAATACTGACCAAATACTGAGAAAAACTTTCGACCTCGCCCATTCCCTCAAAGCCCTCGTCATCTGCAAAGGTAAATAGTAATCTTTATTTTTATATCACACTAACATATTCCGCAGCACTTTACAGTTTGCACACATTATCATCGCTGTCCCTGATGGAGCTCACAATCTAAATTCCCTATCAGTATGTCTTTGGAATGTGGGAGGAAACCAGAATGCCCGGAGGAAACCCACGCAAACATGTGGAGAACATGCAAACTCCTTGCAGATGTCTTTGATGGGATTTTAACCCTGGACTCCAGCGCTGCAAGGCTGCAGTGCTAACCACTGAGCCACCGTGCTGCCAAGTGTGAGAAAGTTCTACTGCTTGCGGTGCCTTCTGATAGGTCCTGTGAGTCCACAACCAATGAACTCACTTCACCTATGTGACGTTGGCGCAAGTGCTGTGGGAAATTTTAGATAAATATTCCCACGGCGCTCTCGCTGACATCAGAAAGGTGACATGAGTCATTGACCATGAACTCGCAGGAACTGTCAGATGGCATCGCGAGCAGGAGAACTTTCTCACGCTTGACAGCATGGTGGCTCAGTGGTTAGCACTGCAGCCTTGCAGCGCTGGAGTGCCGTCAAACAGGGAATAGCTGTTAACAGAGAGACACTGAGCACACGGTGCTCAGTTTCTCCGCTGGATGACAAGGTGCATGGTCGCACCATGCAGCATGCCATCTAGATGTAGCAGAGCTGAACCCATCGTGGGACTAATGGATTAAAAGCATCTCTGCGGAAAGGTGAGGAATTTTGTTGGTTTTTTTTTTTACCTCTTTTGCAGATGACTAGGGCATTGAGGGAATGGGTGAGGTCGTAAGTGTGGTTTAATTTAGAATATTAAAGGAGTCTGTGACTTTCTTTCAATTAAAGGACTTTTTCTGGGTGTCTGTGTTTTCTTACAATGTGACTATGTAGTTAGTAATGAGGGCGTCTTATTGATGCCTCTTTATTACTAACCTCGGGGCTTGATGTCACCAGACAATATAAAGTTGACCTCAACCCCCCAACTATTACCCCACTTGCCACCGCTATAGGGCAAGTGGTAAGAGCGAGGCTAAGTGCCAGAATTGACGCATCTTAGAGATGTGCCTTTTCTGAGGTGGCTGAGAGCTGATGTTTTTAGCCAGGGGACAGCATCCATGGCCCCTTCCTTTGCTATTAATATCAGCCAGCCTTTGCTGGTTATTAATTATAGTGGGACCCCACGTCATTTTTTGGAGGGTCCCCATTTTAATAGCCAGTAATGGCTAAGTATACAGTTGTGAGCTGATATTAATAGCCTGGGAAGCTCCAGGGGTATTACCCCCTTCCCAGGTTATAAACATCTGCCCCAGCCGTCAGCTTTCCCTCTGCTGGTAATAAAAATTGTGCAGGAGCCCACGCCATTTTTTTTCCCAAAAATAATCTTTTATTAATTAAATACATGTGCAGTAATTTGATTTGCACACACACTGTAATAACTGTATTTGTCACCGACATCTATATATCTACCTTTTCTGTTTGCATTTACTGGAAGTAATCCATTTCTTCTATCCTGTCGGCTCCTGCAGTGATTTTACAGAATACGGCAGATGAATTATCGGCTTTTCTTCTGTCTATCTATCTCATATATATATATATATATATATATATATATATATATTATATATATGTCACTGACATCTCTGTATCTATGTATTCTATATGTATATATCTATTCTATCTATTCTATTCTAACCTGTCAGTGTGATTTTGCTGTATGCGGCACCTGAATTGTCGGCTTTTCAAAGGACACTGGTGCGTAAAATTAGGACAGCACTTGCATTGTCCGAGTGCTGTGCGATTTTTTTTTTCTCGAACACATAGGCTTGAATTGGCGAGTCTCGGTGAGAATCACAGCATGCTACGATTTTACACGCATGCTGAATAAGCCGAGAAAATAAACTCTGATGTGAGCTGCCCCATAGATTAACACTAGGCAGAGTGCTATGTGTAACGCTGGTATTATCTGTACTTTGTTTTCCAGCGTTACTCTGCATGTCTTTTGCATTAACCCTTTTGCTCCTTTCCCCTAACCAGCTGGGATACTGTTGTCTGTTACCTATATGGATGCTGCTCAGTTCCCGGCTCTGCTGCGTACCCGTACTTGCGTGAGTGGCTCCGCTGCTTTGCATGACGGCCCGCATGTGCGGTTCCTGACCTGCTGTGAAAGCCGTCCGTAGCTTGCAAAGTCCTCTGCAGTGGTGCATGACTTACTACGTGTGTGGCAGCAGCTTCTGTCAGGCACCTGGCCTGCTGTGAAAGCCGTCCATAGCTTGCAAAGTCCTCTGCAGTGGTGCATGACTTACTACGTGTGTGGCAGCAGCCACTGTCAGGCGTTCCTCTGTGATGAGTTGTCTGGCTCTGCATAGGGGGCGCGGCCCACACCTGTCCTGCTTTTATGAGGATTGGGTGTGTATTAGAATTACTGCTCCAGCCTATTGCTGTGAAGCAGCTCATATATAAAGTTCCTCAGCCCTAGTGGGCGTTGCCAGAGCTTCACATTGAATCCACACTGAATCCCTGAACCTAGCCATATGTGGTTGTGTGTTCAGCTCCTGCTCTGAAGTTGATCAGCTCTGGAGAGCTGATTCCCTGTTCCTGCTGTTTCTTGTTCCCTGATCCTGGATCTAACCCGGTACCTGAATGTCTGAACTGTGTCTTGTGTTTCCGCCTATGCTGGGGGCTGATTACCCAGATCGCCGTTCCTGGAGGCTATATATCCAGGCCTGTTCCTGCTGTGTCTAATTACCTGAACCCCTGATCCTGGATCGCATCCTGTACCTGACTGTCTGAACTGTGTCCTATGTGTTTTGTTCCTGAAATCCTGCTGTGTCCAGAACCCTGTGCCAGTGACTGTGAATCCTTGCTATATAACCTGAGTTCATCTTGGAAGGAGGAGTCCGGTGTGTGCTGAGTTTCTGTTACTCTGTGCTCAGCTTCTGTGCAATCCCCGGCCAGCTCCCGTTGTGCTAGGCGGGGCTTGCACCAGACCGCTGGGTTCCTTTTCAGGTCGCTGCCAGATGTCCGGATCCTATCCCTGATGACCATTGCCTGATATCCGATGTCCGATGACCATTGCCTGATATCCGATGTTCGATGACCACTTCCAGATGTCCGGATCCTATCCATCTCTACCTGATGTCCGGAGCCTGCTGATCGGTACCAGATGTCCGGAGTCCGATGCCTGTGTTCCAGTCCGTGTCCCTGAGACCCAGTCCGTGTTCCTGTCTGTGTTCCTGACTCCCTGAGACCCAGTCCGTGTTCCTGTCTGTGTTTCTGACTCTCTGAGATCCAATCCGTGTTCCTGTTGTTCCTGTGCAGTCTAACTCTGTTTCAGCCATCAGCTCCTGATTCCAGTTACCTGTCTGTTACCTGTCGGCTTGCCTGTCTGCCATCCGACTGCAGCTCCATCCGGAAGTTCGGACATCATCTGCAGAGATCCCCGGCTCTTGCCTGCTCACCTGGGAGCGATCATCTGCCATCCGACTGCAGCCTACCTGGAGGCTCCACCATATCAGGTCGTATATACCTGCCTGTCTAGAGACTGCCTGGTCACTTACCGTGACAACCTGCCTGTCTAGAGACTGCCTGGTCACTTGTCGTGACAACCTGCCTGTCCAGAGACTGCCTGGTCACTTGCCGTGATAACCTGCCTGTCCCAGAGACTGCCTGGTCACTTGCCGTGACAACCTGCCTGTCCCAGAGACTGCCTGGTCACTTGCCGTGACAACCTGCCTGTCCCAGAGACTGCCCTGGTCACTTTCCGTGACAACCTGCCTGTCCCAGAGACTGCCTGGTCACTTGCCGTGACAACCTGCCTGCCTGGTCACTTGCCGTGACAACCTGCCTGCCCTGGTCACTTGCCGTGACAACCTGTCTGTCCCAGAGACTGCCTGGTCACTTGCCGTGACAACCTGCCTGCCTGGTCACTTGCCGTGACAACCTGCCTGCCTGGTCACTTGCCGTGACAACCTGCCTGCCCTGGTCACTTGCCGTGACAACCTGCCTGTCCCAGAGATTGCCCTGGTCACTTTCCGTGACAACCTGCCTGTCCCAGAGACTGCCTGGTCACTTGCCGTGACAACCTGCCTGCCCTGGTCACTTGCCGTGACAACCTGCCTGTCCCAGAGACTGCCTTGGTCACTTGCCGTGACAACCTGCCTGCCCAGAGACTTCCTTGGTCACTTGCTGTGACAAACTTCCCTGCCCTTTTCCCAGGTGCCACCCGCTCTCTTGTCCTGTCGGTTCCTTCTTTGTCTACCCTGTGATGACGTCTGTCCTGGGTCGGTGTCTGATGTTCTCCTGCTGAGCCTGTGCTACGCCTGAGGCCTGAGAGAGAGGCCGTCCTAGTATGCCCGTGCCAGATGACCCTGGACTTCATCAACCCGTGATGACCCTGCCATCGTCTGACGTTCGTCCTGGGCCGGTGTCTGATGTTCTCCTGCTGAGCCTGTGCTACGCCCGAGGCCTGAGAGTGAAGCCATACTAGTATGCCCGTGCCAGATGATCCTGGACTTCATCAACCCGTGATGACCCCGCCATCGTCTGAAGTCTGTCTGAGGTCGGTGTCTGATGTTCTCCTGCTGAGCCTGTGCTACGCCTAAGGCCTGAGAGAGAGGCCGTCCAAGTATGCCCGTGCCAGATAACCCTGGACTGCATCTACCCGTGATGTCCTCCAGCACTCGTCTGTGATCCTGAGTCGTGTATCCTTCTCTGATGTGCGGAATCGGAGCCGGTCTTATGTTTCTGTTTATATACTTTGTTTCTTTAAGTAAACTTTATGTTTCTTCTTACCTGAAGTTGTGCGGTGTTGTCTAGCCCTGCAGGTCGCCACCTTGCCCACATGCTCAGCTGCCACGGATAGCGGTCGCTGCCCTTCCCTAGTCCGGGCAGGCCCGGGTCTACCTCCGTGGTCCAGTGGGTTCACATTCTCTTATCATCTGGGACCCATGCCTCACGTCGTCGTGGACTGGCGGCGTGGGAGCATTGGCTAGCTAGGCAAGCTATGCCATGTCCCGGCGCCCCACAGCCGTGGGAAGCGCAACACTATGCAATGTTTTCTCGCATAGCACTCATCCGTATTCTACGGTAGTGTGACTCCGTCCTAACACCCCTTTATGCCTCCTCCATGGACATAATGTCCGGTAGTTCTCACCTCAGTATGGAGCAGTGTCTCCACCCGAAACTTGCTGGAAGCCATAGGTGAATGCAGGAGGGCCTTCCTAATCTGCCAGGGGTCAACTCAGGAAACCTTATCCATGCTCTGTACACACTCACAAGAGATGAGATTAAAACAACCCAACATTTTTATTGTACAGGGGCTAAAAAGTGTGAAAGGCATGGGCATTTGTGTGAAATCCTTGTATCTGTGTGTTGTCCGTGTCCGTGTGTCAGTGTGCTGTCAGTGTGACATGTATGGAATGAAATGCAGCATAGAAATTAAAGAATGTTGTGTATTAAAGATGTTCAAAGATAGAGATAGTGATGAGGAACATGATAGATTGACAGATTTCTATCTATCTGTCAGTGTGCTCTGTAATCAGTGCTTTGTGTGTTTTTCTATGCTTTTTTATTTTTTAAATTAATTAATTTAAAAAAGTGGGCTACAACATCATTTTCATGACCAGCAGAGGAAAAGCTGACCACTGGAGGCTGATATCAATAATCTGGTAAAGGGTCCATTAGCGCTAAATTTTTCCAGGCTATTAACAGCTGAAAGTTGTCTGCCTAGCCTTTACTGGTTAGTTACATGGGGACCCCAGAAAAAATGATGTAGAGTCCCTCTATCAATTTTAATCAGCAAAGGCTAAACAGACAGCTGTGGGCTGATATTAATAGCCAGGGAAGGAGCCAAAAATATTGACTCCTCCCCAGGCTAATAACATCAACCCTTATTGGCCACAGAAATTGCACATCAATAAGATTAGAGATTTTACTGCAAAACATCAGTTCTAGATGGTCAGGAAGGAGTGTACTAAACCTCTGCAATTCTGCTGAGTTGAACCTAGATGACCTTAGGGTTCTATGAAGATCTAGATTTACCACAGTTGACCTACATGACTTTGGTCTAAGTGTCTGTTAAAGATGATTGAATAAGTTTGATTGGAATTGAATTCTATTGAATTTTCCCAAATTATGGATTCTTTAAAAAATTTGCTTCTGTGCGTTTCAGCAAAATAGTAATTTTTCTTAACTATGAAAGGCCATCAAAATGTTAGAAAATGCAAGAAAAACTTTGTTCACACTTCTCTGGCCCCTCTGCTGCTCATAGCCCTCCATCCAGTCCTCATTACATCTTCAGATCGGCGTTATTGGCGCTGAAATACCCTGAGACATCCGAGTTTGCTAGACCTGGGAGGGTTCTACACTTGCTCCTGCAGAGGTCGTGGCCCATAATGACATAATATATGTATCTCTTTCCTTTATCAAAAAAATCTGTAGTACCTTCAACTTTCTAAATTTTTACATTTTTGAAAATATGTACTATTTAATGATTTTCTACTCTTAGATTTGATATTATATTCACAATTATTTATATTTTCTGCTACTTTATTTTTTTTCATTCTGTATAAGTTACATTAATGCATGACTAGCTGTAAAGTAGACTTCTAAGAAAGAAGTGAGTACAGTTGATTACTATTGTAAATTATTGTGCCTCTTTTCTATGCCCAGTTGTCCTCCTCAATGATTTATAGTCCATGTACACACGATCCCCATTGTATAGTCACCAACGTTACTGTCACCAGCGCTAGCTTACTTTTGACTTCAATACTTCATAAATCTTTCCTTATATATAAGTCCCCATGAATTTGTGTTAACTTGTGGCACAATGTCTCCATGTAAGAAATCATATATCTGAATGGAATCCAGTCAGCAAAAAAAAAAGAGCCAGACAGAGTTCGCTGCTAGTGAACTTGGGATGTAACGAGCTGTCTCTGCTTACACCGCATTATGTTTTACTCTATATATCTTGACTTTTTAATAATTACCTCTCTGCTAAAAATCCGCAACAGTTTCAGGCAGCTCATTTATACCAGCCTAATTATACAAAGAGCAAAGAGGAACCAGGAATCTGTACAAGGCTCGCTTATCATGAAGTCCACCAATATAGAGGTTTTTTTTAAAAGGTTTGATCATTTTCTATAGCCAGATTTTTATATGACCTGCAAAGTTTATGACTGCTCTGTGGGAATGGAACATTCATTTGAGATCTGCAAGGCTGGCTTTTAGCCAAGGTGTCAAACTCTGTCTTGCTGCTGGCTAGCTTTTCTACTGTATGTTGATAATTTAGTTCTGCGATACAGTCTGTTATTACTAGCATGGCTACATAGCTGAGAAAGGGAAATGTGTTTTTTTGACAGAGTTCCCTGAGGGTAGTGCTGGAAAAGGAGGGGGAGAGTGATTGGGTTGTTAAAATTTTGTAGCCTATTAAATTGAAACTTTGTTGCATTTTCTTCTCTCTGATCAACTACTAGGTTTTCTTTCAGTTTTTTTTTCTTATTATTTGTTGTGATCAGTTAGCAATTGCTTGTCAGTAAGTGCCTTCTAAGTCTAAAACACTTTCTGAAAAAATGTCAAGTGTGGAATGGAAAAGCTTTTAACCTTTACTCTTACTATGTAAACCCAGCTGCATGACAGAATTACTCCGGATTCTTTTTAAATGGGTAGCCACAATTTTGTGGCTTTGAGAAAGCTGCTGAGGAACACCTGGCTGGGATTAAGCATAAGGTCGAGAATGATATACCTTTATTACCGCCCTTCCTTTCTCTTCCTTACTAACTTAACTTTGCTTTCAGCAGTAAAAACAATGATAAAGTTAAGTAAAACACAGTGTGCTTTACTTATGTAGAAGAACATGTTGCCTTTGTTTTAATTTTTTAGTTTGTCCTTAAATGCTCTGGTCTTAGATGTCCTAAATCACTTTGTGTTCCGTCAAGTTTTGTCTGCTGCTTTTACCTTCACCGTGGAGGAGATGAACACTGAGTTATGTACATGTTTGTCGGAAACAGGTCACTTTCGTTCCAACTATTCTCCCCCGCCTTCCACTTATTGTTTTAGGATTTGTCAGAAAACATGCTGAGAGGAAGAAGAGAGAAGCTATGTCTTTGTCAGTGCAGAAACAGGATCTTTATTTAGAAATCAGTGGGAAAGGAAAGCACTGCTTGGTCAAATCTTCCGCTCAGAGCTTATAATTTCTTACATCCATGTGTAATGTCAGCCTGTGGCTTGGTGAAAGGGCTCACATTTACTTGAAAGGGGCAGGATTAGTAAAAACTGATAGTTGCAGGCTTCCTAAATTTTATGTTTTAAAGATGACTAAACTGTGTAAAGATGATCACAAACAATGTTTCAAAAACAGGACTCTCCATTACATCATCTTTTTCACCCAATGGAAAACAGAAATATGCAAAGCATTGTCCAACTGCAGAAAATGCCAAATCTTCAATACAATAATCTATAGTTACATACCAGCACTACTGCAAAAGTAATAATATGTTAAAAGTCAATGGTAAATAATACATACAGTATGAGCGGGTCTTTTGAAATTCAAATTCACCGACTTCAACAAATTTTCCCTCAAAGTTAGTAAAGATCAGAGTCCGTACTGAACACCTACTGTTCGGGCATGGACCCCGAACACGGACTTCAATAGGAAGTCCGTTTTACTGTTCAGGTTTGGCATCTCAAACACGAATGTTTCTTGTACTGTCATTTGCATGATTGTGCAAGAAATAGAGGTGGCTTTGATCGGCGGTAAGATTAATACCACCAGTCAGAGCGCTGAAGAAGTTCTCACACTGTCAGATGACAGTACCTGTGACTGGAGGTAAAAAGTTTATCTCTGGGTCTTGGCGTCAGCAGACGGTACTACTACTCCCACCAGCCTACGCCTGCTGCCGCTAATAACAGTGAGTTTTCATCAGCACCTGCGCTGTAAATAAATAATAAAAAAAAAAACGACGTCGGGTCCCATGTATTTTTGATAACCAGCCAGGCAAAACTGGAGGGCTGCAAAGCTCAGCTGTCAGCTTTAGTAAGGCTGTTTATCAAGAATAGAGTTTTTTAAATTATTTAAATAATAACTATTTAAATAAACAATTTAAAAAACGGCATTCGGTCCCCTCCATTTTGGACAACCAGTCAAGTTAAAACAGAAAGCTGAGGACTAGTATTCTCAGGCTGGTAACTGGCCATAGATATAGCCCCCCAGCCTAAAAATAGCAGCCTGCAGTAACCCAGAAAAGGTGCATCTATTAAATCAGCCAATTCTGGCGCTTTGCCCGTCTCTTCCCACGTTCCCTGTGGCGGTGGTAAATGGTGTTCATATTTGTTTGGTTGATGTCACCTTTGTATTGTCCAGTGACATCAAGCCCATGGCTTATTAATGAAGAGGTATCTAGAAGATGCCTATCCATTACTAAACCTATGTTTTTATTGTAAATAAACACACAGCAAGAATAAAGTCCTTTATTTGAAATAAAAAACACACTTTTACTTTTTATTTAAAATAACATACACAGCTATACTCACCTAATGCCCTTTCCACTGAAGCCAGGGTCTCCTGTAAAAAAACAAACTAAAAAACAATCATAACCCTAACCTGTCCGTCGTTCTGTCCCATGATGTAATCCATGTCTGGGATAAATATTTTTCAACCTGGACGGTGCCAAGATCACTGAAGAATGAGCTGCTGCAAGCTCAGCCTCAGTGACTAGCGGTGACATCATCAAAGGTTACCACAGGTCAGTAAGGCTGCATTCCATGCCGGTTCCTGAACTGCGGTGACCTCAGTGAGATCACCACTAACACAATGAACAATGAAAAAAGTCTCAGGGTGCAGCATTGAGTTCACTGCAGTTCACTGAACTCACCAAGGTCACTGGAGTTCAGGGGCCTGGCTGGGAACGCAGCCTCAATGACCAGCCGTAACATCAATGAAGTCACTGCTTTTTTATTTCAAATATAGGACTTTATTATGGCTGTGTGTTTATTTACAATACAACTATAGAATTAGTAATGGAAAGGCATCTTATTACCGCCTCTCCATTACGAAGCAATAGACTGTTACGGGACAATACAAAGGCGACATCAAACCCACAAATATGAACTCCACTTGCCACCCTCACAGGGCTAGGGGGAAGAGCTGGGCAAAGCACCAGAAATGAAGCATTTAATAGATCCGCCTTTTCTGGGGCGGTTACGAGCTGCTATTTTTAGGCTGGAGGGCCAATATCCATGGCCACGTACCAGCCTAAAAATATAAGATCCCATCTGTCTGGTTTAGCTTGGCTGGCTGTCAAAAATACCGGGGACTGCACGCCATTTTTTAAAATGATTTACTTCAATAATTTAAAAACAGCATGGGGATGTTTCCAGTCAAGACTGTCCACTTCAAGATGGTGTTTGGTGGTTAGAGAGCTTAAATGCCTGAGGGAATTCCTTTTCTTGGTATATGACTTTTGCAGAGTCGGCTGTAACCGTGCCCTCGGTCCTGACTGCCAGCCGGCCCTAGTCAGGGCTGAGGGAGTGGTTACAGCCACCGCTCTGTATACTCAGAGCGGTAACTGAACCAGCCCTGGCATCACTCCCATGACTGAAACCAGAAAGCTGCTGGGGGGAAATAAAATTCATTTTCTCCCCGCAGCGTTCATTTAAGGGCAGGTGTCGGGCAGGTTAGTAATGCTATAACTTGCAGTTTATCCCCACTTCTGCAGGTTATTAGTGTTTTATTTCTGGTGACAGGTTCCCTTTAAACTGTAATCAAATCTGTAACTAATCCTCATCCATCAAATACTTTTGTGGCTGTGTTTTTTTTGCTAAATTTACAAGGTACTTATTCTGACATGGGTATAGTTGGGTCTTCCAGCAGTTTATTCACCCTGATAGGGAAAATAAGAAGAGAGAAGTATGCAATGAGTCATTCACTCGGGTGCATGGAACTCACCTTTGGCTTACACGGCTAATTGTTTAAAAAAAACATCCGGTGTGTCTGACATAAGGAAATTAAAATGTGCGTTTTTTTTAGTTACTCATTAAAAAAGATCCAACAGGCATCACAGATGATGACTAAACTATTGCTAACATGTTTCAAGTACATCTCACGCTCTTAGTCAAAATATTCACCCTGATGCAATGTTTCAACCCAACATAAAGTGTTTTCTCATTTTTTTTATCTGAACTTTTGGATTGCTGCCTCTACTTTTTCTCTTTTAATGTTTGGAGGATTTTCTAAGGCTATTTTCCTTGGAGGAATGACTGCAGTTGCAGCTGTGGAAGGTACAGATTTGTCCTTTTGTTTTGAACTTTTAGATGGAGTTTATTATATAGAGGTTGACTGCCTTGAAGGCTAATGCAATGACCTCCAATTTCAGCTACCATACATTAATCTGAAATGCTCCCATATGTATTTCTCCCAAGTTCTATCAGCTACTTGAAAGTGACAAGTACCATAGAAAACATGCAGCAGCTATGGGGCTATTGGAGTTGAGGTGTCCATTCCTATCTGATATAGGAAAGATGTGTATCTTTGTACCGTGTTAGCCAGTAGAAAGAAAAATATTTAGAATTGAGAGTCCTCGGTGGTTGATACCTTTTAATGATGAAGAGACCGGAGTAGTCTCGAAAGCTTGCAATTTGTTACCATCTTTTCAGTTAGCCATTAAAAGGTATCAACCACTGAGGACTCTCAATTCTAAATATTTTTCATTCATATCTGGTCATATACCCTTTACTAATGAGTAGTAAAAACTTGTATCAGAAATCCCTGTTCCAGATGAACTTTATTGTTACCAAACAAGTAGTTCTGTAATTGGCCAAAGGGTTACAAAAAGTTATTGGGGTGGAAGAAACGGCAATAAATAAGGGAAGTAAAATTATTATCATAATAAGTGGCCAATTTACATTTTTTCAGTATACAACAGCTGCAGCCTGTTTGCTGGGCTCTCCATGCATGTGCTCTGACTGTGACACAGCTGCAACACATGTAGCTGCGGCGCCGATCAGCTGATCAGCCGGCGCTATCCAGGAAGCCGGGTTCCCTCTGCAGCTTATTCTGTAAGCGCTATAGCTTGCCAAATAAGAGGGAACCTGATCAAATTCGCTCAACTGTTAGGTGGATTCATAACTGGCTTAGTGATCGGACTCAAAGAGTTGTGGTAAATGGCTGAACATCCAGTTGGAAGAGTGTCTCAAGTGGGGTACCACAGGGCTCAGTCCTGGGCCCTGTATTGTTCAACATCTTTATCAATGATTTAGATGAAGGAATTGAGGGTAAACGTATTAAATTTGCTGATGACACAAAACTAGGAGGGATAGCTAACACTAGAGAAGAGAGAGAGGATTCAAAAAGATATAAATAGACTGGAGCAGTGGGCAGCAACTAACATAATGGTTTATTCGCCGTGCATACTTTGCACTGATGAGGGCCAATAGCCCGAAACACTGTGTCTGCAAATTGAGATTCTGATTTGGCTTTTATCCTAAGTCATATTACAAGACTCATTAAAGGGTTGATTGTGACATGTAGGATTGCTACTTCCAACAGGTGGTGCTATAGAGTTCAAGTCCTCTTTCTTTCTGAAGAGGCAATTTGCATAATAAATTTCCCAGAGGAGTATTGCATGGCAAATAAGCCTCCTTACCTTGACAAGCCAGATCTGGTATGTCACTCTACACAAGGAGAAACCTTACCCCTTAGACCCCAGTCCCGAGCCTCTCACCTAGCCAAATTAGTTCTCATACTTTGCACTGACGAGGGCCAATAGCCCGAAACACCGTGTCTGCAAATTGAGATTCTGATTTGGCTTTCATCCTAATTCATACACTGGGTGCAGAATTATTAGGCAAGTTGTATTTGAGGGGATTCATTTTATTACTGAACAACAACTATGTTCTCAATCAACCCAAAAGACTCATAAATATCAAAGCTTAATATTTTTGGACGTTGGAGTGGTTTTTTTTTTTAGATTTGGCTATCTTAAGTGGATATCTGTTTGTGCAGGTAACTATTACTGTGCAGAATTATTATGCAACTTGCATATTTTCACCAGGTAAACCAATACAAAACAACACAAAATTTAGAAATAAACATTTCTGACATTCAAAAACAAAAAAAAAAAATCAGTGACCAACATAGCCACTTTTCTTTACGATGATACTCAAAAGCCTTCAATCCATACATTCTGTCAGTTGCTTGATCTGTTTATGATCAACATTGCGTGCAGCAGCCACCACAGCCTCCCAGACACTGTTCTGAGAGGTGTACTGTTTTCCCTCCCTGTAGATCTCACATTTTATGAGGGACCACAGGTTCTCTATGAGGTTCATATCAGGTGAACAAGTGGGCCATGTCATTATTTCTTCTTCTTTAGACCTTTACTGGCCTGCCACGCTGTGAAGTATTTGGATGCATGTGATGGAGCATTGCCCTGATGAAAATCATGTTTTTCTTGAACGATACCGACTTCTTCCTGTATCACTGCTTGAAGAAGGTGTCTTCCAGAAACTGGCAGTAGGTCTGAGAGTTGAGCTTCACTCCATCCTCTATCCGAAAAGGTCCCACAAGTTCATCTTTGATGATACCAGCCCATACCAGCAGGGCCGGCGTCAGCACCCGGCACACCCGGGCAAGTGCCGGGGCCCTGAGCAGGCGGGGGGGCCCACTCGCCGTCTGGCACCCCCCGCCCGTTAGCGGAGGAGAGCGGTGTCAGCGCCGCCACTGGGCCCCCCCCGACTTGCTCAGGGCCCCGGCATCAGCTGGCACAATACTTACCTCTCCCGTGCCTCCGCTGCCACAGCTCCGGGCTCCAGGGGGCGCCGGCGCTTCCTCTCACAGCAGCGCCGCTGAATGACGTCATCATTCAGCGGCCGGCTGTGGCAGAGAGCGCGGACGCTGGACAGGTGAGACGTGTGTGTCTCTGTGTGTGTCTGTGTGTATGTAGTGCGGTGCTTTGTGTGTGTGTGTGTGTGTGTATGTATGTATGTGTGTATGTATGTGAGAGAGTGCTTGTGTGCTGTGGTGATGTCTGTGTGTGATGATGGGCAGGCATTGCTGATAATGGGGAGGCATTGATGATGATGGGGAGAAGATGATGATAATGGGCAGGCATTGATGATAATGGGCAGGCATTGATGATGGGGAGAAGATGATGATGGACAGGCATTGATGATGATGGGGAGGCGATAATGATGATGGGGAGGCGATGATGATGATGGGCAGGCATTGATGATAATGGGGAGACATTGATGATGATGGGGAGGTGATAATGATGATGGGGAGGCGATGATGATGATGGGCAGGCATTGATGATAATGGGGAGGCATTTATGATGATGTGGAGGCAATAATGATGATGGGGAGGCTATGATGATGGGCAGGCAATGATGATGATAAGGAGGCAATGATGATGATGGGGTGGCAATCATGATGATAATGGGGAGTCTTTCCACAGTGCCCTTTCCTGAACCGTAACAGTGCAGAACGCAGTACAGCGCAGAGGAGAGCTCCATATTTTGTATGGAGCATTATATGGGGACCAGTATCCTGTATGGAGCATTATACTGGGTCCAGTATTCTGTATGGAGCATTATTTTGGGTCCAGTATTCTGTATGGAGCATTATATGGGGGGTGACATCCTGCATGGGGTATTATATGGGTGATGAGGGGGAGACTGTGGTGCCCATAATATTGTATAGAGGACTGTACTGTCCAGTCTGTTCTGTGCGCTGTGAGGATTTGGCGGTTTTTGAGCTATTGTACAATTTACAATAGATATCACTCATGTAATGGAAGAAGAGAAGTGTTTGGCATTGTGCTATACCCATATTTCTCTGCAGTATCTGAGCATCATGAATCGTGGTCTGTGTTAAAGGGGCCCACTGAGGCTCTTTCGCCCGGGGCCCATAAAAACCTGGAGCCGGCCTGCATACCAGTACCCCACCTCCACCTTGCTGGCGTCTGAGTCGGAGTGGAGCTCTCTGCCCTTTACTGATCCAGCCTCGGGCCCATCAATCTGGCCCATCAAGAGTCACTCTCATTTCATCAGTCCACAAAACCTTAGAAAAATCAGTCTTAAGATATTTCTTAGCCCAGTCTTGACATTTTATCTTATGTTTCTTGTTTAAAGGTGTTCCTTTTTTAGCTTTCCTTACCTTGGCCATGTCCCTGAGTATGACACACCTTGTGCTTTTTGATACTCCAGTAACGTTGCAGCTCTGAAATATGGCAAAACTGGTGGCAAATGGCATCTTGGCAGCTTCACGCTTGATTTTCCTCAATTCATGGGCAGTTATTTTGCGCCTTTTTTATCAACACGCTTCTTTTGACCTTGTTGGCTATTTGCCATGAAACGCTTGATTGTTTGGTGATCACGCTTCAAAATTTTTCCTTTTCAAGACTGCTGCATCCCTCTGCAAGACATCTCACAATTTTGACTTTTCAAGCCCTCAAATCTCTTTACTACCCCTTTTGCCAAAAAAAGGAATTGCCAAAAAATTAACACACCTATATAGGGGGTTGATGTCAAACCAACCCTCCCCATTTAAGATGCAAATCACCTGATTTTCATAAATTGGCTGTTGACTTTCAAACTAAAAGTTGGATAGGACAAAAAGTATAAAAAGGAGGTGACAAAATATTCTTGGGCCCAATAATTTTCACACGTGGTATTTCAAGACTCTTAAAAGGGGTTTTTTGTGACAGAGGATCGCTACTTCCCCAAAGGGGCGCTTAATTCAAAACCTCTTTCTTTTGAAGAGCAAATTTTCTTACAGGAAAAGAGCATTCCTATAAACCAACCTCAAAAATCATGTTTAAAGCACCCTTCCCCCCAATGTAAATTACAATCTGTATATATACTATAAAGTAAAACCTGAAATGCAATGAATATAGATAGTTGGGGGAATTTCATTAAATCACCAAAAATTTAAGGTCAAAATAATTGCTTAAAGACGGAAAAGAATGCTCCCAAAATAATAAGGGAAAAATTTTTCCGTATTAAACAAGTAAGGTAGGAAATACAAAAAAACTTTTTTTTAATGTTATTCTGCTAAATTTTTAAAATTTTAATTAAATAAAAATTATTTTAAAAAAAAAATAAAAAAAATTCATAATAATTTTGATTTTTTTAATTTAATTTAAAAAAAATAAAATTTTAATTTATATTAAACTTATAAATAAATTTTTATATTAATTAAAATATATAAAAAATATTAATAATATTAAAAATATTTAAAAATTTTAAACCCTAAAAATTTTTAAAATTTAAAAAATT
>JARQOD010000006.1:282033796-282078759 GCA_033576555.1 Oophaga sylvatica | reverse complement strand
AAGGGAAGGAGCGCTGTTTGACTTTTTCAAGCAGAATTGGCTGGATGCCATGTCGCGTTTAGAGAGCCCCTGATGTGCCTAAACAGTGGAAACCCCAACAAGTGACCCCATTTTGGAAACTAGACCCCCTAAGGAATTATCTAGATGTGTGGTGAGCACTTTGAACCTCCAAGTGATTCACACAAGTTTATAACGTAGAGCCGTGAAAATAAAAAATCATATTTTTTCCACAAAAATGTCTTTTCACCCCAATTTTTATTTTCCCAAGGGTAACAAGACCCCAAAGTTTTTGTGCAATTTGTCCTGAGCATGCCGATACCCCATATGTTGGGGGGTAAACCACTTTTTGGGCGCACGGCAGAGGTCGCAAGGAAGGAGCTCGTTGACTTTTTCAACGCGGAATTGGCTGGACGCATGTGCATTTGTAGAGGCCCTGATGTGTCTAAACAGTGGAAAACCCCCAAAAAGTGACCCCATTTTGGAAACTAGACCCCCTAAGGAACTTATCTAGATTGTGTGGTGAGCACTTTGAAGCCCCAAGTGCTTCACAGAAGTTTATAACGCCCGGGCGTGAAAATAAAAAATCATATTTTTTTCCAAAAACCCTGATCGTTTAGTCCCCAATTTTTTATTTTCACAAGGGTAACAGGAGAAATTGGACAACAAAAGTTGTTGTACAATTTGTCCTGAGTATGCTGATACCCCATATATGGGGGGGACCATGTTTGGGCGCACGGCGGGGGCGTGGAATGGAAGCAGCCCGTTTGACTTTTTCAAACCAAAATTGGTGGAATTGAGATTGGACACCATGTCGCGTTTGGAGAGCCCCTGATGCGCCTAAACAGTGGAAACCCCCCACAAGTAACACCATTTTGGAAACTAGACCACCTATGGAACTTATCTAGATCCGCTGTGAGCACTTTGAACCCCAAGTGTTTCACAAAAGTTTTTAATGCTGGGGTGTGAAAAAAAAAAAAAACAATTTTCCACAAAAATGATTTTTTAGTCCCAAATTTTTGATTTTTCACAAGGAAATTGGACCCAAAAGTTGTTGTCCAATTTGTCCTGAGTACGCTGTTACCAAATATGGGGGGGGGGGAAACTGTTTTGGCGCACAGCAGGGCTTGGAAAGGAAGTAATAACGTTTTGGAATGCAGACGTTGGTGGGGGTCATGTTCCCGTTTGCAGTGCCCCAGATGAGCCAAACAGTGGAAAACCCCTACAAGTGACCCCATTTTGGAAACTAGACCCCATAAGGAACTTATCTAGATCTGTGGTGAGCACTTTGAACCTCCAAGTGTTTCAAAAAGTTTTATAATGCCTGGGTGTGAAAAAAAAAAATCAATTTTCCACAAAAATGATTTTTTAGTCCCAAATTTTTGATTTTTCACAAGGAAATTGGACCCCAAAGTTGTTGTCCAATTTGTCCTGAGTACGCTGATACCAATATGTGGGGGGGGGAACTGTTTTGGCGCACAGCAGGGCTTGGAAAGGAAGTAATAAACGTTTTGGGAATGCAGACGTTGGTGGGGGTCATGTTCCGTTTGCAGTGCCCAGATGAGCCTAAACAGTGGAAACCCCCACAAGTGACCCCATTTTGGAAAACTAGACCCTTAAGGAGCTTATCTAGATGTGTGGTGAGCACTTTGAACCCCTAGTGCTTCACAGAAATTTATAAACGCAGAGACGTGAAAATGAAAAAATCATTTTTTTTCTCAAAAATGATTTTTTTAGCCAGCTATTTTTTATTTTCCCAAGGGTAATCGGAGAAATTAGAACCCCAAAATTGGTGTGCAATTTGTCCTGAGTACGCTGATACCCCATATGTTGGGGGTAAACCACTGTTTGGGCGCACGGCAGGGCTCGGAAGGGAGGGAGCGCCATTTGACTTTTGAACGCCACATCGTGTTTGGAGACCCCCTGATGTGCCTAAATAGTGGAAATCCCTCAATTCTAGCTCCAACCCTAATCCCAACAACACCCCTAACCCTAATCCCAACCCTAATCCCAACCCTAATTCCAACCCTAATTGTAACCCTAACCTTAATTATAACCTTAATTATAACCCTAACCCTAATTGTAACCCTAACCCTAATTCTAACCTTAATTATAACCCTAACCCTAAGGCTAGGTTCATTTTGCGTTTTACCAGCCCGTTCAACACATAGCGTTTACGGGCTGGTAATGGTATAGCATAACGCGATCGCATTATGCTATACCCGCTAGCGCAGAGGAATCAGCAGATGATTCATCTGCGCTAGCGGTGACGGAGCCCAAACGCTGCAGCCCGCGTCGAGGCTCCGTCACTGAATGATGGCACGTCGCAAACGCATGCCGCTTTACGGCATGCGTCGCGATGCGCCCTCAAATGGGGGTGAATGGCAGCGTTAACGGACTGCGTTACACCGCGTTATACCGCGGTGTAACGCAGTCCGTCTAACGGACTGCCATAACGCAGTATGAACCCAGCCTAACCCTAACGCTAATTATAACCCTTACCCTAAGGCTGCTTTCACACTTCCAGCGGGCGCCTGTCGGCGCCCCTGGCATTTTGCCGCAGCGCCGCATCAGAAAACCTGATGCGCCGCCGGCGGCCGCATGCGGTTTTTTGCCGGATGGTTTCTGATGCCCGGAGACATCAGAAACCATCCGGCAAAAACAAAAAATCGTTACATGCAGCGTTTTGTCCGGCCGCCGCAATGTACATTTGCGCCGTATCCGGACAAAACTGGATGCAACGCATTGACATGCGGCGCCATCCGGCGCTAATGCAAGTCAATGCAAAAAAACGCATGCGGCGCATCAGATTTTCTGATGCGGCGCTGCGGCTAAATGGCGGGGGCGCCGTCAGGCGCACACCGGATGTGTGAAACCAGCCTAATGCTAACCCTAACCCTAATTATAACCTTAACCCTAATTATAACCCTAACCCTAATTATAACCTAACCCTAACAGAAAAATGAAAATAAATATAATTTCTACTTTTTATTATATGTCCCTAACTAAGGGGGTGATAAATGGGGGGGTTATGTACTGTTTTTTTTATTTTGATCACTGTGATAGTTTATCACAGTGATCAAAATGTACTTTTATGAGAATGAATGAAAAAAAAATTTGAATCTGCCGCCAAAGCAGATCGGCGGGCGCACTGCGCATGCGCCCGCCATTTTTGTTTTGCAGGGAGAAGAAGCCGGGATCCTGGGGCCTGCGGGAGGACGGAGGACACCGGTAAGTATACTTGGGGGCGATCGGGGGACCGGGGGACCTTCATCTTCTCCCCTCTGATGTGCGATCACATCAGAGGGGAGAGAAATCATTTTTTTTTTTTTTTTTTTTTTTGCGATCGCGGCTATGCTTGCATAGCCGCGATCGCAACACCGGGATCGGTGAATACCGACCCGGAACATGTTCTCTGGGGTCTCGGCTACCCCTGGTAGCCGAGACCCCAGAGAATATTTGCACATCCCCCCACCAGCACAGCGGCACATAGCGGCGGGCGCACTGGGCATGCGCCCGCCATTGTCTTAACGGCGCCGGCACCGGGGGGCACCGGAGGGTCGGGGGCCACATGGATCTTATTGGGGGCCACATGGGGTCCTGGGGACCCTTTTTCTCTGTCCTCTGATGTCCGATGACATCAGAGGACAGAGAAATTAAATGGCACAACTTTTTTTTTTTTTTTTGTTGCGGTCGCCGTTATAGGGTTAATAACGGCGATCGCAACATCGGTGTCGGTAAAAAACCGACCCGATTCATGTTCTCTGGGGTCTCGGCTACCCCCGGTAGCCGAGACCCCGGAGAAAATGCGCCTCTGGGGGGCGCTATTCACTTTTTCCACAGCGCCGTTAATTAACGGCGCTGTGGTTTAAGTACCCTTAATGACCGCCGTTAAAAGGCGTATCGGCGGTCGTTAAGGGGTTAAGGGAATTGCTCACCTGGAATGGTTGTGAGAAGTCACAACCACTGTCATCACAGAAAGTACAACCGGACATCCGATATCCACAGTTACAGCAGACACAGCCTTTCCAGACCCAGCAGACACCCAAGTGTTGTTCTCCATACTTGTGTAATGTATGTAGTACAGTTCATATAGCGTCTTGTGCTTGGGTGCGATGAAAACACATGAGACACAGGTTTGATATAGAAAGTCTTGTATTACTTCATACAAGTTGGCAAAAAAGTCACACAGTTTGCAGACACAGAAGCAGGAGACACAGCAGGCCAGAGTAATCTAAGCTCAGCAATCACTCTCCACAACAGGTTCAGGATCTTCTTCTCTGTTACCGTAAGTCCATGCAAACGTGGGTCTTTCAAAGAGCAGGGTTCAGAGTCCACAAGTGCTTCAGAGTTCCTCAGTAGGAATAGCTGGAGTACAAGGTCCAAGGCTTTAGGAGTCAGGTCACAGGTTCACTGCAGGCTAGATTCTGAAGCACTGATTGCTCAGCTGTGGCTGCTTAAGAAGCAAAAGGAGAGAATCAGGGCGGGAACATGCAAGCTGGAAACTCCATTTTGACTGAGGGCAAGATAGCTGCAGCAAGACAGAAAGTAAAATGGCTGACGAAACAAACTGAGTTTCAGGAACATGTATACAGAACCTTACACAGTAATACATGGATAATATAATATAAACAATGGCCAGTAGATGGCAGCAAAGTGCACAAATACAATAAAAATAATTAAACCATATACACCATATGTGTCATATATATATGACCCATCAGAGGGAGGTCACCTTGCCATGGTTGATGGGCATACATGAATTGGCCAATTTGCGTGCTAAGAACCTTCATTTTTCATCTATTACTGTAAGTAAAAAAAAATGTTTGAAAAAATTTTTTGAATTTTTTTTGAGAAGTTTAATCTAAATTGAATGTTTTTCTGTGTTTTCACATGGCCTAGATTCATGCATATGTGCTGCTGTGTTCTTTTTTGTATATAATATGCAGTCTTCACAGCTTGCACGTGTTCACACTAGGAGGTGCTGATAGGTTTTTCTTTGCTTATTTAAGTAACTGGATTCTGGCTGCCTCCAATCTGATCTTGCACTCCTCCCATTGGCCTTGCAGGTGTTCGTAATCAGCTCTATCAGCCCATAAATTGTAGGCATTGCCCAGTAGAGACATGTTTGTCCAAAGTTGTAGGCTGGTGGCCCAGAAGTGGCTTGTAGAGTAGAGCAGGGATTAGGGTTGGAGTTAGAATTAGAGGTTTCCACTGTTTAGGTACATCAGGGGGTCTCCAAACACGACATGGTGCCCGCCATCAATTCCAACCATATTGCGTTCAAAAAGTCAAACTGTGCTCCCTCCCTTCTGAGCCCTGCCATGCGCTCAAACAGTGGATTTCCCCCACGTATGGTGTATCGGCATACTCAGGAGAAACTGCACAACAAATTTTGGGGTTCATTTTTCCCGTTTACCCTTGTGAAAATAAAAAATTTTTTGGTCTAAAGTAAATTTTTTGTGAAAAAAATTAAATGTTAATTTTTATCTTCCACATTGCTTTAGTTCTCATGAAGCACCTGAAGTCTTAATAAACTTCTTGAATGTGGTTTTGGACACTTTGAGGGGTGCATTGTTTAGAATGGTGTAACTTTTGGGTATTTTCTGTCATATGATCCCCCAAAGTCAGTTCAAATGTGATGTGGTCCCTAAAAAATAGTTTTGTCAATTTTGTTGGAAAAAATGAGAAATCGCTGGTCAACTTTTAACCCTTAGAATGTGCTAATGTGGCACCCCTGAGGGTCCAGTCGCCACAGAGTTGTTGCATCTCACCCAGAAGAGTGACACCTGACTCTCAGGTAAGGAAGAAGCACCCCTTAGACTCCAACACCGCATCCAACACACCATGCCAGCTGAGCATACGGACGGACCCTACGGGAGGATGGTCTGTCTCAGCCTGGTTAGGAAAGGGTGTATAGTGGGTGGGTGGAGCTTAGGCAGCACTTAGGCTGCATGTTAGATTAGAGAGCAGCCAGTCTGGACTGGGGCTTCTCCTGAGCTGATCTTGGGAAGCAACTGCCAGAGGAGCGAGAGGGTCCCAGGCAGAGGCAGTGATTGAAGCTGTAGCCCATTCTAGGATTATAGGGACTAGGCCAACACGGGACACAGCCCTAGACTAGCGGGAAAGCTTCAGGTTCTGCTAGATAAAGCCGATGGCGGTGGTCACTTCATGGGCCATTGCGATATTCCACCAGCATCTCTACCGGAATGCAGCATTACGGGGTCAAGTACATGCAGACAAAGGATTGATCTGTTTACCGAAAGGGCTCACAGCTCCTTCGTCTGAGACCTCTGACTGGGTGAAGGTGCAAGGAAGTAAGGAGTAATAGCACGGAGAGAAAAATAGAAGGCCAGAAAGGAACATTACTGAAAGGGAGTCTTTGGGAGTGCGACCAAAACTACTGAGGGTTGCTGGACCCCATCCCTGGAGGACACAGTGCCAAGCGGGCATCTGTATGGTACCAACAGACTGTGAGTAAAAACCTGAAACTGCATTTGGACTGTCTCCTAGAATCATTCCAGCGACGCACACTCCTCTCTGCTACATTGCAAGCACCATTCCTGCACTACCACATCTACCTGCCCTGGAAGGACACAGTCCACCTGTAGGAGGCTTAACATCTAGCTGCACAACACCATCCCTTCCAGAGGAACTGCACAGCAGCGCTGGTCCCCTGACCAGTTACTACAGGTGGCGTCACGAATCATCATGCGAACACTAATCCTCTGTAAATATCCCTTTTTGGTGAGCGCCCAGGGCCACGGACCGAGTCGTGGCTGCCGTGACATCTCCCATAGAAGTCGACGGGCTAGGTGCCGAGTACCCCACGGCCCTGGCGGGCGGCTCATTAACAAAAAAAAATTATGTTTCCAAATTGTTCTGATGTAAAGTAGATATGTGGTTATTTATTAGCTATTTTGTGCGATATGACAAAAATTAAAAGTTTGAAAATTACAAAATATTCAAAATTTTTGCCAAATTTCTGTTTTTTTTTATAAATAAACTCAAGTCATATCGAAGAAGTGTTTACCACTATCATAAAGTATAATACGTCACGAAAAAAACAGTCTCAGAATCACCAGGATCCATTGATACAGTAAAGATGTATATCTTTGTACCGTGTTAGCCAGTAGATAGAAAAATATTTAGAGTTGAGAGTTTCTCAGTGGTTGATACCTTTTATGGCTAACTGAAAAGATGGTAACAAATTGCAAGCTTTCGAGACTACTCAGGTCTCTTCATCAGGCTGAACTAATACAAAATCTGAAGAATCACATATGTGATTCTTCAGATTTTGTATTAGTTCAGCCTGATGAAGAGACCTGAGTAGTCTCGAAAGCTTGCAATTTGTTACCATCTTTTCAGTTAGCCATTAAAAGGTATCAACCACTGAGAACTCTCAACTCTAAATATTTTTCAGGATCCATTGAAGCATTCCAGAGCTAAAACCTCATAAATTGACAGTGGTCAGAATTGTAAAAATTGTCTTAGTCATTAAGATCAAAATTGAGTCAGTCACTAAGAAGTTAAGACAGTTTTATATTTCAGTGCAATGTGTTGTTATGCGGGTAGTTGTTTACTACCGACTTATCATCTGTTTCTATGGCAAGGTAACTTTGACATTACTGAGGTTGTGTTCGTGTTGAAGATATCGAAGAAGGTTGGATACAGTCCTGGGAGAAATCAAAGACTTGCATGCATCGTTTTAGGGTATTGGAGTACCTGCGATTCACCACAAATTGAATTTTTGGGAAATTTGAATATCAAAAGATTCAGTCATCTCCAGTGATAAGTATATCATGGATGCACCTCTAACAACTTGGACTCTCTCTTTTCTAAACAACAGGAGTCACATATATGCAAGTCGTTTATCTGCTATGAGACTAATGGTTTTAGCTTAGTGCTGGAATCAGATATCTCCATAAGGGTTCACTCACATTTCCAATGTTTTATCGCATAGCACTTGGCCATATTATAAGCTTGTGTGACTCTGACCTAAGTGTATGAAAACCAAGTTCTGGCTCTACATTGGGAAGTAACATCTGGACCGCCAGCAAACACTGGAGCAATCCAGCAGGTCATAATTAGCAGAAGACCACAGGAGTGGCACTCAGAAAAGCAGAAGACGGTGACTGCTGCATGCAGGAAATATGTATTACTGATAACACTCCAGTGATGAAATAAAAGAAAATGTCAGACTGGTGCTGTAGATAAAGAAAAAGCTACTTCCATTTTTGTGATCAGTAGTAGTCCTAGCTGTGTGACTCCTAGTGGACGTACATTTATAAATGTGCTTGCTGAGTCTACTCTACTACAATGTTATGTTAGAAACATATATGAAAAAGTTTCTTTTATTATTTTCCTAATTGGGTTAAGAATAATAAGCTATTTTGTAAATGCAGAGAATCAGTCTCTTGATAAGTGCATTACTCTGCTTTACCAAAGGAAACCATATAAACAGAAATTTGACTATGCCCTACAATTTAACTGTGCTAAAGTTCAATGATAGCTGTGTCATGTTTATGGTATCCCAAATAAAGACTACATAAACATTTCATCTGGAAGTTTTGTATGCAGAATAAAGTTATTTCACTCTGAAATAAAAATAGGCTCTTGTGTGTTGATCAGCAGGTCAACTTCCCAATTGCTATATTTTTGCTTCTCCCTCGGAAATAAGATCACATCCAATAAAAGCAGTCAGCTGCCGTGGATTACTATCCTTCACTTCAAAAGATGTGCAGCCACCGCAAAAATACTGGGTAGGAGAAATGTACAAGATGCTAAAAAAACTGGAAGGGCTACATACAGCTGTTTCTCATATAACTGTGATAGGGTCTTATCAAATACTTTTAAGAGTGTACAGGCTTTCTGTGCTGCCTTCTTACTGTATGAAGATAAGATTAGGCATAAACAAAAGAGTTGAGTGATAAATGGAATCCATCTGTATAAAGTTAGGAAAATCCACCCACTTTACCCTGCTTCTCCTTCTGTAAGAATGTACCATATGCGTAGCTCCTGGATAAAAACAAATCCAGCAAATTATATATTTAAAATGTACCTTTTTTAATGTATTTTGCCTTCCTTGCATATCCTTCAGGTGCAGATCCTGTGAGAGCTACCGACTACAGAAAAAGTGCTCTGAATTATACTTCTCAGCAGCCAGAAATAATGAGCATTAAATACCGATTCATCATCTGCGACTTTTTGAAGTTGCTTTTCATCAAGATAACACTTGTAGTTCATGAATTTTGTGCAAGATAAAATTTCTCTTTATTTCTGTTTTTAGCTTGTCTGGTGATTTTTTGGTGCACAAAGTCTCAAGGTCTACTGAAAGAATGACATGTAAAAATGTCATCAAAATTTCAGCCATGTATAAAATTACTCCAAGGAGGGATTGGAGGATAATTACAACAAATTTAGCAACTTTTTGAAAAAATGTAGTGGAGGGCCAACCTGCCAAGAGTATATGCCCTTGTTCCCTCATTCAAGCTCATATGCAACAAATACATTAATCAATAGTGTTTCCACAGATGATGTGGGCCACATAGGGAGTTTTTGTCAGCTGTTTCACAATGAGTGGAGCCTCCAGGAGAATCGTGAGTGACTGTTTTATAACAGTCAGTGGACTCTCAGGAACTTGTCAAGGAAAAGAAACTTATCCAGCAGAAATGAGAGGTAATAGTGTTAGCCACCACAACACAGCTACTGACCAATTGGTACATGTCTGGAGGATAACATAGAGTGCAAGGAACTATACTTATTCAAACTAGAAGTTAGTGTAAATGTAAGCAAATCAATCTACATTTTGAAAATATTATCTGTTGCTATTTAACAAAAGTTTATTGTCCAGTTGTTGATTCCATGTTATATAAAGCCTTTACAGTGCAATTGCATCTATTGGTCCTTGGGTGTAAAGGGCTAAAAGACTGCTGTCATTGGCATCGGCACCATATTGTCAGATTCTCTGGGTACCTATAAATTTTGTTTCCAGTATTATTATAAATGTGGAGATTATGGCGTAACACCTTGTCTGAAGACCCCTGTTGTTTTATTGTGCACAAATTGTATTTTATTGCATGTTTTAGCCTCTTGGAGCCTGGCCTACAGTTGGGAAGGTGTAATGGGAACTAGTGTGTTAGTTCCATGATCTTAGCCTACAATGTTATGTGCACTGAGGAAATCATCCAGCCCTTTTTTAAAAGTTGTGATAATGTCTGCGTTTACAATGTCTTGTGGTAGGGCATTCCACAGTCTGACTGCTCCAAATTTAAAGAAGCCTTCCTATTTAGCTGTCACAATCGACTTTCTTCGACCTGTGATAGAAAAAACATATTGTATGGCACAGTCCTTGTTGCTACGGGAATCCGCCCACTCCAAGAACAAACAGCAGCAGGTTCAACTTCCCTTAACATGAAAACACAGCTCCAGAGCTTGCAGCTCCAGGACCACCCCTATACAGAATGCTCTAGAAGGATGGGTATTTATCCTCTGGACTCCTCAAACTCTATAGCTGTTCAATCAACCTAGCACTAAACATGACTGATTAACCCCTTTCAGCACTTGGTGTGATGGAGCATTTGCTAGGTTGCGATCAGTGAAGCTAACACCCCTAGTGAAACTTACCTCCCCTCCTGTACTTTGCCAGTGACTTTATCACACCTGTCTTTTAGTTAATTCCTTACCTATCTGCATTTAGTTTCCCCCAGTCCCTGCTTCT
The DNA here is from genome assembly GCA_033576555.1 of Oophaga sylvatica. NCBI lineage: Eukaryota > Metazoa > Chordata > Amphibia > Anura > Dendrobatidae > Oophaga > Oophaga sylvatica. The sequence goes on along the minus strand of JARQOD010000006.1, from coordinate 282,068,042 downwards.
GGAGCTTCGGTAAAAGGCTGTTATGTGGTACAGTATCAAATGCCTTTGCAAAGTCCTGATAAATCACATCAACCGAATTACCTACATCCAGATTTGCACTTACCTCCACATAGAAACCCAACATGTTGGCTAGACACGACTTAACCAACACGGATTTATGTAGGTTATCAGTTATTATATTATTCTCTGCAATATATTTCTGTAGGTTATCTCTTATGATGCCCTCAAAAACCTTGCACCCTACTGATGTCAGACTTACCAGATGGTAGTTGCCTGGATCAACCTTCTAACCTGTCTTAAATGTTGGTACCACGTCAGTCTTCCGCCAATCCTGCAGCACCAACCCTGTTACAAGAGAGTCTGAGAAAATGAGCTACATCAGTCTGTCAATTACGGAGCTCAATTCCCTCAATATCAGTGGATGAATGCTTTCTGGTCCAGGGGATTTCTTGTGTCAAACTAGTATTATCTGGTAGGGAACTTTGATTTTAGTCTTGTTGAATGATCCCTGGTAGTCAGTTCATTGGTGAACAAGGATAAAAAGTGCCTGTTTTAATATATCAGCCTTTTCTTTGTCCTCTCTAATTATGCTATTATCACCTAAGAGGCCAGTGCATCCTTTTTTTGGCATTGATGTAGTTATAACATGTTAGAGAATTTACTTTATTATCGCTAACAATTTGTTTCTCTGTAGCTAACTTTATTAGCTTGATTTCTTTTTTACATTTCTTATTGAGATCATTATGCTCGTGGAATGCTATTTCTGTATTCTTTGCCTTCAAGATTTTGAATCCATTTGTTTTTGTCTTATTGAACTTTGCACTGTCTCATTCATCCATAAAGGTTTCTTTTTATTCTTGGACATTTTACCATATGAGAAAAGAAATGAAGCAACTAGAATGACACCTGACAAAGAAATGGTTTCTTTTCTTTCTGATAGTAACACTCACATAAATATAAAGAAGAGAAAGCTACTGACAAAAACAGAGATCACAACAAATATACAAATTTTATTGAGTACAAACAGACACAACCATAAAAACATTTAAAAGTCATAAAAATGACAATGCAATACACCCTTTTTGGCTCATAATAAAGCCATACAATCTCCCCTCAGAGGGCAAGAATAGACAATGGCAAAGCCTAAAATATTAGAATCAATAGGCAATGACTGAACAAACTGGCATCACAAACTATCATACATGAATAATCATAGTATGTCAAGACAAATGCTGCATCTCCACAAACTCCCCTGTAGCGGTATTGTATCAAACTGTGCACTCATTGCTTGCACGCTGATCTCTCTGGGAATACATTTTCTTGGCAATCTCTTATACATGTTCAGGTGCACAATCAGGGCTGTGATCTTTATGTGTCTTATTTGCTTTTGATTATTTGTTATAACAGTGATAGTAGTCATTTTCTATTATCATTGCTTCACACTCATGTGCATTGTTATTGCGCTCATGGTAGCGTTTCTAGTTTGTACATGTTGACACTTTGGAATATTAATTTGCATCTGAGTCGCCCGTCAGGGCCTGTGGGGTTCTCGGCACCGAGCCCGTTGATTTCTATGGGGGATGTCACGGTAGCTGCAGCTCGGTCCGTGGCCCTGGGCGCTCACTGAAAAATGGGGATATTTACAGGGGATTAAATGTTCGTGTAGTTTGTTGTGACGCCACTTGTAGTACCTGGTCAGGGTGACCAGCGCTGCTGTGCAGGTCCTCTGGAAGGGATGGTGTTGTGCAGCTCGGTGATAAGTCTTCTACAGGTAAGACTGTATCCTTCCAGGGCAGGTAGATGTAAGGTAAAGCTATGGTGCAGGATTGATGTAGCAGAGTGGAGTGTGCGACGGAGTAATAATGCAGGAAACAGTTCTTGTGCAGTTTCAAAGGTTTACTCACAGTCTGTTGTGCACACAGATTCCAGCCGGGCACTGTGTCCTTCCAGTGAGTAGTCCAGCAACCCTCAGATAGATTGGTCACACTTCCAAAGACTCCCTTTTATGTTCCTTTCCGGCTTCTTAGTGCTACACTCCTTACTCCTTCTCTGCACCTCCCTACCACAGAGCCCTCAGACAAGGCAGTATTAGGTCCTTTCAGTTACCAGTCTGGACTGGTGGTTGCCTAAGCCACACGGCCAGAAGTCTTGGACGTACTTGACCTCTAGGCTGCCTCCGGATGAGATTATGGTAGCTAGTGGCTCTTGAAGAGTCCCACTAGACGCGGTGTTACTAGTGGCGATGAACTGACCCACTAGTCTAGGAACCGTTTCCCGATGTTTGCCTGGTCCTCCTGCTCCCAGGATCGGGCACAGACTCAGTGCTGTATTGCCCTGGACCTCTTCCTTCCTCTTCAGCAAGGCTCTCTGAGGTAAACTCAGTACCCACTTCACTGCCTGCCTGTCTCCAACTGAAACTCTAAACTAACAGGCTGCTGCCTCATGCTGCAGCTAGCTCCACCCACCCAACTCTACACCCTTTACTAACCAGCCTGAAGCTCAGCACTGGCATGATGTGTGTGGATGCGGTGATGGAGTCAATGGGGTGCTTCCCTCTTACCTGAGAGTAAGGTGTCACACCGCTGGGTGCGATGCAACATCTCTGTGGCGACTGGACCCTCAGGGCGCCACACATCTCTAGTGTATCTTTATTTATGCCCAGGTGCACCAGTGAGGTACTCTCACTCCCAAATATCTGATTTTTGGACATCTGTGTGATTGCAGTTATTTGCCAACATTATTTTTTTAATAATAATAATAATAATAATAATAATCTTTATTTATATAGCGCCAACATATTCCGCAGCGCTTTACAGTTTAACAATTTCAAAACACAAGTCATAGGTAACAACGTTAACAATACAATAATTCAAGCAAAATAAGCCGACCCTGCTCGTGAGAGCTTACAATCTACAATGAGGTGGGGGAGATACAAAGTACAGGTGTATATATACAATGGTGCATTTACAATGATGGTCCAGCCATCTTGAGGGAGTGAGGGATGGATGGAGATAGTGAATGGGCTACACACACACACTTACACATAGAATGACTTTGGTTAGTGAATGTGATAGGCCGCTCTGAACAAATGTGTTTTGAGGGAGCGCCTGAAACCATGCAAATTGTGGATAGTCCTAATTTCTTGGGGTAGAGCATTCCAGAGGATTGGCGCAGCACGGGAGAAGTCTTGGAGTCGGGAGTGGGAGGTACGGATTAGTGCAGAGGTTAGTCGAACGTCGTTTGCAGAGCGCAGCAGTCGGTTGGGCCGATAGATAGAAAAGAGGGAGGAGATGTAGGGGGGTGCTGCACTGTGGAGAGATTTGTGGGTGAGAACCAGTACTTTGAATTGGATCCTATAATGAATGGGCAGCCAGTGTAAGGACTGGCGAAGAGCGGACGCGTCCGAGTACCGATTAGCCAGATGGATGACCCTGGCTGCTGCATTAAGGATGGACTGGAGAGGGGATAGTCGAGTGATGGGGAGGCCAAGTAATAGTGCGTTGCAGTAGTCCAGGCGGGAGTGGATCAATGCTACAGTGAGGGTTTTTGTTGTTTCCATTGTGAGGAAAGGGCGGATTCTAGAGATGTTCTTTAGGTGTAGACGGCAAGAGCGGGCAAGAGATTGTATATGGGAGGTGAAGGAGAGATTGGTGTCAAAAATAACACCCAGACAGCGAGCCTGCTGCCGGGGTGTTATTATGGTGCCGCCCACAGAGAGGGAAATGTCAGATTTAGGGAGGTTATTAGATGGCGGGAGCAGAAGCAGTTCAGTCTTGGAAAGGTTAAGTTTCAGATAGAGAGCGGACATGATGTTGGAGACTGCGGACAGACAGTCTGTGGTGTTCTGTAGAACAGCGGGGGTAAGGTCGGGGGATGACGTGTATAGTTGTGTGTCATCGGCATAAAGATGGTACTGAAAGCCAAATCTGCTGATGGTCTGTCCAATTGGGGCCGTGTAGAGAGAGAAGAGAAGGGGGCCAAGGACTGAGCCCTGGGGTACACCGACAGTGAGAGGAAGAGGAGATGACGTGGAGCCAGAGAACGAGACACTGAAGGAGCGGTCAGAAAGATAGGAGGAGAACCAGGAGAGAACAGTGTCCTTAATACCTAGTGACTGGAGCCTAGACAGTAGGAGACGGTGGTCAACCGTGTCAAAAGCTGCAGAAAGGTCGAGTAGAATGAGCAGAGAGTGGTCACCGTTACGTTTTGCTGTAAGAAGGTCATTGGTCACTTTAATGAGTGCAGTTTCAGTCGAATGTAGGGGTCGGAAGCCGGACTGTGAAGGGTCTAGGAGGGAGTGAGTGGAGAGGTAACGGGTGAGGCGGGAGTATACTAGGCGCTCCAAAAGTTTAGAGATGAAGGGGAGATTGGAGACCGGTCTGTAGTTGTTTGTGCAGGAAGGGTCAAGAGTGGGTTTCTTTAGTAGTGGAGTAACGATGGAGTGTTTGAAGGAGGATGGGAAAATGCCAGAGGAGAGGGAGAGATTAAAGATTGTAGTTAGGTGAGTTGTGACAACTGGAGAGAGAGACTGGAGGAGATGTGAGGGGATGGGGTCGGTAGTGCATGTAGTCGGATGAGAGGAAGAGAGGAGTCTGTATCTGTATCTGTTTTTATCTGTATTCACATCATTATAGGTTTATTGTCTTTCCTATATGTGTGGCTGCACATTGGGGATCTTATTAGGGCAGCATTTGTCTTGACATACTATGATTATTCATGTATGATACTTTGTGATGCCAGTTTGTTCAGTCATTGCCTATTGATTCTAATATTTTAGGCTTTGCCATTGTCTATTCTTGCCCTCTGAGGGGAGTTTGTATGGCTTTATTATGAGCCAAAAAGGGTGTATTGCATTGTCATTTTTATGACTTTTAAATGTTTTTATGGTTGTGTCTGTTTGTACTCAATAAACTTTGTATATTTGTGGTGATCTCTGTTTTTGTCAGTAGCTTTCTCTTCTTTATAGTTATTACATTGTTTACTGACAATAGGTGTATCCCTGTGTGGTGCCCTCCCAGTTCCTCTTTTTACTCACATAAATATGTGTCTATAGCTTAAGACCAACTGTGTGGAGGTGTCGTCTACTCTAAGAACTCCTTGCACTGCCTTACTCATGTCACATGTATCTAAATACAGCCTACCTGCTCACTTAACTTTGGCTTTGCTGAGACCAATTTTGTGAACACTGAGCACTCTGACATCCCATTCAAACTTACCACACACACAATTACTGGCACACAATCATTTCCTTATACTTTTCTTCATACTACTACTAGCATTGCAATAAAGTCTTCAGCATTGCAGCACTCATTATTTTGTCAGCATCAGTCTTTTACACTCATGTTAATGTAAAGAGGGTATTCGGCCAACATCTAATTCTGCACCCCTAAACACCTTACATAGGGTCCCTGGTTGTGTGCATGCAGTTGCGTTTTTTTTATGGACACCTTCAGGTTTAGTTCTGACACACTTTGTGCGACAATGGACTCTATCAACTTTTTAATGAATTAAACGTCATCTATGGAGACACTGTTAACAGTATTGGCGCGACAATACTGTTAACAGCTGTGGTAGAACACAGAGTAACTGGTTCTCTGCTACTTACTCTCGCAGACCGCTGGAGATGTCGGTTGGCACAATGGCGTCACTGCATTGTACCACTCTTATCCACTGGAAGACAGTATAGAGAAAGAGATGATGGCTGTGGTGGATGCCAAAGCCGGATTAGGTAATTATAACGTTATTTTTTACTAGATGGTGGCCCGATTCTAATGCATCGGGTATTCTAGAATATGTATGCGGCCGACCGTGCGCGCCTAAGCAGTGAAGCAGTGTTTAAATGGGTTGTGCACTACTTTAAATTAAAGTTACTATGTATCTCTCCAGGGCACCGAATGAATTTTGTTATGACGTCACGTTGTGAATAGTGCTTGTGACAACATCGCAGACGACGCACAGCTAGCATGTAATTTTCCCGGCTGCACCAATCATCGAATTGTATTGTGAGGACTGGAGAGCGCCGCTGCCTATGCAGCTACTTCCGCTGCGAGAACCCGGGACATGAGCGGGCTCTCGCAGCAGAAGTATCCCAAGCCTCCCTTCCGCATGGAGGTCAGCGGCGCCGTCGGTCGAGGTCCTTCTGCTGCTAGCGGCCAGGAGATGAGTGCCTCGCGCCGGTCATCTCCCTGCTGCCTCGCCGCTGATCTCCGTCCCGCAGATGAGCCGCTAACAGCCGGACCAATAAGCGACGCGGGATTTCCTGGACAGACAGACAGACCGACAAACAGACAGACGGGATAAGACAATTATTTTTTATGGGCTGTGGTGAGCATAATACTGTGTGGGGCAACCATCAAACAATATAGCGGACTGTGGGGTGACCATCATGCTGTGTTGGTACTATCAGGGGAACCATTATACTATATCGTGGGTTATGGAGAGACCATCATACTATGTGGGCAGACCGTCATGCTATATAGAGTGCTGTGTGGGGGCCATCATACTTTATTGGGCAATGGGGCACCATCATACTATAATGGAGCTGCTGGGGGCCATCATACTGTGTCATAAGACCATTATACTGTATTGGAGCTGTGGGAGATCATTATATTTATTGGCACTGTGGGGACAATGATACTGTGTGGGGGCCTTCATTCTTTATTTGGTCTGTGGAGGATCATTATAGTGTGTGGGGGAACCATCATACTGTATTGGGGATGAGGGATACCACCATACTGTGTGGAAACCATCATACTGTGGAGACCATCATGCTGAGGGGTGACCATCATTCTGTGAGGAGACAGTGGTTACATCATACTGTATGGAGCATAGTGGTTACCATCATGCTGTCTGGGGGGAAGAGGTGACTATCATTTTTTGAGGAGGACAATGGTGGACATTATATGGGGCAGTTGTGACATCATACTGTGTGGAGGGCAGTGATGACCTTAGTACTGTGTGGAGGCACTGGTGACTATCATACTGTAGGGAGGTTTATGGTGACTAACAAGCTGTATAGGTGGCAGTGGTGACCAACGTGCTGCAAGAGAGGCAGTGTTGGAAATCATGCTTTGTGGGAGGCATAATACTGTTGGTGGCTGTGGAAAACATTATGCTTGTAAGGATCACTGAGACTTTGTGGGAGGCAGTGGTTACCATCATATTGTTGGGGGGGCAGTGGAGACCATCATACTGTGTAGATCACAATGTTGGCCATCATTCTGGGGGGTCTGTGGTGACATCTCAGTGTGAGGGCATGCATTGGTGGTTTTCATAATATCTGGGGACAGTGATGACTGTATGGGCGACTGGTGTGATTATCCTATTATGTGGGTGGGCTGGGGTTACTATCATACTGTGTGGGGTTTGTGGGGCCACCATGCTGTGTAGGTAGAGGAATGTGGGAACATCATTTTGTGTGGGGGCATTTTTGGGACATCATAGTTTATGAGGGCCATGGAATGGGTATCATAGTGGGTGAGGGCACTAAGAAGCTTCAGAAGGGACAAAAAAAACTGTGCAAGTGGTGAAATACATATCCTTCTCTGTGTCATAAAAAGTTGAGAGCTATTCCCTTTGGTGGCTTTGCCTATGTGCCATGATAGAACTATTGCTATGGGGCCCCATGATTTTTATGTATGTCCCTTCTGAGGAGAAATATTATAAGGAGGCACAATAGAGGTTTGTAGGGGGGATTACATATTATAATAAGGAGGAACACTTGGGAATTATTATCGTTATAGGGAGAGCACATAGTGCTGACAGGGGCATTTAACATGCGCTTCTTGGCAATCATGCCAGAAATCCACCCTTCGGTGATCCCCATCAAGTGATCACGGGTCACCGATGGGTTGATATGACAACAGAGGTCTCTTGGAGACCTCTATGGTTATCAGTGCTGGATTGCTATGAGCGCCGCTCGGTGGCATTATTTCTACGAGAAAGTATGAAGGGAACATTATTACTGTGTAAGGGCACAGAAGGGGGCTGTTATTGTGTGAGGCACAAAAGGAGGGTACAATTACTATCCAGGGCATGGGCGTACCCAGGATCAAAACTAGGGGGGGGCAAGCCAATGTCGCATCTTATACACGTTACATCATATACACTGTACATTATGCTGCATATTAGGTATGGAGCATTAGAACTGTTGTATATTGTATAATACAGCAGTGTATGCGACACTACGCTGTATATAAAATATATTATACATGGCACACTCACCTCTATATAAAGAATAAGAGGCATTATAACCTGTATATGAAAAGTATAATACAGCAGTGTATATACACTCTATATACCGCACACAATGTGTATGACCCTGTATACACCATATACTACACTCTTATTTTGAAGTAAAAAAAATAAAAATAAACAGGAACAAATACAATACTTAAAATAAAGAACAAGTAAAGTTAAAAATCAACAAACTTACTGGTATTTCAATGGGAACTATGGGCCTGCTTTTGGCTAATGAGATGGTCAATGTTCGGTTCCATATTTGTCACACAAGTGAAGCAATTTTTCTCTTTCTTGATATCATTATTTCCTAGGGATTCCAAATTGCTATTAGTAAAATACCAACATATATACAGCGCTACAAAAACAATATACCAGCAATAAAACTGCCCACACACAGACATACAGCCTGCACTGCCCATCACTGCAGCCTTGCCAATCCATATCATTTCATCCTCATCAGTGCACATATTGGCGCAACTCCGCTTTTAGCTCAGGCTCAGACTGGTGTAGTGCGAGAGTCCCTAATAGGCAGGTAAATGTCCCCAATAGGCAGCATTGGTCCCAATAGGCAGGTAAATGTCCCCAATTGGCAGCATTGATCCCCAATAGGCAGCATATGTCCCCAATAGGCAGCATATGTCCTCAATAGGCAGCATATGTCCCCAATAGGCAGCATAGGTCCCAAATAGGCAGCATAGGTCCCAATAGGCAGCAATGTACTCAATAGGCAGCATAGGTCCCAATAGGCAGCATAGTCCCCAATAGGCAGCATATGTCCTCAATAGACAGCATATGTCCTCAATAGGCAGCATAGGTCCTCAATAGGCAGCATAGTCCACAATAGGCAGCATATGTCCTCAATAGGCAGCATAGGTCCCCAATAGGCAGGTAAATGTCCCCAATAGGCAGCATTGGTCCCCAATAGGCAGGTAAATGTCCCCAATAGGCAGCATTGATCCTCAATAGGCAGCATATGTCCTCAATAGGCAGCATATGTCCCCAATAGGCAGCATATGTCCTCAATAGGCAGCATATGTCCTCAATAGGCAGCATAGGTTCCAATAGGCAGCATAGGTCCCCAATAGGCAGCATAGGTCCTCAATAGGCAGCATAGGTCCCAATATGCAGCATAGGTCCCAATAGGCAGCATAGGTCCCCAATAGGCAGCATATGTCCTCAATAGGCAGCATAGGTCCCAATATGCAGCATAGGTCCCAATAGGCAGCATAGGTCCTCAATAGACAGCATATGTCCTCAATAGGCAGCATAGGTCCCAATAGGCAGCATAGATCCCCAAAAGGCAGCATATGTCCTCAATCGGCAGCATAGGTCCCAATATGCAGCATAGGTCCCAATAGGCAGCATAGGTCCTCAATAGGCAGCATAGGTCCCCAATAGCAGCATAGGTCCCCAATAGGCAGCATAGGTCCCAATAGGCAGCATAGGTCCCAATACGCAGAATAGGTCCTCAATAGGCAGCATAGTCCCCAATAGGCAGCAATAGTTCCCAATAGGCAGCATAGTAGTCCCCAGCAGGCAGCATAATCCCCATAAGCAGCATAGTCCCCAATAGCCAGCATAATCCCCCATAGCCAGCATAGTCCCCATAGCCAGCATAGTCCCCAATAGCCAGCATAATCCCCATAGCCAGCATAGTCCCCAATAGCCAGCATAATCCCCAATAGCCAGCATAATCCCCAATAGCCAGCATAATACCCCATAGCCAGCATAATTCCCCAATAGCCAGCATAATCCCCATAGCCAGCATAATCCCCCAATAGCCAGCATAATCCCCCAATAGCCAGCATAATCCCCCAATAGCCAGCATAGTCCCCCATAGGCAGCATAATCCCCCATAGCCAGCATAATTCCCCAATAGCCAGCATAATCCCCCATAGCCAGCATAATCCCCCAATAGCCAGCATAATCCTCCAATAGCCAGCATAATCCCCCAATAGCCAGCATAGTCCCCCATAGGCAGCATAATCCCCCATAGCCGCATAATCCCCCATAGCCAGCATAATCCCCCATAGCAGCATAATCACCGAATAGCCAGCATAATCCCCAATAGCCAGCATAGTCCCCATAGGCAGCATAATCCCCAATAGCCAGCATAACCCCCATAGCCAGCATAATCCCCCAATAGCCAGCATTATCCCCCAATAGCCAGCATAATCCCCCATACTAGCCAGCATAGTCCCCCATAGGCAGCATAATCCCCCATAGCCAGCATAGTCCCCTATAGCCAGCACAATCCCCCATAGCCAGCAGAATCCCCCATAGCCAGCAGAATCCCCCATATCCAGCAGAATCCCCCATAGCCAGCAGAATCCCCATAGGCCGGGCCCGGCGTAAAAAAAATAAATACCAGTACTCGCCTATCTCCCCCGCTGCTCTGAAGATGCGCGCGCTCGTCTCCGTCTTCTCCTGGCACAGGCGGCGTGACGTCATCAGGGCGCGCAGGCGGCGTGGACGATCACGTCGCCTCTGCTGCATATGGAAGGCTGCAAGGCCTTCCTCACTCAGCACATTGCGCCCGCGATTAAAGGGCCCGCCGGCACTGAACTGTCAGTTCAATGTCGGCGGGGCCGACGGGCCCTGCTTCTAGGGGGGGCATCTGCCCCCCCCGCCCCACGGTGGGTACGCCCATGATCCAGGGCACAGAAAGGCATTATTACTGTCTAGGGCACTGGTTATAGAACTATATGGTTTATATTGAGGTGGACAGTGTGAGAAGTATCCTAGAAAAGCAGTAAGCCATGGAGTATTTTTGTGTAAAATTTTGCAGGGATGAATAAAGGATGCAAGAAGTGGTCATAACTAGAGATGAACAAACATTGTCGGCTTCCTCCTTATTCGTCCAGCTATAGCATTTACCAAAGACCTGGACACCTGAAGCGCTCCTGATCAGCTGTTCAGAGCCCAGCTGCATGTGTTGCGGGTGTGTGTCAGTCACAACACACAGGCTCTCTATGCATCTGTTGTAACTGTCACACAGCTGCAACACATGCAGCTGCGGCGCCGAACAGCTGATTATCGGGAGCGCTCCAGGTATTCGAGTTCCGACAATGTTTGCTCATCTCTAGTCATAACAGACTGGACTGAATTGAAAAGAAAAGGGAAAATATATGACTACTGTGAAAGGGTCACTGGTAGTGTTGAGCGATACTTTCCGATATCCAAAAATATCGGATCGGAATGGTATCGCCGATATCCAAAAATATCGGATCGGAATGGTATCGCCGATATCACTTAAATATCGGCGATACCCGATACCGATACCGGAAGTCCATGTAAGTCTATGGGAACAAAATATCGCAATTAAAAAAACACTTTCTTTCCTTGTAAACACAAAATATACACACATAGAATACATATATATATATATATATATATATAAAATATATACATGTCATTGTGACATATATATATATACATATATTTATAGTTTATTCACTTCTACATAGTAAAATAGCCTCTGATTCAATTGCCGGGTAAAGCCGGCATTTGTGAAAAGACAGAAGCACCCGAGGGTCCAGTCGCCACAGAGATGTTGCATCGCACCCAGCGGTGTGACAACTTACTCTCAGGTAAGGAGGAAACACCCCATTGACTCCAACCACTGCATTCAACAGTACACTATGCCAGCTGAGTGTAGGCGGACCCAATGGGATGGTCTAGCTCAGGCTGGTTAGAACAGGGTGTAGCTAGTTGGATGGGAGGGGTTGAGGCAGCCTTATGCTGCATGTTTTTGTAGTAAGAATTGTTTCCTTTCCTGCTTTCTTACTACGTCGCATACTCCACTCTGCTACATCACTCTGCACCATTGCTCTATCTCACATCTATCTGCCCTGGAAGGATACCGTCTTACCTGTAGAAGACTTATCACCTAGCTGCACTACACCATCCCTGCCAGAGGACCTGCACAGCAGCGCTGGTCACCCTGACCAGGTACTACAGGTGGCGTCACGACAAACTACACAAACATTCTATCATCCCCTGGAAATATCCCACATTCCAGTGAGCGACCAGGGCACGGACATAGCTGTGCTACCCGTCACATCCCCCATAGAAGTCGACGGGCTTGGTGCCGAGTACCCCCAAAACCTGTGGCTCTGTGCGACTCAACTTTGGCGTCACGAACAGGATTCAGAAGCTCGCTATAAGTGAGTCCTGTGTGCCTTAATTGAACTGTTTTTTTGCTTGAGAATTGCAAAAATCATCATAGACTGTATTTGCCATTTTTCCGTCATATCTGCGCCACGAGGCACAGGTGAAGAATAAGGGCGTGCTCTCGTGGGCGTACACTCACTCCGTGGCGCGAAAACGATGTCCGCCCACTCTAAATGTTACTGCAATGTAAGATCGTGCCCCACAGCTCTGGAGTTCCGCCTCCTCATCCTCCTCAGTGGGCGGAAACGAACGCGAAGGTCCCGCCTCCCTACAAAAGATACAGAGCCGCCTATATTGACACCCGAGAAAATATTTTGGGCACTTCATCCACCTCCGCTTCACATTATCTCCTATAGACTATATTAAGTGACTTTACTGCCTTTTCTCCACTGAGCATGCTCCGTTTGGCAAGACACACCCCTAGCACAAGTCACTGGAACGCATATGGAGCGCTTACCTCACTTCCGGGCACATCACTTCCGGGTATACGTCTCAATCCAGAACCAGGAAGTGCCACTTTCATTCCCCTATAAAACAATGGCAATGTACCGCCCTCTGCCTGCCTCTATCCAGCGGTGGACACCGCAATACTTCTGACACAGGGTAAGACATATCGGTCCGCTCTCCTGCACTCAACTCCGGGCACAGCCGGTTTTGGCTCATACTTGTGCTTATCACATTCTTCCAGGCAGCAACATATATCTCGTCTCAAGCCTATTTCACCCACACTAACGGTAACTTTTCATTATGTTGTTCCATCCACACTCAGATCTTGTGGGATATTTATGCACTGCATGACAAATATATACCGTTTGTATAACTATAGACCTGCATAAGCATTCTGAACGCACATCAAGTCCCAGCATCTGCGTTGCATGGTATGTGTATACTAATAATACACAGGTCTATACAGTCTACCTCACGCCTCTCTTTTTCTTATGGCTCTGTTATATGTCACCCCACAGCACTGGATCCAGCGGTGTGTTACCGCGATTCCCTAGTGTTTCCTTGGGGTAAGCATTTAAGTCTTCACCGTGATCACCCACTATACGTATTCCTATCCTCACTTGTGCCACCACCATCATTTTCAGGTCAACATAGGCTAAATAGAAATTGCTCTGGCTATACAATTTCAATCTGAACTGTGATTTATGGTACGTACATTTGCTCTATGATACTAAGCTGAAACGACTGAACCATTATTGTTCTTTCTTCTATGTTTTTTTCCCTTTTTCATTATGAATCTACAAAACCACGTGTATATACTTTGTTTCAGCATTTGTTATGCAACCATTTAATTTTCTCACCATTGATCTTTTTGTACAGTCACTGTTGAAGGTCCTTGGGGACCGAAACGTTTGGCATCACTGATTACAATAAATTATAACACTATTTCCTTGAAGTTGAGTGCCGAGTTTCACTACTCCCTACAAAAGATGGCGCCTCTCCTGATGCTAATGACACATGTGACTTGGCAGAGATGGCGAATGGACGTGAGCAGAAGTGGGAAGGGATGGAGGAGTCAGAGCTCTCCCCCCACGGAAGCGACCCGATCGCCACGGAGCCACCGTTTGGCACCCGGTCTGGAAACCCTCCTACGCTGGAAGAAGCGGAGGATACCCTGAGAGACCTGGCCCGGCACCGGGAGGAGGTCGCCAGGATGGAAGCGAGCTGGCGGGCCCTAAAACTACACTTGGAGCGGCACCAATCCCTCTTACCCCCTGAAGTGTCTGTACCGGAAGGTGAGGCACCGTTCCAGTAGAGGAGGCCGTGCGGGCATCCCAGCCCTTGCAATCTGAACCGGTTGCCAGTATCTCAGTGGAGGCACCCGTTCCAGTACAGGAGGCCGTGCGGGCATCCCAGCCCTTGCAATCTGAACCGGTTGCCAGTATTTCAGTGGAGACACCCGTTCCAGTAGAGGAGGCCGTGCGGGCATCACAGCCCTTGCAATCTGAACCGGTTGACAGTATCTCAGCGGAGGCACCCGTTCCAGTACAGGAGGCCGTGCGGGCATCCCAGCCCTTGCAATCTGAACCGGTTGCCAGTATTTCAGTGGAGACACCCGTTCCAGTAGAGGAGGCCGTGCGGGCATCACAGCCCTTGCAATCTGAACCGGTTGACAGTATCTCAGCGGAGGCACCCGTTCCAGTAGAGGAGGCCGTGCGGGCATCCCAGCCCTTGCAATCTGAACCGGTTGCCAGTATCACAGTGGAGGCACCCGTTCCTGCAGAAAACGCCGCACCAGCACCCCAGATCCCGCTGTCTGCCCCCGTCGCTGAGGCAGAAGAAGCGACACCCATCCTCATGGAGGAGGCCGCACAGGCACCAGAGCTCTAACTGCCTGTACCGGAGCCCCGACCGTCATCTGTTCCAGAGCCGGCTGCTTCCGCCACAGGTGAGCGCCGCCAGGACTGGCGGGCGCCAGGAGAGCTGCCGCAAACCGGACATCGTAAGCTGGCGTTTGATGGTGGAGACATGGAGCTGCTGGTGGAGGAGAATTACAACCGGCGTCAGGAGGAAGAGTGGAGACGTCGGGAGCGGGAAGCAGAGCGACAAAGGGAGCAGCGAGAATCCCAAAAGCTTCGGCAACGTCACCTGGACAAGGACCTGGCAGAGAAGGCACGTATGAGAAAGGATAAAAGTACGCTGAGGGAGCCGCGGCGTAAGGGTGCAGTACGGAACTTTAAGTTAAAAGGTGGTTGGGGCTTCATCCAGGAGCCTGGACTTTATTTAGAAGTCTTTGTAACCCGGCAGGACGTGGAGGCTCACCTCCCAGAAGGACACCCGGGGAGGGACCTGTTGGCAGGAGACTTGGTGACTTACACCCGACACTGGGGTTACAATGGATGGTACGCCCTAAATGTTACCAGGTGCGACCCCTACTCCCCAGAGTGTCAGGAAACTGACAGACCCTCCGAGCCTTCAGCCTCCCCCAACCAGGCCTCTGCACAAGTGCCCACCCCATGCCGTAAATCTCCCCAGCCTCCCTCAGTGGTCTCCTCAGCAGCCCCAGCTATGGACATGATAATGATAGCTGGCCCGTACCCGGCGCCTGTTAGGCCCCCTGGGGTTCGCTCTGTCCGGGACATAGGGTTCCAGACCCGGAGGGAGACGAAAGAGGTGGCCACACAGACCCAGATAGCGGGTCACGACGTAACTGTACAGGCCACACGACGTCATCAGGTCTGGATGGACCCTCCTGTCATGGATGTTTGGCAAGCTCCAGAAGAGTACCAGGTGGTACCTGGAAGAGGCCAGCCAAAGAAGTCTAAATAACCCAGACAGGGTCTCTGTATGTAAATAGTTAAATTATTGATGTACCCGGATGGGTGAATGTTCATAAAAAGAAGTTTATTGTTGCCTTAATATACCCAGGTTGGGTAATGGTTTGATGTACCCGGACGGGTGAATGTTCAGAAGAACAAGTTTATTGTTGCCTTAATATACTCAGGTTGGGTAATGGTGTTTCAATGTAATCAAAATGTTGAACTTTGAAGCCATGAACTGTACTGGCTCACAAACTTTTCTGTAAATAGTTGGCACTTCGGTGCTCCATCTTGGTTTTACAAAAAACTTAACTGTGCACTATTTTCAACTACCTCAGAAACTAAAAACCCGTTTGATGTGGCCGAAAGTGAGGTCTGCTCAAGGAAAGTCTTGCAGCCCACCCAAGACCACAGTTGGAGGTTTGGAGCGGGTCCTCCACAAGCACAAGTAAAGGACACTGTGAAGTTACCCCGGTGGGGGTAGTCCTAAGAAGTCTCAACGAACTTCGGCAGTAATGCTATTTGCACTTTTGTAATGTTATTATTAAAAATTTTATTATGCAACGTTTAACTTGAAGTGTTTCCTGCTTTCTTACTACATCGCATAGTCTACTCTGCTACATCACTCTGCACCATTGCTCTATCTCACATCTATCTGCCTTGGAAGGATAGCGTGTTACCTGTAGAAGACTTATCACCTACCTGCACTACACCATCCCTTCCAGAGGACCTGCACAGCAGCGCTGGACACCCTGACCAGGTACTACAGGTGGCGTCACGACAAACTACACGAACATTCTATCATCCCCTGGAAATATCCCACATTCCAGTGATCGCCCAGGTCACGGACCGAGCTGTGCTACTCGTGACATCCCCCATAGAAGTCGACGTGATCGGTGCCGAGTACCCCCAAAACCCCTGTCTCTGTGCGACTCAACTTCCCTCACTGTGCTGGCACTTTACATTTACAATGCCTCTGGGTTTTTTTTTTGGGGGGGGTGGGGAACATTCAGACTTTTGCTATGGGGCCCCATGATTTATATGTACGCCCCTGCTGCTGAGGCATGGTATTTAAGGCTGTTAAGGAGCCAACATACATGGACCTTGCCAGCAGCGTCGGACTGGAGTACCTTGGGCCCACCAGAGAAAATATATTCTTGCGGCCCAACATCATACTTCCCAACCTTTGAATAAGGGAAAGAGGGACAAAGGCTGTGGCACGCTGTGCATGCTGCAGAAAATTTTAGGCCATGCCACGTTGCACCACAGACTGTCCAGGAGTTGGTGGATGCTTTAGTCCAGGTGTGGGAGGAGATCCCTCACGAGACCATCCGTCGCGCTCATCAGGAGCATGGCCAGAAGTTGTAGGGAGGTCATACAGCATACCTCCCAAATTTGGAAGACAGGAAAGAGGATTAAAGGCTGCGGCGCGTGTTGCGCGCCGCTGAAAATTTTAGGCCATGCCCCGACAACACCCATTTCACAGCTAATCACACCCATATCCTCGCCCCAAGCGTAACCATTTAGCACTGCTGATCACACTGACTGGTAAAGAGGGCACAGTGGCTGGTACTGAGGAAAAGAAAGAAAGAGCAGCGAGAGAGAAAGAACAAACAGAGAAAGAAAGAGAGGAAAGAAAGAAAAGAGAGAAAGAAAAAACAGAGAGAAAAAAGAACAGAGAGCGAGAAGGAAAGAACAGAGAGCGAGAAAGAAAGACTAGAGAGAGAGCCATAGGCGTAGCTAGGGTTTTGGTTTAGTGGGGGCAAAACTTCTGAGTGGGCCCATCATCAGAGAACCTCAGCAAATGACCGCGCTGTTGGCCAAAATAATCTATATATAAAAAGACCAATATTGATATTACCGCCATATGGTCTGTGTTAAATAATACCAGTCCTACAGAACATATAGATTACAGCACAGGTACAGATAATGACTTACCGCTGATGTTCTTTCTAATGGAATTGTTCACTTTTCATGTCTTTTCCATCTGGCCCACACCGACATGACGACTTCTCCAGCCAGGATTCGACTGCACCCCCATTAAAAAAAAAATAAAAAAAATACTCACCTCCCGGCTCCTGTGCTGCTCACTGTTCTCCCTCTCAGCGTCTGACAGCGGGCGCCTGCAGGTGATGTTATTGCGCCCGCTGTCATACGCTGAGAGGGGGATTATGGGAGAGAAGGAGCGCTCGCTCCTTCTCTCTCTATACGGTCAGCTTTATCGGC
The DNA here is from genome assembly GCA_033576555.1 of Oophaga sylvatica. Classification (NCBI taxonomy): domain Eukaryota; kingdom Metazoa; phylum Chordata; class Amphibia; order Anura; family Dendrobatidae; genus Oophaga; species Oophaga sylvatica. The sequence goes on along the minus strand of JARQOD010000006.1, from coordinate 282,050,136 downwards.
TGGATGCCGATACAGCTGACCCTCCGATGACGGGTGGGGGCCCACTGCTGGCACCGGGCCCCCCCAACGCCTGTTCAGGCCCCATAGCTTCCGGGCGGCAGAGCAGGGAGAGCGATTCTACCTGCTCTGCCGCAGAATGTAACTGTATCGTAGCTCCGGGTGGGCCCCCTCAGAGCGCGGGCCCCAGGGCCACCGCCCCCTCTGCCCCGCGACCTATTCTTTCAAATCAGGGCCCACCACGCAGGAGCTGGGGCCCACCGTAGGTTTCTCCGGTGTCCCGGTGCCTCAGTCCGACCCTGCTTGCCAGCCTGATAATACCAGGCCACAGCAGTCTGCTTATCTTTGCTGGTTAACAAAAATAGGGGATCCCCTCGAAAAAAAATTGGCGTGGGGTCCACCCTATTTTTGTTAACCAGCCAGATGAAGCAGACTGCTGAGGCCTGGTTTTTCAGGCTGGTAATGAGCCAATATCCATGGACCTTGCCAGCCTGATAATACCAGGCCACAGCAGTCTGCTTAGCTTGGCTGGTTAACAAAAATAGGGGATCCCCTCGAAAAAAAAAACGGCGTAGGGGTCCCCCTATTTTTGTTAACCAGCCAAGTAAAATGCAGACTGCTGCGGCCTGGTATTAAAAGACTGTCAAGGCCCATGGATTTTGGCCCTCAACAGCCTGATAATACCAAGCTACAGCAGCCCCACATTTGGCGCATCAAAAGATGTGCCAATTGTGGCACTTTACCCGGCTCTTCCCACTGCCCTGTAGCGGTGGCAAGTGGGGTAATAAGGGGTTAATGTCACCGTTGATTGCACGGTGACAATAAGCCCGGTTAATAATGGAGAGGTGTCAATAAGACACCGATCCATTATTAATCCCAAAGTTTTTAAATGTATAAAAAAAAAGACACAGCAAGAAAAAAGTATTTTAATGAAATAAAAGAGACAACACAGTTTTCATTTCTTTTATTATACTCTCATCCTGCGACGCCATCGATCTCCTGTAAAAAAAGGAAAAAAACAAACCAACAGTATACCACCTGTCCGACGCAGTCCATAGTAACGACTGTCCCACGACGATCGAGCTCTGCTACATCGGATTGACAGGCAGAGGCTGTCATCCCGGCGCAGCACAGCTGATTACCTGCTTCCCCGGCGGTGACGTCATCGGACTGACTGCTTTACGGCAGGGATTACCCAGCAGTCACTGCAGTTATCGCGAGAAACTGCATGTGACCGCCGGGGAAAGATGATGGCGGCCATCAACCAGTCCAGGCCGTGACCACCGGAGATCTTCTGCCAGGTAAGTGCCGCTGACTCCTGACAGACCCGACCGACGGACACTCACAGTGACTGTGACAATTCCGATTCCGGTATACGATATATGGGAAATATCGAAAGTCAATATCGAAAGTCCGATACAGCTAATATCGGCCGATACCCGATACTTGCGGTATCGTATCGCTCAACACTAGTCACTGGCACTGTATGTGAGGGGAGACATGTATCATGGAGATTGCTTTTTTCCGTGATCTAGAAACCCATAAGTTTCTCTCCAGCATGCTATGTGCTGAAATAGTTAATCAGTGATGATAAGGAACAGGTTTGTATGTGAATAGGTGAGAGATGGGCGGGATGCCTACTCACCATACACCATATCTCCACTTCAAGGGTGTGGCTGGGATGTTAAATGTACAGCCAATGGTTTATTTTCTCTGTGTTGCGGTTTGGAGAGGAGAGACTCCTGACGTGGCTCCAGGTGGAGCTGAAGATACATGGTGGATTGGGCGGGCGAACCTCTCAGATAGATAGACTTTGCTATACCTTATCTTTTGTTTTGCCGTTATGCCAGAAAGGCCACATTTACTTTACTGAACCCTGCTACGGTTTATGCTGTTCCCTAATAAACCAGCAGGTGATTTACCACAAGAAGCGTTCCTGTGTGTACCTCTGCAAGCAGCTGAGTGAGTCAACGCCTCACACTACAAACAGCAAGAACGTCACTGGTGAGAACCTATACATTATGCACAACAATGGTCTGAAGAGCACTGGTGTAAAACTGATATTACCATTACATGGTCACTGTATGATGGTAATATCACTACTAGCACAGTGCTTTTGGTTAATGACCATTATGGCAGTTTTATCACTACTGTATAAGCTGGTAATATGTTGTTAAAGTCTGGCGGTATTTGTCTGTTATATTGCAATATTATTATATCTTATATAGTGGTACTGCTGCAAATCTTGATTTCCTCCAGGCAGGGTAATATAAGTAACAGAGACCCCAATCTGGGGAAGGGGACGGAGCTGTCATGGGCCTGTGTGCTTTCAAATGCCAAGGCTGAATTTTAGTCCCAGTCTGTTCTTGCTGTGAAGGTTGATTTATCCTTTCAATACAAAATAGCATTTAGTTGCTGATCACAGTATATCATGTTTGTTTATGTTGCATGCGCTAAATGAAAATCAATCCTTATCTGACAAATTACAGTACCCTCATCTATACAAACATGATATTACTCATGATATACAAGTGGTTACAGGATACATTACAAGGCAATATCATATTATAATGCATGTGATTAAGACATTTATACAAGCAAATAGCCCAAAACATAAATAATAAAACAGAGTTTACTGTAATGTGGAAGCAATTGATTTCTCTTTATTTTAAAAATTATTACTGACCAAGGTATCTTAATGTTAACTATTTGAGGACAACGTATATGGGTTTAATTACATCTGCTTTACTTGAAGATCTGCTCATAGGTAGTTTAACGGAGAATATAGAAATTTGTATGCTAAGCATACAACATTCTAGCAACGTTTCATATGTATAGTTGTGAGTTTCTATGGAAAAATCTTATCTATGAACTGTTCTAATATTTATGTTCATCTCTATCTCCCATAATGACAGTTCTGCTTCACGTCACTTGTCTTACCTATTGCATTGTTTCTGTGCTGTGTTGTGTATAAATATGTGATTCTTCAGATTTTGTTTTAGTCTTTGCCTGATGAAGAGACATGAGTAGTCTGGAAAGCTTGCAATTTGTTACCATCTTTTCAGTTAGCCATTAAAAGGTATCAACCACTGAGGACTCTCAACTCTAAATATTTTTCTATGGAAAAATCTACACCTATAGTGCATCTAATGAAACACAGTATCAAAGGATGTCACATGGAACGTATGTTTATGTTGGCACACAAATATATGGAAACTTATACCATAATATGGCATTTTATAACTATTAATAAGTTTACAATATGTGTATGAGGTCTAGCACGATACAAAACATTGTCAATTTTATGGAAGTTACAATGACAATGTGAAATTCCCACTCTCAGACTGGCCTATCGGAAAACAGGTAAATCCTCTGGTGGGCCGCCTTGCAATATTGCTTCCACTACGCCACACATGAGCAGTCCTTGGCACATTACACTTGATACATTATAAGCAGATACAGGCAGCATACAGCATCTCTTTTACTTTACAAAGTACCCTTTCTTTTCTGAAAGCATAGGATCAAATTACATAACAGAGCAGCAGAAAACCATACAATTTCCTCTGTCTTTGGCTAATAATAGTTTCATGTAGCTAAAGTGTTGGACCTTAGAATCAATGTTACCAGCGGGTCCTGGTAAACCAGTCCGACACTAGTAATTCCTATGTTCTACCACTGCCATTTCAAATCTGGTCATAGCAGTCAAAAATATTGTCAAATCCCAGCAAAAATATTGTCACGGGTGTGTCAGATGCTAGAGACAGTAGCTCTGCACCTGGCGGTAGAAGGTCTCTGCGCTAGGCATTGCAGACCTCTTCTTAACCCTTCTGACTTTTGGACCCAGTGGCAACCTCCCTCCAGCTCTAATTGACACACCTGGACATGGGTGTTTATAGACTCCCAGTCTGCTTCAGCAAGTCACCGGTGATGTTCACATTTTTCCATTGTGAAGGCTTGGAGCAATAGCAGTCGGCTTACTATCTCTCTAATTCTGTTGGAGAACCTTTGGTGTTACTTCTCTGAACCTGCTCAAACTAAGCTGCTTCTCCTTTGTTTGTCTCCCTTCTTCTCTTTAGTGTACAGTGGGGACTGACCAGTGCCAATCCCCCCCTTCCCTATTCAAGACCTAGCTCTAGGGATATACAGGACTTAGGTTTCTGCTCGGTATTGGTGTGGAACAGATATAGAGATGGTAGAGGAGGCAGGGTGCTATTAGATCTGCCTAGGGGTTTCAACTCCCCCTTTCCCAAGCGTTTGCGCTTCCTTTCTCCTCTTCCCCTCTTGCTGCACTGAGTCTTCCCACACAGTGCCTGACATTTATCCTATGCCATTTTCACAGTTATTCATTATTACTTATCTATCTTTGAAGACAAAAATATTGTCAAACTACAGAAAAAATATCCTATGTGAGCACAACTATTTTCATAGTTATTAGTTTAAACTTATCTATTTTAGTCATGAATTGATTCCCATAAGACATGGACTCTAGACAAGACAAAGGCTGTCCACTATAATGATTTAAAAAATATTTTTTTAAATTGATTATAATTATATAATTATTCTCGAACCAAACTCTGTAATCATGTATGCCTTTTCGGATAATTTCAACAATTCTGACCAAAAATTTGCAAGTAAATAGACAGGACAAACTCATACTAGGACAGGACTCCTATGATAGACAGCAAGAGTCCTGCTTTTCCCACCCACACAGGATGATTGACAACCTTATGTGAACACACTGATGCTGTTAACACTGTCTCTGAGACTGTTAAGCTCTATCATCTTGTGTGGGCTGTTTTGTTACATCTTGCAACCATATATTTTTAATTTCATACTGAATAAAAAGTGAGATGGTCCATCTGATAACATACTACAGAGGTATTATCTCCTAGGGGTATTGGGCTGAAGTCAATTCACATGTGGCTGACTATGGCCCTTTAAGCCCAGTGGACTATGTGCATCATCCTACTGTTATGGAAATTTAATTAGGATAAATCTATCCTGAAGTGTTTGCTGGTGCCGTTCCCAATTCTCTATTAAATGTCTTTTTGAGCGCTCAGAACGAAATGAGGACTGTCCACAATGGAAGTGTCAGTATAACAGTTCGTCAAGACTACACATTTATTATTCATTCAAGGTTTTATACGTTTACAAAAAGGGGCTGGTTAGTCAATTAACATATAATTAAAAGCTGCTAGATTATTGGCTGTTCTAGTGTAAGCATGATAATTATGATAATTATGATAATTATGATAAAAGGGCTGAAGTTGCAGTTTATTGTTTACTGTTCTTTCCCCCAGCATTCTTGCATGACTAGTAAAGAAAACAATAGATATCTTATATCCAACATCTCAATTATTTTTATGTAGGAAAATGAATTTCAAAGTTGGAAAAGGAATGATTTTTCCTAAAGCAAAATTATATCCTTGCCTCTGTTTGATCCTGTCCCACTTTTATAATGCTGAACATTTCACGTTATTTTGATACCAGTTTTTGTTAAAGAGAATCTAACAGCAGGTTTTTGCTATTTAATCTGAGAGCAGTATAATAAAGAGGCAGCGACCCCGATTCCAGAATATGTTGGCGCTATATAAATAAAGATTATTATTATTATTATTATATTATTATTATATGTGTCGCTTGCACAGTAGCTTGCTGTAGTTTCAATATAGTGTTTTACCATAAGGAGATTATCACTGCAGGACTAGGTGTCATGTGCCAGGAAGTCCAGCTAATCTGTGCAACCATGCCCACACTACTGATTGGCAACTTGCTGATAATGTACACATTAATCTGCCAATCAGTGATGTGAGTGGGGTTTTACAGAGAAGCAGAGAAAACAGGGATTTTTTCAAAACTGCACTAATCAGTAAGTGACTTATCACTGGATTCAGGCTCTCTGCCCCTACAGCATGTTGCTCGCAGATTACATAGACAAAATTGCTGATAGATTCCCTTTAAAGTTGTGCTTCATTTTTCAGGTAATTTTACTTTTTTTGTTGCTATGACACAGTGTGTTTGTACCCTCGCAAATGATGTCAATAGCAAGTGTTCAATTATTCTTATTAATTTAATTTAATATTAAACTCACACTTATGTATATAACTTATTACGTGTGCATCAGCTGCAACCTACAATTATTTCCTTAAACAGATGTACTGCCAACAGAATTTCCTACAACGTAGTTTTGTAGAATGTTATATAACAGAACATAATGGCACAATTATGTCACTCAGCGTTTATGTTGAGTTTTATAGCAGTTGGTCTGTATAGAGAAATATGCTGCATTTTCCTTCTCAGTGGAATTTGCATTGTGTTATTTTTTAATTCACTTACATAAAAAATGACCTCTCCCTGCCCATTTGATATATAGCATTTTTACCTTTCTTCAGGGAGTCAAGAAGAGCTAATGGAAGGTTACGGTCATGAGGTTTCCAAACACATCCCAACATTCCAGACTATTTATGCATCATGAAGAACCGTACAAGCCCCACATTTTATGGTTTTATGTTTTTTTTTCTTCTTTAACAAATTAAATTAATGAGAAGCTTTCTAAAAGGAGCACATTTTCTTTGAGGCAATGTTATTCCGAGGTTAATAGCTCCCTGACAAGAAGCCAGGCCAAACAATCATAAACGGCTATAATTCTTTCAAAGGTCTGTATTCTCAACCTTAAAGCAACTTAGCACTTTTCATCTCTGCAATTTACTTGAGTCTTAGGAGCAGTCATGGTAAAAGTAAATATCACTCAGCAGGGTGGGAGATGACCAGTATAAAATGGGAGAAATATTTTTAATAGCGATTATCTATGCCGACAGGATTGCTATATTTGTAAGAACTGATATTGAAAGTTCTAAATGTATGCATAGGGGCATTAGGCCTTCCGAATGTATGCATTGGGGCATTAGACCTTTTTTAATGTATGCATTGGGGCATTAGTCCTTTGCCTTTGGCATCGTCATTAAGCATGTACCATACATGATGGCATGGCCAAGATACAAAAGCACTTTAGGGTGCCACTATGTGTCAATTTTTACAGTATAGTCAGGACCAGCATCAGGGCATTACTGCCCTTACTGCTGTATGGGGCCTGGGCCCAGCCTCTTATACTTCTGCTCTCCGGGCCCCATCGTGCAATGAAGTTCTGTGCACACCTTAGCACTGGGAGTTTTTCTCGGAGCTCCACAGCCGTCTAACCTGGACGGCTTCGCAGCTCCTGCTCCCACTGCCCCCTGGACTTCTGGTCAGGTGATGGCATGTAAACGATGATATCATCACGTACACATCGTCCTGTATGAGGACCCCAGAAGCAGAGCCACAGTGAGGTATGAAAAATGTTTTTTTTTTCTTTTCTTTATAAATTGAATTAAATGGGTGATGGGGGAGGTAAGGGAGAATGCAAAAGATGAAGTGGGGGAGGGAGGCTGCAAATGATGAAGTGGGAGAAGGGGACTGCACATGATGAAGTTGAGGGAAGGGGGACTGCAAATGATGAAGTGGGGAAAGGGGACTGCACATGATGAAGTGAGGGGAGGGACACTGCACATGATGAAGTGGGGAGACTCCAAATAATGAAGTGAGTGGGGGCACTGCAAATGATGAAGTGAGTTGCGGGGACTGCAAATGATGAAGTGAGTAGGGGGAGGGGGACTGCAAATGATTAAGTGAAGGGGGACTATAAATGATGAAGTGAGTGACGGGAAAGGGGACTACAAATGATGAAGTGAGGAAGGGGACTGCACGTGATGAATGATAGAATCATAGAATGGTAGAGTTGGAAGGGACCTCCTTGGTCATCTGGTCCAACCCCCTGCTCAAAGCAGGATTCACTAAATCATCCCAGACAGATGTCTGTCCAGCCTCTGTTTGAAAACTTCCATTGAAGGAGAACTCACCACCTCTCATGGCAGCCTGTTCCACTCATTGATCACTCTAACTGTCAAAAAGTTTTTTCTAATATCTAATCTGTGTCTCCTCCCATTCAGTTTCATCCCATTGCTTCTAGTCTTTCCGTGTGCAAATGAGAATAAAGATAATCCTTCTACAATGTGACAGCCCTTGAGATATTTGTAGACAGCTATTAAGTCTCCTCTCAGTCTTCTTTTTTGCAAGCTAAACATTCCCAAATCCTGAAACCGTTCCTCATAGGACATGGTTTGCAGACCGGACACCATTCTGGTCGCTCTTCTCTGAATTTGCTCCAGTTTGTTGATGTCTTTTTTAAAATGAAGTGAGTGGGTGCAGGGGGACTGCAAATAATGAACTGAGGGAGGGGACTGCATATGATGAAGTGAGTGTGGGGGCTGCAAATGATGAAGTGAAGGGAGGGGGACTGCAAATGATGAAGTGAGAGAGGGGGGAACTGCAAATGGTGAAGAGAGTGGAGGGAGGGGAATTACAAATGATGAAGTGGGTTACTATAAAGGATTTAGTGAGGGAGGTGAGGGGCACTGCAAATGATAAAGTGAGGGAGTGGACTGCAAATGATGAAGTGAGGGAGGGGATGGGGACTGCACATGATGAAGTGAGTGTGGGGAGGGAGGCTGCAAATGATGAAGTGAGTGGGGAGAGAGGTACTGCACATAATGAAGTGAGTGGGAGGGGGACTGCAAATGATGAAGTGAGCAGGGGAGGGGGCCTGCAAATGATGTAGTGAGAGGGGGAAAGGGACTGCAAATGCTGGATTAGTACATGAGCATTGACCCTACTAATGAATAAGGGACATGGATATCAGTGTCTCTTTCTGCATAAGGCATCAATACAAAGGAAAACTCTCTTTTGACACCCTTGTATGCTGGAAATATTGGCTTAACCGAGAGTTCCTGCAAATGATAAATTTAGGGTGAGGGACAGCAAATCATGAATTGAGGGTGGGGACAGGGGACTGCAAATGATGAATCAAAAGTGGGGTGATGGGGAGAAAAATGATGACTTGGAGGGAGCAAATAATGATGAATTTTGAGGGTGTGGGGAGTAAATGATGTTATGAGACTGGTGGATTGGGGACAGCAAATGATGAATTGAGGGTGGGGGACAACACATCATGATGAATTGGGGTGGGGCAGCAAGTAATTATAAATTAAGGGGGAGGAGAGTAAATGATGTATTGAATGTGGGGCAGAGAAGTTGATAATGAGTTATAGGGTGGGGATGAGAGAGGGAGCAGACATGACGTATCGAATTGGGGAGGTAGGGGCATGTAAATATAATGAATCGGGGTAAGGTACATAGTGGGGGCATTGAGAACGCAGTGACTGGCAATGAATTGGGGAAGAGTACAGGGGCTAATTAATTTATATATGTATTATGTGGGGAAAGTGGTTATTTATAGTTGGTGGGGGCACAATAGTGGATTATAATTTATATTTGGAATGGTGGGTTGCATAATAACTAATTATTTATTAATTATGGATGCACGTCTATATTCAGCTGTGTAGTGTAGAAGAAAGGGAAAAATTGGGGAATGTGCTCTGGAAGCAGTGCTCTAGGTAACTATGTGTTATTTTATGATTAGATGAGTCCTAGCTGGAAGAAGTGATGGCAGTCTGCTCTGGATGAAGAAGAAAATAAAGATGAAGGACCTCAACGAGAGATTTCACTGGTTAGTCAGTGTGTTACCTGTACACTGACAATATACACTGTATACTATGTACAGAGCTCCTGTGTATAATGTCACTGGTGATCCCTGTATTACCAATACACTATATACAGAGCTTCTGCATATAATGTCACCTGTGATCACTGTATTATAATACGATTATTCCCCAATCCCCACAGTTTTAAGCGTGCCCTAAAAATGCATTTGTTCAGACTGGCCTACCACCTCAACGCACTAATCTAAATAGCCCTCTTGGCCCATTCAAATTTTATTTTACCATAATCCGGTACCTTATAATATGTTTCACCCGCTGTAAGGTTCTTTGTCTCTTTTGACATGTTCCTTGAAACTTAGTTTTCCGTCGGCCATTTTGCTTTCTGTCTTGCTGCAGCTATCTTGCCCTCAGTTAATATGGAGGTTCCAGCTTTCATGTTACCGCCCTGATTCTTTCCTCTTGCTTCTTAAGCAGCCTCAGCTGAACAATCAGTGCTCCTGAATCAAGCTTCAGTCAGCCTGTGACCTGACTCCTGGAAACCTAGGATTTTGGACTCCAGCTATTTCCTACTGAGGAACTTTGGAACACTTTTGGACTCTGGAAACCTGCTGTCTGGTGAATCCATGTTTGCAGAGGAATTACGGTACAGAGAAGAGATCCTGAACCTGCTTTGGAGAGTTATTGTAGAGCTTGAAGTTACTCTGGCCTGCTGTGTCTCCTGCCTCTGTTCCTGCAAACTGTGTGACCTTTTCTGCATGCTTGTATGAAGTAATACAAGTCATTTCATATCAACCTGTGTCTCATGTGTTTTCCTCGCACCCAAGCACAAGACGCTATAGGAACTGTACACTATACATGACAAGATTCAGGAGCCAATGTTTAGTGTCTGCTGGGTCTGGGAAAGCCGTGTCTGCTGTGACTGTGGATATCAGATGTCCGTTTAATACCTTCTGTGATGACAGTGGTTGTGACTTCTCACAACCATTCCAGGTGAGCGCATTCCCTTAAATGTTACTCTGGAGTGTTACCACAGGTAAACACTATTGTTTTTTTTTTTTTTCCTTTTCTCTTCTCCTTCCAGCACTTCTGCCTTAAAAGATCTGGAAGATGGAGGCCCGCATAAAGGAGCTTTGCGGAGTGACTGATACAATCCTTGCAGATATACAGACTATAAAGACCCGTTTTGCAAGCCTACAGGACCTCACTAATCATAATTTGCAAGTGTTTGGACAAACTACCCAGGAATTACGAGCCAGGATTGAGGCTCTAGAGGAACGAGTGCAGGCTCCTGCCATAACCCCGAGTTCTGGGATCCCCAAGTTACCTCCTTTTCGTTTTGGCGGTGAACGTGAGAAATTCAGGGGATTTATTAACCAATGCAATCTATTTTTCTCTGCACATGCTTCACAATTTCCCACTGAACGATCCAAAGTGCTTACTATAATCATGTTGCTTACCAATAAGGCTTTGATGTGGGCAAACCCTCTGATTGAGACTGAGGATGATTGTTTGAATCACCTTGATGCTTTTATTTCAGCCATGGGGCAGGTGTTTGATGACCCCAATCGAGGTGCAACAGCTGAAGCAGCCATGTTAACTTTGCGCCAAGGTAAGCGTTCAGTAGCCGAATATGCCTTGGATTTCAGGAGATGGGCTCTTGATACCACTTGGGACACTTCCGCCAAAAAATCTATTTTTCGGAAAGGGTTGTCTCCACTGATTAAGGATGAACTTGCTCGTGCCGACCCTCCCACTGCGTTAGGTGACTTTATTAACTATTGTATCCGTATTGATGCTCGTCTGACTGAACGCAGACAAGAGAGATGGTTCGAAAATAATCGCACTAACCTTTTCCTACCTCCCTCCTCAGCTAAGGATCCTTTGAGTAGATCACAAGGGAACCAGAACCTGAACCCATGCAGGTGGACTCTTTACAAAGACGGGTTAGTGATGCACGCAAAGAACATCGTATAAAGGAAAATCTATGTTTTTACTGTGGTAAGTCAGGGCACTTCATTATAAACTGCCCCAGCCGTTCTCGTAAGACTACTGCAGCAGTCATTCACTGTGAGTGTTGCGAGAGGAGCTCTGTCATGTCCGAGCCTCAGATTCCAGAGAGATCTGCTGCAAGAGATCTTGATTTTTCGAACTTAAACTCTGTTAGTTCTGGGACAATGACGGTATAAACGCTGCAATTTTTCAAGTTTCCTCAGCGGTGTCCCAGCTGAGTTGTAAAAGAAATAATTCTCATTGCTTCCTTTCCATCAAACTCTGGGTTGACTCAGTCTGGGTGTCTAGCTCTGCTATGATCGACTCATGAGCAAGTGGAAATTTTATGGATATCTCCTTTGCTCTGAAACAGGGGATACGTTCAGTGAAGAAGGCTACTCCAGTACAGATGGAGACTGTGGATGGCTCCCTGCTGACCTCTGGACCAGTGGATCAGGAAACAGAGCCTTTGAGGGTCCTTATGGGTAAAGATCATCAGGAGAAAATGTCTTTTATGCTTATCTCTTCTCCCCACTTTCCCATTATTCTAGGGCTACCATGGCTACAGGCGCAGAATCCTACGATTAACTGGGAGACCAAGGAATTACACTTTCCGGAGAAACAGATGAGTCAAGGAGTTTCAGCTTGCTCTGTTCCTAAAGGAACCATGTCAGTCCCTGAACTACCAGCTGTATACCAGGACTATGTGGATTTATGTGACAAGAAGAACGCTGATCAGCTTCCTCCTCACCGTCCATATGATTGTCCAATCGAATTATTGCCTGGAGCCGAGATACCTTTTGGTAAGATCTACCCCCTAGCGGGGCCCGAGCTAAAAGCTTTGAAGGACTACATAGATGAAAATCTAGCCAAAGGCTTCATACGCCCCTCTTCATCTCCCGCAGGTGCACCCATCTTCTTTGTGAAGAAGAAAGATGGATCTCTGAGACCCTGCATAGACTATAGGGAACTCAATAAGGTTACTATTAGAAACCGTTATCCATTGCCTTTAATCCCTGAGTTGTTGGAGAGAGTGCGGCACGCCAAAATTTTCTCTAAACTGGATCTCCGTGGGGCCTATAACTTGGTCCGTATTAGACCTGGGGATGAATGGAAGACTGCATTCAGGTCACGCTATGGACACTTTGAATATCTAGTTATGCCTTTTGGTCTGAGTACCGCCCCAGCCACTTTCCAACACTTGGTGAATGACATCTTCAGGGATCTCCTAGATACATTTGTGGTGATTTATCTGGATGATATTCTAATTTTTTCTAACTCCACAGAGGAACATCATGGACATGTGAGAATGGTCTTAGAACGCCTAAGACAAAACCATCTCTACATCAAACTTGAAAAGTGTGAATTCCATAGGACCGAAATTCAATTTCTGGGGTATGTACTATCTAAGCAAGGGATTAGTATGGATGGAAGCAAGACCCAAGCCATCAAGGATTGGCCAATTCCTAGAAATGTGAAGGAGGTGCAGCGCTTCATCGGGTTTGCCAACTTCTATAGACGTTTCATTAGGAATTTCTCTGAGGTAGTGTCACCTATCACCCAACTTACCCGGAAACAGTCTAGGTTCTCCTGGACCCCGCAAGCGCAGGAAGCATTTTCCTGTTTAAAGGATAAATTTACCACCGCACCTATCTTAGTACATCCCAACCCTGAGCTTGCCTTCATAATAGAGGTGGATGCTTCAGACTGTGCCGTTGGAGCTATACTCTCTCAGAGAACAGGTGAGAAGAATGTCTTGCATACCTGTGCCTTCTTTTCCCAGCAGTTGTCTTCGGCTGAGAGGAACTACGATGTGGGCAATAGAGAATTGTTGGCCATTATTGCCGCCTTCAAGGAATGGAGACACCTTCTTCAGGGAGTTGCACAGCAAATAGTCGTCCTGACAGACCATCGTAACCTTGAATTTATCAGGTCGGCTAAGTGCCTGACTCCTCGCCAGGCTCGCTGGAATCTTTTCCTAAACCAATTTAATTTTGTAATTTCTTATAGACCAGGATCGCGCAATGGAAAGGCTGATGCACTCTCTAGGATTCATTCAGCAGAGACACGTCCACTTACTCCTCCTAAGACTATTCTTCCTGACTCTAGATTCCTGGGAGTGATTCATAATCAAGACCTACTTAAGGACATCAAGGAAGCATACCATGCGGATTCTTTGTTGGCTCAACCCCAAGGGACGTAAGTCTTGTTTTTAAGAATGGTGTGTGGATTCATGGACAACGTCTGTATATAACTGAAACAGTCAGATTGAGAGTATTGCAACTCATCCACGATTCCAAGATAGCCGGGCATAGGGCAATTCTAAAGACACAAGAATTTCTTTCTCGTTTCTTTTGGTGGCCCACTTACAGGAAAGATGTTTTAAACTATGTCACTTCACGCAAGATGCAAAACACCTCGCTCTTCACCAACTGGTCTGTTACAACCTCTTCTCACCCCGTCCGCCCGTGGGGATCCATTTCTATGGACTTCATTGTGGAGTTACCAACCTCTCAAGGGAAGAACACCATTCTAGTGGTGGTTGATCGTCTAACAAAGGCAGCTCATTTTATCCCTTGTGTCGGTTTACCCACTGCAAAACAGACATCAGACTTAATGATTAAGAATGTGTTTCGCTTACATGGAGTACCGGATGAGGTCATTTCGGATCGAGGGGTGCAATTCACTTCAAGGTTTTGGCAAAATTTCTGTGCCGCATTGGACATTAAAGTAAACCTTTCTTCTGCTTTTCATCCCCAGACTAATGGACAGACAGAACGAACCAATCAGACCCTGGAGCAGTACCTCCGCTGCTTTATCTGCCACCTACAAGATGATTGGGTGGATCTACTTCCACTGGCTGAGTTCTCTTATAACAACTCTCAGAGCGCCTCCACTAAGCAGTCTCCTTTTTACTCCAATCTAGGTTATCATCCTAACATTCTTCCTCAATTTCCCATAGATACGCCCTTGCCGGCAGTGGCTGAAAGAATCACTTCTTTACAAAAGAATATGGATCTTCTAAAGGAAAATCTAGAATTGGCTCAGGAAAGGTACAAGAAAGCAGCAGATAAATTTCGTAAACCTGCACCAGCTTTCAAGGTAGGAGATTTGGTCTGGCTGTCAACCAGAAATCTTAAAATAAAGATTCCATCGTCTAAATTGGGACATAAGTACATTGGACCTTATAAGATCAGTAAGATTATAAGTGCTGTTGCTTGTCGTCTTCAACTGCCCAGAACTATGAGAATCCACCCTGTCTTTCATGTATCCCTACTAAAGGCTGCAACACCCAATACGTTTCCTGGACGCTCTTCTCCTTGCCCTGACCCAGTGCTGGTCGATGGTCAGGAAGAATTTATGGTGGAAAGGATTCTAGATTCCAGGTTGTACAGAAATCAGTTGCAATATTTGATTAAATGGCAGGGCTACCCAGTGGAGGACAACTCATGGGAGCCAGTCAATAATGTAAATGCTCCTCGCCTGCTCCGACAGTTTCATCAGAGGTACCCTGACAAGCCTGGTCTGAGGTCATCCGGAGGTTGTCCCTAAGGGGGGAGTAATGTAAGGTTCTTTGTCTCTTTTGACATGTTCCTTGAAACTTAGTTTTCCGTCGGCCATTTTGCTTTCTGTCTTGCTGCAGCTATCTTGCCCTCAGTTAATATGGAGGTTCCAGCTTTCATGTTCCCACCCTGATTCTCTCCTCTTGCTTCTTAAGCAGCCTCAGCTGAACAATCACTGCTCCTGAATCAAGCTTCAGTCAGCCTGTGACCTGACTCCTGGAAACCTAGGATTTTGGACTCCAGCTATTTCCTACTGAGGAACTTTGGAACACTTTTGGACTCTGGAAAACTGCTGTCTGGTGAATCCATGTTTGCAGAGGAATTACGGTACAGAGAAGAGATCCTGAACCTGCTTTGGAGAGTTATTGTAGAGCTTGAAGTTACTCTGGCCTGCTGTGTCTCCTGCCTCTGTTCCTGCAAACTGTGTGACCTTTTCTGCATGCTTGTATGAAGTAATACAAGTCATTTCATATCAACCTGTGTCTCATGTGTTTTCCTCGCACCCAAGCACAAGACGCTATAGGAACTGTACACTATACATGACACCCGCTTTATGCATTTAATAGCACTCTGTGTCTGTACTGTTACATACTTTGGCTGTTAACTGGTTCATGCAGAATTACATGAACACCCGATTCTTACACTATGGCTGGTCCGAACAATGAAAGCAATTGTTAACTTTTACCTTTTGTGTCTCCCCTTTTTCTTCATAGATTGTAAGCTTACGAGCAGGGCCCTCATTCCTCTTGGTATCTACTTTGATCTGTGTTTATTGTTATGCTGTAATGTCTATTATCTGTACAAGTCCCCTCTATAATGTAAAGTGCTGCAGAATATGTTGGTGCTATAGAAATAAAATTATTATTATAAAATTATTATTATTACTATATACTACATACTATGTACAGAGCTCCTGTGTATAATGTCACTGGTGATCACTGCATTATGTGTACACTGACATAATATGCAGGTCCACACCCGTCTTATTTGCTATCTCTCAGATAACTCTCTTCTCGACCCTCTTCAATCTGGTTTCCGCTCATTACACTCTACTGAAAATGCCCTTACTAAAGTCTCTAATGATCTACTAACTGCTAAATCTAAAGGTCACTACTCCATGCTAATTCTCTTGGATCTCAACACTGTGGACCATCAGCTCCTCCTCACTATGCTCCACTCCATCGGCCTCAAGGACACC
>JARQOD010000006.1:281971306-282033696 GCA_033576555.1 Oophaga sylvatica | reverse complement strand
TTTTTGCTTTGTTTTTTTTTGGTTTTTTTCTAATTGTTTTTTTTTTTTTCCTTTTTTTTTTTTTTTTTTTTTTTTGTTTGTTTGATTTTTTCTGATTGTGTTTAGCGAAAGTAAATCTGCATCCTTACCTCCCCATAGGAGCTATGACTGCGCTATTGAATTAGTGCCGGGTAGTAAATATCCCTAAAGGTCGCCTTTTTAACTTGTTTGTACCTGAACATGACGCATGGGGTTTCTTATATCAAGGAATCATTGGAGAAGGGTCATATTCAGACCACCCTCTTCACCTTAGGTGCCGGTTTTTCTTTGGGCCAAAAAAGATGGTTCATTTAGGCCGTGTATTGATTATCGTCTCTTGAATTTTTATTACGTGAAATATCAATTACCCGTTACCCTTGATTTCTGACCTGTTTTCCAGGGTGAAAAACGCTACTTGGTTTTACCAGCCTCACTTCTTTGGGGGCCTTCTGGGTCCCCTCCGGGGGTTTCTGCCTTATCAGTTTGGGTTCAGCCATGAGTTTTGTTCTTTTGTTTTTCCAGTTTTTTCGTGGCTGCGGGTTTTGATTTTGTAACCGAGAGCTAATTTAGGTGGTAGGGTGTGTGATCTCGGTGATTTTAAATTGTAGGAGTTGGTGTTTTTCAGGGTTTTTTGGGATTGCAGTAAGTACCCTTCCTGTCCTTTCTATTGATAGTTTGGGCCCCCCAGGTTTGTCATTCTATTTTCTTTCTTGTCAGTATTTCCTCTGTCTAAACCCGCCATTACATGTTTGGGGGCTTTTATTATCTTTGGGGTTCTGCCCCCGGGGCAAAAATAGCTTTCCTCTTTATTTTCTTTGGTGTAGTTAGTTTCTCAGGCTGTGACGAGGCGTCTAGGACCAAAAGTAGGAACGCTCCCGGCTGCCTCTAGTTGTGGTGGTTAGTCAGGGTTTTCTGCAATCCCATAGATTTCCCAAATGCTTGGTGTATTGCCTTTTTTACTGCACTCCTCAGCTACCGAAACATAACGTGGCCCAAGAGTTGTGGTGCATGGGCCTTTTCGACCAAGTTGCAGATGACGTTACAGTAGTCAGATGCAAGCTTTTTTTGAAAAACTGTGTGGAGAGGGAAGAACGTCAGCAACCTTAATACCACCAATATGGTTGAGCATGTCAGGAAGAGGCCACCCTGTGGAGTGGCCCGCATCCACCCAAGATGATTCGCCACTGCAGCCCGGTTTCCCCCCCTTTTTCCATCTCTTCAGCCACACTTCCTCCAGCTCGCAAACAGCTGCTCCCGCTTCCTCGCCAGATACCAGGGTGCATCTGAGGCAGTGTTGTACTGCGGCACACTGTCTGTACTTGTCAGCTTCAGCATCCCAAATCGCTGGCATCCTCACACTCCAAATCCAGTGTGCAGCCATCTGTCACACAGGTGTGGGAGAAAAGGCGCCGTACTCGGCAAACCACCCACGGCTACAGGGCATGAATTCCGCATTGCCAAATGCTTGCAGTGGAAATGCTACCATTCTGGCTGGTGAGCAAGCCAGCCTTTATCGATATGTTGGGGTTTGCAATCCCACAATACAGCGTTCCCAGCCGCTTCTACTTCAGCAGGCAAGCCGTCCCCGCCCTGCAACAGCATGTGGAGCGTAAAATTAAGCATGCGCTACAAAATACAGTTAGTAGCAAGGTCCACCTGACCACCGACGCGTGGACCAGTCTGCATGGCCAGGGACGCTACATTTCCATCACCGCCCATTGGGTAAATGTAGTTGAGCCTGGAACTGAAGTAGACAGTGCAAGTGCGCAGGTCCTGCCCCCTTCAAGTTTTGGGTCTCCAAGTTGGATACATGGATACATGGCCCGAGCCTAGCCAGTATGCCTTGGAGGTCCTGGCTTGTCCTGGTGCCAGTGTGATTTCTGAACGCGTCTTTAGTGCAGCTGGCAATGTACTAACAGACCAACGTACTGGACTATCCGCAGCAAATGTGGACCGGCTTACATTCCTAAAAATGAACCAGTCCTGGATTTCTGGTGACTTTTGCTGCCCAGGGCCACAGTACACAGGTTACATGCATGGTTGGTAGCAGTATGCATGCTCTGTCATGTGCCTATGTTGCACACAGCGTAATCTGTTATGCCCGTGCTCTGGCCTCTACTTGGTAGCACCTGGTTCTGTGACTGACTCTTTCACCTCATACTGTTTTCCATTGGCTCTAGTACCGCCAGCTAGTGCCCATTTCTGTGACTGCCACTTTCACAGCATGCCGTGTTTCTGGGCTCTAGTACTGCCAGCTAGTGCCCATTTCCGTGACTGCCACTTTCACAGCATGCTGTGTTTCTGGGCAACAGTACCGCCAGCTGTACCTCGTTAGACCAAAGTGGAAAAAAAGGACAACAGATGCCAAACACCTATAGGCAGAAGCACAAGAGGCGGGATCCAGCCACGCCGGCTGTTTCGTGGCAGTGAAGTGCGGACACAGGTGCGTCCCCCGAAGGGTCAACCGAGTTCCAGCATCGCCAGCTGGTTCTCGGAAGTGCCCAAGAGCACGGGTACCTCCTGCTCCAAACCGTGTTTTGACAACGCTCGCTCTAACCCTAACCCTTACCCTACTAACCATAAACCCTAACCCTACCCCAACTAATCCTAACCCAAAGAAAAAACACCGCTGTTAAGAAGATGGCGACCAGTTTTCCTGCTACAGTTTTCGCTCTGTGCATTTTTCTAGCGATTTTTTTGCTCCTCTGCCTCTGCATACTCCTTCCCCATTATCCTGAGGTGTTTCCCCTCCATTTTATCCATTATATAGCACTGTAGTGGTCATTTTGTAATTCCGATTTTTTTCTCCATTGACTTGCATTGATATCGGAAATCGGAAATTCCGATATCCAATATTTTTCCAATATCGGAAATCGGAATTCCGATACGATTTCGGGCAATATCACTCATCTCTAATTACGAGATATTTATCTGTTGTGTCAGACCTGTTTGGTCTGTATATTTGGGGTACTTTCTCTTATTGTTTTTGTATGTGTGTGTTTCTGTGTATAAATAGTGTGCAGCATGTTGAGGGTGCACTAGGGTCATTAATGACACCGACATTGAGCGGGGGCGCCATCAGGTCTACAACCAGGGTGCCAACCTCCACTGACAGGTAGGGTAATTGCTAGGGCTCATCAAGGGGAGATTAGCCCTTGGATAAGTTATTATGCTATCTTTGACCCCTAATTCTTGCACCTTTTTAAGTATTTTCCGATCTTTTAAATATATTAATAAAAGTTAACTTTTAGAGGTCTATTTTTGTTTTGTTTCCTGTAGACCAGCAGCTTTTAGGGCTTCCTCATACTTTTCTGCGGATTCTAGTAACTCTAGAGTTCTGTCAGCTGCCTGTCCCCAAATCTGCTGGACTTCTGCCTGGACGTCTTCCTGGCTGTGTGCATCTTCCTTTGTTGTTGACTTTCCCATTACTCATGAGTGTTATCTGTTACATTCCTGTGGTTTTCAGCACTCCACCTAGTTGCCTCTAGTTTCCTGGCATCCTATGCCTACCTGCCATTTCCTGCATCCACCAGCTTGCCTACTGTTTCCTGATGTCTTCCACCTGGCTGCGGTTTTCATCATTCCACTTGTTTCCCTACAGTTTTCAATTCCTCTACTCATCAACCTCCAGCACCAACACCAGTGGACCATGTGCCGACTAGATCTTTGAGGATCCACCTCTTGAACATCTCGTAACAGAATACCGATGAAATGGATCCCAAAGGTACAGCAACAACAACACTGCTGCTGAGGGTTACAGATTCTTTGGGAGGGGCCTTTTAAGTAGGGGGACGGTTACACACCTGTCCCTGGTCTAGGTTCTGCTCCATCTGTCCCAGTCCTTTGAACTTTTTGGTGCTCCACATTGGGCTTTGCAGGTGGCCTGGCGTGCTTCGATTGATTAACTGCCTGGGTCGATTTAAGACACACACCGACTTGTAAGTGACTGACTTGCAGTTTGTGTCTGTACAACAGCCTGGCTGTGGGCTGCAGGTCGTCTCATATAGACCAGAAGCTACTAGCACTTCTTCCTATGTGTCTGTGGCTTTTAGTAACTCAGGAGTTCTGTTGGCTACTAGTCCCCAGGTCTCCTGGACCTCTTCTTTGTGTCTGCCTGCGGTTATCAGGTTGTCTTTCTGGCTGTGTGTGGCTTCCTTGGTTGCTAACTCTCCCATTACTCCAGAGTGAGTGTTATCTGTTACCTGCCTGCAGTTTCCTGCACTCCACTTGCTTGTCTGTGGTTTCCTGATGTCCTCCGACTGCCTGTCTCTTCCAGTATTCCACCTGTCTATCAGCATGCCACCTGCAAAGCCCAACGTGGAGCACCAGGAAGTTCAACGGACCGGGGCAAATGAAGCAAAACCCAGACTAGGTACAGCTGTGTAACAGGTTGACTGCTGTGTTCCTCTATGTTATTCCTCAAGAAATTCAGACAATTGTATACCCCCATGACCACAGATTAAAGAATTATTCTGACCCTGACACTCAACACTGCATTAAGTAGGACATAGTAGGAATCTACAAAAATTAATGATCCTAATATCTCACACTTTACCTTACAGCTGGTTCGTTATGGTCTCCCTGTGAAATTGTCTTTATTATACTTGTAATGGTTAATTGAAAACATTTGCAAATAAAGCAACTATTTCTGAAACTACATGTGCCATGATATTTTTCTTTTACACCATGCTATCATATTCATCTCATGGGAAGATGGTGATTGATGCACGAAGTTTCATAGCAGCATGCATGTACAGAAGGCATTAGGTGTGATCACTGGCAGACACAGATAGAAACGGGCCCCTGTGCAAGAAGAATATACAGTGGCATTTGAAAGGTTGGGCACCCCTGCTCAAAACTTCTGTTGCTTATCTGTTCACAAAAACAGTAATTTTGACAAGGGGTGCCCAAACTTTTGCATGCCATTGTATGGGCCCTTTCCAGTCCAATAGCTTATCATAATTCACAAGTTCACCAGTTTTATAAGTAGGAATGGACCCCTTACCTTTTGGGCCCTTGTGCAGCCGCACAGGTTGAAACAATGGTATGTCTACCCCAGGGTGTGATGAAATATAGGATACGAGACTCAATGCCAGGGCCGGTGTCAGCACCCAGCATACCTGGGCAAGTGCCGGGGCCCTGAGCAGGTGGGGGGCCCACTCGCCGTCGGTCACCACGGCGCACATTAGCGGATGAGAGCGGTACCAGCACCGCCACTGGGCCCCCCCGCTTGCTCAGGGCCACGCCAGCAGCTGGCGCAATACTTACCTCTCCCCGTGCCTCCGCTGCCGCTGCTCCGGGCTCCAGGGGGCGCCTGCAGGGCGCCAGTTCTTCCTCACACAGCAGCGCCACTGAATGACGTCATGTGGTAGAGAGAGCGCGGACGCCGTATAGGTGAGATGTGTGTGTGTATGTAGTGCGGTGCTTTGGGTGTGTATGTGAGAGAGTGCTGTGGTGCTGTATGTGTGATGGTGGTGGGGGAGGCAGTGATGATGATGATGGGGAGGCGATGATGATGGGGAGGCAATGATGATGATGATGGGGAGGCAATGATGATGGGGAGGCGATGATGATGGGGAGGCGATGATGATGGGGAGGCAATAATGATGATGATGGGGAGGTGATGATGATGGGGAGGCGATGATGATGGGGAGGCAATGATGATGATGATGGGGAGACGATGATGATGGGGAGGCGATGATGATGGGGAGGCAATGATGATGATGATGGGGAGGCGATGATGATGGGGAGACGATGATGATGGGGAGGCAATGATGATGATGATGGGGAGGCGATGATGATGGGGAGGCAATGATGATGATGATGGGGAGAAGATGATGATGTGGAGGCGATGATGATGGGGAGGCAATGATGATGATGATGGGGAGGCGATGATGATGGAGAGACAATGATGATGATGGGGAGGCGATGATGATGGGGAGGCGATGATGATGGGGAGGCAATGATTATGATGATGGGGAGGTGATGATGATGGGGAGGCGATGATGATGGAGAGGCAATGATGATGATGATGGGGAGGCGATGATGATGAGGAGGCAATGATGATGGGGAGGCAATGATGATGATGATGGGGAGGCGATGATGATGGGGAGGCGATGATGATGCTGATGGGGAGTCGATGATGATGGGGAGGCAATGATGATGATGATGGGGAGGCAATGATGATGATGATGGGGAGGCAATGATGATGATGATGGGGAGGCGATGATGATGGGCAGAAGATGATGATGGGGAGGCAATGATGATGATGATGGGGAGACAATGATGATGATAATGGGGACGTAATAATGATGATGGGGAGTCTTTCCACAGCACCCTTTCCTGAGCCGTAACAGTGCAGAACGCAGCACAGTGCAGAGGAGAGATCCATATTTTGTATGGAGCATTATATGGGGACCAGTATCCTGTATGGAGCATTATTTGGGGTCCAATATTCTTTATGGAGCATTATATTTGGCCCATAATACTGTATGGAGGACTATGTGGTGCCCATAATATTGTATGGAGGACTGTACTGTCCAGTCTGTACTGTGCTTTGTGAGGATTTGGCGGTTTCTGAGCTATTGATATCACTCATGTAATGGAAGAAGTGAAGTGTTTGGCATTCTACTGTACCCATATTTCTCTGCAGTATCTGTGCTTCATGAATCGTGGTCTGTGTTAAAGGGGCCCACTGAGACTCTTTCGCCCAGGGCCCATAAAAACCTGGAGCCGGCCCTGCTCAATACGCATTGGAGCACGATTGTGTATGTTCAACTATGTTTTTAACTGTGTTTAAAGGTAATAGCTATGGACAATGAGAATCAATATGGTTGAGGGCAGAGTTTTGGTGTTTATGTATTTCTACGACTTATAGATTGATCTTTTCATACTTGGAATCTAATATAGCTAGTACAGTTGTAAAAAGGGCAAGCACTGTTACATATACATATGTGTAAGTGAGAGTATAAGCACTATTTGTAGGCTTCACCAATATCAGTTCATGGATCAGTCACCAGATTTCACAAAACAAACTTCATACATTAACAAAAAGATTTCTGAGACCTGATGAGGCTGGTATAATTACTTTGAAATTTTGTGTAAGAATGGATATATAATCCTTAGCATAATAATTTGTATTTTTAATGTCCCAAATAGAGATGAGCGAATTTGTTCAGATTTTGTTCCCGAATCTGATTTTGACATATTCGGGTCATATTCATCTATTTGACTATTCGGGCCGAATGTTTGTCTTATGATCGGTTCCGAACATATTCAGTAATTTCTACTCCCATTGACTCTAATGACGTTCAGATGTGTTCAACGAATATTGCAAACACAATATGCTCATCTCTAGGATTCCCGAACACCATCCACTTGCTGCACATGTGACTCGGATGTGACTGTAAAGGGGGACGTCACTTTGCATACTCATTCATCCATCCACCCAGTGCGATAAGCTGACAATGAGCTAAGCACACCCAACAGCAAGTTCACACATTCATACATCTTGCTGCCATCACTCGCCATTTTGTTAGGCCAGTGAGATACCTGCCCTTGGTAACTCACTAGTACTCACACATATCCTGCATTCCTAAGCACCTGACGGGTACACGTCTTGCTCTTAGGCATTCACTGGGTAATACAACCAGACTATGCTTTCCAACCTCAGGGTTGCTGGTACATTTAGAGCAAACATATTGAATTATAAATTTAATATACAAAAATAGTTCAGTGTATACAAGAATGACAAAAAGATGAAATCATAAAAAGACATGCACACATGGCAAAAACAGTACTAAAATAAAAAGGTTAAGTAAGTAAACATCTCACAAATTGAATCTGTGAGACCTTCTGGCGGAGGAAAGCCCCCTGGAAATTGGGACAGATCTATAATTCACGTTGTCTCTCCTGAATTTGACCATGGGTGTCTCTAGGTTAGATATTATATAGGATTTCATCCAGACCCTTCATCTATCCAGTTGGTTACGCAAGAGGAGAATGGCTATAATGGACATAATCCTATTTTGTTGCCATATTTTCCCATTTCCTAGTGATTTAATATGACTGCCATGTTTCTGAGTATATTTTTACCATCCTAGACATGCCCAATACAACTATGATATATCCATAATCCAGGATGACATTGCATTTCTGTGGTTCTCTATGCAGAAACACCATTACACTTGCAGCCACAGAAGTAATTAGGTTCCCTGACCACAGATATATCCTTGAATTGTTTGCATATGGATGGTTTGGACATAAGATTTCTATAGATATGGCATTTCTATTACTGCCATTACTGCCATGTGAGGTCGCTGGTGAAGTGAAGACGACTAGTTTGTCTTATAGGCAATTATCTTCACCTTTCTTGTAGCACCTACGGTATTTGCTAACAAGGAAGTATAAAGTAAAAGTTTGTTCTTACAGAAACTTTCAGCTACTTGACAATTAATTAATGTGTGCATAGAGAAGGCAGCTTCCATAATTTTGATATCTCACCCATAAATCAATGCATAGGATATGATTTCAGCTTTTGCTGGCCCTCAAAAGTGATAAAATGATAATTTGACTATCAGGATTTTACCAGCCTCATTGGATGCCTGGCAATGTAATATATTTTCAAGTGGGTATCCCTTACATTCCTGATAACTCAGTAACCAGTAGCCATTTTACTGGTGACTTCCACTTGCATACTACACAGAGATAAACACTGCTGTACAGTTCAAGATCATCAACGCTATAAATAAGTACTGTGAAATCGCAAACTATCCCTGAATTCCAACAGAGGCATTGGAACGGAAGTGATTTTACAATAATCTTTATGGTGGTTTGCGGATATTAATAAATAGGACATAATTAGCCAGAAGTAATGAAACATTGTAAGACGCTACCACTGAAATTCCAACACATGCCCATCCTCACAGCTGCCACCGCGGAAGAAGCCTCATGCATTGCA
The DNA here is from genome assembly GCA_033576555.1 of Oophaga sylvatica. Classification (NCBI taxonomy): domain Eukaryota; kingdom Metazoa; phylum Chordata; class Amphibia; order Anura; family Dendrobatidae; genus Oophaga; species Oophaga sylvatica. The sequence goes on along the minus strand of JARQOD010000006.1, from coordinate 282,024,719 downwards.
TTCCCTCCAGTCATGCTGCTTTAGATAATATTGTTCAGTAGGAGTATATTACGCTATAATGTTTCAACAGTTTGTTTACTGAGTGACTAAAACCACAGTTATTAATACTTGGATTGTATCTGATATTATAAGATGACAACTGTACTCTGGCACCATGGAGTTAAGCAACTTTCTTTGGTTGGACACAACGTGAACTGGTTGGACAAGTAGACAGCAATGCAATCTGTTGCTCCTTTAGTCAGCTAATCTTTTCTGAAGTCGGAGGGATTGCAGATGACGATGTGTGAACTGTTTTTATCTATACTGGATTGTATGACCTCTCTGTCTTGATCGTATTGGTTCATCCATGTAATTCTTCATTTTGTTGTGGTGATGAATGTTATGGCTACAGTATATCCCAAGGAAAACAATGAATTCTCCCACATTATCTGTATTGCCAATTTGATTCTGCTGAAAGCTAAAATCTTCAACTGGGACCCCGTTAGTCTGATATCAATGCTTTATTTGACAGATAGGCCATCAACACTAATGTCCTAAAATAGCATTTAAAAGAGTGAAAAGTCTGAAAATGTAAGAAGGATAAATAAAAACAGACAAAAAGATTTTTTACAGATAGATTTTAGATTTTGCTGACTATGCACTTAAATCTACTGTACTGCAGAATCTAGTACAATTGCAGTGAACTAAATTCTCTGTGTTTGAAAAAAAATGTGTCACTGGGAACTTTCTATATCAGACAGGCTTTTAAAATATCAAAAGTTTGAGCACAAGTTTAGTTAAAAAGTTAAAGTTTATATTCCTTTTCAAACAATGTCAAAAAATGTTTATTTTAAAAGTAAATGTATTAAATTGAATTATATTAAGTAAAACCATACGCTGCTTATCTTCTTATAAATACTTCCAACCTTTGCAGTAGTTCCCCTTTTGCATCTTGACTTACTTACTGTACCACATAGATTTTATATGTTCCTTATTTTCTCAATACCGAGTATGTTTTTATACTAAACTTTGGCTATGCACAAAAGAATTGCATAAGGTCCAGGAGCTGAATTCATGCTCAGCAGCAGAGGCTTACTTTCCATACAATATTGGAATACATATCAGCAAGACATGTTATCCTCTTTAAACACTTTTAGCAATGTAAACATTCCAAAAATGCCTGTAAGCTTTATTGTAGAGCTGGAGAAATGGCTTAAACATTCCAGGAGCACTGGTCATGCTAGAGTCTATCATCAGAAAGAGATATTTTTCAGATTAACTCTTGGCATGCCCTTAATGACCCCTCATCAATTTCAAAGTTTTGATTTCCATATTACTATCATATATATGGGTAGAGCAATGTATCTGGATAAGGTACATTTTGTATCAATTGTATGAACTCTTTGGTATACAATAGAACATATTGCCTAAAATATAGTGCCGATATATAATTTTAGTTCTTTCTGTGCATGGTAATAAAACATCGTTGTTATGTCTCACAAGAAAAGGTGGTACTTCAATTCCTTTGCTCCAGAAGAGCACTTGTTATGCAGCGTAGAAAGATAGCATTGGTGCAGCAGAGTAATCCAGCTGGAACAACAGAGACTGATGTAGCAGAGTGGCAGCTGGTGGAGCAGAACTGGATCCAAGGGAACTGAAGTACCTAAGTTGAAGTTACAGCATCAGATGTAGCAGACTGAAGATATGGCAAATGGTGCAACAGAGTTGAAGTCACAGCAACTAGGGTAAATGAATAGGATGATAAAATCGAAGAGTTGACTCCGCAAAGCAGACAAAGCAGTCCAGAAGTGTAGCAAAGTTACCCAGTGTTGTTGTAGAGCTGGACTTGTCACAAAGTCCAAGACAAAGTTGGCCAGCATTTTCACAGAGTTATTAAGCAATATAACAAAAGTGGGTTAATCAGGAAGTTCTTGGAAGAGCAGAGATTCTGTCCACAGTATCGACATAAGTGCCAAATACCTGAGAACTGAAATGGCATCCCATCATACCATGCCTGGCAGCATGATGTCGATGTGCACATGAGATAGCTATGGAATAGAGAGTGGATGCAATACCCGGTGCTGGAGCCAGGACGAGTGAGTAAAAGCTATTTTCAGAAAAACAATGGAAAACTCATCTGCGTTTTATCAGTTAAAAATGGAAAAAATTCCTTCCAAGATTAAAGGGAATCTGTCACCCTAAATTGGCGGGATATTTAAATGATGGCAGTCAGGTCAGATGGGCGGTGTTTAGGGTACTTGCCTTAACATGTTGTTCGCCGCTGTCGCCATTATTTCTGGGAATTGTAGTCGTTGCCCTCCATATAACGCGCCTGCGCATTGCAATCTGAGGGCAAAGCATACTGCGCGTGCGCAATTCAAGATTGCAATGCGCAGGCACGTTATATGGATGGCAACGACTACAATTCCCAGAAATAATGGAGACAGCGGAGAACAACATGTTAAGGCAAGTACCCAAAACACCGCCCATCTGACCTGACTGCCATCATTTAAATATCCCGCCAATTTAGGGTGACAGATTCCCTTTAATCAGGTTTGTGTTTTAGTGTGCTCCATTTTTCATGGGCCCATTGTCTTTGAAAAGTGGAGACAATCCACCAAAATGAGATTAAAGTAGTACATGCTGTGATTTTCTCTACTCAGACAAATAGAACATATGAGTTGGCCAATTGACTTTCAAGTGTCAGTGTTCAATGCTGTCTGACCTACACTCTGAAAGCTCCCACACAGCATCATTCTTGTGAATAGGCCCTTACTGTGCCACTAAGGTTATGCTCATACCTGCTTTTGGAGGCTTAGTTTTCACCCTCAGTTGCGGAACATTGCCTGACAAAATAATACAACCTGGCCATATAATATACATGCCTGAATGTAATCTATCTAGGTATAGTATTTCAATACTTTAGTTCAGAGTGCAGCCACATTCAGCATCTGTCCCCCTTACTGTATTAGAGAGAAGGGAAGTGGTAACATCTGTGTGTGCTCAGATCAGCAGCTGTCTCTTTTGCAAGTCATAATAATCCAGGCATTCAGATTAAAACAGTATAAGAAATGGGAGAACATGTGAATACAGTATGATTAAAGTATCAGTCAAGACAATTGGTTTACAGTTTTTGACCAAGTTGACAAATCCCAGGTAGACAATACCTGAATTGTTTTTTAGCCTGCCAATAAGATTATCCAGGGTAATATGATTACGGTGATATCAAAAATGCATCTTTTTTTCTTTAAGTGGTAACATTTTATTGGATATTTGTAAAAATTAAATTAAAAAATGCAGTCTGAGCAAACATTTTTATTCACACCATATCGGGTAGAAACAGTGTTTTGATGGTTTCTTATTGCTTTTTTTGTGGTGCTAAGGCGGTTGAAAAAGCGTAATTTTGGTCTTTTGGCTTTTTTTTCTTGTTATCCTGTGTTTACCAATCAGGTTAATTAGTTACAAATTTTGACAGATCAGACTCTTACGGACATGAAGATACCACATATGTGTATTTGCATTATTTTTTTATTTCTTAATGTTTAATGGGTAAAAAGGAAAGAACTTTTGTATTCTTTTTGTCCGTATTTTTTTAACCCCATAACCCCTGGGCCATTTTCAGTTTTTGGCCATGTGAGGGCTTGTTTTTTGCAGGACAAGTACTTTTGATCGACACTATTGGTTTTAACACACAGGTGCTTCTCATAAAACTAGAATATTATCAAGAAGTTAATTTATTTCAGTTCTTCAATACAAAAAGTGAATCTCATATATTATGTAGAGTCATTACACAAACAAGTGTTTATTTCATGCTTAATGTTGATGATTATGGCTTACAGTCAATGAAAACCCAAAAGTCATTATCTCAGCCAATTAGAATACTTTATAACACCAGTTTGAAAAATGATTTTAAAATCCAAAATGTTGGCCTACTGAAATCTATGTTCAGCAAATGCACTAGATAAAGAATCTATGGAGTATTGTCAAGAGGAAGATGAGAGACACCAGACCTAACAATGCAGACGAGCTGAAGGCTGCTATCAAAGCATCCTGGACTTCCATAACACCTCAGCAGTACCACAGGCTGATCGCCTCCATGCCAAACCGCATTGATGCAGTAATTGATGCAAAAGGAGCCCCGACCAAGTATTGAGTGCAAAAAGCAAAAAAAAGAAAAGGAGCAGGAACCGCACATCCAAAATTCATACGTTGATCTAAAGCTGCTAGGCAAAAATTATATAACTGAACATGAGGTTCTTAGTTTAACATTCTGATCAGACTGTCTGAAGCCCACTGCCACGTCACGGCAAACTTCGTTTTGGGTCCTGGCCACCCTAACGGAGCGGAGCCGCGCAATGACCACCACCATGGGGGCAATGCACCAGCAGGGAAGATGGCCTGCTTCCCCACAGCACCCATGCTGCAAGACTGAGTCCTCATGACTCCAGACCGCGCCGCCCCATCAGCACAAACCACAGCAACAATGGCCGCCACACAGCACCCACACCAAAATGAAAGGAGCACTGAAACTCACTCTACTCCAGTTCTTCAGTGAAAGCCAAAATGGGCTAGACCCCTTACTTTGCAGTCTCCTGCTAATTAAAATCACCTGTGCCAAATGGAGAAGTGCTGGTCCAAGAAAGAGACAAGAACATGCTTTGCACAAAAAGCAAAAAAAAAAAGAGCATGAACCGCACATTCAAAAATCAAACGCTGATCTAAAGCCGCTTTTTTTTGTGCAAAGTATTGAGTGCATTTGTTGAACATAGATTTCAGTAGGCCAACATTTCGGATTTTAAAATCATTTTTCAAACTGGTGTTATAAAGTATTCAAATTTACTGAGATAATGACTTTTAGGTTTTCATTGGCTGTAAGCCATAATCATCAACATTAACTGAAATAAACACTTGAAATAGATCACTCTGTTTGTAATGACTGTATATAATATACGAGTTTCATTTTTTGTACTGAAGAACTGAAATAAATGAACTTTTTCATGATATTCTAATTTTGTGAGAAGCACCTGTACATATCATTTACTAGAAAAGGGGAAAAAGTGCGGTGAAATTGCAAAAAAAGTGCAATTCCACAGTTGTTTTTTTTTTTATAATGTTCACTAAATGCTAAAACTGACCTGCCATTATGATTCTACAGGTCATTATTACGAGTTCACAGACACCAAACATGTATAGGTTGTCTTTTATTTAAGTGGTGAAAAAAAATCAAAAATTTGTAAAAAAAAAAATAAAAATGGAGCCATTTTCCGAGACCTGTAGAGTCTACATTTTTCGTGATCTGGGGCCGGGTGAGAGCTTATTTTTTGCTCGCCAAGCAGACATTTTTATTGATACAATTTTGGTGTAGATACAATGTTTTGATTGCTCGTTATTGCATTTTATTGCAATGTAGTGACGACCTAAAAAAAACTAAATTCTGGTATTATTTTTTTGTTCTCGTTACGCTATTTAGTGATCGGGTAATTTTTTTATATTGATAGATTCTGAACATGGTGATACCAAATATGTGTATATTTTATTTTTTTTATTGTTTTATTTTAATGGGGCGAAAGTGGGTGATTTGAACTTTACATATTTTTTTATTTTTTTAATATTTTTAAAAACTTTTTTGTGTATTTTTGCATTATTCAATAGCCTCCATGGGAGACTGGAAGCTGCAGTACTTTTATCGCCTCTGCTACATTCACACGATGATCAGATTGTCAGCATGTAGCAGAAATGCTCACCTGCTATGAGAGCTGACCACGGAGCGGCGCTCATAGCAATCTGGCAATGACAACCACAGAGGTCTGCTGCAGAGATTGACAATGGAATTTAACTAGTTAAAAACCGTGGGTGACTTGTGATTCCACCTACGGCTGTTGTGGGCACATGTTAGCTGTATAGAAAAGTTGTCATGTACCTGGAAAGGTGCTGGCTCAGTGCCGGAGCACACACCAAACGGGGAATCCGACATTTAAGTATTATTACTGCACATGCTAGAAAGGGGTTAGGCTGATTTTACACTTGCCATGTTTTTGCGGTCCATTTTTACGGCCCCAATAGATTTCTATGGGGCCGCATAATCGTCCTGCAAAAATTCCACGGTGTGCGGTGTTCCATATGGCCGTGAGGGCCGTATTTGCTGCCGTGAAAAAAGATCGAGTCTGCTCAATCTTTTTCACTGCGTATAGACACGGCCCCCATTGAAAAGCAATGGGGCCGCAAAACCAAATGGAAGTTTGGTTTTGCGGTGCACAGTCCCTTTCAGTTTTGCGGAACGCCGTTTTTTTTCCAATACCTCTTCCATAGTATTGGAAAACTGAAAAATGGTGATCCGCTAGTTTTTTGTGGCCCGTTATTGCGGAGACCGCCTTTTTTGCGGCGATACGGCCCGCAAACAAGACCAGCAACAACGGGCCACAAAGAATCCAGTAATTGTAAAAGAAGCCTAAAACATTTGTTTACTTTTTTTACTGTATTTTTATTTACTTTACACTGTATTTTGCAGTCTCTGGAGCAGGTTTGAACCTGTGATCATCTGATCGTGTTTACATTAATGCTATTGTATTGCGGTATATATCACAAAAATCATGGTCTCATATAAATACCAACCATGAGCTGGGTTTCACAGGAGTACCGCCATGACAAGCACAGCGCCCTTCAGCAAACCTCTGGCTGTCTTGGCAACCTAGTGCTGTGCCAAGAACTCTGATGGGTGATTAGAACAGCGTACCCCCTGGGACACGTGCTGTAAATACTGCTGTCACCTATTACAGTGGTATTTAATAGATTATCAACCACCAGCAGAGCCACACGTGACTGATAGAGGCAGCTGATGGCTGAATAACAAGGCCATCATCTGCTGGCAAAGATGTGGGCTCAGTCTCTGAGCCCATATCAAAATTAGGAAGCCAACATGTAACATAACTGTACGTCTTTTGTTGGTAATGGGTTAAAAGTATCCATGATTGATAATTTTATAGGTACATATTTGATGAATAATATATCATAGTTATTAAGGTTGAAGGAAGACTTTAAGTCCATCTAGTTCAACCCATATCCTATCCTAACCTGCCCTAACATGTTGATCCAGAGGAAGGCAAAAAAACCCAAGTGGCAAACAGTAGGCTTCACATTGGGGAAAAAAATTCCTTCCCGACTCCACATACGGCAATCAGACTAACTCCCTGGATCAACGCAATATCTAGGAAACTAGTGAGTATAGCCTGAAATATTATACTTTTCAAGAAAGGCATCCAGTCCCTTCTTAAATTTTAGTAGGGAATTACTCATTTCATCATTATACAGCAGAGAGTTCCATAGTCTCACTGCTCTTACAGTAAAGAATCTGCGTCTGTGATTATGACTAAACCTTCTTTCCTCCAGACATAGAGGATGCCCCCTAGTCCCCCTCACAGGTCTAAGAGTAAAAAGATCATTAGAAAGGTCTTTGTACTGTCCCCTCATATATTTATACATTGTAATAAGATCACCCCTAAGCCTTCGTTTTTCCAAACTAAATAACACCAAGTGTAATAACCTGTCTTGGTATTGCAGACCCCCCAGTTCTCTAATAACCTTGGTCGCTCTTCTCTGCACCCGCTCCAGTCCAGCTATGTCTTTCTTATACACCGGAGACCAGAACTGTACACAGTATTCTAAGTGTGGTCGCACTAGTGACTTGTATAGAGGTAAAATTATGTTCTCCTCATGAGCATCTATGCCTCATTTAATGGATCCCATTATTTTATTTGCCTTTGCAGCAGCTGCCTGACACTGGCCACTAAATGTGAGTTTGTCGTCCTCCCATTCACCCAGGTCTTTTTCAGTGACAGTTTTGTCCAGTGTTTTACAATTAAGCACATAATTATACATCTTGTTTGTTCTACCCAAGTGCATGACCTTACATTTATCCCCATTAAAGCTCATTTGCCATTTATCAGCCCAAGCTTCTAGTTTACATAAATCCTCCTGTAATATAATAATTGTCCTTCTCTGTATTGATTACCCTGCAGAGTTTAGTGTCATCTGCAAATATTGAAACTCTACTCTGTATGCCCCTACAAGGTCATTAATAAATATGTTAAAGAGAAGCGGCCCCAGTACTGACCCCTGTAGTACCCCACTGCTATCCGTGACACATATTCAGGCTCGGACTGGCACACAAGGGAACAGGTGAATTTCCTGGTGGGCCCATGTGCAGAAATGAGCCCCTGACAGCACAATGGCACAATATACTTGATTGTACAGAAAAAACAGACTCTTATCATTCATTTAGCAAATTACCCATGTATTATTATACAGAAGTTCAGCAAAATTTGTGAATGAGGCTGATATCATTTTTTGCCCGTAGCCAAACCATAAGCCCCCAGAGTCAATGTATGTTAGCCCCTTGACACCCAAGTCTGGCACTGTACCTATTACATTAAACATAATTATTTCCTGTTTGTCTAAAAACAATCCCAGGAAACCAGCAAAATTCACATTCTTAGGGAGTTTCATAACTCACATGTGGACACAGGGTTTAGATTTTATGTATAAATAGTAAATTAATAAAATCTGAAAAAGTTGCCTGGAGCAGACAGTGAGATTTTATCTCTCATCTTTAAATTTATAGGAGAAACTGGGATTAATGTATTAGTTTTACTCCTAAAGGGAGCATTTCTGATGTTTTCCAAATGTAAGCCTGTTTGGCAAAGTGTAACTCTAAAAATGCGAAAATTAAACATTTACATCGTTTCAGAATCCATATGTATTGTAAATGTGTGAAGTTTTTTTCTTCAAAGTTCAGTAAATTTTCATCCAGACATGTTAGTCTGGACTATCAAAAAGGAGGAAGTTTGTGTCAAATATGTGCAGTTTGGACTCTGTCTTCTAATTACAAGTGTGTATGCAATGCTGACATTAAAGTGGGAAAACTGGACAATTACTTAGGGACACCATCCTCAAAAGGATTCCCAGTCTTTCCAAGTCAGATAATGCACTGGTAATGCCCATCCTGCATTATCAGTTATCTGAAGCTGAAAGTGTAGAAGCACCTTTGATGACATGCAGAAACGGGACGAACTATTTAGTTTCCTAGACAGAGAAGGCAAATTCTGCCCTCCCCCCACACACATTCACACATATTAAATACACTCTGCCATCTGAGTTTACTGTATTCACCAGTTAACCTCCCAATGCTTACATCAAATGAATTTACAGGACCCTTTTCACCCGACCAACTTGAAAAGTATGCCCATTTTGGCCATACAGTTATACACAGACATATTATTATACATTGCTTATATAGCGCCATCATATTCCACAACGTTTTACAGATATTATCATCACTGTCACCATTCAGGCTCTCAATCTAAATGATCACTATTTCTTTGGAGTGTGAGAGGAAACCCACGCAAACACACAAACTCCTTGCATATGTTGTCCATGATGAGTTAGTACCTGGAAAAGGCTAGGGATTTATGTTTAAGAGTTTGCTTTGGTGCTGTGCAACCTGTGGAAAGCAATAAAAACTGTAAATGTTTGTATCAAAACTACCTAAGGCCTAATACCTACAACAGAGAGTGAATCCCTACAATTGGTGGATGAAATGTAGGTGTGAAGTCCCAGAGAGCATATGTGATTGCAGTGTAAAGATTGAATGTCCTGGGTAAAAGCAGCTACAGCATTGCTTGTTAAGCAACTGGTCTAGGTAAATCTGCAGTTGCAGCAGCAGACCCAACAGGAGAAATCCTGATCTAGCACTTTCAACAGAAGCAGGAGTTGCGGCTGCAGTTACAACAGCAGCAGTTACAGCAGGTTCAGTAGCAGCAACAGCAGCACCATCAGCATCAGATAGCTCACCTGGCAGAAACTAACTGTCCAGGCCAGAGAGATGGCTCTGGAAGACTACATTGAGGATTTTCTGACTGTATTTGAGAGCTTCAGACAGAGAGAAACTTCCCTCAGATCAATGGGCAGAGGTCCTAGCTCCATACTTTAAGGGAAAACTGCTGCAAGTATACTACGACCTTGCCCTGCAGGATGCCAAGGAGTATGACAAACTGAAAGCAGAGATTTTGGCACATTTGGGCATCACCCTGAAAGTCCGAGCACAATGGGTGCACCTGTGGTGCTACCAAAGAGACAAATCTTCCCGGTTGCAGATGTTCGACTTGTCATATCTGGTGCAAAAATGGCTGCAGCTCAAGACATGCTCTCCAGCACAGATGGTGGAAAGAGTGGTAGTGGGCCAATGTATCCACTCACTACCGAAATCAGTGCAAAGCTGGGTTGCCCAAGGAGATCCCTAAAATGCAGATGACCTAGTAAGCCTGGTTGAAAGATACTTGGCCATGGGGAAGTCCCTGAGCAATCAAGGAGCCCAAGGTGACATTTATGGAATACCCAAAAGAAGACCTTGTCTGAGGGGCGCACAAAGGCCCAGAAGGGGTCAGAGCTGTGTTGAAAGAGTGCATCACATGCATTTGTTGATGATGTTGTGTCCCGGGTCATATATCAGACATTTGTCACTTTACCTTGGAGCTGATGGACTCCAGCAGAGGACAGTGCTACTCCTACTTCACCTACCTTGTCTGCAGTGCTGTTCCTCATCCTGGCAAGGGGCCTCAGGAATGCCAGGTGAATGAATGGTGTCCAAGTGACCAGACTTCTGAACTCAGGGAGTCGGTGACCTTGGCAAGTGCCTCACTACCGCATGTGCTAGTCCTTTGGAAGGAGGTGGGTGTAAGGTGTATCCATGGAGATGCCAAGAACTATCCCAAGGCCCAGGTTGATATACGCACAGACTGTGGTTCCATGTGCCACCAAGTGAGAGTGGTCAAGGACTTGTATGCTATTTTTATCTGTCAAAATTTTCCTTTGTTCTGTGATTTATGGGCTAAAGTTGTGGCACCCAGTAGTCCAATATAAATCCGGGAGTTGGCTATGGTAATAAACAGTAAACAGTGAATTTTCGTTCACTATAATGGCTAGAAAGGAGGAATAGGAAGCATCCCCTGAAACAAATGTTCCGTACCCAGAAGAGTCCTAGGACAGCCCAGCTCAGGTTTTGGACTGCCCAGCTCAGAGGTTTAACAATAAAAGTTACTCTGGAAAATATAAATCGGGTTCCCCAGGAGCTGGGAAACAATACTGTGTTCATGCAAGTGGCCAGGCATAATGATTTTTTGTGTAGTGGGAACAAAGTGAAGGCTCAAGAGGAAAAATCCAGAGTGTATATTTGGTCAGCTCCAGGGGATCGGGTACTTGTGTTAGTGCCCACAGGAGAGAGCACGTTCCTTACCCACTGGCAGGGACCCTATAGGATGCTGGAAAAGTGAAACCTATATATAGATAGCACCACTAAGCAAATTATATTGTATAATACCAGGGTGCCAAGAAGTGTAAGGCTTCAATGCACAATGAGATATATTAACTCAAACGAAGAAATTATGCACACAACGAGTATATAAAAAATAAGAAAAATATTTTATTAAACATAGTATAAAAAATCAATAAAAGGGAAAATAACAGTGAACCCACAGATTGGAGTGGAACCACTAAGAGAGCTCATTTTGTAAAATATTTGGCTGGCTTTTATGCGTTGAAGAATTTTATATTCATGTCGAAAAAAAATTGCTAAATCTTCACTGTAAATGAATTTTGACTGCTGATTTTGGCCAGCAGTGTTCTGTGCCTGCGTTCTAGACCTTCCTTTTAAAATAAGTGTTTTTCTGCTCTATTTCTTGTAAAACATTGACAAACCTTGCCTGATAATTGGTATTTATTCCATTATTTTCCTCTTGTTTGTATTAACACAGAAAAATGTATATTTTTCGGCCAGCTAAAATCTTTACGTTTGTTTTTATCTTGTAAAAGAAAAAAAAATGTTCAAGGTATATTTGTAAAATTTTTGTACATAACATCCCGAAATGTCACTTTTTTCATAGAATATGGTTTCTTTTGTTTTTAGAATTACAAATACCACTGATTACATGACACATCATCTTATTTATCTTCTGAAGGAAGCTCAGGGAAAATTACAATGCATATATAATAACAATATGTTTGATGCACATAGTGACGATCATAGTATAGCTGTCATAGCTCCATAATAGGGGACTATGTATATAATCACAAACTCCTCAGGGATAGACAGCTAAGACCGATGGCTATGATAATAGCTTACAAGTCATATTAAAGTATATAAGCATAAGTAGGTGATCGAACACATACCTGAGACCAGTGGTGCCACTCTCCCCACTCCGATGCTGGAAAAGTGCCTGAGGTTAATTATAACGTACACAGACCAGGAAAAAGGAAGACTTTTCGGTCAGAAGCCAACCTGGAGTTTTCTGCACACGTCAGTTTTAAGCCCTGTATTCTCTGTGTGCTGGCAGATGGTGTCCAGCCCCAGATTTGGACAGGGGGGTATGTAGCAAAGCCATGTAAGCTAGGGTTAAATCCTAGCTCTACAAGTTTTGATTAGATCACCTAGCTAGTCCTCCATATATCTAGGCTAGCTGTTCTCCTTAGTCAGTCAGCTCAGGAAAGCTGACCAGGCTGGATGTATCTTGGAGATAAAGATGGAGACAGGCCAGATTCCATATCTGAGAAGAGTGTGCACAGGCCTGGTGCAGAAAATCGCAAATATCAGTGGTTTTATGGACAATTGCTGTTCTGTTTGACCTAACAAGGGCTAGCTTAGCCGTGTGTGAGAAGCCAGGGTCTGTTCTGTTTATTGAACGACTGGACAAGGCTTTATATTATGAATTTGTTTTTGTGCTGTGGAAAGCATTAAGAACTGCACGTATTTGGATCAAAACTGCATTGCCTATGTGAACACTACCTAAGGCCTAAAGCCTAATGCCTACAGGAGAGAGTAAATCCCTACAACTGATAAACACTGAAGGGAATACAATTATACACAGACATGTATACAGCTATAAACAGATATCTGTGCAGTAATAAACAGACATGTATACAGATATGCAGAATTGTATACAGCTATCAACAGATATCTATACAGTATTACACAGACATGTATGCAGATAAATACAGATATTCACAGTCAAGAATACTTTAATATACAGCTATTTTTAGATATACAATACAGACCTGTTCACAGATACATACAGACTAATGATGAGCGAGCACTAAAATGCAGGGATGCTTGCTACTTGAACCGAGCAATTCCTAATGCTCAGGTGCTCATTTCAAGTAATGAGTATAATGGGAGTCAATAGGAAATCCGAGCATTTTCCGGCAGATCCTACAATGAGGTCTGGGGTGCAATGAAAATGTTGAAATGGATGGAAAAAGTGCTGAATGGAAGGAGAACAACATGGGAAAGACTCCTGAAAACATCTCTGACTTCCAGATCGCCGCTGAGAACAATGGTGTTACACTTTTACTCCAGTTTAAGGACTAGCAATAAAACATTCAAAATCAAAATAAAATTGGAGTTTACAGAAAAAAATGTTAAGAAGCATTCCTTCCTGTATAACAACTTGTATATAAAGCAAAATTTAAAAGGATTTAAAAAAAATAATTTAAGTAAACCAAAGTAAAAATTTTTATTAATTTTTATTACATTTTTAATAAGGGAAAAATAGCTTGGGCTGTGACCCGGCTTCGGGTAGTGCTGGAGCCCCAACATATAGAAATGGGCGACAGCCACCTGTGTCACCTGCACCATCGCCGGCTCTCACATAGGAGGTGGGGAACCCCAAGGACAGTCCGATCTCTTGGGGGTGGTAACCCCGCCTCAAGCCACCTCGAGGAGCCTCTCCCAGATCCATTCATTTCTTAAGAAGGGTTCATCCTGCTCCTTTCCTTCTCCGATCACATCCACCACATACCATCTATGCTGCCACTCCAGTTTGAGGAACATGACCCTTGTTTCAGCTATCAGCTGTTGCAGCTTTCGAAGCAAGTGTTCCATCTCTACTGCCCGCTGGTTGAACGAGATGTAATGACTGGTCCCAAACTCTTCTATGGATCCCCTTCCCCACTGCCAGTCATAACGACTTCCCCCTGGGATGCTAACTCTCGGTACCTTGCAGCTAGTGGACCCGCTAGCATGTCTCCAGCCATGGTCCTGGCTCACCTTCTTCTCTCTTCTGACCAGCCTAGGGATGCAGTCCAGTCACTAATTGCTGGATCCTGGCTCTCCTGTCTGCAGTCCGCAAGAACCCCAGCGATGAAGGCTGCGGCCTGGGTTTGGGCCTTGGTGGTTCCGGCACAGCGGCCGGTTACAGACCACAGGCTCCCGCCACTTCTGCTGTCGCATAAGCTTAGTCAGACTCCCATATTCTTCCGGTCGCTCTCTCAGAAGTCTCAGCATCTTTGTCATCTTGTTGACTGCTAAGCCTGTAATACTCTATAGGTGACGAATTGAATCTAGAAAAAAATTGTATACACTGTTTTGGAGTGTTATACATCAGCAAAATTTTGCAGAAAGCATGTAATACTCTATGGATAACTAATTGAATCCAGAAAAAATTTCGAACACCCAGATACTCGAGTGATATCCGAGTATCACAGAGCACATTCGCTATTCCCTAATACAGACATGTACAAAGATATATAGTCATATAACTAAAGGTCCTTCACCCTGCAAAAGTATGGAGCAACTAAAGAGGAGAGAGCATGGTATGTCTTCTACATTGTGTGAGTATAACATGCAGTGAGTATATAACATGCAGTGTGTGTACCGTAACTTGCAGTTTGTGATATGTAGTATGTGTTATATGCAGTGTGTAATATGTGTAGCATGGTGTGTGTGTGTGAAGTATGCAGTGTATGTGTAACATATAGTGTGTATGTAACATGTAGCTTGTGTGTAACATACAGTGCAGTGTTAATTTGTGTGAATATACAGTATCTGTGTGTAGCATCCACATTTAAAAACACTGGCATTGCATATGAGCTTTTGATTCATAGGGTGATTGGATTATTTATCCTGGAATAAATATCATCATTATCAACAGCACATTAGTCCATATAAACAGAAGATGTCCTGCCGGCAACATGATTTTGTTTGGAGACCAAACGATCTATTAGTGATCATTCTACTGCCATCATTCTTCGACAGTCTATGTAAAAAGGCCAGTAAACAAGTGACAAACAACTTGAATATTGTCGATCAATGATCATTACACAACCTGAAATTGGCACGTTTAAATGTAATAAAAAGATTTGTGTGTGATGGTGCAATATGTTAACATTTGGGGTCCCAGTTTATGCTTTTTGCAAAGGGTCACACTTTGTCTAAAATCGGTCCTGTCTGTATGAATAAATCAGCATGTCCCATGGGTTCCTTACTTTCCTCGTCTCATCCTTTTTGCTTCTATTATTAAAATAATTGAGATGAGCAATTCAGTTCAGTCTGGTGTCCATTCTGATCCTTCCATACCACTTGGTTTTCACTTCTGTAACCAGCACCATTGGCCCGGCATTCTGAGTGTTCCTGGCATTTAGTCTATCAAAATGTCACATGAGTTATTTTCCTGCTCCAGAATCAGTGAGGAAGTTTCTCCTGTAGAGCATAAGCTCTTATGGTCAGCATGGTCATCTCTCTCTTTCCCTTGTAGCATGTAAGATCTTATGAGGAGTATGGTTCTCTCTCTCTTCTGTAGTGTGTAAGCATTTATAGTCAGCTTGGTTCTCTATCTATGCTGTGTAAGGCTGGTTTCACACATCCGTTTTTCCCTTGCGCGCCCCGCATTTTCCGCAGCGCCGCATCTGAAATCTGATGCGGCGCATGCGGCTTTTTCGCATTGACATGCATTAGCGCCGCATGCGCCGCATGTCAATGCGTTGCATGCGGTTTTGTCCGGATGCGGCGCAATGTACATTGCGGCGGCCGCAAAACGCTGCATGCAACGTTTTTTTTTTTGTGCCGATGGTTTCTTATCTCTCCAAGCATCAGAACCATCCGCAAAAACCGCATTTTGGGCGCCGAAGTGTGAAAGCTTTTCACATGCGCGCTGCGGTAAAATGCCGGGGGCCCGTTTAGGCGCCCGCCGGATGTGTGAAAGAGGCTAAGCTCACATGGTCAGCAAGGTCCTCTCTCTCTCTCCTGTAGTGTGTAAGCTATTAAGATCAGTGGCTTCCTTTCTCTCTCTTCTGTAGTGTGTAAGCTCTTAAGATCAGTGCTTCCTTTCTCTCTCTTCTGTAGTGTGTAAGGTCTTAAGATCAGTGGCTTCCTTCTCTCTCTTCTGTAGTGTGTAAGCTCTTAAGATCAGTGGCTTCTTTCTCTCTCTTCTGTAGTGTGTAAGCTCTCATGATCAGCAGATCCTCCTCTCTTTCTCTCCCTCTCTCCTCTAGAGTGTAAGCTGTCATGATAAGTGTGTCCCCCACTCTCTCAACGCAACCCCACATGTATTTTCCAAGCAATTACAATCATTCCAGTATTGAGATTCTCATAAATTTTCGCCATAAATAACATGTCTGGGGAAATTTTGGCAAAGCCAGTAAATTGAGTTTCAAAAGATCTGCTCATCTCTACTAGTTGTCATTGTTCACTAATTATTCACTGCTGATGAAACTAAGCATTGCTCAGTACTTGTTAAGATGAATTGATTATCTGTGTAATTGTCATGCATCTCGGTTTTAACCCTTGAACCTGTGCTTTGTGGATGACTTCACTGTCCGCTGATCCACAGCAGATACACCTTTTCTCTGGATGCTTAGTTTCTGTTATCCTTGTGTAAAGTACTGCAGTAATCATGACCGAGCTGCTGTCCATCACGCTCTGGCATTTTGCAGGAAAATTGTGTGGGTCCTGGTTAGGTGATGATGATGGTGTTGTGATGGCCCTGCGCCCGTGCAGTCCACCTTTAGCCGATGGTATTAGCTGGCCAGGACCACTACTTCCACAGATCAATGAAGGAGACCTCGGTGCAAACATGGGAACTTTGCTAAACGTAATAAGCATGATGTACAAGGAATAGCGAGCACACAATCTTAAGCATGTTTCACAGCAAGAAGCCTTTTCACAAACATTGTTTCCTTCCACTGTAGTTTACTCCAGTGGCAATATAGTACACTGTTTCACCCTACTTTGTCACAGCCTAGATTTTTGCCACAGCACAATTCAGCAAATTTCTCTACACCTGCTCAGCAGCTCCACGTCCTATCACTACGGACTTCCTGGATCTACCACTCGAGACCCTCACTAGTCCCACAGTCTCAGTCCTCTTTAGGTCCTTACCTTTGGTGTTCATAACGCTCAAGGTTTCTCATGTCACGTCATCCTATCCATGGACCCCTTTAGGGTGGAAGACCACTCTGTCTCTTCTGTCAGTTGCTGTCTCCTTCTAGCTGTGGATCACCCTTTGGCTGCACTGCACACTCATTGCTCTCCAACTTCCCACTCACTCTATTCAGTAAATAATCTGCCTTCCCTAGTTTGAGCCCCTCCCAGTGTGGGCTGTTCCCAAACATTAACAGTATCACAACTCTCATTGTCTCTGCCAGCTACCTGTGGCTGGATAGATTACAGCTACATACTAACAATGTAAAACATCTGTATACATTAAGCCTATTACACTTATAATGCTTATCTTGTACTCTCACATTCTCTACTGTACATTGCTCACATTAATACATTCATTACATAGGCAAATACATTACACTTCACATGACACAATATGTACACAAGATGCAGGACATTATTCAGATTACACATCACATTACGCACAGTCCTGATGTCATCAAGGGGGAGCAGAGCAATATGTGCATCTCCTTACACTTGCTTCAGTCTTCTTAGGGTAACAGGTGTTTACATTTTCTCATGTGTCTGCCCTTTCACCTTTCGGGTGCTGCTTTATATAATTTCTCCCTGCTGGTATTTCCTCTTTTGGATGTGCAGCCATACTGCTGTAGCTTAAGCCAGTCAGTGAAAGACTAGCTAGGGTTTGTCTCTCTGCTGTTTATGTTCTTTATTCTGCACCTATCTTCTGTTTCTTTTTTAGAAAAAAGGTAACATATTCTCTAACAGTATGTATTTATTCCTTTAGTTTATATTTTGTGGTTTATTTTACTCACTCTGGGATCTCTTCTCGTATTTCAGCATACTTTTCTTTCTGTACGTAATTGCACTTTGCTCTGCCTTCCAGTCCCTTAGGAGGAACATGAAGAGCTCAACAACATTTAAGGCAGCATAGGTCTGAGTTGAGATCGTATAGTCTGTGGTTAGGGCTATGTCAGTTTATATAGGAACTCCAAAGGACTTTGGGGTCAGGATCTCTAGGCTGTTCAGGAACCAGCAGGGTCAGTTGCAGTTTTTTGTGTGCTACCTATTTTTCCAAGACATTTGCTTCCCTATCATAACAGTAATGCAACATAGTACATGTCCTCCAGAGAGAGACTCACTGGACAAGACATGAGCATTCTGAACAGCGAACCCCATTTTATAGGAAATCTGTTATGTGAAAAAACATTATCCTGCAGATATTAGGCTAATCTGCAGGTTAATAGCATTCTGAAGCTGCCTGGTGCCCGCGCTGAAAACCCACCTACTGGTAGGAAATTAACTTTTGTCCTCCCGACAGCATCAGGCTTTCATTCACAGAGATGAGGCTTCAGTAATTGGTCAGTGCATAGTGAGTGGTGACTGTAACCATGCCCTGTCACTGACTGACAGCTGCCTCAGAATTGCATCAGGCTGAACCAGCTGTCAGTCAGTGCCGGGACGTGGTTACAGCCATCGCTCAATATGAATTAAGTGGTGAGTGAAGCTGCACCTCTATGACTGAAATCCGGAGGCTGCAGGGAGGAATAGTTAATTCCCTCCTTGCAGCGGCACTTTCAGTGAGGGCACTGAGCAGTTTCAGAACGCTGATAACCTGCAGATTAAGGCTGGCTTTACACTTACCGTGATTTTTGCGGCCCGTTATTGCGGGCCTTTTTTGAGGGCCGTATCGCCGCAATTTTAAAGGTCTGCCGTAATAACGGCCCTCAAAAAACTTGCGGATCGCCGTTTCCAATACTATAGAAAAGTAATGGAAAGAAAAAAAGGGTGTTCAGCAAAACCGCAAGTTACAGAACACCGTAACTTCCGTAAGTCATTATTTTTCTATGGGGGCCGTGTCCGTAAGCCATGAAATATATTGAGCAAGCTCGATATTTTTTCACGGCCATACGGCACACGGCCCTCAGTAGAATTTTTGCGGCCCCATAGAAATGCATTGGGGGCCGCAAAAACACAGTAAGTGTAAAACCAGCCTAACCTCACATCTGCAGGTGTTAATAGGATTTTTTTCACATGACAAGTTCTCTTTAACTACAAAAGATTTTCAATGATTTAGAGTTGTTCGGTAGAAACAATGTTCCTGGTAACGATATTTCTTTTACTTGGATTTTCTTCTTTAAAGACATTTCAAGTTTCACATTCCCAATCAGAATAGATTACATTTTAGTTTTAATCTTTTTTTGGGCAGAGAAAATAGCTGCCGTTTTCTATCATAGAAATGTCCTGTCAGTCTGATCATACAATGATTCTACATTTATTTTACTATTCCTTTGGAGAATACACAAAAAAGATAACAAGGCGGTTGAGTATTTTGTCAGTCAATCAGTTTTATTCCTTCTTTGCTCACCAGTATACATAAGATGGCTTTTTTCTTTAAACAGACATTACGGATTCCAGATATAAGACGTGTGCTGATATACTGCTGATTACCTCTAAAGAAAGGCATTGACGGTATTGTAAAGCTTGATTTTCTTCCAGTCTCCGAACTAACAAACATGAAGAAAAAGGCATGGAAAGTTTTCACTGTGAAACCACTTCAAAGGAAATTAAAATCATAAAGTCATCTACAAATCTCGAGTCCTACAGAACTGTGCCTCACTAGAAAACATTTGCCCCAAAATGAACCACGCTGGTAGCTTTCACAAATAGAAAAGGAGAGGCTGAAAGATGAGCTCTCATATTTCATCAGAACAAAATCAACACTGTCTAGACCAACTGCTTGAGCCTGCCTATTCCTAAATCCCCTCATAAAATGCAGGAGAACAGCTGCAGGGAATAGAAGTATATCACAGCAGTCTTAAAGTTTAATACAGCAATGCATGCCGGACCCCATCTAATGAAAGAAACATGTTTAACGCCATGTGTGCTGTATCTGTATGTCACGGAGGGTGCGCGCTAACACAAGATGCTACAGCACATCCGCATTACCAATCCGAAGATTACTTTTGAATAAATCAGAGTTCACATATATCAGTAATAATCACAGAAACACATTTGATACTGTAAGTAGTTAGATGCCCTTACTTTCACGCATTAGAGGTTTTCCAGAATTTTTTGTTAAACTCTTGCAATAACAGGGACATATAGTATTAAACTCCAAGGGGTAAGCAATGCATGCACCAATATTATACAATATGCAAGAGGTCAGTAAACTTTTGCTTGCTCAGCCAATAGCTATCTCTTGTGATTGCCCACATATAAATAAGCATTATACACAATCCCCAGATAATCAATACTAGAAAAAATGAAGCTTTGTTGCTAACTTAAAAATGAATTTTTAAATTATACATATATATATATATATATATATATATATATATATATATCTTAAATATCAAACTTAAAGTTCAAACAAGGAAGCAGTAAGTAGCAAGTTACACTAAAAAGATTTACAGGTATGATTTAGATTTAAGGACAATTAATCTAAATGAGATTAAGGTAGCCAGGTCAGACCAATATTATAATGAGAAAATGAAGTATTTCATTACATATAGAGAAATCCATGATTAGAAAAGTTGTAAAGTGCAAGTGTTTATAGATATTAGGGTGGATATCAAATAGACATAAATTGGTTTTGATCTGCGTGGGAAGATCTCAGTAAGTTGTAATAAAAATACTGATAGAAGAAGTAATAGAGAAGGCGTCTGTAGATCAGATAGATCCATGTAATTTGCAGGTGCAATTTCAATGTTCAAGTCTAGCAGGGCTCCATGCTATTAGCTAGCAGTAAATGTCAATGGATAACAAATCATATTTATCAAGTGAGGAGCAGAGTCTCAGTAGATAGCGTAGAAGGTATACTTACAAAGTGACCAGTTCTTTTATCTGTGAGTGTAGCAGGCTACTACCCCGATGCCGCCATTTAGCTTCAGCTTTTTCCAAGGGGCGCCTTATTTTTATTACAACTAACTGAGATCTTCCTACCCAGATCAAAACCAATTCATGTCTATTTGAAATCCACCCTAATACATATGAGCACTTGCACTTCATAATTTTTCTAGCCATGGATTTCTCTACATGTAATGAAATACTTCATTTTCTCATTATAATATTGGTCTGACTTCGATACCTTAATCTCATTTAGATTCATTGTCCTAATGCTCCACCATCTCTGCGATATATACTAAATCATCTTGAACTGTAAGTCTGATTGTTAATGATACAGCTACAGTATAGGCCCAATAATATTGAAGCCATTAAGTGACATATTTTGGTGCTTAATTATGACTACATAGAGATGATGATATTTTGGTATGTATTGTCTATCTGGAAGCTGCCCGGTTGAGTCCCACTTGTTTCCTGTACTTGTGGTATTGCCAATTTTAATTGTTGTTTGTATTATGCTTCAATAAAGATTATGTGCTTTTTCTTATTTGGCTTGTTATGAGGTTTTGCTTTTGGTGTTTTCTGATTTTTAATATATATATTTTAATATATATATATATTTTTTCATTAAAAATTACATTTATTTAAAGTTAGCAACAAGGCCTCAGTTTCCCTGGGCTTGATTCTCTATGGATTGGGCATATATCTGATATCTGGGTGGCTATTTGCTCCCATACTTTGGAAAGACTGTGTTACTATTTATAAATAAGCACATTTTGTCAACTTCAGCCTTAAAGTGAATACTTCACATCCCAAATTATTTATATGTGCATGTAGTATTTTCAAAAACAAGTCCAGCAATACCTTTACATGGTCAGTCCGTTCCTCCATTACTGAGAAATCAGTGTTTGAAGTTATATGCAAATGAGGCTGTAGATTAGAAGCTTATGTCACTCCAGCTCTATTCCTTCCCCAGTGCTGCCTCTTCCTGCTTGACAAACGGTTCCTCTACCTGAAGTTACAGAGCATAGAGACTGTCAGTCAAGCAAAAGGAGGTGGCACTGAACGGGGAAAAGATCTGGTGTGACAGAGGGTTCAGATCTACAAACCTCATTGCCTATCCGTTGAAACGCTGATTTCTCAGTAATGGAAGAGCAGACTGGCCATGTATTGCTGGACTTGTCTTTAAAAAGAGCTACATGCGCAGTTTGGGGTGTGAAATTTTGCTGACAGATTCTCCTTAAATGCTGATGGAGTGGGGGTAAGGGACAACATTTCCTGAAGTGACATTGCATAGAGTAAAGGAAATAGATCTGTAGTGACGGAGACTTCAGATCTGCAATATCTCTTCAGTCTTATTGCACATCAATTCAAACACTGATTTCTTAGTAATAGAGGAACGGACTGGCCATGTTAAGGTATTGCTGGACTTTTCTTTCTAGGAGCTACAGTCAGGGCCAGAAATATTTGGACAGTGACACAATTTTCACGAGTTGGGCTCTGCATGCCACCACATTGGATTTGAAATGAAACCTCTACAACAGAATTCAAGTGCAGATTGTAACGTTTAATTTGAAGGGTTGAACAAAAATATGTGTTAGAAAATGTAGGAATTGTACACATTTCTTTACAAACACTCCACATTTTAGGAGGTCAAAAGTAATTGGACAAATAAACATAACCCTAACAAAATATTTTTATTTTCAATATTTTGTGGCGAATCCTTTGGAGGCAATCACTGCCTTGAGTCTGGAACCCATGGACATCACCAAACGCTGGGTTTCCTCCTTCTTAATGCTTTGCCAGGCCTTTACAGCCGCAGCCTTCAGGTCTTGCTTGTTTGTGGGTCTTTCCCTCTTAAGTCTGGATTTCAGCAAGTGAAATGCATGCTCAATTGGGTTAAGATCTGGTGATTGACTTGGCCATTGAAGAATGTTCCACTTTTTTGCACTCATGAACTCCTGTGTAGCTTTGGCTGTATGCTTGGGGTCATTATCCATCTGTACTATGAAGCGCCGTCCAATCAAGTTTGCAGCATTTGGCTGAATCTGGGCTGAAAGTATATCCCGGTACACTTCAGAATTCATCCGGCTACTCTTGTCTGCTGTTATGTCATCAATAAACACAAGTGACCCAGTGCCATTGAAAGCCATGCATGCCCATGCCATCACGTTGCCTCCACCATGTTTTACAGAGGATGTGGTGTGCCTTGGATCATGTGCCGTTCCCTTTCTTCTCCAAACTTTTGGCTTCCCATCATTCTGGTACAGGTGATCTTTGTCTCATCTGTCCATAGAATACTTTTCTAGAACTGAGCTGGCTTCTGGAGGTGTTTTTCAGCAAATTTAACTCTGGCCTGTCTATTTTTGGAATTGATGAATGGTTTGCATCTAGATGTGAACCCTTTGTATTTACTTTCATGAAGTCTTCTCTTTACTGTTGACTTAGAGACAGATACACCTACTTCACTGAGAGTGTTCTGGACTTCAGTTGATGCTGTGAATGGGTTCTTCTTCACCATGGAGAGTATTCTGCGATCATCCACCACTGTTGTCTTCCGTGGGCTCCCAGGTCTTTTTGGATTGATGAGTTCACCAGTGCTTTCTTTCTTTCTCAGGATGTACCAAATTGTAGATTTTGCCACTTCTAATGTTGTAGCAATTTCTTGGATGGGTTTTTTTCTGTTCTTGCAGCTTAAGGATGGCTTGTTTCACCTGCATGGAGAGCTCCTGTGACCACATGTTTCCTTCACAGCAAAACCTTCCAAATGCAAACACCACACCTCAAATCAACTCCGGCCCTTTCATCTGCTTAATTGAGAATGACATAACAAAGGGATTGCCCACACCTGTCCATGAAATAGCCTTGGAGTCATTTGTCCAATTACTTTTGGTCCCTTTAAAAACAGGGTGGCACATGTTAAGGAGCTGAAACTCCTAAACCCTTCATCCAATTTTAATGTGGATACCCTCAAATGAAAGCTGAAAGTCTGGACTTCAACTGCATCTGAATTGTTTTGTTTCAAATTCATTGTGGTAATGTCTAGAACCAAAATTAGATAAATGTTGTCTCTGTCCAAATATATATGGACCTAACTGTATATTCACATATAAAAAGATTGGGAGGAGAAATCTTGGTGACAGATTCCCTTTATATGATCCTTTACATCTATCATGACTATGCATAACACTGACAGCACATTAATTATTTGTTTGATGGCACCGCAGGAGAATTGAATAATTGTTGTTGGATTTTCTTATCAAAATACATTTTTTAAATGGGAGACACCAGGTACATATTTTTCCTGTTCGATCAGACATTATAATTGTCACTATGTTTGAAAAATAGGTCTAGAGATCTTCCTAATATCTTTTTTCTATGCACAGCATAAAATTTTAATACATTATAAGAACAAATTATTGCTTAAATTCACAAATAAGGTCACAAAATCAACAAAAAAACAATTATAGTGAAATTAGATTCCGCTGTGAAATCTTTTTCTGCCCTTGTGGAGTGCAGCATCATTATATTCAGTCTCAGGATAGAATACATTAATTTAAAGTTTGTCAATATCATAGGTTGTTGATATTTTTCACAGCTTGTAAAACCTAGCGCAGGCCAGGCAACGTTATTAGAATGAGAATAATCATTCCAAAATCCCTTTTTATGAAACACTTTACAAAAGCTGCCTAACTCTTGTCACTAGTCAGGATAAATAGAAAAGAAATATAGCACTTTTTCAGTTTTCTGCTCCAATAGTGAATACTATGTGAGCTTGCAGCCAAGACTAAGGGTCAGGAAAAAAGTATGCTTTCTTCTGTGTCCTGCTATTATTACCTGCAGACATGATAAAAGGTGGCCTGACCAGATCAGCATCATGCAAGAACAAAATGAGTACTCTTTCTGTAGTTTGCTCATGGTTTTATGGAGTTTGATATTTAAGTATGATTTCTTTGGTACCACTGCAATATAGCTTAACATTACAACACTGTTCATCATCAAGCCAAACTTCCCCTAGACGAAAATACTCTCCTGCTGAAGGCACAATTCATTTATGGTATATGAAGGGTCTGACCTGTCTTGATTTATCTAGGCAATCTCTTGTTCTATGCAATTTGTTACACACAAATTTACCTTATTTTGCAGATTTTAAGACGCACCCCAAATTTTGAGGAGAAAAACAGGAAAAAAAAACTTTTTTTAATGAAATGGTGGTGCTTCTTATGATCCATGCGTCTTACTGCTTACCAGGGGTGGTGGCTGCGGTGAAGCGGGGTCCCAGGGTCACTGCTGGAGGAGGCTAGAGTGGAGCGTTGCCGCAGGCTGTGATGAGGGGGTGCTCCGATGCGGGGGTTCGGTGGTGCGGGGGCTCTGCCGACATTTTTTGAAACCTCAGATCCCCCGCACTTACATGGTTTACTGTGCGGTGGACTCCGGGAAAATGACTGCCGGGGTATTGAAGATGTGATTGTTAGAGATGAGTGACTTTGCCTCCGGGAGGGTCGAGTCGGGTTTCGGACCACCCGACTTTCACAAAAGTTGAGTCGAACGAAATCGGCCGAATAGCGGAAAAAGTCGAAGATCCGACTGAAACACGAAACCCAATGCAAGTCAAAGGGGAAGCAAAGTCAGCAGGGAGTGGAGGACAGTAAACACACCTACAGTGCCCATTTCAATGCCAACGACATCAATTCTTATTACTTAAGCTTGTCAACCTTAATTTACTTTATAATAATAGTTACACATTGAAAACTGGGGGTTATTTGGCTAAAGTTGTGGGGGAGGGCAGGGCTGGCTCTAGGTTTTCGTGTGCCCCGGGCGAAAGAGTGTCAGTGGGCCCCTTTAACACATACCACAATTAATGATGCTCCAATACGGCAGAGAAATATAGGAATAGTACAATGCCAAATACTTCACTTCTTACATTACATGACTGATATCTATTTTAAATTCTACAATAGCTCAAAACCAGACAGAATATTCCTCCATATAGTATTATGGCCACCACATAGTGTGCCATACAGAATAATGAGCCCCATATATTGCTCCATACAGAATAATTGGTCCCATATCATATTCCATACAGTATATGATGAGCTCCACATAATGCTCCAGTATATGATGGTCCCCATATAATGTGCCATAGGACGGTCCCCATAGTGTATAATGAGCCCCACATATTGCTCCATACAGTATATGATGGGCCCCATATATTGCTCCATACAGAATGGGCTCCATATATTGCTCCATACAGAATAGACCCCATATGTGCTCCATATGATGCTCCATACCCTATATGATGACCCATAAATAATGAACCTCATATGATGCTCCAGTATATGATGGGCCCCATGGATGATGCTCCAGTGTATGATGAGCCTATATAATGCTCCATATATAATGGGCCCAATATAATGCTCCAGTGTATAATGGGCCTCGTATATGGTGCTGCAGTGTATGATGGGCCCCATTAATAATGCTCCAGTGTATGATGGGCCTATATAGTGCTCCATATATAATGGGCCCCATATGATGCTCCAGTATATGATGGGCCCCATGGATGATGCTCCAGTGTATGATGGGCCTATATAATGCTCCACATATAATGGGCCACATATGATGCTCCAGTATATGATGGGCCCCATGGATGATGCTCTAGTGTATGATGGGCCTATATAATGTTCCATATATAATGGGCCCCATGTTGAGGTGTAGGCTGGACATTCAGCATCTGCAAATGGAGGAATTGGGGAAGTTGGAGGAAGAGCGAGCCATTTTGCTGGCAGCCTATGTGTCACCAGGGGAAGGTGGTACAAAATCCTTTGAAACCCAGGTATGGTTCATTTTAATGAAGGTGAGATCACCAACATTTTGGGTCGACAGCCGGGTCCTTCTTTCTGTAAGGATTGATCCAGCAGCACTGAAGACTCTTTCTGATAACACACTACCAGCACAGCAAGCGAGCTCCTGTAAGGCATATTGTGCCAATTCTGACCAGGTGTCTAGTTTACAGGCCCAGTCAAAGGGGAATGAACTGTGAGGTAGAACATCGATAGGGGAGGTAAGGTAATTTTGAACCATAGTTGACAACTGCTGTCTCCTGTCTGTTGCAATCGATTCAGTATTACCAGTCGTGTGAACGTTACTCGAGAATTCAGTCCACAACATGGTCATGAAACCCCTGTCTCCAACGCCAATTCGGCTGTGTGCACGACAAACACCTCTTCTATCTGGCCCAGTACGGCTCGTGGTAGAACCTGCACCGTTGCTGTGTGCTGGGAATGCCTCTAACAAACGGTTTACCAGAGTTGCTTGTTTGTTCGCCAATATTAGCTCTAGGTTCTCCTGTGGCCTGATGTTCTGTAATTTGCCTTTATAGCGTGGATCGAGGATGCTGGCCAACCAGTAGCTGTCATCCTTCATAATTTTGGCAATGCGGGGGTCCTTTTTAGGATCTGCAAGACATAATTACACATGTGGGCCAATGTTCCAGGTGTCAATGATGCACTGCCAGTGGTGGGTGGAGGAGCACTTTCTGCCAAATCCACATCCCTCCAGTCACGCACAAACCATGTACCCAGGCCCCCATCAGGGCATGACAACCCTTACAGATGTATGGGGCCCGGTGATTAGGGGGGCCCGAAGCCCGAACATGCCGGTCCGCGCTCGGGCCCGGGGGCCCCCAACATTTTGAGGCTCCCCCTGCTCCCCAAGGGCCCCCAGCTAGCGACACATCACGCAGCCGCTATGGGGGCCCCTGTAAGGCAAGGGGGCCCGCCTGCCCCCAGCGCCGACTCCCTCCACCGCTGCTTTGAACTATACTGGCGTCCGCCGGTACAGTTCAAAGCAATGATGGAGGAGAGAGTGTCAGCTGACACTCCCTCTCCCATCATTCCCCGCTCTGTCTCTGACGCAGGGGGTGCGCGATGACGTCATCACGCACTCACTGTGTGCCGGGCAGAGCAGGAGATATAATCCGGGAGCAGCGCGGGCACGAGGAGAAGGTGAGGAGAGGTTTTTTTTTTTTTATAAATCTGACAATGTGTACTGCTGTGGCTGTGGGGCCATTCCTGGGGGGGAAGAGAGATGAGGGCTGTACAATATGGGCCCTGCTGTATACTATGTGGGCCCTGCTGTATGCTATGTGGGCCCTGCGATATACAATGTGGGCCCTGCTGTATACTATGTGGGCCCTGCTGTATACTATGTGGGCCACGCTGTACACTATGTGGGCCCTGCTGTATACTATGTGGGCCCTGCTGTATACTATGTGGGCCACGCTGTACTATGTGTGCCCTGCTGTACAATGTGGGCCCTGCTATATACTATGTGTGCCCTGCTGTATACTATGTGGGCCCTGCTGTATACTATGTGGGCGACGCTGTACACTATGTGGGCCCTGCTGTATACTATGTGGGCCCTGCTGTATACTATGTGGGCCACGCTGTACTATGTGTGCCCTGCTGTACAATGTGGGCCCTGCTATATACTATGCGGGCCCTGCTACATACTATGTGGGCCCTGCTGTATACTATGTGGGCCATGCTGTACACTATGTGGGCCCTGCTGTATACTATTTGGGCCCTGCTGTATACTATGTGGGCCACGCTGTACTATGTGTGCCCTGCTGTACAATGTGGGCCCTGCTATATACTATGTGGGCCCTGCTGTATACTATGTGGGCCCTGCTGTATACTATGTGGCCACGCTGTACACTATGTGGGCCACGCTGTACACTATGTGGGCCCTGCTATATACTATGTGGGCCCTGCTATATACTATGTGGGCTCTGATATATACTATGTGGGCCCTGCTATATATTATGTGGGCCGTGCAGTATACTATGTGGGCCCTGTTGTATACTATGTCGGCCCTGCTGTATACTATGTGGGCCACGCTGTACTATGTGGGCCTTGCTATATACTATGTGGGCCATGCAGTTTACTATGTGGGCCCTGTTATATACTATGTGGGCCCTGTATATACTATGTGGGCTCTGATATATACTATGTGGGCCTTGCTATATACTATGTGGGCCCTGCTGTACAATGTGGGCCCTGCTATATACTATGTGGGCCCTGCTATATACTATGTGGGCTCTGTATATACTATCTGGCCCCTGCTATATTTACTATGTGGGCCTTGCTGTATACTATGTGGGGCCCTGCTGTATACTATGCTGGCCCTGCTATATACTATGTGGGCCCTGCTGTACAATGTGGGCCCTGCTATATAATATGTGGGCCCTGCTGTATACTATGTGGGCCCTGCTATATACTATGTGGGCCCTGCTATAAACTATGTGGGCCCTGCTATATACTATGTGGGCCCTGCTATACAGTATACTATGTGGGCTCTGCTGTATACTATGTGGGCCCTGCTATATACAATGTGGGCCCTGCTGTATACTATTTGGGCCCTGCTATATACTATGTGGGCCCTGCTGTATACTATGTGGGCACTGCTGTATACTATGTGGGCCACGCTGTACACTATGTGGGCCATGCTGCATACAATTTGGGCCCTGCTGTATACTATGTGGGCCACGCTGTATACTATGTGGGCCCTGTTGTATACTATGTGGGCCCTGCTATATACAATGTGGGCCCTGCTGTATACTATTTGGGCCCTGCTGTATTCTATGTGGGTCCTGCTGTATACAATGTAGGCCCTCCTGTATACTATGTGGGCCCTGCTGTATACTATATGGGCCCTGCACTATAAAATGTGGGCCCTGCTGTATACTATGTGGGCCCTGCTGTATACTATGTGGGCCCTGCTGTATACTATGTGGGCCACGCTGTACTATGTGTGCCCTGCTGTACAATGTGGGCCCTGCTATATACTATGTGGGCCCTGCTGTATACTATGTGGGCCCTGCTGTATACTATGTGGGCGACGCTGTACACTATGTGGGCCCTGCTGTATACTATGTGGGCCCTGCTGTATACTATGTGGGCCACGCTGTACTATGTGTGCCCTGCTGTACAATGTGGGCCCTACTATATACTATGCGGGCCCTGCTACATACTATGTGGGCCCTGCTGTATACTATGTGGGCCACGCTGTACACTATGTGGGCCCTGCTGTATACTCTTTGGGCCCTTCTGTATACTATGTGGGCCACGCTGTACTATGTGTGCCCTGCTGTACAATGTGGGCCCTGCTATATACTATGTCGGCCCTGCTGTATACTATGTGGGCCCTGCTGTATACTATGTGGGCCACGCTGTACACTATGTGGGCCCTGCTATATACTATGTGGGCCCTGCTATATACTATGTGGGCTCTGATATATACTATGTGGGCCCTGCTATATATTATGTGGGCCGTGCAGTATACTATGTGGGCCCTGTTGTATACTATGTCGGCCCTGCTGTATACTATGTGGGCCACGCTGTACTATGTGGGCCTTGTAATATACTAAGTGGGCCGTGCAGTTTACTATGTGGGCCCTGCTATATACTATGTGGGCCCTGTATATACTATGTGGGCTCTGATATATACTATGTGGGCCTTGCTATATACTATGTGGGCCCTGCTGTACAATGTGGGCCCTGCTATATACTATGTGGGCCCTGCTATATACTATGTGGGCTCTGTATATACTATCTGGCCCCTGCTATATTTACTATGTGGGCCTTGCTGTATACTATGTGGGCCCTGCTGTATACTATGCTGGCCCTGCTATATACTATGTGGGCCCTGCTGTACAATGTGGGCCCTGCTATATACTATGTGGGCCCTGCTAACCTATACAAGGCTAGTACTAATAGAGTCAAGATACAGCTATGTGTATCAATAGTGCCTAAGTGTATGAACTCAGTGCAAAATATGTATCAGCTCAACCAAAAGAAACTTGCACACAAAGAGTATATTATAAAAATACAAAATTTTTATTACATCATTTAAAATAAGAGACAAGAGAAAAGACAGTGGTAACCCAAAATTGGAGTGGAACCACACAAGTACACAGGTAAGTTATAATCTCATGTTAGTATATACTATACATAATGGTAGAAGGGACCATAATATTAATCTGCCATAAGTCCGTATTAGGAGACCATTTATAGCGTCTTAACCCAAGGACAAGGCGGGTAATAATGCAAAACAACAGCAGCTGTACGCCGTCTGATAGCATGTAGTCACAATGTAACCATGGTCAAACACATACCTGAGACCCAGTGGTGCCACTCTCCCCTACGCGCGTTTCGGCGCTGTGCCTTCTTCCGGGGGAGTGGCATCAAAGGTGACCAGCAAGTATTTATGTGTCAGAGGGCCAATGATAATGCTCAGTGGAAAATCACAGGATACCTGCTCCATGTGTGCGGCGCATGTACCGCCGGGCAAACCGGATGCAACCATTACCTGAAGCGTCATCAGTCAAGCCCACCCGCGTCATGAGGCGCCGCCCACCAAAACATGTGAGCGGAGTCCAGGCGCGAGCAGGACACGACCGAAGCAAGACGCGATCAGCAATGCCTAGCAACCAGCTCCCAGCGCACATGCGCACTAGCAGGTATCCAACACTTGTGCAAAAATTGCAAAGGAGCACACAATTATTGAAAAAAGATCATATACGGAATATTAGCCACAATTTTCAAACCAATACTGCATCTTATACATCGTATTGAAAACATCAAGTCAAATATAATCATCCTACTTTGGATCACCTACAATTTATAATAATAATAACAAAAGATAATCTATCAGATATCCAAATAAGGATATCGCTCCATACAAATATTACATTAGTGTGTTTTGGTGCACCAAAATCAAAATATATATGTGTAGCATAAAGTGTATATTGTCATAATATCTAATAATATAATCAATCCAGTGCTACAAAATTAAATAAATGAACATATTACAATACAAAAAACAAAATACTAAACAGAAATAATGGTGAAGGTGAAAATCAAAGTGAACCAATATACACCCAATATGGGTGTTGATTATGCCACAATGATACAATTTTACAATCATAAAGTTAACAAACATAGAATGAAGAGGCAAAATGACGGATCAAGGTGACAACCGTAATCCATATAAGATAATTCAGTATGTAGGTATCCCTTGAAGGAGGCGAAGCTTGAAGGCCCAGACACATATGCCATATTGATGAAAGAACTTCCATCAGAATAGTAACCGGGACAATACATCAATAATCTAAAATAAATAAAATATGTTAATGACAAAGACAAACATAAAATTGATGCCATAAAAAATGAAGGTACGGGTGATCAGAGAAACGGTGCGAAACTTAGAGACTCATTAAGACCATTAGGGTGGAGAGAATGGAGTTTCCAGATCCAAAAGGCCTCTCTCTGTGCTAGAAGCCTACTCATCCTACCCCCCGTAAGTTGGGAACCACACGGTCAATCCCTCTAAACTTCAACACAGATGGATCGCAAGCATGATGCGTTTTGAAGTGTCTAGGAATTGTCTTCAAAACATCAAGATTATCCTCATCTATTGCTGCTAAGATGTCACGAACATGTTCCCTTACACGGATTTTGAAGGCTCTAGTCGTTAAACCCACATAAATCTTCTTGCAGGGACATGAGGCATGATAGACTACAAATGTTGTCGAACATGTGATGTTTTGGGTAATGGTAAAAATTTTTCCATCAGATGAAAAAAATTCCCTAGTTTGCTGCACATTAGGACATGCGACGCATCCATCACATGGTTTGCAACCCCATTGTACAGTTGGCCGGTTGCTATTCATGTTGAAAATGGGTGGTTGGGACGTGGTACAAAATAGCTCCTCACTAGGTGGTCTCTCAAATTACGTGACCTTCTCGCAATCAAACATGGTTTATCTGATATATATTGCTTAAGGATGGGATCTGCCAAAAGTATAGGCCAATATTTGGCCAAAATTCCATGCATATTTTTCCACTGAACGTTATATTGAGAGACCATTCTCACCTGAGAGCTGTCTTTAATTCTCGGAGAGGAATATAGCAAATCGTTTCTTCTTGTGTTTCTTGCCCTATTGTAGGCTCTTTTTATACATCTTTTGCTGTATCCTCTATCCAGAAAACGTTCAGACATATCTTTTGCTTGAACTTCAAAATCCTCACTTGATGAACAAATCCTTTTAATGCGCAAAAATTGGCCAGTAGGCACAGAATTAATCACATGGGGTGGGTGTGAGGACCTGGCATGTGCGCTGGGAGCTGGTTGCTAGGCATTGCTGATCGCGTCTTGCTTCGGTCGTGTCCTGCTCGCGCCTGGGACTCTCCGCTCACATGTTTTGGTGGGCGGCGCCTCATGACGCGGGTGGGCTTGACTGATGACGCTTCTGGTAATGGCTGCATCCGGTTTGCCCGGCGGTACATGCGCCGCACACATGGAGCAGGTATCCTGTGATTTTCCACTGAGCATTATCATTGGCCCTCTGACACATAAATACTTGCTGGTCACCTTTGATGCCACTCCCCCGGAAGAAGGCACAGCGCCGAAACGCGCGTAGGGGAGAGTGGCACCACTGGGTCTCAGGTATGTGTTTGACCATGGTTACATTGTGACTACATGCTATCAGACGGCATACAGCTGCTGTTGTTTTGCATTATTACCCGCCTTGTCCTTGGGTTAAGACGCTATAAATGGTCTCCTAATACGGACTTATGGCAGATTAATATTATGGTCCCTTCTACCATTATGTATAGTATATACTAACATGAGATTATAACTTACCTGTGTACTTGTGTGGTTCCACTCCAATTTTGGGTTACCACTGTCTTTTCTCTTGTCTCTTATTTTAAATGATGTAATAAAAATTTTGTATTTTTATAATATACTCTTTGTGTGCAAGTTTCTTTTGGTTGAGCTGATACATATTTTGCACTGAGTTCATACACTTAGGCACTATTGATACACATAGCTGTATCTTGACTCTATTAGTGCTAGCCTTGTATAGGTTATATATTGATTCTGTGTATCTTTCACAGGTTTTTCATAGGCTACTATGGATTACAAAGCAAGAGATGCAGCCTGGCAAGCACAGGTTGCTCAGGTTTTTGACAGTGGTCCCATTAATGCGGGTGCGGGTGATCAGAGTGATGTTAGCGTTTTACAAAATTACATTAAGAGAGCTCTCCATAAACGAACGAGAATGTGGTGGAACAGGGCTTTTTTGGATAATTATATTAAGAAAAAACTGATACCACGTGGCTTACGGATTCAAGTATTTCCTACCTTT
Organism: Oophaga sylvatica; assembly: GCA_033576555.1. Lineage (NCBI taxonomy): Eukaryota > Metazoa > Chordata > Amphibia > Anura > Dendrobatidae > Oophaga > Oophaga sylvatica. The sequence continues at coordinate 281,990,463 of JARQOD010000006.1, read as the reverse complement.
CCAATATCCGATGAAGGGTTTACCTCTAAATGGGAGGATGTGTGTACCAAAGCCTACTTTCAGTTCATGGAATTATTAATTGAATTAAATAAAAAATCAGTCAATATATTGGAAAGTGAGATTGATGAACTATTCTCTAAATTTAAAAAAATTGCTTCTTCTGAAACCATTACGACATTTAATAATATGTTGGAGAAGAATGCCACTGAATGGGAATCCCAAATAAAAAATACTCAAGCCAAAAAACTATCTAGAGATAATATGGACTTCCAGAAAAATCTGGTTTATAGATGGAGACGCCCTACTACTCCTAATGGGGCACAAAGATCACCATCAGTGTCTTCACTATCATCAACCGGTGAAATGTCTGATATATCCCAACATTCAATGAGGACACGATTTGGGAATAATAACAAGAAAAAATGGGAAAGGAAGGTTCCTAATAGTAAAAAATATGGTTCCTCCTACAAAAGGGATACACCTAAGGTAATTAATTTGTCTGAACATACCCTTAGCTCTGATGAAATCTCTCTCCTATCTAAAGGCTTGACTTTTTCTCCTAGCATGCGTTTTGATCCTTTTCTGGCTCTTAAAGACCTACATATCTTTGCCAGATCCCTCATTTTCAAAAAATGGCACCATAATGAAGAAATACAACGTGTGTTCCCATTACCTGCGGAACAGATGGCTTTACAAAATTTGGAGGAGTTGGCGAATGAACATAATAGTTCGGCTTTGGGTAGGTTACCAGCCTCTCTGCGTCCTAAATCCAATAAGTTCCCACCCTTGTCACTGTGTTCTAATGTTGAAATTTTTGTCAAGTTGGTTTCCCAAGAATTTGACCAGATTCCATGCAGGTCTCAACATGGGAACTTAACTCTGGCAGAAAATAATGGTCTTAAAAGATTAAAACAGCTTAAAGATATAGTAATAAAACCAGCTGACAAGGGTGGGAACATTGTCATATGGCCATCGAAATTATATGTGGCTGAAGCCTCACGCATGCTGAGGGATCCATTGTGCTACAAGAAGCTAACGTTCAACCCTTTGATTTCCTTTAAGGCCGAATTGTCTAAAATCCTACAGAGGGCAGTTGACACTGAGATCATACCCATTCAAATACGTGACACCCTCTTGATTAAGGAACCATGCATTCCAACGCTGTATCTTTTACCGAAGGTCACAAGAGCACTACAAATCCTCCAGGTAGGCCAATAATCTCTGGGCTGGGTGGACTCACGGAGGGCATTGGCAGATATATTGATATGTTTCTTAATCCCCTGGTGGAGACAATTCCATCTTATTTGAAAGATACGTCTGATTTTCTCAAAAAGATAGATGCGATCCACATCGATGATGACATGATTATGGTTACATGCGATGTGGAGTCGCTCTACACTAATATTCGCCACCAGGATGGCCTGAGGGCAGTGTCTCATTTTCTGTCCATGACGAGTTTCTCCTCCGGTGACATCGATTTTTTGCTTCAATTGCTCAAATTTTTGTTGACTCATAATTTCTTCTTGTTTAATGGGTCCTTCTACCTGCAGCTCCAGGGTACAGCGATGGGCGCGGCCTGTGCGCCTTCGTATGCTAATCTGTTCCTGGGGCTGTGGGAGAGGGACCTTTTCACAACCGATCGAAGTACGTCAATGGAGCGGGTCGTTTTATGGACCCGCTACATTGATGATATTTTCTTGATTTGGCGTGGTACTTCTCCTGAGTTGGAAATATTTTTTCAGGATTTGAATAAAAATGATCTAAATATCCATCTAACTTATAAATATGATTTTTCCAAAATTGATTTTTTAGATGTCACTGTGAGGAGAAGCTCGGATGGTGCCCTCGTGTCTGATGTTTTCCGGAAGGACACTTCTGTGAATTCTGTATTACATGCCAGGTCCTCACACCCACCCCATGTGATTAATTCTGTGCCTACTGGCCAATTTTTGCGCATTAAAAGGATTTGTTCATCAAGTGAGGATTTTGAAGTTCAAGCAAAAGATATGTCTGAACATTTTCTGGATAGAGGATACAGCAAAAGATGTATAAAAAGAGCCTACAATAGGGCAAGAAACACAAGAAGAAACGATTTGCTATATTCCTCTCCGAGAATTAAAGACAGCTCTCAGGTGAGAATGGTCTCTCAATATAACGTTCAGTGGAAAAATATGCATGGAATTTTGGCCAAATATTGGCCTATACTTTTGGCAGATCCCATCCTTAAGCAATATATATCAGATAAACCATGTTTGATTGCGAGAAGGTCACGTAATTTGAGAGACCACCTAGTGAGGAGCTATTTTGTACCACGTCCCCAACCACCCATTTTCAACATGAATAGCAACCGGCCAACTGTACAATGGGGTTGCAAACCATGTGATGGATGCGTCGCATGTCCTAATGTGCAGCAAACTAGGGAATTTTTTTCATCTGATGGAAAAATTTTTACCATTACCCAAAACATCACATGTTCGACAACATTTGTAGTCTATCATGCCTCATGTCCCTGCAAGAAGATTTATGTGGGTTTAACGACTAGAGCCTTCAAAATCCGTGTAAGGGAACATGTTCGTGACATCTTAGCAGCAATAGATGAGGATAATCTTGATGTTTTGAAGACAATTCCTAGACACTTCAAAACGCATCATGCTTGCGATCCATCTGTGTTGAAGTTTAGAGGGATTGACCGTGTGGTTCCCAACTTACGGGGGGGTAGGATGAGTAGGCTTCTAGCACAGAGAGAGGTCTTTTGGATCTGGAAACTCCATTCTCTCCACCCTAATGGTCTTAATGAGTCTCTAAGTTTCGCACCGTTTCTCTGATCACCCGTACCTTCATTTTTTATGGCATCAATTTTATGTTTGTCTTTGTCATTAACATATTTTATTTATTTTAGATTATTGATGTATTGTCCCGGTTACTATTCTGATGGAAGTTCTTTCATCAATATGGCATATGTGTCTGGGCCTTCAAGCTTCGCCTCCTTCAAGGGATACCTACATACTGAATTATCTTATATGGATTACGGTTGTCACCTTGATCCGTCATTTTGCCTCTTCATTCTATGTTTGTTAACTTTATGATTGTAAAATTGTATCATTGTGGCATAATCAACACCCATATTGGGTGTATATTGGTTCACTTTGATTTTCACCTTCACCATTATTTCTGTTTAGTATTTTGTTTTTTGTATTGTAATATGTTCATTTATTTAATTTTGTAGCACTGGATTGATTATATTATTAGATATTATGACAATATACACTTTATGCTACACATATATATTTTGATTTTGGTGCACCAAAACACACTAATGTAATATTTGTATGGAGCGATATCCTTATTTGGATATCTGATAGATTATCTTTTGTTATTATTATTATAAATTGTAGGTGATCCAAAGTAGGATGATTATATTTGACTTGATGTTTTCAATACGATGTATAATAAGCAGTATTGGTTTGAAAATTGTGGCTAATATTCCGTATATGATCTTTTTTCAATAATTGTGTGCTCCTTTGCAATTTTTGCACAAGTGTTGGATACCTGCTAGTGCCCATGTGCGCTGGGAGCTGGTTGCTAGGCATTGCTGATCGCGTCTTGCTTCGGTCGTGTCCTGCTCGCGCCTGGGACTCCGCTCACATGTTTTGGTGGGCGGCGCCTCATGACGCGGGTGGGCTTGACTGATGACGCTTCTGGTAATGGCTGCATCCGGTTTGCCCGGCGGTACATGCGCCGCACACATGGAGCAGGTATCCTGTGATTTTCCACTGAGCATTATCATTGGCCCTCTGACACATAAATACTTGCTGTCACCTTTGATGCCACTCCCCCGGAAGAAGGCACAGCGCCGAAACGCGCGTAGGGGAGAGTGGCACCACTGGGTCTCAGGTATGTGTTTGACCATGGTTACATTGTGACTACATGCTATCAGACGGCGTACAGCTGCTGTTGTTTTGCATTATTACCCACCTTGTCCTTGGGTTAAGACGCTATAAATGGTCTCCTAATACGGATTTATGGCAGATTAATATTATGGTCCCTTCTACCATTATGTATAGTATATACTAATATGAGATTATAACTTACCTGTGTACTTGTGTGGTTCCACTCCAATTTTGGGTTACCACTGTCTTTTCTCTTGTCTCTTATTTTAAATGATGTAATAAAAATTTTGTATTTTTATAATATACTCTTTGTGTGCAAGTTTCTTTTGGTTATGTGGGCCCTGCTGTATACTATGTGGGCCCTGCTATATACTATGTGGGCCCTGCTATAAACTATGTGGGCCCTGCTATATACTATGTGGGCCCTGCTATACAGTATACTATGTGGGCTCTGCTGTATACTATGTGGGCCCTGCTATATACAATGTGGGCCCTGCTGTATACTATTTGGGCCCTGCTATATACTATGTGGGCCCTGCTGTATACTATGTGGGCACTGCTGTATACTATGTGGGCCACGCTGTACACTATGTGGGCCATGCTGTATACAATGTGGGCCCTGCTGTATACTATGTGGGCCCTGCTGTATACTATTTGGGCCCTGCTGTATTCTATGTGGGTCCTGCTGTATACAATGTAGGCCCTCCTGTATACTATGTGGGCCCTGCTGTATACTATGTGGGCCACACTGTACACTATGTGGGCCCTGCTGTATACTATATGGGCCCTGCTCTATACAATGTGGGCCCTGCTGTATACTATGTGGGCCCTGCTGTATACTATGTGGACCACGCTGTACACTATGTGGGCCCTGCTGTATACTATGTGGGCCCTGCGATATACAATGTGGGCCCTGCTGTATACTATGTGGGCCCTGCTGTATACTATGTGGGCCACGCTGTACACTATGTGGGCCCTGCTGTATACTATGTGGGCCCTGCTGTACACTATGTGGGCCGCGCTGTACTAAGTGGGCCCTGCTATATACTTTGTGGGCCCTGCTATATACTATGTGGGCCCTGCTGTACAATGTGGGCCCTGCTATATACTATGTGGGCCCTGCTATATACTATGTGGGCCCTGCTGTATACTATGTGGGCCACGCTGTACACTATGTGGGCCCTGCTATATACTATGTGGGCCCTGCTATATACTATGTTTGCCCTGCTATATACTATGTGGGACATGCTGTACACTATGTGGGCCCTGCTATATACTATGTGGGCCCTGCTATATACTATGTGGGCCATGCTGTACTATGTGGGCCCTACTATATACTATGTGGGCCCTGCTATATACTATGTGGGCCCTGCTGTATACTATGTGGGCCACGCTGTACTATGTGGGCCTTGCTATATACTATGTGGGCCTGCTATATACTATGTGGGCCGCGCTATGTACTATGTGGGCCCTGCTATATACTATGTGGTCTGCGCTATACACTATGTGGGCTGTTATATACTATTGGGGATATATTATATTTTATAGGGTGGGTCTGTTATATAATATGTGGCTGTGTTATATACTATGGGGGCTACGTTATATTCCTTTGGGGAGGCGGGTTGTATGATATTCTATTCGGGGATACATTATATTCTACGGGGGGCTGTATTATATTTATTATATTCTATGAGGGGTGATTGCATCATACTCTATGAGGGTGCTACATTATACTGTATGAGGTGGCTACATTGTATTCTATGGGGGCTAGATTATATTGTATGGGGGTTTCATTATACTTTATGAGGGGGCTACATTATATTCAATGGGGGCTGCATTATACCATATGAGGAGGGCTACATTGTATTTTATGGAGGGGCTACATTATACTATATAAGGGGGCTCAATTATATTCTATGGGGGGTTTACATTATACTCTGTGGGGTGGTTGCATTATACTCTGTGGGGTGGTTGCATTATACTCTGTGGGGTGGTTGCATTATACTCTGTGGGGTGGCTGCATTATGCTCTGTTGGGTGGCTGCTGAGGACTGGGGTAAAGTTATTTTAGGTTTTTGTTTGTCCACCCATCTCTTGATGATTGACCACAAGTTCTCAATGGGATTAAGATCTGGAGAGTTTCCAGGCCATGGACCCAAAATCTCTATGTTTTGTTCCCTGAGCCATTTAGTTATCACCTTTGCTTTATGGCAAGGTGCTCCATCATGCTGGAAAAGGCATTGTTGATCGCCAAACTGCTCTTGGAGGGTTGGGAGAAGTTGCTCTTGGAGGACATTCTGGTACCATTCTTTATTCATGGCTGTGTTTTTAGGCAAGACTGTGAGAGCGCCGATTCCCTTGGCTGAGAAGCAACCCCACACATGAATGGTTTCAGGATGCTTAACAGTTGGCATGAGACAAGACTGGTGTTAGCGCTCACCTTGTCTTCTCCGAATGAGGCGTTTTCCTGATGTCCCAAACAATCGAAAAGGGGATTCATCAGAGAAAATAACTTTACCCCAATCCTCAGCAGTCCACTGCCTGTACCTTTTGCAGAATATCAGTCTGTCCATGATGTTTTTTTCTGGAGGGAAGTGGCTTCTTTGCTGCCCTCCTTGAGACCAGGCCTTGCTCCAAGAGTCTCCGCCTCACAGTGCGTGCAGATGCACTCACACCTGCCTGCTGCCATTCCTGAGCAAGCTCTGCACTGCTGGTAGCCCGATCCCGCAACTGAAACACTTTTGAGAGACGGTCCTGGTGCTTGCTGGTCTTTCTTGGGCACCCTGGAGCCTTTTTGGCAACAATGGAACCTCTCTACTGTGTTAATGGAGCAATCACTGAAAAGAGGTTAGCTGGTCCTTTTAAGCCAGGGCTGCAATGATGTTGAAATGTGTTTTGGGGGATAAAGTTCATTTTCTAGCCAAATATTGACTTTGCAAGTAATTGCTGTTAAGCTGATCACTCTTTATAACATTCTGGAGTATATGCAAATTGCCATTAGAAAAAGTGAAGCAGTAGACTTTGTAAAAATTAATATTTGTGTCATTCTCAAAACTCTTGGCCATGACTGTACTATGGGAAGTGAATTGTACTACATGGATGACTATGGCGGTGCATTATACTATATGGAGCACTATGAGGAGTGTATTATACTATATGGATGACTGAGTGTATTTTAATATATGGAGGGCTATTAGGAGTGTATTATACTATATGGAGGACTATGGGATGTGTACTTTACAATATGGAGGACTGTGGTGCACATTATAATATATGGAGGACTATGGGGTGTATTATACTAAACAAGCAAAATGCTGCATATTCATCGAGTGATTGGTGTTAATGTGTCATTGGTGAGGGAATGGTGCAGAAGTGAAGTTTTTCCATGAAAGGGCGGAGGGATTTTGGAAGGTTTGCGTGGTGGAGGAAGAGCTAGGGTGGATGCTGAACAGGGGGGTGGAGACTGGGCGGAGTCTCAAGGGGGGCCCCATAAATTTTGCCTGTATGGGGCCCCAAAATTCCTAGTGGCAGCCCTGCCTCTACCTGACCTTGGCAAGCCAAAATTTTCTCTTGCCCCCTGAGAAGCATCCTCCTCCCCAAAATAATCATCCCTCTAATCCTACTCCTCTTCCTCTTCTTCCTCCACATCGTCCAGGACAGTTCCCTGAGCAGTCAATGTCTGACTGTCATCAAGGATTCCCTCCTCCTTCTCCTCTTCCTCCTCCGCTGCAGACTCCTGATCCTTAATGTGCGTCAAAGTTTGCATGAGCAGACGCATAAGTGGGATGCTCATGTTTATGATGGCGTAGTCAGCGCTAACCAGCCGTGTGCATTCCTCAAAACACTGAAGGACTTTACAGAGGTCTTTCAGCTTTGACCACTGAATACCCGACAACTCCATGTCTGCCCTCAAACTGCCTGCCCGTGTATCCTCCCACAAATGCATTACAGCCTGCCTCTGTTCGCACAGCCTCTCAACTATTTGCATGGTGGAGTTCCACCTTGTTGCAATGTCTATGATTAGGCAGTGCTTGGGGAGGTGGAGCGATCGCTGCAGCCTCTGCATACGACTGGAGTCTACAGGCGAGCGACGGATGTGCGAGCACAGTCTTCGCATCTTATGGAGCAGGGCTGTTAACTCCGGATTATTATTTATGAAGCACTGCACCACCAGGTCCAAAGTGTGAGCCAAGCAAGGAATGTGTCTGAGTTTTGCCAGGGCTATGGCCGACATAAAATAATGGCTGTTATCACTGACTACCTAGCCTGGCTCAAGTTGTAGACTGCCCAGCCATGACTCAGTTTCTCGCTGCAAGTAGTCGGCCAGTATCTCGCCGGTGTGTCTGTTGTCGCCCAAAGACATCATCTTTAAAATAGCCTGCTGACGCTTACCACTAGCTGTTCGATAGTGAGACACATCGTGTGCAACACTGGCAGCTGCAGATGGAGTGCTCGTGCAACTGCGCTCTGTCGACGAGCTTTCGCTTTTGGAGGAGGAGGAGGGTCGAACGCCTACAGCCAACTGTTGCCTATACCGTGGGGTAGGCAGCACTGTCCCACCGCCACTGTCCCCTGTGGACCCTGCATCCACCACATAAACCCAGTGCTCAGTAGTGATGGACACGTAACGGCCCTGGCCATGCCTACTGGCCCATGCATCTGTTGTGATGTGCACCTTTCCACTCACTGATTGTTTGAGTGCACGGACAATGCGGTCTTTCACATGCAGGTGGAAGGCAGGGATGGCTTTTCTAGAAATGAAGTGCTGACTGGGTAGGTCATAGTGTGGAACAGCATAGGCCATGAGCTCTCGGAACACTGCGCTTTCAACCAAATGGAAGGGCATCATCTCTAATGAGATCAGCTTGGCAATGTAGACATTCAAAGCCAGTGTACGCGGATGAGAGGATGAGTACTTTCTTGACCTACTCAGAGTGTCTGCTAGGGTGAGCTGGACTTGAGAGCTACATATGGGTGAACTAGCGGTGGACATGACAGACTGAGAGGGGGTTGGTGATGCTGATGGTGGTGGTGGTGATGGCCTAGATCAGTCTTTCGTTGCAAAAACATTGTGATTCCCTGACTGCTTTGGCCTTGCGACGACACCTCAACATTTCTTGCTGGTGATGTGCTAACCGGTGGGCTTGCAATGGGGAAAGCGATGTAGCATTGCTGGCTACCTTCAGTCGGAGCAGGTGCACATGTGCTACCTGAGGTTTTGTAGTCCGTCCACGCTTTCAAGTGCATGGTGATTAAATGTCTAAGCATGCAACTGGTATTCAAATTTCGGAGATTTTTCCCTCGGCTAAAGGTCCTTCCGCACTTCTTACAGATAACCTTTGCCTCATCAATAGGATTTTGGTCAAAAAAGTGCCACACTCAACCGGTAACTGTAATCCTTAATTTCTGTCTCACTATAAGTTTATTTTCTTATTCCTTTTTTTACATATAGCCTGTTCTGTAATGTTCATGCCTTGATTTGAGTTTGATCTCCCAAATCACTTAGTTAATCTCTATATTTTAAGCAGGACTTTCTGACTCCCTACCCTCCCCTCCCTTTTCCTTCCTGTGTCCCTCCCCACCACTGCCCCTTGTTTTTTAAACTCATCTTACAACCCTTTTGGTTTGCAAAACCACAGCCTTGTAGTATTATCGTTGTGATTTATTACGAATGTTTTTTCTTTTCTTTCTTTTTTAAATATTTCTGGAAACATTTACCCTTTTTTCCTTTCCTGTTGTATTATTGAAATTTTCTAAATAAAGAATATATAAAAAAAAAAGTGCCACACTGCACTCTTCCTACTATGGGATAATTTTTCAGGGCTTGCACGCTGTGCTAATTTGACCGTCTGGCCAAGCTGTCCTGCAACTCTTTTTGTTTTTTTAACACCTTTTTGGACTGTATGGGCCTGCCAGATAACCGCTGCTGCAATGTCGATGCCTGCTGTGGATCCTTCTCCTCTTCTGAGCTATTGCCAGCGGCACCGTCTTCCCCCAATGGATGTCAATCCGGGTCAACAACTGGGTCATCCATCACCTCTTTTTCAATTTCATCTGCACCTTCCTCTGTGTCACCGTGTAAGGTGGTATAGTTTGCGGGAAGGGGCACCTTAGTTTCATCAGGGTCAGATTCAGGCTCAGTAGACTGCGAGGACAATGTAGTGCTCTGGGTGAATGTACCAGCAGAATTATATAGCAGTGGCTGTGCATCAGTGCACTCCATGTCAGATTCACATTGGACTGGGAAATTCAGGATTTGACTTGATAACCCAGGCATGGTATGTGAAAAGAGCTCCATGGAGTAATCTGAAGTGTGGCCTGCCGCATACTTCACTTTTGGTGGGTGTGAAGGACACAAGCAAAGGTGTTGTTCCTGACCAGGAGCCTGCATTTTTTGAAACTTCAGAAGAGGAGGTGATAGAGCTGGAGACTGTTTCGGCAATGTAAGCCAAAACCTGTTCCTGATGCTCCGGCTTTAAAAGCGGTTTACCTGCTCCCAGAAAAGGGAGCCTTCAAGGTCTTCTGGAGCCAGACGATGATGCAGGCTCAACACCACCTGCCTTAGGTGCTATTGTGCTTTTGGCACTACCAGCAGATGCATCACCACCACCATCACTACCAGCTGGCCCTCCCCGCCAACGTCCGCGGCCTCTTCCACCATACTTCCTCATGTTTGGGAAAATGTACCAAAAATACTAGCAGATATATGGTACTGTATCAGAAGCGTACAGCTGTATACAGTGTTGGGATAATTTTAAATCTCCGTATATTTTTCAAGTCTACTGATAATTGTAGATCTCCGTATATATTTCCGGAGTCACACACAGACGCTCACAGGCTCAGTATGGATTAGACAAGAATATAAAAAGCAGAAAAAGGGTAATGTATCAGAATCGTACAGCTGTATACAGTCTAGGGATAATTGTAAATTTCCGTATATATTTCCGGAGTCAGACACAGACTCTCACAGGCTCTGTATGGATTAGACCAGAATATAAAAAGCAGAAAAAGGGTAATGTATCAGAAGCGTACAGCTGTATACAGTCTAGGGATAATTGTAAATCTCCGTATATATTTCAGGAGTCAGACACAGACTTTCACAGGCTCAGTATGGATTAGACCAGAATATAAAAAGCAGATTAAGGGTACTGTATCAGAAGCGTACAACTGTACACAGTCTAGGGGTAATTGTAAATATCCGTATATATTTCCGGAGTCAGACACAGACGCTCACAGGCTCAGTATGGATTAGACCAGAATATAAAAAGAAGAATAAGGGTACTGTATCAGAAGATACCAGGTGTGTTGTGAATGGGTTTGAGATGAGTTCTGAGCAGAGGCTCCCTCTGGTGGTTACAAGCAGTGCTAGTCTGTCCAGTGAAGATTGTGAGGACTGGGAATCAGGTGTTACTGACTGGTCTTATATAAGGGAGTCACCTTCCCATCAGGTTTGCCGGTGATCAATTGTTCTGGTCTGAATCCTTTATTCCAGTTTCCCTTGTAGCCTGCTGTGTCATGTCTGCATCTCCTGCTAACAGATAAGACTTTTTCTTCTTTTGTGTTTGTGCTATATTTTTGCATTTTGTCCTGCACTTCTGTGGGGGCCTTCAGGGTCCCCTCCGGGGGCTTCTGCCCTCTCAGTTTTGTTCAGCCACTGATGTTTGTACTTTTGCTTTTTCCAGTTTTTTCAGTGGCTGCTGTTTTGATTTTGTTACACCAGAGAACTAATTTAGGTGGAAGAGGTCGTGTGATCTCAGGTGTTTTTGAAATTAGTAGAGTTGGTGCCTTTCAGGGTTTTCTGGGATTGCAGTAAGTACCCTTCCTATCCTTTTCTATTTAGTTAGTTTGGGCCCCAGCGTTTGCTCATACTATTTTCTTTCTGTGTCAGTATTTCATCTTGTCTAACCGCCATTACATGTTTGGGGGCTTTCTATTATCTTTGGGGTTCTGCTCCGGGGCAGATAGCTTTCCTATTTCTATCTTTAGGTGTAGTTAGTTTCTCAGGCTGTGACGAGGCATCTAGGACCAACGTAGGAACGCTCCACGGCTGCCTCTAGTTGTGGTGGTTAGTCAGGGTACTGCAATCTCATAGATTCCAACTGCTCTGGTGTATTGCCTTTTTTACCTGCACTCCTCAGCTACCGAAACATAACAGTATCACCGGCCTAAAAATTGAAAATTGTATGGTACTCACAGAAGGGAAAAAATATTGTGAAAGAAAAAGGTTGTCAGAGATATTTTTCTGTTTGTTGCATTTTTTTTTTTTCCCTCTGTATCTCTGGGTACTGGGGAGGATCTTTTCTCTCAATGGAGTTTGCACAGTTGTCTGGCCGTGTGGATCAGCTTGCCACTGAGGTTCGGAGTATTGCTACCTATCTTGCTAGGTTGCCTGTTGTGGAACCTAGGATTCTCATGCCAGATTTGTTTTTGGGGGATCAAGCTAAGTTTCAGAATTTCAAAAATAATTGTAAATTGTTTTTTGCCTTAAAATCTAAGTCCTCAGGGAACGCAGCGCAGCAGGTTCAAATTATCATCTCTCTCCTGCGCGGCGATCCTCAGGATTGGGCTTTTTCCCTGATACCTGGGGATCCTGTTTTGAGTGATGTTGATGCATTTTTTCAGGCCTTGGGGTTATTGTACAATGAGCCTAATGTCACTGATCAAGCTGAAAAAGCCTTGTTGGCATTAAATCAGGGGCTTGATGACGCTGAGTTATTCTGTCAGAGATTCCGTAGGTGGGCAGTCCTGACCAAATGGAATGACGACGCTTTGGCAGCCCTTTTCCGGAAGGGTCTGTCAGATAATGTAAAGGATGTTATGGTGGGATTCCCTGTCCCCTCTGGTCTCAATGATTCTATGTCATTAGCGATTCAAATTGACAGACGTTTGCGTGAGCGGAGAAGTATGCATGGAATGGTGTTGCCTTGTGAACCAGCTTCTGAACCCATGCAGTGTGATAGAGTGGTGTCTGGGGCACAGCGTCATGAGTTTCGAAAGCGCAATGGGTTATGTTTCTACTGTGGTGATGCCTCTCATGCTATTTCAGTCTGCCCTAAGCGGGGAAGACGTTTTGCACGCTCAGTTGTCTTGGGTAGTGTTCAGACTAAGTTTTTATTAACTGTCACTCTGATATGCTCTCTGTCCTCATTTTCTGCTCAGGCTTTCGTTGATTCTGGAGCAGCTATTAATCTGATGGATTATGATTTTGCTAAACGTTGTGGATTTCCCTTGATACCCCTACAGAAGACTATTCCCCTACTGGGGATCGATTCTACCCCTTTGGCTGAGAATAAACCCCAGTTTTCTACTCAGGTGATAATGAGGGTTGAACCTGATCACCAGGAGTGCTGCAAATTTTTGGTTCTGTATAATCTGCATGACATTATCGTGCTGGGTTTTCCTTGGTTACAGTCTCATAATCCTGTTTTGGATTGGAAATCTGTGTCTGTAACCAGTTGGGGCTGCCAATGTGTTAATACCAACACTCCTGTTTTTTTCTCTCCCCCCAGGCTCAGGATGTTCCTGACTTTTTGATTGATTTTTCTGATGTGTTTAGCGAAAGTAAATCTCATCCTTGCCTCCCCATAGGAGCTATGACTGCGCTATTGAATTAGTGCCGGGTAGTAAATTCCCTAAAGGTCGCCTTTTAACTTGTCTGTACCTGAACATGACGCTATGCGGTCTTATATCAAGGAATCATTGGAGAAGGGTCATATCAGACCATCCTCTTCACCCTTAGGTGCCGGTTTTTTCTTTGTGGCCAAAAAGGATGGTTCATTAAGGCCGTGTATTGATTATCGTCTTTTGAGCAATATTACTGTGAAATATCAATACCCGTTACCCTTGATTTCTGACCTGTTTTCCAGGGTGAAAAACGCTACTTGGTTTACCAAGCTTGACCTCAGGGGGCATATAACCTTATTCGCATTAAGCACGGGGATGAATGGAAGACGGCATTCAATACCCCAGAGGGGCATTTTGAGTACCTTGTGATGCCCTTTGGGCTCACTAATGCTCCTTCTGTCTTCCAGTCCTTCATGAATGACATTTTCAGGGATTTTGTGCATAAATTTCTGATTGTTTATTTGGATGATATCTTGATTTTTTCTAATGACTAGGATTCTCATGTGAAACATGTTCGAACTGTATTCCAGATTTTGAGAGAGAATGCTCTGTATGTGAAGGGATCAAAGTGTCTTTTTGGCGTACAGAGGATCTCATTTCTGGGATTCATTTTGTCCCCATCTGTTATTGAAATGGACCCGGTCAAGGTTCAGACCATCTGTGATTGGGTCCAACCTACTTCATTAAAGGCTCTTCAAAGATTTTTGGGTTTTGCCAATTTTTATCGTAAATTTATTGGTAATTTCTCGGTTATTGTTAAACCATTAACTGATTTGACCAAAAAGGGTTCTGATGTGGTGAATTGGCCTCCTGAGGCAGTCTCTGCATTTCAGGAACTTAAGCAGAGATTCACTTCTGCTCTTGTTCTACGGCAGCCTGATGTTTCTCTGCCATTTCAGGTGGAGGTTGATGCCTCTGAAATTGGGGCAGGTGCCGTTTTGTCCCAAAAAGATCCAGAGAACTCTAAAAGTAACCCTTGTGCCTTTTTCTCTCGAAAATTTTCTCCTACTGAACGTAATTATGACGTAGGTAATCGGGAGTTATTGGCCATGAAGTGGGCTTTTGAAGAGTGGAGACATTGGCTGGAGGAGCCAAACATCAGGTGGTGGTCCTTACGGACCATAAGAATCTGGTCTATCTGGAATCTGCCAAGCGACTCAATCCTAGACAGGCCAGGTGGGCCTTGTTTTTCACACGTTTTAATTTTGTGGTTTCCTTTCTTCCTGTCACTAAGAATGTTAAGGCGGATGCCCTCTCGAGGAGTTTCATTGCGGACTTTCCTGAGTTATCTGATCCTTCTGTTATTTTGAAAGAGGGTGTAGTTCTTTCCGCCATCTCGCCCAATTTGAGACTTGCTCTGGAGGGGTGTCAGGAGGATAGGCCCGAGCGCTGCCCTGTTGGAAAATTGTTTGTCCCGGACCAATGGAAAAAGAGTGTGATGTCTGAGATTCATTGTTCCGCATTGGCTGGGCATCCCGGAATTTTTGGTACCAGAGACTTGGTTAGCCGGTCCTTTTGGTGGCCTACCTTGTCTCGTGATGTCAGGGAATTTGTGCAGTCCTGCGGGACTTGCTCTCGCTCCAAGCCTTGCTCTCGCTCTAGTGGTTTGTTGATGCCATTGCCTGTGCCCAAGAGACCATGGACCCATATCTCTATGGATTTCATTTCCGATCTTCCTGTTTCTCAGAGAATGACCACCATCTGGGTAATTTGTGATAGGTTTTCCAAAATGATACATCTTGTGCCATTACCTAAGTTGCCTTCCTCCTCTGAATTGGTGCCGTTGTTCCTTCAGCACGTGGTTCGTTTACACGGCATTCCTGAGAACATTGTGTCTGAGAGAGGAGTCCAGTTTGTTTCCAGATTTTGGAGGACTTTTTGTTCTAAACTGGGTGTTCAATTGTCTTTCTCCTCGGCTTTTCATCCTCAGACCAATGGTCAAACTGAGAGAACAAACCAGACATTGGAGACTTATCTAAGATGCTTTGTGTCTGCTGATCAGAATGACTGGGTCTCTTTTTTGCCTTTGGCTGAGTTTGCTCTTAATAATAGGGCTAGCTCTGCCACTTTGATGTCTCCGTTTTTCTGTAATTCTGGGTTTCACCCTTGATTTTCTTCAGGACAGACGGAGGCTTCTGTCTGTCCAGGTGTTGACTCTGTTGTGGAGCGTATGCAACAGATTTGGGACCAGGTAGTGGAGAGGTTGTCCCTCTCTCAGGAGAAGGCCCAGCGGTTTGCTAACCGGCATAGGACTGATGGTCCTCGGTTTAAAGTGGGGACTTGGTCTGGTTGTCCTCAAAGAATATTCCTATGAGAGTAGCATCTCCTAAATTTAAGCCTAGGTTCATTGGACCTTATAAGATCATGGAGATTATTAATCCTGTTTCTTTTCGTTTGCTTCTTCCAGGGACATTTAAGATCCATAACGTGTTCCACAAGTCCTTGTTGAAGAGGTTTGTTGAGCCAGTGGTTCCTGCTGCTGTGCCTCCTGACCCTGTTTTGGTTGAGGGCAATCTGGAGTATGTGGTTGAGAAAATATTGGATTCTCGTTTTTCTAGACGGAAACTCCAGTATTTAGTTAAATGGAGAGGTTATGGTCAGGAAGACAATTCTTGGGTGTTTGCTTCGGACATCCATGCTAGGTAGACTTATCCGTATGTATCA
Source organism: Oophaga sylvatica (assembly GCA_033576555.1). Lineage (NCBI taxonomy): Eukaryota > Metazoa > Chordata > Amphibia > Anura > Dendrobatidae > Oophaga > Oophaga sylvatica. The sequence continues at coordinate 281,974,286 of JARQOD010000006.1, read as the reverse complement.
TAGAACTCATCCTGACCGACCTGGTTGCTCAAATGAGGGTTCGGTGACCCCTCCTCAAGGGGGGGTACTGTTGTGAATGGGTTTGAGATGAGTTCTGAGCAGAGGCTCCCTCTGGTGGTTACAAGCGGTGCTAGTGAGGATTGTGAGGACTGGGAATCAGGTGTTACTGACTGGTCTTATATAAAGGGAGTCATTTTCCCATCAGGGTTGCCGGTGATCAATTGTTCTGGTCTGAATCCTTCATTCCAGTTTCCCTTGTAGCCTGCTGTGTCGTGTCTGCATCTCCTGCTTACAGATAAGACTTTTGCTTCTTTGTGTTTTTTGCTGTGTTTTTGCATTTTGTCCTGCACTTCTTTGGGGGCCTTCAGGGTCCCCTCCGGGGGCTTCTGCCCTCTCAGTTTGGTTCAGCCACTGAGTTTTGTTCTTTTGCTTTTTCCAGTTTTTTCAGTGGCTGCTGTTTTGATTTTGTTACACCAGAGAACTAATTTAGGTGGTAGAGGTCGTGTGATCTCAGGTGATTTTGAAATTAGTAGAGTTGGTGCTTTTCAGGGTTTTCTGGGATTGCAGTAAGTACCCTTCCTATCCTTTTCTATTTAGATAGTTTGGGCCCCAGCGTTTGCTCATACTATTTTCTTTCTGTGTCAGTATTTCCTCTTGTCTAACCGCCATTACATGTTTGGGGGCTTTCTGTTATCTTTGGGGTTCTGCTCCGGGGCAGATAGCTTTCCTATTTCTATCTTTAGGTGTAGTTAGTTTCTCAGGCTGTGACGAGGCGACTAGGACCAACGTAGGAACGCTCCACGGCTGCCTCTAGTTGTGGTGGTTAGTCAGGGTACTGCAATCTCATAGATTCCAACTGCTCTGGTGTATTGCCTTTTTTACCTGCACTCCTCAGCTACCAAAACATAACAAGGTCGTGTGATCTCAGGTGTTTTTGAAATTAGTAGAGTTGGTGCCTTTCAGGGTTTTCTGGGATTGCAGTAAGTACCCTTCCTATCCTTTTCTATTTAGTTAGTTTGGGCCCCAGCGTTTGCTCATACTATTTTCTTTCTGTGTCAGTATTTCATCTTGTCTAACCGCCATTACATGTTTGGGGGCTTTCTATTATCTTTGGGGTTCTGCTCCGGGGCAGATAGCTTTCCTATTTCTATATTTAGGTGTAGTTAGTTTCTCAGGCTGTGACGAGGCGTCTAGGACCAACGTAGGAACGCTCCACGGCTGCCTCTAGTTGTGGTGGTTAGTCAGGGTACTGCAATCTCATAGATTCCAACTGCTCTGGTGTATTGCCTTTTTTACCTGCACTCCTCAGCTACCGAAACATAACACAGGTGTATATAGTATAGGGGAAAATTGTAAATCTCCGTATATATTTCCGTAGTCACACACAGACGCTCTCAGGGTCAATATGGATTAGACCAGAATCTAAAAAGCAGAAAAACGTTACTGTATGAGAAGCGTACAGCTGTATACAGTGTAGAGTTAATTGTAAATCACCGTATACATTTCTGGAGTCACAGACAGACGCTCTCTCAGTATGGATTTGACCAGAATACAAAAGGCAGAAAAAGGTACTGTATCAGAAGATACCAGGTGTATATAGTGTAGGGGATAATTTCAATCTCCGTATAGATTTCCGGAGTCACACACAGAAGATCACAGTCTCAGTATGGATTAGACCCGAATATAAAAAGCAGAAAAAGGTACTGTATCAGAAGATACCAGGTGTATATAGTGTTGGGGTTATTTTAAATCTCTGAATATATTTCCGGAGTAACACACGGACGCTCACAGGCTCAGTATGGATTAGACCAGAATAAAAAAAAGCAGAAAAAGGGTACTGTATCAGAAGATACCAGGTGTATTTAATGTTGAGGTAATTTTAAATCTCCATATATGTTTCTGGAGAAACACACAGAAGCTCACAGGCTTAGTATGGATTAGACCAAATATAAAAAGCAGCAAAAGGGTACTGTATCAGAAGATACCAGGTGTATATAGTGTTGGGGTAATTTTAAATCTTCGTATATAGTTCCAGAGTAACACACAGACGCTCTCAGGCTCAGTATGGATTAGACCAGAACATAAAAAGCAGAAAAACGGTACTGTAGGAGAAGCGTGCAGCTGTATACAGAGTAGGGGTAATTGTAAATCTACAATTTTCACAGACAGACGCTCTCTCAGTATGGATTTGACAAGAATACAAAAGGCAGAAAAAAGGTACGGTCTCAGAAGATACCAGGTGTATATAGTGTAGGGGAAAATTTCAATTTCCATATAGATTTCCGGAGTCACACACAAATAGTCAGCATGTATTTGTCCGTGATACCAGCCGGTACATGGTAGTGTGTGAGGAGTGTAGAGCTCTATACGGTGTGTGAAAAGATGAACGCTCAGTAACTGTGCAGAAAAAAAGAATAAAAGTATTAGTACTGTGTAAAAAGAAGTCTGCACAGCAGTGTACACACAGCAATACAGCTAGCAGGCAGCCTATTAACCAGCGCTGCTGCACACAAGAAAATCCTCCCCTGTCACTGGCAGGCAGCCTTATAACCAGCGCTGCTGCACACAAGAAAATCCTCCCCTGTCACTGCACACTAATTGTACAGCACAATTGCTATCAGTACAAGCACATAAGAACTTCTCTTTCCAGCCCTAACTCTGTCCTTACTGATAAACAGCATCAGCAACCTCTCCCTACTGTTCAGATCGGCAGAAGTAAAATGGCTGTCGGCGGTCAGGGCTTTTACAGACACTATGACGCCCCCCAAACCAAGCCAATCACTGCAATGCCCTTCTCTAAGATGGTGGTGGCCGCTGCCCATGTCATCTCGTTGCCCACAGTGTACGTCCTTGCTCATTGCCTGAAGAAAGGCGCCTGCAAGCATTATGGGAAAACCGACTTTGGCGCTCGGGTCGAGACCGCATGGCCGACTTCCCGCTATGGTCGGGTTTCGCCGAGCGAAACCCGACTTTGGCGAAC
>JARQOD010000006.1:281846282-281971206 GCA_033576555.1 Oophaga sylvatica | reverse complement strand
TTGCCTGGGTATCTAAGGTCCGGTTAGACTTCGTACTGTCCCGTACTCTATCGGGTCGTCTGTATGGGCCTCTCAAACCTGAGTTACTGGAGGTCTCACTACTAGTGTTGAGCATTCCGATACCGCAAGTATCGGGTATCGGCCGATATTCGCGTTATCGGAATTCCGATACTTAATTCCGATACTTTTTCAATATCGTATACCGGAATCGGAAGTTCCCATAATTCTTTGAGAGGCAATGTGATTTTAGTCAGCCAATGAGGAATCCTACGAAGTGTGGGCACATCCTGTAATGCTGCGGTCATCTTAACTAATGGCATGGCTGTGATTGGCTGCTGAAATGATGTCAGAATGCACTATAAAAGGCGCCGCAGCCATTTTAGCGTCACTGTGCTGTGAACTCAGTAAGGGACAGAACGCTGCTGTGCTGACTCTGAGGGACAGTTAGATATTGCGATTTTGTGTACTACTGTGCTGAGGCAGGCTAGTTTACCAACCGCTGTGTAAAGCTTCATTTTGCCAGTGTTGTTTTAACAGCTCTGTGCAAGGTGTGTGTGTGACAGTGCAGGTGACGCTGCAGTTGCTCTGCATCCACCGCTGTTTGTAGGCATTGCACGTGTCACTGACTCTTTTTTTTTTTTATTTTATTTAGTGAATTGGTGCAGCTCCATTATATTAGAAAAAAATCAAATCTATTAGTGTGACGTGCTTCCATCCGTATACAATACATTGGTTGCAAACACTATAGAAGTACAGAAAGGAGCTTTCACAGATAGTGAATATTGTGTTTCAGTGTTCACTGCAGTCTGTGAGGTTTTGATTTTTTGAGTGCAGATCACGCTCCAGTTAGTTCTTCAACCACTGCTGTGTAGTCTGCTGAGCGTGTGTCACTGCCTCATCCTTCACATTTTTCTCTAATTGGTGCTGCTCCATTTTAGTGGAAAAAAATCTAATCTATTAGTGTGACGCGCTTCCATCCGTATACAATACATTGGTTGCAAACACTATAGAAGTACACAAAGGGCCTTTAACAGCTACAGAACAGTTGTGTTTCAGTGTTCACTGTAGTCTGTGAGCTTTTCATTTTGTGAGTGCAGATTACGCTCCAGTTTGTTCTTCAACCACTGCCGGTTGTAGTCTGCTGAGCGTGTGTCACTGCCTCATCCTTCACATTTTTCTCTAATTGGTGCTGCTCCATTTTAGTGGAAAAAAATCTAATCTATTAGTGTGACGCGCTTCCATCCGTATACAATACATTGGTTGCAAACACTATAGAAGTACACAAAGGGGCCTTTAACAGCTACAGAACAGTTGTGTTTCAGTGTTCACTGTAGTCTGTGAGCTTTTCATTTTGTGAGTGCAGATTACGCTCCAGTTTGTTCTTCAACCACTGCCGGTTGTAGTCTGCTGAGCGTGTGTCACTGCCTCATCCTTCACATTTTTCTCTAATTGGTGCTGCTCCATTTTAGTGGAAAAAATCTAATCTATTAGTGTGACGCGCTTCCATCCGTATACAATACATTGGTTGCAAACACTATAGAAGTACACAAAGGGGCCTTTAACAGCTACAGAACAGTTGTGTTTCAGTGTTCACTGTAGTCTGTGAGCTTTTCATTTTGTGAGTGCAGATTACGCTCCAGTTTGTTCTTCAACCACTGCCGGTTGTAGTCTGCTGAGCGTGTGTCACTGCCTCATCCTTCACATTTTTCTCTAATTGGTGCTGCTCCATTTTAGTGGAAAAAAATCTAATCTATTAGTGTGACGCGCTTCCATCCGTATACAATACATTGGTTGCAAACACTATAGAAGTACACAAAGGGGCCTTTAACAGCTACAGAACAGTTGTGTTTCAGTGTTCACTGTAGTCTGTGAGCTTTTCATTTTGTGAGTGCAGATTACGCTCCAGTTTGTTCTTCAACCACTGCCGGTTGTAGTCTGCTGAGCGTGTGTCACTGCCTCATCCTTCACATTTTTCTCTAATTGGTGCTGCTCCATTTTAGTGGAAAAAAATCTAATCTATTAGTGTGACGCGCTTCCATCCGTATACAATACATTGGTTGCAAACACTATAGAAGTACACAAAGGGGCCTTTAACAGCTACAGAACAGTTGTGTTTCAGTGTTCACTGTAGTCTGTGAGCTTTTCATTTTGTGAGTGCAGATTACGCTCCAGTTTGTTCTTCAACCACTGCCGGTTGTAGTCTGCTGAGCGTGTGTCACTGCCTCATCCTTCACATTTTTCTCTAATTGGTGCTGCTCCATTTTAGTGGAAAAAAATCTAATCTATTAGTGTGACGCGCTTCCATCCGTATACAATACATTGGTTGCAAACACTATAGAAGTACACAAAGGGGCCTTTAACAGCTACAGAACAGTTGTGTTTCAGTGTTCACTGTAGTCTGTGAGCTTTTCATTTTGTGAGTGCAGATTACGCTCCAGTTTGTTCTTCAACCACTGCCGGTTGTAGTCTGCTGAGCGTGTGTCACTGCCTCATCCTTCACATTTTTCTCTAATTGGTGCTGCTCCATTTTAGTGGAAAAAAATCTAATCTATTAGTGTGACGCGCTTCCATCCGTATACAATACATTGGTTGCAAACACTATAGAAGTACACAAAGGGGCCTTCACAGATACTGAACAGTTGTCTGCAGGGTTCACTGTAGTCTGTGAGGAATAACCACACTTAGGCCTTAACTTTTCTGACTTTCTTTATCAATCTACCAAGATGAAGAAGTCAGTGAGTAAGGCACGTGGTCGTGGTCGAGGCCGTGGATTTGCAGCAGGGAGAGGACGTGGGGATTCTGTGGCTGCTGCCGCACCCAGTGACACAGCATCCACCAGTTTTCCCCGTGAGCGTTCCTTTATGCGCACTTTTGTAGGAGCTCAGCGTACCCCCCTGCTGCGTGAAGAACAAATTGAAGCCGTTGTTGGTTGGATGGCAGCCAATGCATCGACTTCAATAGCTTCCACCTCCTCTCAGGACCACAGCACTGTTGAACAACCATCAGTCTCTTCACCGCCTGCCAAATTGCCCAGGCAGTCAGAGAGCTCTGTACAGGAGCCAGCTGAGTCTCTGCTTCTGTTCTCAGAATCTGTTGGCTTGGAAACAGGGGCCCAGCCAAGCAGCATTCTGGAATGTGAAGAAGAGGCAGTATGCAGTGATGCGCAACAGCTGTGTCTCTCTGAATCTGAAGAGGCGGGTGAGCCAGTGCCGATGGTCAGCACACCGCAGAACGCATCTGATGATGATGAGACTCAGTTGCCAGTTTCTGTTGAGCATGGTGCTGGCCAGACCACCCAACAACAGCAGGTGTTGGAAGAGGGTAGTGGTGGAGATGATGAGGTCCAAGACCCAACATGGCGTGAGGAACAGGAAGGTGGTGGGAGCAGCTCTGAGGAAGAGATTGCACCAACGGTCCAAACAGTAGGGAGAGGTAGGCTGCAGACTCGCTTGCCTGTAGCCTCCAGTTTGGCACCCGTTCGGAGCAGTTCTCTTCCAACAGCCAAACCGGGCGCTCCCAGGACTTGCTCTGCGTGGTCCTTTTTTGATACAGTTGCAGATGATATTTGCTATGTAAAATGCAAGCTGTGTAATCAAAAAATTAAAAGAGGTAAAAGTGTCAGTAACCTTAATACAACAAATATGTGGAAACATGTGCGGTCAAAGCACTTTGTTGAGTTACAAAGACACACTGGAGATGTAGGCCAACCTACAGCAGCACCTACATCTTCAGCTCGTGTTGGAGCCTCTTCCTCCAGTTCACACACAGCTGGTTCGGCTTCCTCAAAGGATCGCCATGGAAGAACCTCTGTCACTGTTGTCCAGAGACACAGTGTTATTCCACCCACAGCTGCAAGTTCCCTGTCATCCTCACACACCCAGGCCACAAAACAGCCATCGGTAGCACAGGCATGGGATAAAAGACGGCCATACTCGGCAAACCATCCACGAGCACAGGCTCTGAATGCTGGCATTGCAAAACTCCTGTCCCTTGAAATGCTGTCATTCAGGCTGGTGGAGACTGACAGTTTCCGTGAATTAATGGCATTGGCAGTCCCACAATACAATGTGCCCAGCCGATTTTATTTCAGCAGGCAAGCCGTCCCTGGTCTGCAAAAGCATGTTGAGGCAAAAATTAAACATGCGCTACTAAACGCCGTCAGTAGCAAGGTCCACCTGACCACCGATGCGTGGACCAGTACCCATGGCCAGGGACGATACCTTTCACTCACTGCCCATTGGGTGAATGTTGTGGAGCCGGGTACAGATCTTGCGAGTGGCGCTGTACGTGTTCTGCCAACTCCAAGGATTGCCGGAATCAAGTCTGTCCACATTGACTCCTCCTCCTACTCCAGTTCCTCAGAATCATCGCTGCAGGAGCCGTCACGGTCTACCTCCACATGGACCCGTGGACGCTTACCTGATGCGACCGATATGAGCACAGCCGTGGCCAAACGGCAACAGGCCGTTCTGAAATTAATTCCCATGGTGAATCGAAGCCACACAGCGCAGGAGGTCTGGAATGCCATCAAGCAGGAGAGCGACGTGTGGTTTTTGCCAGCGAATCTCCAGCCAGGCTTGGTAGTGTGTGACAATGGCCGAAATCTGGTGGCAGCTCTGGGCCTTGGCAACCTCACTCACATACCATGTCTGGCACATGTGCTCAACTTGGTCGTGCAGAGTTTTTTGAGGGACTATCCGGATCTTGATGCACTGCTGCACAAGGTCCGCCTAGAGTGCGCTCACTTGCGACGTTCCAGCATGGCCAGATCGCACATTGCAGCTCTGCAACGCAGATTGTGCCTTCCTGAACATCGCATCATATGTGACGTATCCACCAGGTGGAATTCAACGTTACATATGTTGGAGCGGTTGTGTGAGCAGCAGCCAGCAGTTATGGAGTATCAGCTGCATCAGGCGCAATCAACACGCAATTTGCGCCGTCCACACTTCACCATTAATGAGTGGGCCACTATGAAGGACATGTGCCACGTTTTGCGTGCGTTTGATGAGTCAACGCGGATGGCGAGTGCAGATGATGCACTAGTCAGCCTGACTGTCCCCCTTATCTGCCTGCTTCAAAAAACACTGCAAGCAATAAGGGATGAGGTTTTGGAAGAGGTGGAGGATGAGGAGTCACAAATTCCATCACCTTCTGGAAAGTCAGCGCAACGTGGTTCCTCACAAAGGGCTGGGCAGGGCTCACTTTGTGAGGAGGATGAGGAGGAGGAGTCAATGGAGGAGGAAGACATCGCTCCAGAGGGAGGTACACAACGCTCTAGTCAGTATGTAGAGCGAGGGTGGGGTGATGCAGAGCAGGCAGAGATAACGCCTCTTGCAGAGGACAGCGTTTCTTTGCCAGTTGGGAGTCTGCAGCACATGGTTGATTTCATGCTGCAGTGCCTAAGAAACGACCGCCGCATCGCCCACATTCTCACGACGTCTGATTATTGGGTGTACACCCTCCTAGACCCTCGCTACCGGGACAACGTCAAAAGCCTCATCACACCGTTGAACCGGGAGCGTAAAATGCGGGAGTACCAAGACACACTGGTGCAATCCCTAATGTTCTACCTTACTGCCGAGAGCACTGCTGCTGCTACTGCTTTACAAAGCAGCTCTGTGCGTCGAGGCAGTGTAGAGAGCTCTGCAACAAGAGGGAGCACACGCAGTGCCTCTGCACAGGGAAAGACCAGTATGTTAAAAATGTGGCAAAGTTTTGTGGCAGCGCCACAAATGTCTACACCATCCGAGAGGGCTCCAGTCAGCGGGAGGCAACGTATCCGTCAGATGGTGACAGACTACTTGGCTTTGCCTCTCAGTGTACTCCCAGATGGCTCTTCCCCATTCAAGTTTTGGGTCTCTAAGCTGGATACATGGCCAGAGCTTAGCCAGTATGCATTGGAGGTGCTGGCTTGCCCTGCTGCCAGTGTATTATCGGAGCGCGTCTTTAGTGCTGCAGGTGGTGTACTAACAGACCGTCGCATGCGACTATCCTCCGATAATGTAGACCGGCTTACTTTTCTGAAAATGAACAAGGCATGGATCTCGGCAGAATTTGTCTGTCCGTTTTCAGATTAAATAACTGGTTCGCAACGTTATCCATGTCTCCTGTTATGTTCATCTTTCTACCACCTGAACTCTACTCCCTGGGCTCCAACACTGCCAGTTGCTGCTCAGAAGTGTCATGTCCACAGAACAAAACACAAGCTCTACTGTTAGTGGGGTTCAGTAACGCCAGCTGTTCCCCTGCTGTGTCAACGGCAAGAAGTCTCCTGTTCCCGACACATGGACAGAAAAACACATGACCAACATGCTCCAAATAGGGAAGAGCCGTCACCCTGCTTGTTATGCTGAAAACATGAAATTGTGAAGTTTTGCAGGCCTAGAATGATAAATTTTTATGACAAATATGGACAAATAATAATTTGTCATCACAGCGCATATCTGCACATGTCTATTAGAAATGGTAACAAAAAATAAAACATAGTCTACTCTTCACATTTTGAAATTAATGCATAAAAGTACATTTCAGACTTATGAATTAATGCTTTTTAAGGAACCATTATCTGTACCTGTAAGATAATGCAGTCAATGGATGTACGAATCATTAAATCCTCATCATCATCATCACGAGTTTTATTTATGACAGACATTATAAAATACACATACTGATGCCAACTGTAACTCCAAACACCATATATGAAATGGCCAGCATGTAAACATGGTAATAATGTCCAATAATAAATTATTACATCTAGAAAGTGCATCATGCATACTGACAATAGGTAGTTATACCTGCAAGTGCTGTTGAAACAACCACAAGAGATATAAATTAATACTGGTATATAGGTATCACAGTGCATAGTTACTCATGGACAATGTTGATGTAATACTGTATCTCAATTAAGTCAGCGTCAACCATTAGGCTTGTTAGTCTTGTACATTGTTAAAGAGGGAACGTAATTTTTTTGTTTGTCATAGGTAGAGTATTACACATTAAATTATTACTGCTGTATTTTTTTTTGCGTCCCTAGTGCGCAATAACGCAGCCTAACCTCACATTTGATAGTCAGCTAATTGCCACACGCTACCCTACCCTACGCGTGACAGTAGGAAGGTAGTGTTGACGGATAAAGCTTTGCGCAACCAGACATTCTTTTACCCTCTTCAACACTCTACAAGCAAAAAATGCATGATTTCAGCCGCAGACTTTATTGACGTACAGTATAACATCGGCATTACCCATCAGAGGCTGTCCACTGTCTGATACAGACATAGAATATACCTTTGCTATCCGTAGCCTTTGTTTCACCTACACTTGCAGGCACACACTTAAATTGTGACAAACAATGCCTAATGTTTTTTTAAATGGTTATTTTTTATTGTACATTATTGTGTCATCAATCACATTGATGAGTCCATGCTGGACATGTCATACATGCTATAGAAAGTTACGATTTTATGAACTTAAATAATTGAAATGTCTGTGACTGTCACATAAAATTTGCGATGATGATGATGAGTGACTATTACAAAATCCATTGTCTTCACTATGTTATGGTTTAACATAGCGTTCCTTAAGCATTATTCATAAAAAAAAAATGGACTTTTATTCTTAAATTTACAACACTATATTTTGTTACCAATTTTTTGGGTGTTGTGTTGTTCCATTTATTTTTGGCATGTGCATATATGCGTTTATATTTGTATTTTCTTTATTTTTCCTTCTTGAAATTAGAAAACATGTGTATCTTTGTACCGTGTTAGCCAGTAGATAGAAAAATATTTAGACTTCAAGTCAGCAGTGGTTGATACCTTTTAATGGATAACTGAAAAGATGGAAACAAATTGCAAGCTTTCAAGGCTACTCACGTCTCTTCATCAGGGAAAGACTAACTAAAAAAATTAAGCATCACATATTTCTATACACAACAGGACACAGGAATAGTGCAATAGGTAAGACAAGTAAGTGACGTGTATCAGAACTGTCATTATCTCACAGGGATGAACATAAATATTGGAACAGTTCCTAGATAAGGATAGAAAGTTTGATTGCCCTCTCATTGGCGTATTTTTTTGGGTTTTCATGACCCTGGAAGGGCATAGACGCAGATTCCTTAATTGATATAGAATGACATAAATCCATGTGATCTATTCATTCCATCACTAACAGTGTCAAAGGTCATGATGAGCTTATATTCTGAAACCTTTGTACGTTTCTCATATTTGAAGTTATATTTTAATACCAGTAATTCCATATCCATGATGCTATGACCGGGCATACAAAAGTCTTTTGCCACAGGTAAATTCATTAATTTATCTGTGATTGTGTGGCGCTGATAATTCATCCTTGTTCTCCTTTTTGTTGCCGGTCTCCCTCACTTGTCCCTCCCTCACTTGTCTTAGCTATTCCTGTGTCCTGTTGTGTGTAGAAATATGTGATTCTTCATTTTTGGCTTTACTCTTAGCCTGATGAAGACACCTGAGTAGTCTCGAAAGCTTTGAATTTGTTACCATATTTTCAGTTAGCCATTAAACGTTATCAACCACAGAGGACTGTCAAGTCATAAATATTTTTCTATTCTTGTAATTGAAATTTATCATTTTATTGTTGTAGTAAAACTTCATTTATTCTTGTTTGAAGTACATACATTTGCAATGGCCACGTAACAAGGCAATAACTCAATATTTTATGCCTACACCCTCCTTGACCCTGGGCTTCAACAGCGCCAGTTGCTGCTCAGAAGTGTTAGATGCACAGATGAAAACAATCGCTGATGTGTTTGTGGGGTTCAGTAACGCCTGCTGTTCCCCTGCTGTGTGTCTGGCAAAAATTACTGCTGCTAACTACAACTTCAACTTCAAACGTCTCATACTAGGCCTCTGCCTACACCCTCCTTGACCCTGGGCTTCAACAGCGCCAGTTGCTGCTCAGAAGTGTTAGATGCACAGATGAAAACAATCGCTGATGTGTTTGTGGGGTTCAGTAACGCCTGCTGTTCCCCTGCTGTGTGTCTGGCAAAAATTACTGCTGCTAACTACAACTTCAACTTCAAACGTCTCATACTAGGCCTCTGCCTACACCCTCCTTGACTCTGGGCTTCAACAGCGCCAGTTGCTGCTCAGAAGTGTTAGATGCACAGATGAAAACAATCGCTGATGTGTTTGTGGGGTTCAGTAACGCCTGCTGTTCCCCTGCTGTGTGTCTGGCAAAAATTACTGCTGCTAACTACAACTTCAACTTCAAACGTCTCATACTAGGCCTCTGCCTACACCCTCCTTGACCCTGGGCTTCAACAGCGCCAGTTGCTGCTCAGAAGTGTTAGATGCACAGATGAAAACAATCGCTGATGTGTTTGTGGGGTTCAGTAACGCCTGCTGTTCCCCTGCTGTGTGTCCGGCAAAAATTACTGCTAGCTACCTAATCATGGTGAAAAAAACATGACATCTCAAAGTGTCTAGTGCTACACATAGATATGAGGCTACACCATGATTTCTAAGCTGTAAACATTTGAAACGTCAACTTTCAAACCATAAAATGATTTGTCTTTGTCACAAATCTGTAACAAAATAATTGTGACATATTATTACAGATATGCACATGTCGAAAACAAATGCAAACACAAAAGCCTACTTATGCTATAGGATACTGATGGTCAACCTTGTCACTCCATAGCTTAGACAAATCCAACTCACATCATGATGACTCAAATACTGCAATGTTGGAAGTGCATAATGTGGGTTGAACTTTGACAACTGCTGCAGTGCGAAGGTTATACTTCAGTGTTCTTGCCTTTGAAATAAAAGCATACAAGTAAATATAATATCCAATGTTGATTAAGGGACGTGATGTACACCTGTAATATTGTGCAAACAATGCATGTAGGAATAGTCCTCTTCAACATTACTTATATTTGTGTCATTTTAAAAAATACATATTTGATTAGAAAGTTAACAGCCCATATCATAAAGGTCCTTCATGTAAACATGATAATCGCTAACAAAAATCATGCATTACCTTGGTAAAGTCAATAGTGCATAGTCACAATAGCAAAATATATACCTGTAAGTGGTGCTGAAAGAACGACAACTGATAGAATAGGTGAATGATATCTATTTATCAGACTGAATAGCGACACCTGTACAATGTCGATATAATACTGTACCTTAACAAAACAGCTGTGTCACACCTCACACGCATTTTTCTTGTAGCTTGTTATGTAATAGGGCACATGCGTGTATGTTTCATCATAGGTGCATGTTTACTGAGTAAAGCAGTCATGACAACGCCTTTGTGTTGTCGGTACGCTTGCGATGATGAACGATGCGCACCGTGAATGTTAGTCTGCGTCATAAGACGCACAGACGCTCCAATACCCAACGCGTCACAGCAGGAAGCCAGTCTGTGCGTCCAAACAAAGGCGCAAGCATACATGCACGTACCCTTTTATAAAGCTATATAAAAAAAAGGATGTAGTAGTAACGCACACTTTATTGAGGTACAGTATTACATCGCCATTCACCATCTGTGGCTATGCAGTGTCATCTATATATACCTTATCTATCCGTTGTCATGCTTGCAAGTCCACAGTCAGGCATAAATAGCTGTTTTCACTATGCACTTTTTAAAGGTTTTTTTTGTTAATATAAATGATTGGCACATATTATCAGTATTACATGATGGAAATTTTAGATATTTTTAAAAACTTTTTAGTGATATTATTCAGCAAATGAAAATGGTGTACATACTGTTACTTATCCATCATTAATGGATTCTGATATGTACTTGTATGCTTTTATTTAAAACCGTATAGCAGATTATTTAACCGATTTTTATTGTGGTTTGCATTGCTTTTCAACATGTTAATGTATGCGTTTATGTTTGTCAATTATTAATTTACATATATTTTTTAAAGTAAAATCATCATCTTATGGTACTAAAGGTTATATTTCTCTTGTTTGGAGTATAGACATTTTTAATTGACACGTAACAAGGAAAATACTTGATCTAGTATTTAAACATCCTCCTTGACCCTGGGCTCCAACACCGCCAGTTGTTGCTTGGAAGTGCTGTTAGCACAGTCTACACTTGCTCCTGTGTTACTGGGGTTCAGTAATGTCAGCTGTTCCCCTGCTGTGTGAACGGCAAAAGTCCTGCTGCCTCCACCCTGTTCTCTTCTCATCCCTGGGTTACAACACCGCCAGTTGTTTCTCGGAAGTGCTGTTAGCACAGTCTACACTTGCTCCTGTGTTACTGGGGTTCAGTAATGTCAGCTGTTCCCCTGCTGTGTGAACGGCAAAAAGTCCTGCTGCCTCCACCCTGTTCTCTTCTCATCCCTGGGTTACAACACCGCCAGTTGTTTCTCGGAAGTGCTGTTAGCACAGTCTACACTTGCTCCTGTGTTACTGGGGTTCAGTAATGTCAGCTGTTCCCCTGCTGTGTGAACGGCAAACAGTCCTGCTGCCTCCACCCTGTTCTCTTCTCATCCCTGGGTTACAACACCGCCAGTTGTTTCTCGGAAGTGCTGTTAGCACAGTCTACACTTGCTCCGTGTTACTGGGGTTCAGTAATGTCAGCTGTTCCCCTGCTGTGTGAACGGCAAACAGTCCTGCTGCCTCCACCCTGTTCTCTTCTCATCCCTGGGTTACAACACCGCCAGTTGTTTCTCGGAAGTGCTGTTAGCACAGTCTACACTTGCTCCCGTGTTACTGGGTTCAGTAATGTCAGCTGTTCCCCTGCTGTGTGAACGGCAAACAGTCCTGCTGCCTCCACCCTGTTCTCTTCTCATCCCTGGGTTACAACACCGCCAGTTGTTTCTCGGAAGTGCTGTTAGCACAGTCTACACTTGCTCCTGTGTTACTGGGGTTCAGTAATGTCAGCTGTTCCCCTGCTGTGTGAACGGCAAAAAGTCCTGCTGCCTCCACCCTGTTCTCTTCTCATCCCTGGGTTACAACACCGCCAGTTGTTTCTCGGAAGTGCTGTTAGCACAGTCTACACTTGCTCCTGTGTTACTGGGGTTCAGTAATGTCAGCTGTTCCCCTGCTGTGTGAACGGCAAACAGTCCTGCTGCCTCCACCCTGTTCTCTTCTCATCCCTGGGTTACAACACCGCCAGTTGTTTCTCGGAAGTGCTGTTAGCACAGTCTACACTTGCTCCTGTGTTACTGGGTTCAGTAATGTCAGCTGTTCCCCTGCTGTGTGAACGGCAAAAAGTCCTGCTGCCTCCACCCTGTTCTCTTCTCATCCCTGGGTTACAACACCGCCAGTTGTTTCTCGGAAGTGCTGTTAGCACAGTCTACACTTGCTCCTGTGTTACTGGGGTTCAGTAATGTCAGCTGTTCCCCTGCTGTGTGAACGGCAAAAAGTCCTGCTGCCTCCACCCTGTTCTCTTCTCATCCCTGGGTTACAACACCGCCAGTTGTTTCTCGAAGTGCTGTTAGCACAGTCTACACTTGCTCCTGTTTACTGGGGTTCAGTAATGTCAGCTGTTCCCCTGCTGTGTGAACGGCAAAAAGTCCTGCTGCCTCCACCCTGTTCCTTCTCATCCCTGGGTTACAACACCGCCAGTTGTTTCTCGGAAGTGCTGTTACACAGTCTACACTGCTCCGTGTTACTGGGTTCAAATGTCACTGTTCCCTGCTTGAACGGCAAAAGTCCTGCTGCCTCCACCCTGTTCTCTTCTCATCCCTGGTTACAACACCGCCAGTTGTTTCTCGAAGTGCTGTTAGCACAGTCTACACTTGCTCCCGTGTTACTGGGTTCAGTAATGTCAGCTGTTCCCCTGCTGTGTGAACGGCAAAAAGTCCTGCTGCCTCCACCCTGTTCCTTCTCATCCCTGGTTACAACACCGCCAGTTGTTTCTCGGAAGTGCTGTTAGCACAGTCTACACTTGCTCCTGTGTTACTGGGGTTCAGTAATGTCAGCTGTTCCCCTGCTGTGTGAACGCAAAAAGTCCTGCTGCCTCCACCCTGTTCTCTTCTCATCCCTGGTTACAACACCGCCAGTTGTTTCTCGAAGTGCTGTTAGCACAGTCTACACTTGCTCCGTGTTACTGGTTCAGTAATGTCAGCTGATTCCCTGCTTGTGAACGCAAAAAGTCCTCTCTCCTCCACCTGTTCTCTTCTCATCCCTGGGTTACAACACCGCAGTTGTTCTCGAAGTGCTGTTACACAGTCTACACTTGCTCCTGTGTTACTGGGGTCATAATGTCAGCTGCTCCCCTGCTTGTGAACGGCAAAAGTCCTGCTGCCTCCACCCTGTCTCTTCTCATCCTGGTTACAACACCGCCAGTTGTTCTCCTGGAAGTGCTGTTAGCACAGTCTACACTTGCTCCTGTGTTACTGGGTTCAGTAATGTCAGCTGTTCCCTGCGTGTGAACGAAAAGTCCTGCTGCCTCCACCTGTCTCTTCTCATCCCTGGTTACAACACCGCCAGTTGTTCTCGGAGTGCTGTTAGCACAGTACATTGCTCCTGTTACTGGGTTCAGTAATGTCAGCTGTTCCCTGCTGTTGAACGCCAAAGTCCTGCTGCCCACCCTGTTCTCTTCTCATCCCTGGTTACAACACGCCAGTTGTTTCTCGAATGCGTTGCCACAGCTACACTTGCTCCCGTGTTACTGGGGTTCAGTAATGTCAGCTGTTCCCCTGCTGTTGAACGCAAACGTCCTGCTGCCTCCACCTGTTTCTTCTCATCCCTGGTTACAACCGCCAGTTGATTCTCGAAGTGCTGTTAGCACAGTCTACACTTGTCCTGTGTACTGGGTTCAGTAATGTCAGCTGTTCCCCGCTTTGTGACGCACAGTCCTGCTGCTCCACCTGTTCTCTTCTCCCTGGTTACAACACCGCCAGTTGTTTCTCGGAATGCGTCGTTACAGCATCTCTTGCTCCTGTGTTATGGGTCAGTAATGTCAGCTGTTCCCCGTGCTGTGAACGGCAAACAGTTCCTGCTGCCTCCACCTGTTCTCTTCTCATCCCTGGGTTACAACACCGCCAGTTGTTTCTCGAAGTGCTGTTAGCACAGTCTACACTTGCTCCTTGTTACTGGGTTCAGTAATGTCAGCTGTTCCCTGCTGTGTGAACGGCAAAAAGTCCTGCTGCCTCCACCCTGTTCTCTTCTCATCCCTGGGTTACAACACCGCCAGTTGTTTCTCGGAAGTGCTGTTAGCACAGTCTACACTTGCTCCTGTGTTACTGGGGTTCAGTAATGTCAGCTGTTCCCCTGCTGTGTGAACGGCAAACAGTCCTGCTGCCTCAACTTTAATTTCCATGGGTACCTTCTGCTACCCATCCGGGTTCCAGTACCGTCAGCTGGTTCTCCGCAGTGCCTTTGGCCTAGGTGCCTCCATGTCGGTATCCGAGTTCCAGCAACGTCTGCTGGTCCTTGGTAGTGCTTTGGAGCACAGGTACCTCCTGCTTAGTAACCGTGTCCCAGTAACGTCAGCTGGTCCTCGGTTGTGCCATTGGCTCTTTTCCTTCTGCTGACCCTCCGGGTTCCAGCACAGTCAGCTGGTCCTCGTTACTTTCATTGGCTCTTGTACCTTCTGCTACCCATCCGGGTTCCAGTACCGTCAGCTGGTTCTCCGCAGTGCCTTTGGCCTAGGTGCCTCCATGTCGGTATCCGAGTTCCAGCAACGTCTGCTGGTCCTTGGTAGTGCTTTGGAGCACAGGTACCTCCTGCTTAGTAACCCTGTCCCAGTAACGTCAGCTGGTCCTCGGTTGTGCCATTGGCTCTTTTCCTTCTGCTGACCCTCCGGGTTCCAGCACAGTCAGCTGGTCCTCGTTACTTTCATTGGCTCTTGTACCTTCTGCTACCCATCCGGGTTCCAGTACCGTCAGCTGGTTCTCCGCAGTGCCTTTGGCCTAGGTGCCTCCATGTCGGTATCCGAGTTCCAGCAACGTCTGCTGGTCCTTGGTAGTGCTTTGGAGCACAGGTACCTCCTGCTTAGTAACCGTGTCCCAGTAACGTCAGCTGGTCCTCGGTTGTGCCATTGGCTCTTTTCCTTCTGCTGACCCTCCGGGTTCCAGCACAGTCAGCTGGTCCTCGTTACTTCCATTGGCTTTTGTACCATCACCAACAGGACAAAGAAGGTTAAGACAAACTACAAGATACAGAACAAGAGACAGAAGAACAATAAGCAGAAGATCAAAAAGCAGAAGAACATTAAGTATAAGACCAAAATGAAGAGCAAAATATATGCTCTAAATTCTAAGCAGAAGAAGACTAAGCAGTGTATGGGGGTGAGTCCGTTCCTCCTCGTGGTGCCCCTGGAAAATGCCTGATGCTGCTGCAGGCTAAACTGAACTCGGACAAATACTGTTGTAATTAAAATCTTTCGTGACAGCAAGAACGGAAGGATGAAAATTCAGAGTTTTACAGATTACAAGTACAGGAATGTCTGTCACAAATAAGAATATGATGAAAAGGATGAATAGGAAGAAGATGAAGAAGTAGAATATGAAGAATAATAACTGTTTAATAAGAACAATATAAGTAATGTTAACAAAAAGATGAATAGCAAGAAGTTTTAGAAGATTAAGAAGGTGAAGATGAAGAATAATTTGATGAGAAAGATGATGCTGCTGAAGATTATGAAGGAGAAAGTGTGTGAAAAGTTAAAAAGGTGAAGACCATGGAAGTTGTGAAACAGACATATTTGACAAAATAGAAAAAAGGTTAACAACATTGTGAATTTCTTCGTCAATCCGAACGTATTTCCTAAAAAAAAAAAATTAATGCTATTCCATTGGATTGGGTTAAACATCTATGCCTTTAATGTCTCCTCAACCTCCCCCAATACATTCTACATTACTCTTTGTTGTTTTCCTTCATGTACAATTAACCTACAAGGCAAGAATGGGGTTTTTTTTATTTCGATATTTTGTTCCCATAGACTTACATGGGACTTCCGGTATCGGTATCGGGTATCGCCGATATTTTTTGTGTATCGGCGATACCATTCCGATTCCGATACTTTTGGATATCGGAAAGTATCGCTCAACTCTACTCACTACCTCTAAACCCACGCCCACTACCCTCAGTAGACGGCTGCCATCTTCTGCTGCTCAGATGATGCTGTCTATCTACTCGCTGTCTAGCGAGATTCAATTGTTCTACCTCTCGCAGGTAGGTCACACGTTACGCCACCATCATGCGCACATATTCCAGACTTTCTTCCGTTCCTATAGCGTAGAATGACACCATGCCGTCTTCATCTGGTATCCAGTCCCGACGATCACGTGGACTGCTTACTTTCACCACACCAGACCTCTTCACCATCATCTGCATGGCTCGGCCATTTCTCCCAATCAGCTTTCTCACCAGAACATGAGGCACCCGGATGACCTTTTCCCGCAGACTGTGAGCATTTCTCATAAGCTTCAGTTGTCTAACGGCTTGTTCTGTCTTCAACCGGAGAAACCGCTTTGTGCGAATACATCGCCAGTGCATGTCACTTAGGATTGCCACCCTCTTCACTGTAACTTCGGTCGTGGACAAGACCACCAGCTGTTTAGCTCCTGAGGTCGAGTACACCTTACAGGCTCCCATGGCCTTCCTAAACGCTTCATGCACAGACTCACGGGTGCATTCTTCTCTCAAGTCCTCGGGTACATCTACGAGGCTCTTGTACCGACACGCTTCGGTCTCACCAGTGGTTTCCAGACGATCAACCAGCTCAGGGTTCAGGGACAACTGACTTTCAGCTTCTTCCCCCTTTACGCTTCTTCTGAGCTGACTCACAGCTACAAATTCGTGAATTTCCGTCCTGACCATTTCCATTTCACATTTATCTTCCGTTACCACACTCTTAGCTCTCCTCAGGTCTATCTTTTCCTGGCAAAAGGGAGCGAGTGCAATATGTTTGCCCTTTTCTTTCTCCAAGGAGGCCTTGTTCACCGAGTGACACTTTATCAGGCGACTTTTAAGCCCGAGAACTTCTTCCTCTAGTTCCGCCATTCGCCTCTCAGCTGCCCGTCTCTGAAGCTTCTCTTGCGTCCACTGGGCTTGTAACCACTCCTTGAGCTCCCTGATCTCGGCTCCGACATCCACTGAATCATCCGAACTCACATCACTCGAGGAAGTATCTGCTTTACACCTCTCATCTCCAGTGGCCAACTCCTGGCCCTGGTCTGTAGCTTCTCTGATGGACTCCTCCATCTTTTCCCGCTCAGCTTCCATTTGGCTGAGCTTTTCCTTAAGGCACCTCTCCGCCTTCTGGAGAGTATCACAGGACATCTGTAGCTCCTTCACCTGAGCTTCCAGACCTAGGGTCTTTCTGCGCAGATCACCATTTTCATCACGGGTGTCCTGCAGAGTGGTCTCAACCACCTGGCGCATTTGCTCTGCATCCATCTTATCCTCTTCTAGTTTTTCTTTGACCCTGAGGAGATCCACATAATCTCTCTTAATCTGTTGCAGTTCCCTACTGCGTTCAGCACACTCCTTCTTGGAGTCACACAGCTCCTGGTTGAGCTGTTCGCGCAGTCGTTCTAGGATTTGTTCACTTCCAGAAACTCCATCCTGCAGCGCCTCCTTCTCACGCTTCAACTGCAAAACCTCTTCCTTGATTTTGCGGCGGTCCTCTTTAATGGCGTGGAACATCTCTTTCCACAGGGTAACTTCCTCGTTGCTTCCTTCTAGATCTCGCTGGTCTGAGGACAACGTCCTCCAGGTTTTCACATAATTGCAGCATGTCACTCTGATACTGCAGCCGATAGGTTCCAGCTCTTGGCCATGACTGGCCCCCTCCTCTTCTACCTCTAAAGGAGGATCCACACTTGAAGCATAGGCAGACAGTACTACATTCTCTTCATTTTCATTTTCAGCGAGTACTACCGGAACAACCTTTTTGTGGCCCTTGCGCCGTCGACGACGAGAGGGGGACTCTCTTCCCTCGTCTAGTCTCTCCTGACTGAACTCACTTTTTACTTTCATAGTGTCCCAGTCAGCTACGGGGTCTGTGTCACTCCCCATGGTGTTGTGGACTAACAGGTCACCTCCCACTTTGACGTCACCCCCTTCTACTGGAGCTACCCCGTTATCAACGGTCACATTGTCATTTTTAGGAGGTACCAACCCACCACCAGTAACAATTTTCAGTTTTCCACACTCTACACTCTTGTGAAAATCCGCCCCTTTTTTAGACTCCGCCCCCTTTTTAACAACCACACCGGCAGGGTAATTTTTACACAAAAAATCAGCAGTAGTCTTAGGACTCAGTTCACAACATCTCTTACCACCTCCCCGGGCACTCTGTGACAACACTGGCACCCCCGGAGAGTCCATAGAATGGTCCATTGCCGCCATTCTATACGGTGCCCACAGCTCCCGCACCATGTCCAGTCTCATGTCCAGTAGACATTTCTCAAATATGCGGTCCGACTCGTCAGACCCATTCGTTGCTCCGTTCACAGCCATCGCGGAGCACTGTTCACACCAGAACTTCACCGCTTTCCCTTGAAAAAAATCTTCGTGGCCCCGCCGAGCCACAGCAAAACTGGATTTGAGTGCGACGACAATCTTCGCAACCCCGCCGAGTTGCAGCCAAAAACCGGATTTGAGTGCGACGACAATCTTCGTAACCCCCACCGAGTCACATCAAGATGCCTTCGCGACCCCACTGAGTCACAGCAAGATGCTTGTATCCACACTCGTCGTCCATGCTGTCAGACTTCTCTGTCTCAACAACGGCAGTCTTCACTCAAGACATACACACTCCACAGTCTTTTCCACAACAATTTCAGCTTTGCTGTGCATACACTTTTTTTTTTTTCTTTGCAAAGTCTATTAGGGCTACTGTCTCTTTAAGACTGCTCCAACAGACGTTTCTCTTTTTTCTGACACACTTTTTTTTTTTTTCTCTGCTGCTGCTTCAACAGACTTCTCCCTTATTGCTGTCTCTAGCCACTGTGCTGCCTGCGCATTCTAGCACCAATTGTAAGCTTTTCAGGGGATATAGCTGCATGGGCAGCACGGTGGCTCAGTGGATAGCACTGCAGCCTTGCAGCGCTGGAGTCCTGGGTTCGAATCCCACCTAGGACAACATCTGCAAGGAGTTTGTATGTTCGCCCCGTGTTTGCGTGGGTTTCCTCCGGGCACTCCGGTTTCCTCCCACACTCCAAAAAACATACAGATAGGGAATCTAGATTGTGAGCCCCATTGGGACAGCGACGATAATGTGTGCAAACTGTAAAGCGCTGCGGAATATGTTAGCGCTATATAAAAATAAAGATTATTATTATTATTATTATATAGCTCTGGGATCGCCGTCTTGGGGAGACGGAGTGGCATAAACAATCCATTCACAGACAGCAGGTCTGGTAAAAACTGGCCGCAACCAGTTTTATTAAAGTCCACAGCAAACAGAACATAATCAAAACCAAATCATAAACATAAACCCTGGGCTTCTCCAGCCACTTACTACACTTAGATAGATTTCCCGCTCTATCCGGATCCAGACTCTAACAGCCTGTCCCCAAAACAACACATATGTTCAGTAGTTACCAACATGGAGGTTCGCAGAGGCTCCTCTTTGTGTCTAAAGGCATATCCAACGTCCAGACTTGAGAGAGCTCCCCTCCTATTCAGCAGCTATCCGCATGGATTCTCACAGAGACTACTCCTGTGTCCGGGGTACATCGAGCACCCAGACTGAGACAGCTCATACTCCTGGAGACTCCTTCTTGTGCCTGGACTCCTTGTCCAGACTAAGCGAGCTCTCTGTCTGTATTCCCAGACACCTACTTCTGGCTTCCTAATTATCACCTGAGTGGCCACAGGTTTGAGCTGCAAGCGTGTACTGAATGGAAGGTGTAGTGACCTTTCTCCACCACTAGTTTTACAAAGCCACACATTTCCCTTATACCAGTTAGCAAAGTATCTAGGTGAAATGTACACCTCATTCAATACATATGCTTTCACTGTCTCACAAAAGTATAATGCACCCCCATAGGCAGCCTCTATATTATAATAAACCCCCATAGGCAGAGTCTATAATATAATGCACCCCCATAGGCAGCCTCTGTAGTATAATGCATCCCCATAGGGAGTCTCTGTAGTATAATGCACCCCAATATGGAGCCTCTGTAGTATAATGCAACCCCCATATACAGCCTCTGTAGTATAATGCATCCCCCATATACAGCCTCTGCAGTATAATGCACCCCCATTAAAAAAAAAAAAAAAAAACAATACTCACCTCCCGGCTCCTGTGCTGCTCACTGTTCTCCCTCTCAGCGTCTGACAGCGGGCGCCGGCAGGTGATGTCATCGCGCCCGCTGTCAGACGCTGAGAGGGGGATTATGGGAGAGTAGGAGCGCTCGCTCCTTCTCTCTCTATGCGGTCAGCTGTATCGGCTGGATGCCGATACAGCTGACCCTCCGATGACGGGTGGGGGGCCCACTGCTGGCACCGGGCCCCCCCACCGCCTGATCAGGCCCCATAGCTTCCGGGCGGCAGAGCAGGGAGAACGATTCTCCCTGCTCCGCCGCAGAATGTAACTGTATCGGCGTGCTGTGCACGCCGATACAGTTACTGTAGCGTAGCTCCGGGTGGGCCCCCTCAGAGCGTGGGGCCCGGGGCCACCGCCCCCTCTGCCCCGCGACCTATCCTTTCAAATCAGGGCCCACCACGCAGGAGCTGGGGCCCACCGGAGGTTTCTCCGGTGTCCCGGTGGCTCAGTCCGACTCTGCTTGCCAGCCTGATAATACCAGGCTACAGCAGTCTGCTTATCTTTGCTGGTTAAAAAATATAGGGGATCCCGTTGAAAAAAATTGGCGTGGGGTCCCCCCTATTTTTGTTAACCAGCCAGATGAAGCAGACTGCTGAGGCCTGGTTTTTCAGGCTGGTAAGGATCCAATATCCATGGACCTTGCAAGCCTGATAATACCAGGCCACAGCAGTCTGCTTAGCTTGGCTGGTTAACAAAAATAGGGGATCCCCTCGAAAAAAAAACGGCGTAGGGGTCCCCCTATTTTTGTTAACCAGCCAAGCTAAGCAGACAACACAGTTTTCATTAATTTTATTATACTCTCATTCCTGCGACGCCATCGATCTCCTGTAAAAAAAGGAAAAAAACAAACCAACAGTATACCACCTGTCCGACGCAGTCCATATTAACGAGTGTCCCACGACGATCCAGCTCTGCTACATCGGAATGCCAGGCAGGGCCTAACATCCCGGCGCAGCACAGCTGATTACCTGCTTCCCCGGCGGTGACGTCATCGGACTTCTTTACGGCCGCGATTACCCAGCAGTCACTGCAGTTATCGCGAGAAACTGCATGTGACCGCCAGGGAGAAGATGATGGCGGCCATCAAGCAGTCCAGAACGTGACCGCCGGAGATCTTCTGCCAGGTAAGTGCCGCTGACTCCTGACAGACCCGACCGACGGACACTGACCGTGACGGGACAATTCCGATTCCGGTATCCGATATGACGAAAATATCGGTACTCGGAATCGGAATTCCGATACAGCCAATATCGGCCGATACCCGATATTTGCAATATCGGAATGCTCAACCCTAGTAGGCAGGCTATTTGAGAAACCGCTGTGTAAATCATCATTTTTCCTTGCAGTGTTGTTTTCACAGCTCTGTGCAAGGTGTGTGTGTGAGTGCAGGTGACGCTGCAGTTTGCTCTGCATCCAACGCTGTTTGTAGTCATCTGCACGTGTCACTCACTGACTCTTTTTTTTTTATTTGGTGGAATTGGTGCTGCTCCATTCAATTGAAATTAACAGTGATCTATTAGTGTGACGTGCTTCCATCTGTATCCAATACATTGGTTGCAAACACTATAGAAGTACACAAAGGGGCCTTTCACAGCTAGTGAACAGTTGTGTGCAGTGTTCACTGTAGTCTGAGGTTTTCATTTTTGGATTGCAGATCACGCTCCAGTTAGTTCTTCAACCACTGCTGGTTGTAGTCTGCTGAGCGTGTGTCACTGCCTCATCCTTGACATTTTTCTCTAATTGGTGATGCTCCATTTTATTTCAAATAACTCAAATCTATTAGTGTGACGCGCTTCCATCCGTATACAATACATTGCTTGCAAACACTATAGAAGTACACAAAGGGGCCTTTCACACCTAGTGAACAGTTGTGTGCAGTGTTCACTGTAGTCTGTGGTTTAGATTTTTGGAGTGCAGATCACGCTCCAGTTAGTTTCTCAACCACTGCTGGTTGTAGTCTGCTGAGCGTGTGTCCCTGCCTCATCCTTGACATTTGTATGTAATTGGTGCTGCTCCATTCTATTTCAAATAACTCAAATCTATTAGTGTGACGCGCTTCCATCCGTATACAATACATTGCTTGCAAACACTATAGAAGTACACAAAGGGGCCTTTCAAAGATAGTGAACGGTTTTGTGCAGTGTTCACAGTAGTCTGATGTTTATATTTTTGGAGTGGAGATCACGTTACAGTTAGTTCTTCAACCACTGCTGGTTGTAGTCTGCTGAGCGTGTGTCCCTGCCTCATCCTTGACATTTGTCTGTAATTGGTGCTGCTCCATTCTATTTCAAATAACTCAAATCTATTAGTGTGACGCGCTTCCATCCGTATACAATACATTGCTTGCAAACACTATAGAAGTACACAAAGGGGCCTTTCACACCTAGTGAACAGTTGTGTGCAGTGTTCACTGTAGTCTGTGGTTTAGATTTTTGGAGTGCAGATCACGCTCCAGTTAGTTCTTCAACCACTGCTGGTTGTAGTCTGCTGAGCGTGTGTCCCTGCCTCATCCTTGACATTTGTATGTAATTGGTGCTGCTCCATTCTATTTCAAATAACTCAAATCTATTAGTGTGACGCGCTTCCATCCGTATACAATACATTGCTTGCAAACACTATAGAAGTACACAAAGGGGCCTTTCAAAGATAGTGAACAGTTTTGTGCAGTGTTCACAGTAGTCTGATGTTTATATTTTTGGAGTGGAGATCACGTTACAGTTAGTTCTTCAACCACTGCTGGTTGTAGTCTGCTGAGCGTGTGTCCCTGCCTCATCCTTGACATTTGTCTGTAATTGGTGCTGCTCCATTATATTTCAAATAACTCAAATCTATTAGTGTGACGCGCTTCCATCCGTATACAATACATTGCTTGCAAACACTATAGAAGTACACAAAGGGGCCTTTCAAAGATAGTGAACAGTTTTGTGCAGTGTTCACAGTAGTCTGAGGTTTATATTTTTGGAGTGGAGATCACGCTCCAGTTAGTTCTTCAACCACTGCTGGTTGTAGTCTGCTGAGCGTGTGTCCCTGCCTCATCCTTGACATTTGTCTGTAATTGGTGCTGCTCCATTCTATTTCAAATAACTCAAATCTATTAGTGTGACGCGCTTCCTTCCGTATACAATACATTGGTTGCAAACACTATAGAAGTACACAAAGGGGCCTTTCACACCTAGTGAACATGGGTTGTTAAATTTGTAATTAAATATGTATTTTTTCAAATGACACAAATATAAGTAATTTTGAAGAGAACTAGTCCTACATCCATTGTTTGCACAATATTACAGGTGTACATCACGTCCCTTAATCAACAATGGATTATTATATTTACTTGTATGCTTTTATTTAAAAGCCAAGAACACTGAAGGATAACCTTCGCACTGCAGCTGTTGTCAAACTTCAACCCACATTATGCACTTCCAACATTGCAGCATTTGAGGCATGATGTGAGTTGGATTTGTCAAAGTTATGGAGTGACAAGGTTCACCATCAGTACCCTATAGCATAAGTATGCTTTTGTGTTAGCATTTGTGCTAGACATGTGGATATCTGCAATAATATGTCACAATTATTTTGTTACAGATTTGTTACCAAGACTAATCATTTAATGGTTTTAAAGGTGACGTTTCACTTGTTTACAGCTTAGAAATAAGGGTGTAGCCTGATATCTATGTGTAGCACTAGCCACTTTAACATGTCATGTTTTTTTTCAACATGTGTAGCTAGGTAGCAGTAATTTTTGCCGGACACACAGCAGGGGAACAGCAGGCGTTACTGAACCCCACAAACACATCAGCGATTGTTTTGATCTGTGCATCCAACACTTCTGAGCAGCAACTGGCGTGTTGAAGCCAAGGGTCAAGGAGGGTGTAGGCAGAGGCCTAGTATGAGATGTTTGAACTTTAATTTGGAGTTAGCAGCATTAATTTTTGCCGACACACAGCAGGGGAACAGCAGGCATTACTGAACCCCACTAACACTATAGCTTGTGTATTGGTCTGTGGACACGACAATTCTGAGCAGCAACTGGCAGTGTTGTAGCCCAGGGAGTAGAGTTCAGGTGGTAGAAAGATGAACATAACAGGAGACATGGATAACGTTGCCAACCAGTTATTTAATCGGAAACCGGACAGGCAAATTCAGGCGAGATCCATGCCTTGTTCATTTTCAGAAAAGTAAGCCGTTCTACATTATCGGAGGATAGTCGCATGCAACGGTCTGTTAGTACACCACCTGCAGCAGTAAAGACGCGCTCCGATAATACACTGGCAGCAGGGCAAGCCAGCACCTCCAATGCATACTGGCTAAGCTCTGGCCATGTATCCAGCTTAGAGACCCAAAACTTGAATGGGGAAGAGCCATCTGGGAGTACACTGAGAGGGCAAAACATGTAGTCTGTCACCATCTTACGGAAACGTTGCCTCCTGCTGACTGGAGCCGTCTCGGATGGTGTAGACATTGGTGGCGCTGCCACAAAACTTCGCCACATTTGGAACATACTGGTCTTGCCCTGTGCAGAGGCGCTGCTTGTGCTCCCTCTTGTTGCAGAGCTATCTCCACTGCCTTGACGCACAGAGCTGCTTTGTAAAGCAGTAGCAGCAGCAGTGCTCTTGGCTGGAATGGAGAACATTATGGATTGCACCAGTGTGTCTTGGTACTCCCGCATTTTACGCTCCCGGTTCAACGGTGTGATGAGGCTTTGTAAGTTGTCCCGGTAGCGAGGGTCTAGGAGGGTGTACACCCAATAATCAGACGTGGTGAGAATGTGGGCGATGCGGCGGTCGTTTCTCAGGCACTGCAGCATGAAATCAACCATGTGCTGCAGACTCCCAACTGGCCAAGAAATGCTGTCCCCTGCAAGAGGCGTCATCTCTGCCTGCTCTGCATCACCCCACCCTCGCTCTACATACTGACTAGAGCGTTGTGTACCTCCCTCTGGAGCGATGTCTTCCTCCTCCATTGACTCCTCCTCATCCTCCTCACAAAGTGAGCCCTGCCCAGCCCTTTGTGAGGAACCACGTTGCGCTGACTGTCCAGAAGGTGATGGAATTTGTGACTCCTCATCCTCCACCTCTTCCAAAACCTCATCCCTTAGTGCTTGCAGTGTTTTTTGAAGCAGGCAGATAAGGGGGACAGTCAGGCTGACTAGTGCATCATCTGCACTCGCCATCCGCGTTGACTCATCAAACGCACGCAAAACGTGGCAGATGTCCTTCATAGAGTCCTTCGCCAATCCTTACACTGGCTGCCCATTCATTATAGGATCCAATTCAAAGTACTGGTTCTCCACCCACAAAGCTCTCCACAGTGCAGCACCCCCCTACATCTCCTCACTCATTTCTATCTATCGACCTAACCGACTGCTGCGCTCTGCAAACGATTAACCTCTGAACTAATCCGTACCTCCCACTCCCGACTCCAAGACTTCTCCCGTGCTGCGCCAATCCTCTGGAATGCTCTACCCCAAGAAATTAGGACTATCCGCAATTTGCATTGTTTCAGGCGCTCCCTCAAAACACATTTGTTCAGAGCGGCCTATCACATTCACTAATCAAAGTCATTCTATGTGTAAGTCTGTGTGTGTAGCCCATTCACTATCTCTATCCATCCCTCACTCCCTCAAAATGGCTGGACCATCATTGTAAATACACCATTGTATATAAACACCTGTACTTTGTATCTCCCCACCTCATTGTAGATTGTAAGCTCTCACGAGCAGGGGCGGCTTATATTGCTTTAATTATTGTATTGTTAACGTTGTTACTTATGACTTGTGTTCTGAAAC
The DNA here is from genome assembly GCA_033576555.1 of Oophaga sylvatica. Taxonomy (NCBI): domain Eukaryota; kingdom Metazoa; phylum Chordata; class Amphibia; order Anura; family Dendrobatidae; genus Oophaga; species Oophaga sylvatica. The sequence continues at coordinate 281,945,192 of JARQOD010000006.1, read as the reverse complement.
TGTTAAACTGTAAAGCGCTGCGGAATATGTTGGCGATATATAAATAAAGCTTATTATTATTATTATAGAGGCCCACTCAGTAGTGGTGAAGTGTGAACGGCGCAAATTGCGAGTTGATTGCGCCTGATGCAGCTGATACTCCATTACTGCTGCCTGCTGCTCACATAACCGCTCCAACATATGTAACGTGGAATTCCCCCTGGTGGGTACATCACATATGATGCGATGTTCAGGAAGGCGAAATCTGCGTTGCAGAGCTGCACTGCGCGATCTGGCCATGCTGGAATGTCGCAATTGAGCGCACTATAGGCGGACCTTGTGCAGCAGTGCATCAAGATCCAGATAGTCCCTTCAAAAACTCCGCACGACCAAGTTGAGCACATGTGCCAGACATGGTATGTGAGTGAGGTTGCCAAGGCCCAGAGCTGCCACCAGATTTCGGCCATTGTCACACACTACCAAGCCTGGCTGGAGATTCGCTGGCAAAAACCACACGTCCCTCTCCTGCTTGATGGCATTCCAGAGCTCCTGCGCTGTGTGGCTTCGATTCCCCATGGAAATTAATTTCAGGACGGCCTGTTGACGTTTGGCCACGGCTGTGCTCATATCGGTCGCAACAGGTAAGCGTTCACGGGTCCATGTGGAGGTAGACCGTGACGGCTCCTGCAGCGATGATTCTGAGGAACTGGAGTAGAAGGAGGAGTCAATGTGTACAGACTTGATTCCTGCAATCCTTGGAGTTGGCAGAACACGTACAGCGCCACTCGCAAGATCAGTACCCGGCTCCACAACATTGACCCAATGGCCAGTGAGGGAAAGGTATCGTCCATGGCCATGGGTACTGGTCCACGCATCGGTGGTCAGGTGGACCTTGCTACTGACGGCGTTTAGTAGCGCATGTTTAATTTTTCCCTCAACATGCTTTTGCAGACCAGGGACGGCTTGCCTGCTGAAATGAAATCGGATTGGCACATTGTATTGTGGGACTGCCAATGATATAAAGTTACGGAAACTGTCAGTCTCCAGCAGCCTGAATGACAGCATTTCAAGGGACAGGAGTTTTGCAATGCCAGCATTCAGAGCCTGTGCTCGTGGATGGTTTGACGAATATGGCCGTCTTTTATCCCATGCCTGTGCTACCGATGGCTGTTTTGTGGCCTGGGAGTGTGACAGAGAACTTGCTGCTGTGGGTGGAATAACACTTTGTCTCTGGACAACAGTGACCGAGGTTCTTCCATGGCGATCCTGTGAGGAAGCCGAACCAGCTGTGTGTGAGCTGGAGGAAGAGCACTCTGGCACCACTCCAGTCCATCCTACACTCTGCTGCACGACTAATCCACCTGTCTCCCCGCTATTCCCCGCCCCCCCTATGCCAGGCCCTTCACTGGCTCCCTATTGCCCAGAGGCTCCAGTTCAAAACCTTAACCATGACATACAAAGCCATCCACAACCTTTCTCCTCCATACATCTGTGACATGGTCTCCCGCTACCTACCTACACGCAACCTTCGATCCTCTCAAGATCTCCTTCTCTACTCCCCCCTCATCTCTTCTTCCCACAACCGCATACAAGACTTCTCCCAGGCTTCCCCCATACTCTGGAACTCACTGCCGTAAAACATCAGACTTTCATCAACAACGGAGACCTTCAAGAAAAACCTGAAGACCCACCTGTTCCGACAAGCCTACAACCTGCAGTGATCCTCAGTGTACTGAACCATCGTACGACCAGCTCTACCCTTTCCTAGTGTATTCTCACCCATCCCTGCAGACTGTGAGCCCTCGCGGGCAGGGTCCTCTCTCCTTCTGTACTTGTGTGTCCCTTGTCCAGCACATGTTTATTGTACCTGTCTATATTTTTCCCCTTTTCATATGTAAAGCGCCATGGAATAAATGGCACTGTATAAATGTATAATAATAATAATAAAGAGGCTCCAACATGACCTGAAGATGTAGGTGCTGCTGTAGGTTGGCCTACATCTCCAGTGTGTCTTTGTAACTCAACTACGTGCTTTGTCCGCACATGTTTCCACATATTAGTGGTATTGAGGTTACTGACACTTTTACCTCTTTTTACTTTTTGATTACACAGCTTGCATTTGACATAGCAAATATCATCTGCAAGTGTGTCAAAAAAGGACCACGCAGTGCAAGTCCTGGGAGCGCCCGTTTTGACTTTTGAAAGAGAACTGCTCCGAACAGGTGCCAAACTGGAGGCAACAGGCAACCGAGTCTGCAGCCTAACTCTCCCTCCTGTTTGTACCGTTGGGGCAATCTCTTCCTCAGAGCTGCTCCCACCACCTTCCAGTTCCTCACGCCATGTTGGGTCTTGGACCTCATCATCTCCACTACCCTCTTCCAACACCTGCTGCTGTTGGGTGGTCTGGCCAGCACCATGCTCAACAGAAACTGGCACCTGAGTCTCATCATCATCAGATGCGTTCTGCGGTGTGCTGACCATCGGCACTGGCTCACCCGCCTCTTCAGATTCAGAGAGACACAGCTGTTGCACATCACTGCATACTCCCTCTTCTTCACATTCCAGAATGCTGCTTGGCTGGGCCCCTGTTTGCAAGCCAACAGATTCTGAGTACAGAAGCAGAGACTCAGCTGGCTCCTGTACAGAACTTTCTGACTGCCTGGGCAATTTGGCAGGCGGTGAAGAGACAGATGGTTGCTCAACAGTGCTGTGGTCCTGAGAGGAGGTGGAAGCAATTGAAGTCGATGCATTGGCTGCCATCCAACCAACAACGGCTTCAATTTGTTCTTCCCGCAGCAGGGGGGTACGCCGACCTCCTACAAAAGTGCGAATAAAGGAACGCTCACGGGGAAAACTGGTGGATGCTGTGTCACTGGGGGCGGCAGCAGCCACAGAATCCCCACGTCCTCTCCCTGCTGAAACTCCACGGCCACGACCACGTGCCTTACTCCCTGCCTTCTTCATCTTGGTAGATTGATAAAGAAAGTCAGAAAAGTTATAAGGCCTAAGTGTGGTTATTCCGCAGAGACTGCAGTGAACACTGCACACAACTGTTCACTAGGTGTGAAAGGCCCCTTTGTGTACTTCTATAGTGTTCGCAACTAATGTATTGGATACGGATGGAAGCGCGTCACACTAATAGATTTGAGTTATTTGAAATAGAATGGAGCAGCAACAATTAGAGAAAAATTTCAAGGATGAGGCAGTGACACACGCTCAGCAGACTACAACCAGCAGTGGTTGAAGAACTAACTGGAGCATGATCTGCACTCCAAAAATGAAAACCTCAGACTACAGTGAACACTGCACACAACTGTTCACTACCCAACGCGTCACAGCAGGAAGGCAGTCTGTTCGTCCAAACAAAGGCGCAAGCATACATGCACGTACCCTGTTTATAAAGCTATATAAAAAAATTTATGTAGTAGTGACGCACACTTTATTGAGGTACAGTATTACATCGCCATTCACCATCTGTGGCTATGCAGTCTCATCTATATATACCTTATCTATCCGTTGTCATGCTTGCAAGTCGACAGTCAGGCATAAATAGCAATTTTCACTATGCGCTATGCACTTTTTAAAGGTTATGTTTGTTAATAAAAATGATTATTGGCACATATTATGAGTATTACATGATGGAAATTGTATAATTTTTATAAACTGTTTAGTGACATTATTCAGCAAATGTAACATTTTATGAATCTCACAGATAACTTGTAATGCTGATGATGTTTTGAAGTCAGACATTCATTGTCTATACAATAAAAATGGTGTACATACTCTTACTTATCCATCATTAATGTATTCTGATATGTACTTGTATGCTTTTATTTACAACCGTACAGCAGATTCCTTAACCAATTTATTTTGTGGTTTGCATTGCTGTTCAACATGTTAATGTATGCGTTTATGTTTGTTAACTCTTTATTTATCTAGATTTTTTTAAACTGAAATCATCATCTTATGTGTTGTGAATGGGTTTGAGATGAGTTCTGAGCAGAGGCTCCCTCTGGTGGTTACAAGCGGTGCTAGTCTGTCCAGTGAGGATTGTGAGGACTGGGAATAAGGTGTTACTGATTGGTCTTATATAAGGGAGTCACCTTCCCATCAGGGTTGCCGGTGATCAATTGTTCTGGTCTGGATCCTTTATTCCTGTTTCCCTTGTAGCCTGCTGTGTCGTGTCTGCATCTCCTGCTAACAGATAAGACATTTTCTTCTTTTGTGTTTGTGCTATATTTTTGCATTTTGTCCTGCACTTCTGTGGGGGCCTTCAGGGTCCCCTCCGGGGGCTTCTGCCCTCTCAGTTTGGTTCAGCCACTGATGTTTGTACTTTTGCTTTTTCCAGTTTTTTCAGTGGCTGCTGTTTTGATTTTGTTACACCAGAGAACTAATTTAGGTGGAAGAGGTCGTGTGATCTCAGGTGTTTTTGAAATTAGTAGAGTTGGTGCCTTTCAGGGTTTTCTGGGATTGCAGTAAGTACCTTTCCTATCCTTTTCTATTTAGTTAGTTTGGGCCCCAGCGTTTGCTCATACTATTTCTTTCTGTGTCAGTATTTCATCTTGTCTAACCGCCATTACATGTTTGGGGGCTTTCTATTGTCTTTGGGGTTCTGCTCCGGGGCAGATAGCTTTCCTATTTCTATCTTTAGGTGTAATTAGTTTCTCAGGCTGTGACGAGGCGTCTAGGACCAACGTAGGAACGCTCCACGGCTGCCTCTAGTTGTGGTGGTTAGTCAGGGTACTGCAATCTCATAGATTCCAACTGCTCTGGTGTATTGCCTTTTTTACCTGCACTCCTCAGCTACCGAAACACAACAGTATCACCGGCCTAAAATTGAAAATATTATGGTACTCACAGAAGGGAAAAAATATTGTGAAAGAAGAAAAAAGGTTGTCAGAGTTGTCAGAGATATTTTTCTGTTTGTTGCATTTTTTTTTTTTCCCTCTGTATCTCTGGGTGCTGGGGAGGATCTTTTCTCTCAATGGAGTTTGTACAGTTGTCTGGCCGTGTGGATCAGCTTGCCACTGAGGTTCGGAGTATTGCTATCTATCTTGCTGGGTTGCCTGTTGTGGAACCTAGGATTCCCATGCCAGATTTGTTTTTAGGGGATCGAGCTAAGTTTCAGAATTTCAAAAATAATTGTAAATTGTTTTTTGCCTTAAAATCTAAGTCCTCAGGGAACGCAGCGCAGCAGGTTCAAATTATCATCTCTCTCCTGCGCGGCGATCCTCAGGATTGGGCTTTTTCCCTGATACCTGGGGATCCTGTTTTGAGTGATGTTGATGCGTTTTTTTAGGCTTTGGGGTTATTGTACGATGAGCCTAATGTCACTGATCAAGCTGAAAAAGCCTTGTTGGCATTAAATCAGGGGCTTGATGACGCTGAGTTATACTGTCAGAGATTCCGTAGGTGGGCAGTCCTGACCAAATGGAATGACGACGCTTTGGCAGCCCTTTTCCGGAAGGGTCTGTCTGATAATGTAAAGGATGTTATGGTGGGATTCCCTGTCCCCTCTGGTCTCAATGATTCTATGTCATTAGCGATTCAAATTGACAGACGTTTGCGTGAGCGGAGAAGTATGCGTGGAATGGTGTTGCCTTGTGAACCAGCTTCTGAACCCATGCAGTGTGATAGAGTGGTGTCTGGGGCACAGCGTCATGAGTTTCGAAAGCGCAATGGGTTATGTTTCTACTGTGGTGATGCCTCTCATGCTATTTCAGTCTGCCCTAAGCGGGGAAGACTTTTTGCACGCTCAGTTGTCTTGGGTAGTGTTCAGACTAAGTTTTTTATTAACTGTCACTCTGATATGCTCTCTGTCCTCGTTTTCTGCTCAGGCTTTCGTTGATTCTGGAGCAGCTATTAACCTGATGGATTATGATTTTGCTAAACGTTGTGGATTTCCCTTGATACCCCTACAGAAGTCTATTCCCCTACTGGGGATCGATTCTACCCCTTTGGCTGAGAATAAACCCCAGTTTTCTACTCAGGTGATAATGAGGGTTGAACCTGATCACCAGGAGTGCTGCAAATTTTTGGTTCTGTATAATCTGCATGACATTATCGTGCTGGGTTTTCCTTGGTTACAGTCTCATAATCCTGTTTTGGATTGGAAATCTGTGTCTGTGACCAGTTGGGGCTGCCAATGTGTTAATGCCAACACTCCTGTTTTTTCTGCCTCCCCCCAGGCTCAGGATGTTCCTGACTTTTTGATTGATTTTTCTGATGTGTTTAGCGAAAGTAATCTGCATCCTTGCCTCCCCATAGGAGCTATGACTGCGCTATTGAATTAGTGCCGGGTAGTAAATTCCCTAAAGGTCGCCTTTTTAACTTGTCTGTACCTGAACATGACGCTATGCGGTCTTATATCAAGGAATCATTGGAGAAGGGTCATATCAGACCATCCTCTTCACCCTTAGGTGCCGGTTTTTTCTTTGTGGCCAAAAAGGATGGTTCATTAAGGCCGTGTATTGATTATCGTCTCTTGAACAATATTACTGTGAAATATCAATACCCGTTACCCTTGATTTCTGACCTGTTTTCCAGGGTGAAAAACGCTACTTGGTTTACCAAGCTTGACCTCAGGGGGCGTATAACCTTATTCGCATTAAGCACGGGGATGAATGGAAGACGGAATTCAATACCCCTGAAGGGCATTTTGAGTACCTGGTGATGCCCTTTGGGCTCACTAATGCTCCTTCCGTCTTCCAGTCCTTCATGAATGACATTTTCAGGGATTTTGTGGACAAATTTCTGATTGTTTATTTGGATGATATCTTGATTTTTTCTAATGACTGGGACTCTCATGTGAAACATGTTCGAACTGTATTCCAGATTTTGAGAGAGAATGCTCTGTATGTGAAGGGATCAAAGTGTCTTTTTGGCGTACAGAGGATCTCATTTCTGGGATTCATTTTGTCCCCATCTGTTATTGAAATGGACCCGGTCAAGGTTCAGGCCATCTGTGATTGGGTCCAACCTACTTCATTAAAGGCTCTTCAGAGATTTTTGGGTTTTGCCAATTTTTATCGTAAATTTATTGGTAATTTCTCGGTTATTGTTAAACCATTAACTGATTTGACCAGAAAGGGTTCTGATGTGGTGAATTGGCCTCCTGAGGCAGTCTCTGCATTTCAGGAACTTAAGCAGAGATTCACTTCTGCTCCTGTTCTACGGCAGCCTGATGTTTCTCTGCCATTTCAGGTGGAGGTTAATGCCTCTGAAATTGGGGCAGGTGCCGTTTTGTCCCAAAAGATCCAGAGACCTCTAAAAGTAACCCTTGTGCCTTTTTCTCTCGAAAATTTTCTCCTACTGAACGTAATTATGACGTGGGTAATCGGGAGTTATTGGCCATGAAGTGGGCTTTTGAAGAGTGGAGACATTGGCTGGAGGGAGCCAAACATCAGGTGGTGGTCCTTACGGACCATAAGAATCTGGTCTATCTGGAATCTGCCAAGCGACTCAATCCTAGACAGGCCAGGTGGGCCTTGTTTTTCACACGTTTTAATTTTGTGGTTTCCTTTCTTCCTGGCACTAAGAATGTTAAGGCGGATGCCCTCTCGAGGAGTTTCCTTGCGGACTCTCCTGAGTTATCTGATCCTTCTGTTATTTTGAAAGAGGGTGTAGTTCTTTCCGCCATCTCGCCCAATTTGAGACTTGCTGTGGAGGGGTGTCAGGAGGATAGGCCCGAGCGCTGCCCTGTTGGAAAATTGTTTGTCCCGGACCAGTGGAAAAAGAGTGTGATGTCTGAGATTCATTGTTCCGCATTGGCTGGGCATCCCGGAATTTTTGGTACCAGAGACTTGGTTAGTCGGTCCTTTTGGTGGCCTACCTTGTCTCGTGATGTCAGGGAATTTGTGCAGTCCTGCGGGACTTGCTCTCGCTCCAAGCCTTGCTCTCGCTCTAGTGGTTTGTTGATGCCATTGCCTGTGCCCAAGAGACCATGGACCCATATCTCTATGGATTTCATTTCCGACCTTCCTGTTTCTCAGAGAATGACCACCATCTGGGTAATTTGTGATAGGTTTTCCAAAATGATACATCTTGTGCCATTACCTAAGTTGCCTTCCTCCTCTGAATTGGTGCCGTTGTTCCTTCAGCACGTGGTTCGTTTACACGGCATTCCTGAGAACATTGTGTCTGACAGAGGAGTCCAGTTTGTTTCCAGATTTTGGAGGACTTTTTGTTCTAAACTGGGTGTTCAATTGTCTTTCTCCTCGGCATTTCATCCTCAGACCAATGGTCAAACTGAGAGAACAAACCAGACATTGGAGACTTATCTAAGATGCTTTGTGTCTGCTGATCAGGATGACTGGGTCTCTTTTTTGCCTTTGGCTGAGTTTGCTCTTAATAATAGGGCTAGCTCTGCCACTTTGATGTCTCCATTTTTTTGTAATTCTGGGTTTCACCCTCGATTTTCTTCAGGACAGACGGAGGCTTCTGTCTGTCCAGGTGTTGACTCTGTTGTGGAGCGTATGCAACAGATTTGGGACCAGGTAGTGGAGAGGTTGTCCCTCTCTCAGGAGAGGGCCCAGCGGTTTGCTAACCGGCATAGGACTGATGGTCCTCGGTTTAAAGTGGGGGACTTGGTCTGGTTGTCCTCAAAGAATATTCCTATGAGAGTAGCATCTCCTAAATTTAAGCCTAGGTTCATTGGACCTTATAAGATCATGGAGATTATTAATCCTGTTTCTTTTCGTTTGCTTCTTCCAGGGATATTTAAGATCCATAACGTGTTCCACAAGTCTTTGTTGAAGAGGTTTGTTGAGCCAGTGGTTCCTGCTGCTGTGCCTCCTGACCCTGTTTTGGTTGAGGGCAATCTGGAGTATGTGGTTGAGAAAATATTAGATTCTCGTTTTTCTAGACGGAAACTCCAGTATTTGGTTAAATGGAGAGGTTATGGTCAGGAAGACAATTCTTGGGTGTTTGCTTCGGACATCCATGCTAGGAGACTTATCCGTGCGTATCATAGAACTCATCCTGACCGACCTGGTTGCTCAAATGAGGGTTCGGTGACCCCTCCTCAAGGGGGGGTACTGTTGTGAATGGGTTTGAGATGAGTTCTGAGCAGAGGCTCCCTCTGGTGGTTACAAGCGGTGCTAGTCTGTCCAGTGAGGATTGTGAGGACTGGGAATCAGGTGTTACTGATTGGTCTTATATAAGGGAGTCACCTTCCCATCAGGGTTGCCGGTGATCAATTGTTCTGGTCTGGATCCTTTATTCCTGTTTCCCTTGTAGCCTGCTGTGTCGTGTCTGCATCTCCTGCTAACAGATAAGACATTTTCTTCTTTTGTGTTTGTGCTATATTTTTGCATTTTGTCCTGCACTTCTGTGGGGGCCTTCAGGGTCCCCTCCGGGGGCTTCTGCCCTCTCAGTTTTGTTCAGCCACTGATGTTTGTACTTTTGCTTTTTCCAGTTTTTTCAGTGGCTGCTGTTTTGATTTTGTTACACCAGAGAACTAATTTAGGTGGAAGAGGTCGTGTGATCTCAGGTGTTTTTGAAATTAGTAGAGTTGGTGCCTTTCAGGGTTTTCTGGGATTGCAGTAAGTACCTTTCCTATCCTTTTCTATTTAGTTAGTTTGGGCCCCAGCGTTTGCTCATACTATTTTCTTTCTGTGTCAGTATTTCATCTTGTCTAACCGCCATTACATGTTTGGGGGCTTTCTATTGTCTTTGGGGTTCTGCTCCGGGGCAGATAGCTTTCCTATTTCTATCTTTAGGTGTAATTAGTTTCTCAGGCTGTGACGAGGCGTCTAGGACCAACGTAGGAACGCTCCACGGCTGCCTCTAGTTGTGGTGGTTAGTCAGGGTACTGCAATCTCATAGATTCCAACTGCTCTGGTGTATTGCCTTTTTTACCTGCACTCCTCAGCTACCGAAACACAACACTTATGGTAGTAAAGGTTATCTTTCTCTTGTTTGGAGTATAGACATTTTTAATTGACACGTAACAAGGAAAATACTTGATCTAGTATTTAAACATCCTCCTTGACCCTGGGCTCCAACACCGCCAGTTGTTGCCTGGAAGTGCTGTTAGCACAGTCAACACTTGCTCCTGTGTTACTGTGGTTCAGTAATGTCAGCTGTTCCCCTGCTGTGTGTACGGCAAACAGTCCTGCTGCCTCCACCCTGTTCTCTTCTCATCCCTGGGCTCCAACACCGCCAGTTGTTGCTCGGAAGTGCTGTTAGCACAGTCAACACTTGCTCCTGTGTTACTGGGGTTCAGTAATGTCAGCTGTTCCCCTGCTGTGTGTACGGCAACAGTCCTGCTGCCTCCACCCTGTTCTCTTCTCATCCCTGGGCTCCAACAATGCCAGTTGTTGCTCGGAAGTACTTGGCACGGGTACTGACTCCTGCCCTGCCTGGTTACAGCACGACAGCTGTTTCGTGGCAGTGTCAACGTCAATTAGCCTCCAATAAGTTGTCCTGTCGTGTTGCATTCGGGTTAGCCGACTCTATGGTGCCTGCAGTTTAGGTGATTCCTATGTGTGCTGTGGGATATGTAAATAAAGGCTGTTTCAGTTGTGACAATAGGACAAGCACCCACCGTAGGACTGTGTGATTCGGTAACTGCGGACGGCTTGCGGCCTGTCAACTTACATTTTCATGGGTGCCTTATGGTACCCGTCCGGGTTCCAGTACCGTCAGCTGGTTCTCCGCAGTGCCTTTGGCCTAGGTGCCTCCATCTCGGTATCCGAGTTCCAGCAACGTCTGCTGGTCCTTGGTAGTGCTTTGGAGCACAGGTACCTCCTGCTTAGTAACCGTGTCCCAGTAACGTCAGCTGGTCCTCGGTTGTGCCATTGGCTCTTTTCCTTCTGCTGCCCCTCCGGGTTCCAGCACAGTCAGCTGGTCCTCGTTACTTGCATTGGCTCTTGTACCTTCTGCTACCCGTCCGGGTTCCAGTACCGTCAACTGGTTCTCCGCAGTGCTTTTGGCCTAGGTGCCTCCATCTCGGTATCCGAGTTCCAGCAACGTCTGCTGGTCTTTGGTAGTGCTTTGGAGCACAGGTACCTCCTGCTTAGTAACCGTGTCCCAGTAACATCAGCTGGTCCTCGGTTGTGCCATTGGCTCTTTTCCTTCTGCTGCCCCTCCGGGTTCCAGCACAGTCAGCTGGTCCTCGTTATTTCCATTGTCTCTTGTACCATCTGATACCCATCCGGGTTCCAGTAACATCAGCTGGTTCTCGGAAGTTAGTCAGCCTTCTTGTACCTTCAGCTACATTTACAAATTGAAGATTTTTTAAATGTTTTTTTGGGTAATCACTCTGGATCTCCAACAATGAAGACGACGACCCTGATGACCACCCCGAAGAAGATGACGACCACAAGGACGACGAGCATCAAGCCAACCAGCCTGAACACCATCACAAAGAAGAAATAAAAGATTACCCAGAAGAAGATCACCAACAGGACAAAGATAGTTAAGACAAACTACAAGATACAGAAAAAGAGACAGAAGAACAATAAGCAGAAGATCAAAAAGCAGAAGAACATGAAGTATAAGACCAAAATGAAGAGCAAAATATATGCTCTAAATTATAAGCAGAAGAAGACTAAGCAGTGTATGGGGGTGAGTCCGTTCCTCCTCGTGGTGCCCCTGGAAAATGCCTGCTGCTGCAGGCTAAACTGAACACGGACAAATACTGTTGTAATTTAAATCTTTTGTGACAGCAAGAACGGAAGGATGAAAAATTCATACTTTTACAGATTACAAGTACAGGAATCTCTGTCACAAATAAGAATATGATGAAGAAGATGAAGAGGAAGAAGATGAAGAAGTAGAATATGAAGAAGAATAATAGTTTAATAAGAACAATATGAGTAATGTTAACAAAAAGATGAATAGCAAGAAGTTTAAGAAGAAGATAAAGAAGGTGAAGATGAAGAATAATTTGATGAAAAAGATGCTGCTGCTGAAGATTATGAAGGAGAAAGTGTGGCAAAAGTTAAAAAGGTGAAGAGCATGGAAGTTGTGAAACATACATATTTGCCAAAATATAAAAAAGGTTAACAACATTGTCAATTTCTTCGTCAATCCGAACATCTTTAAAAAAAAAAATATTAATGCTATTCCTTTGATTGGGTTAAACATCTATGCCTTTAATGTCTCCTCAACCTCCCCCAATACATTCTACATTACTCTTTGTTTTTTTCCTTCATGTACAATTAACCAACAAGGCAAGAATGGGTTTTTTCTAATTCCGATATTTTGTTCCCATAGACTTACATTGGATTTCCGGTATCGGTATCGGGTATCGCCGATACTTTTTGGTATCGGCGATACCCATTCCGATCCGATACTTACTGATATCGGAAAGTATCGCTCAACTCTAGAAGAGACCTGAGTAGTCTCGAAAGCTTGCAATTTGTTACCATCTTTTCAGTTAGCCATTAAAAGGTATCAACCACTGAGGACTTTCAAGTCTAAATATTTTTCTATCTCAAAAGAGGAACTTTATGCATACATTGGACTTTTACTGCTGGCAGGGAGTCAAAAATCATATGATGTTCCAATACGAGAATTATTTCTGGACCCACTTTCTGATCCACACTATAAGGCGACAATGTCAATGGACAGATATGAGGAAATTAGAAGACACATTCGATTTGATGATAAGCGAACACGTGCATTGAGGTTTGAAACAGACAAATTAGCCCCTATCAGTTATATCTGGAACATATTTATCAAAAACTGCACCAAACTTTACAATCCTAGTACTAATGTTACAGTAGATGAGCAACTTGTACCGTTCAGAGGACGCTGCAAGTTCATACAATACATGCATAGCAAGCCTGTCAAATATGGAATCAAAATCTTCTGGATGTGTGATTCTGCAAATTATTAAGGCATAAATGGCGTAATCTACTGTGGCAAAGAGGTTGGTGCACCAGTACAGAAGGATCTGGGGTCTGAAATGTCAAATCTCTTGCTGTTCCAATATTCAATTCAGGTAGAAACATTACCATGGACAATTATTTCACCAATGTTGAACTAGGCAATTTTCTGCTTCAAAAAGCTATTACACTTGTTGGTACTATCAAGCCAAACTGACGAGAAATTCCAGAAGCACTGAAACACAATCGTGAGCGAGCACTTTATGAGAGTGTCTTTGGATTCAATAACAAAGGGACTTTGGTATCTTACAAAGCGAAGAAGGAGAAATCAGTGATTTTACTCAGTATCATGCATCACAATTGCAGTACTGACAGCAATGAAACAGTGTGGCATACAGTTTCAGATGATTCCAGGGCCAGGAGAAAGAAAAAGAAAGCGCTGTTTCATGTGTCCAAGAAACTTAGAAAGGAAAACTGAGAGATTTTGTTCAATTTGTAACAAAAATGTCTGCAAAGAACATTCTTCCGAAAAAATAACTTGTCAAAATTGTTTGGAAGACTAATATAGTAGAAAAGAAACATAATAGAAATGTAGCTGCAGCTAGTTTGGTATAGATTTCTATGCATTTTTGTGCGTTTTTTCATATGTTTGTGTGAAATTTTGAAAAAAAAAATTTTTTTGGTGTTTTTTTGGTGAAAAATTACAATAAAAATTTTGTTTACTAATCATATTTTATTTAGCTGTTTTAAAATAAACTTGTAAAATTTATATGTGTGTTTTTCCAAATGATTTGCATGGGGCCTAAAAGGCCCCCAATACTTTGATATGAAGATTTCTGATGTCATACAGGAAGATGATAGAGTAGATTGGGGAATTAACTTTTCTATTGGGCAACAAGTCTTCTGTCTTTATGGAGGACCAGAAGCGGTGAGTAGAGTTGAGCGATACTTTCCGATATCCTAAAGTATCGGAATCGGAATGGTATCGCCGATATCACTAAAATATCGGCGATACCCGATACCGATACCGGAAGTCCCATGTAAGTCTATGGGAACAAAATATCGAAATTAAAAAAAAACCCATTCTTGCCTTGTTGGTTAATTGTACATGAAGGAAAACAAGAAAGAGTAATGTAGAATGTATTGGGGAAGGTTGAGGAGACATTAAAGGCATAGATGTTTAACCCAATCAAATGGAATAGCATAAATATTTTTTTTTTTAAAGATGTTCGGATTGACGAAGAAATTGACAATGTTAACGTTTTTTATATTTTGGCAAATATGTATATTACACAACTTCCATGCTCTTCATCTTCACCTTTTTAACTTTTCACACACTTTCTCCTTCATAATCTTCTGCAGCATCATCTTTTTCATCAAATTATTCTTCATCTTCACCTTCTTTATCTTCTTCTTAAACTTCTTGCTATTCATCTTTGTTAACATTACTCATATTCTTCTTATTAAACTATTATTCTTATTCATATTCTGCTTCATCTTCTTCATCATATTCTTATTTGTGACAGAGAATCCTGTACTTGTAATCTGTCAAAGTATGAATTTTTCATCCTTCCGTTCTTGCTGTCACAAAAGATTTAAATTACAACAGTAATTGTCCGTGTTCAGTTTAGCCTGCAGCAGCAGGCATTTTCCAGGGGCACCACGAGGAGGAACGGACTCACCCCCATACACTGCTTAGTCTTCTTCTGCTTAGAATTTAGAGCATATATTTTGCTCTTCATTTTGGTCTTATACTTCATGTTCTTCTGCTTTTAGATCTTCTGCTTATTGTTCTTGTGTCTCTTGTTCCGTATCTTGTATTTGTAGCACAATCTTGTACCAGCTGATGTTACTGGGACACGGTTACTAAGCAGGAGGTACCTGTGCTCCAAAGCACTACCAAGGACCAGCAGACGTTGCTGGAACTCGGATACCGAGATGGAGGCACCTAGGCCAAAGGCACTGCGGAGAACCAGTTGACGGTACTGGAACCCGGACGGGTAGCAGAAGGTACAAGAGCCAATGCAAGTAACGAGGACCAGCTGACTGTGCTGGAACCCGGAGGGGCAGCAGAAGGAAAAGAGCCAATGGCACAACCGAGGACCAGCTGACGTTACTGGGACACGGTTACTAAGCAGGAGGTACCTGTGCTCCAAAGCACTACCAAGGACCAGCAGACGTTGCTGGAACTCGGATACCGAGATGGAGGCACCTAGGCCAAAGGCACTGCGGAGAACCAGTTGACGGTACTGGAACCCGGACGGGTAGCAGAAGGTACAAGAGCCAATGCAAGTAACGAGGACCAGCTGACTGTGCTGGAACCCGGAGGGGCAGCAGAAGGAAAAGAGCCAATGGCACAACCGAGGACCAGCTGACGTTACTGAACCCCAGTAACACAGGAGCAAGTGTTGACTGTGCTAACAGCACTTCCGAGCAACAACTGGCGGTGTTGGAGCCCAGGGTCAAGGAGGATGTTTAAATACTAGATCAAGTAATTTCCTTGTTACCTGTCAATTTTAAATGTCTATACTTCAAACAAGAGAAAGATAACCTTTACTACCATAAGATGATGATTTCATTTAAACTAATATCTAGATAAATAAAGAATTGACAAACATAAACACATACATTAACATGTTGAACAGCAATGCAAACCACAAAATAAATTAGTTAAGGAATCTGCTTTACGGTTGTACATAAAAGCATACAAGTACATATCTGAATCCATTAATGATGGATAAGTAACAGTATGTACACCATTTTTATTGTATAGACAATGAATGTCTGACTTCAAAACATCATCAGCATTACAAGTTATCTGTGATATTACTAAAATGTTCCATTTGCTGAATAATGTCACTAAATATTTTATACAAAATTATACAATTTCCATCATGTAATACTCATAATATGTGGCAATAATCATTTTTATTAACAAACATAACCTTTAAAAAGTGCATAGTGCATAGTGAAAATTGCTATTTATGGCTGACTGTGACTGTCGACTTGGAAGCATGACAACAGATAGATAAGGTATATATAGATGAGACTGCATAGCCACAGATGGTGAATTGCGATGTAATACTGTACCTCAATAAAGTGTGCGTCACTACTACATAATTTTTTTATATAGCTTTATAAACAGGGTACATGGATGTATGCTTGTGCCTTTGTTTTGACGCACAGACTGCCTTCCTGCTGAGACGCATTGGGTAGTGAACAGTTGTGTGCAGTGTTCACTGCAGTCTCTGCGGAATAACCACACTTAGACCTTATAACTTTTCAGACTTTCTTTATCAATCTACCAAGATGAAGAAGGCAGGGAGTAAGGCACGTGGTCGTGGAGTTTCTTCAGGGAGAGGACGTGGGGATTCTGTGGCTGCTGCGGCCCCCAGTGACACAGCATCCACCAGTTTTCCCCGTGAGCGTTCCTTTATGCGCACTTTTGTAGGAGCTCGGAGTACCCCCCTGCTGCGGGAAGAACAAATTGAAGCCGTTGTTGTTTGGATGTCAGCCAATGCATCGACTTCAATTGCTTCCACCTCCTCTCAGGACCACAGCACTGTTGGCAACCATCTGTCTCTTCACCGCCTGGCAAATTGCCCAGGCAGTCAGAGAGTTCTGTACAGGAGCCAGCTGAGTGTCTGCTTCTGTTCTCAGAATCTATTGGCTTGCAAACAGGGGCCCAGCCAAGCAGCATTCTGTAATGTGAAGAGGGAGTATGCAGTGATGCGCAACAGCTGTGTCTCTCTGAATCTGAAGAGGCGGGTGAGACAGTGCCGATGGTCAGCACACCGCAGAACGCATCTGATGATGATGAGACCCAGGTGCCAGTTTCTGTTGAGCATGGTGCTGGCCAGACCACCCAACAGCAGGTGTTGGAAGAGGGTAGTGGAGATGATGAGGTCCAAGACCCAACATGGCATGAGGAACAGGAAGGTGGTGGGAGCAGCTCAGAGGAATAATAATAATATTTATTTATATAGCGCCATCATATTCCGCAGCGCTTTACAGTTTAGCAGTTTCAGAACACAAGTCATAAGTAACAACGTTAACAATACAATAATTTAAGCTAAATAAGTCGCCCCTGCTCGTGACAGCTTACAATGTACAATGAGATGGGGGAGATACAAAGTATAGGTGTTTATATACAATGGTGCATTTACAATGATGTTCCAGCCATCTTAAGGGACTGAGGGATGGAGATAGTGAATGGGCTAGAGACACACACACACTTACACAGAATACATAGAATGACTTTGATTAGTGAATGTGATAGGCCGCTCTGAACAAATGTGTTTTGAGGGAGCGCCTGAAACCATGCAAATTGTGGATAGTCCTAATTTCTTGGGGTACAGCATTCCAGAGGATTGGCGTAGAGCAGAAGAAGTCTTGGAGTCGGGAGTGGGAGGTACGTATTAGTGCAGAGGTTAGTCGAAAGTCGTTTGCAGAGCGCAGCAGTCGGTTAGGCCGATAGATAGAAATGAGGGAGGAGATGTAGGAGGGGTGCTGCACTGTGGAGAGCTTTGTGGGTGAGAACCAGTACTTTGGTTGAAAGCTGGAGAGGCCTAGAGAAATGGTTAGTGATAGAAGGAAGATAGAGGAAGACATTGCCCCAACGGTACAAACAGGAGGGAGAGTTAGGCTGCAGACTCGGTTGCCTGTAGCCTCCAGTTTGGCACCTGTTCGGAGCAGTTGTCTTCCAAAAGTCAAAACGTGCGCTCCCAGGACTTGCACTGCGTGGTCCTTTTTTCACACACTTGCACATGATATTTGCTATGTGAAATGCAAGCTGTGTAATCAAAAATTAAAAATAGCTAAAAGTGTCAGTCACCTCAATACCACAAATATGTGGAAACATGTGCGGACAAAGCACGTAGTTGAGTTACAAAGACACACTAGAGATGTAGGCCAACCTACAGCAGCACCTACATCTTCAGGTTGTGTTGAAGCCTCTTCATCGAGCTCACACACAGCTGGTTATGCTTCCTCACAGGATCGCCATGGAAGAACCTCGGCCACTGTTGTCCAGAGACAAACTGTTATTCCACCCACAGCTGCAAGTTCCCTGTCATCCTCACACTCCCAGGCCACAAAACAGCCATCGGTAGCACAGGCATGGGATAAAAGACGGCCATACTCGGCAAACCATCCACGAGCACAGGCTCTGAATGCTGGCATTGCAAAACTCCTGTCCCTTGAAATGCTGTGATTCAGGCTGGTGGAGACAGACAGTTTCCGTAACTGAATATCATTGTCAATCCCACAATACAATGTGCCAAGCCGATTTCATTTCAGCAGGCAAGCCGTCCCTGGTCTGCAAAAGCATGTTGAGGGAAAAAATTAAACATGCGCTACTAAAAGCCCTCAGTAGCAAGGTCCACCTGACCACCGATGCGTGGACCAGTACCCATTGTTATGATCTGCTACAACCAGTAAGGAAAGAAGGGAATTCTGTCCCTACAATACAACTAAGCTGAATCCCTACGATGTAACGGGGAACCTGATCCTGCGACCAGACCCGCTAAAGTCCTCATCTAGTGTGAACGAAGACCTATAGTTGCGAGGGAGTAATCCCTACAAGATCTAGGGACTGTGAGAAAAGGTGGACACCTCCTAACATAAATTGTAGCATGGATAATTAAACAGAAAAATAAATACTTTGTGATCCTAACATCAAGCAAAACTGACAGATTAAGGCACCTAAGCACCCGGCTAGCTTAACAGTAGATAATACAATGAAGTCAAGCAAAGCCAGAAGGGCGGAGCCAGACTAAATAGGGAAAAAAGGTCATGTGACCAGCAAACTGAAACAAAACCTAACAAGAGGGTTCTAACACCCATGGCCAGGGACAATACCTTTCCCTCACTGCCCATTGGGTCAATGTTGTGCAGCCGGGTACTGATCTTGCGAGTGGCGCTGTACGTGTTCTGCCAACTCCAAGGATTGCAGGAATCAAGTCTGTACACATTGATTCCTCCTCCTATTCCAGTTCCTCAGAATCATCGCTGCAGTAGCCGTCACGGTCTACCTCCACATGGACCCGTGAACGTTTACCTGTTGCGACCGATATGAGCACAGCCGTGTCCAAATGTCAACAGGCCATCCTGAAATTAAATTTCCATGGGGAATCTTAGCCACACAGCGCAGGAGCTCTGTAATGCCATAAAGCAGGAGAGCGACGTGTGGTTTTTGGAAGAGAATCTACAGGCAGGCTTGGTAGTGTGTGACAATGGCCGAAATCTGGTGTCAGCTCTGGGCCTTGGCAACCTCACTCACATACCATGTCTGTCATATGTGCTCAACTTGGTCGTGCAGAGTTTTTTGAGGGACTATCCGGATCTTGATGCACTGCTGCACAAGGTCCGCCTAGAGTGCGCTCACTTGCGACGTTCCAGCATGGCCAGATCGCTGATTGCAGCTCTGCAACGCAGATTTCACCTTCATGAACATCGCATCATATGTGACGTACCCACCAGGTGGAATTCCTCGTTACATATGTTGGAGCGGTTGTGTGAGCAGCAGCCAACAGTAATGGAGTATCAGCTGCATCAGGCGCAGTCAACTCGCAATTTGCGCCGTTCACACTTCACCACTACTGAGTGGGCCTCTATAATAAGAATAATAATATTATTTATTTATATAGCGCCATAATATTCCGCAGTGCTTTACAGTTTAACAGTTTCAAAACACAAGTCATAAGTAACAACGTTAACAATACAATAATTAAAGCAAAATCAGCCGCCCCTGCTGGTGAAAGCTTACAATCTACAATGAGGTGGGGGAGATACAAAGTACAGGTGTTTATATACAATGGTGTTTTTACAATGATGGTCCAGCCATTTTAAGGAAGTGAGGGATGTCATGGAGATAGTGAATGGGCTACACACACAGAATTACACATAGAATGACTTTGATTAGTGAATGTGATAGGCCACTGTGAACAAATGTGTTTTGAGGGAGCGCCTGAAACCATCCAAATTGCGGATAGTCCTAATTTCTTGGGGTAGAGCATTCCAGAGGATTGGCGCAGCGCGGGTGAAGTCTTGGAGTTGGAGTGGGAGGTACGGATTAGTGCAGAGGTTAGTCGAAGGTCGTTTGCAGAGTGCAGCAGTCGGTTAGGCCGATAAATATAAATAAGGGAGGAGATGTAGGGGGGTGCTGCGCTGTGGAGAGCTTTGTTGGTGAGAACCAGTAATTAGAATTGGATCCTATAATGAATGGGCAGCCACTGCCAGTGTAATGAGTGGCGAATAACTCTATGAAGGATATCTGCCACGTTTTGCGTGCGTTTGATGAGTCAACGCGGATGGCGAGTGCAGATGATGCACTAGTCAGCCTGACTGTCCCCCTTATCTGCCTGCTTCAAAAAACACTGCAAGCACTAAAGGCATGAGGTTTTGGAAGAGGTGGAGGATGAGGAGTCACAAATTCCATCACCTTCTGGACAGTCAGCGCAACGTGGTTCCTCACAAAGGGCTGGAGGACTTTCAAAGTACCATGCTGTATCAACAATTGAACCTCCAGAGTCGCTGTCTATATTTTCATAACCATTACAAACTTTTAATGTATTTACAAAGCACATAATGTACATTTTTTGTCTATCCTTTTGTAATGCTATTGTGTTTCCATAAACTGATGTTACAGAATTATGATACAAAGTTTTTAAATTTTGAGTTTTAAAATTTGTAAATTTATATGTATTTGAAGGACTTTGTGAGGAGGATGAGGAGGAGTCAATGGAGGAGGAAGACATCGCTCCAGAGGGAGGTAGACAATGCTCTAGTCAGTATGTAGACCAAGGGTGGGGTGATGCACAGCAGGCGGAGATGACGCCTCTTGCAGGGGACAACGTTTCTTGGCCAGTTGGGAGTCTGCAGCACATGGTTGATTTCATGCTGCAGTGGCTGAGAAACGACCGCCGCATCGAACACATTCACACCACGTCTGATTATTGGTGTACACCCTCCTAGACCCTCGCTACCGGGACAACTTACAAAGCCTCATCACACCGTTGAACCGGGAGCGTAAAATGCGGAAGTACCAAGACACACTGGTGCAATCCATAATGTTCTCCATTCCAGCCGAGAGCACTGCTGCTGCTACTGATTTACAAAGCAGCTCTGTGCGTCGAGGCAGTGGAGACAGCTCTGCAACAAGAGGGAGCACAAGCAGCGCCTCTGCACAGGGCAAGAACAGTATGTTCCAAATGTGTCGAAGTTTTGTGGCAGCGCCACCAATGTCTACACCATCCGAGACGGCTCCAGTCAGCAGGAGGCAACATTTCCGTAAGATGGTGACAGACTACATGTCTTGCCCTCTCAGATGGCTCTTCCCCATTCAAGTTTTGTGTCTCTAAGCTGGATACATGGCCAGAGCTTAGCCAGTATGCATTGGAGGTGCTGGCTTGATCTGCTGCCAGTGTATTATCGGAGCGCGTCTTTACTGCTGCAGGTGGTGTACTAACAGACCGTTGCATGCGACTATCCTACGATAATGTAGAACGGCTTACTTTTCTGAAAATGAACTAGGCATGGATCTCGCCTGAATTTGCCTGTCCGGTTTCAGATTAACTAACTGGTTGGCAACGTTTTCCATGTCTCCTGTTATGTTCATCTTTCTACCACCTGAGCTATACTCCCTGGGCTACAACACTGCCAGTTGCTGCTCAGAAGTGTCGTGTCCACAGACCAATACACAAGCTATAGTGATAGTGGGGTTCAGTAACGCCTGCTGTTCCCCTGCTGTGTGTCCGGCAAAAATTACTGCTACCTAGCTACACATGTTGAAAAAAACATGACATGTTAAAGTGGCTAGTGCTACACATAGATATCAGGCTACACCCTTATTTCTAAGCTGTAAACAAGTGAAACGTCAAATTTAAAACCATTCAATGATTAGTGTTGGTAACAAATCTGTAACTAAATAATTGTGACATATTATGGCAGATATCCACATGTCTAACACAAATGCTAACACAAAAGCATACTTATGCTATAGGGTACTGATGGTGAACCTTCTCACTCCATAACTTGACCAATCCAACTCACATCATGCCTCAAATGCTGCAATGTTGGAAGTGCATAATGTGGGTTGAACTTTGACAACAGCTGCAGTGCGAAGGTTATCCTTCTGTGTTCTTGGCTTTTAAATAAAAGCATACAAGTAAATATAATAATACATTGTTGATTAAGGGACATGATGTACACCTGTAATATTGTGCAAACAATGGATGTAGGACTATTCCTCTTCAACATTACTTATATTTGTGTCATTTGAAAAAATACATATTTTAGTTAAAAATTAAAAACCCATGTTCAGTAGCTGTGAAAGGCCCGTTTGTGTACTTCTATATTGTTTGCAACCAATGTATTGTATACGGATGGAAGCACGTCACTGTAATAGATTTGAATTATTTTAAATAGAATAAAGCAGCACCAATTTTAGAAAAATGACAAGGATGAGCCAGTGACAGACACTCAGCAGAGTACACGCAGCGGTGGTTGAAGAAGTAAATGGAGCGTGATCTGCATTTTAAAAAAAAAAAAATAAAAATACCTCACAGACTGCAGTGAACACTGAAACACAACTATTCACAATCTGTGAAAGGCTACTCCTTTGTGTACTTCTATAGTGTTTGCAACCAATGTATGTATACGGATGGAAGCGCGTCACACTAATAGATTAGATTTATTTTAAATGGAATGTAGCAGAACCAATTGGAGATAAATGAAAAGGATGAGCCACTGAGACACGCTCAGCAGAGTACAAGCAGCAGTGCTTGAACAAGTAACTGGAGCGTGATGTGCACTCAAAAAAGTAAAAAACACAGACTGAAGTGAACACTGAAACACAACTGTCCACAATCTGTGAAAGGCTACTCCTTTGTGTACTTCTATAGTGTTTGCAACCAATGTATTGTATACGGATGGAAGCGCGTCACACTAATAGATTAGATTTATTTTAAATGGAATGTAGCAGAACCAATTGGAGATAAATGAAAAGGATGAGCCACTGAGACACGCTCAGCAGAGTACAAGCAGCAGTGCTTGAACAAGTAACTGGAGCGTGATGTGCACTCAAAAAAGTAAAAAACACAGACTGAAGTGAACACTGAAACACAACTGTCCACAATCTGTGAAAGGCTACTCCTTTGTGTACTTCTATAGTGTTTGCAACCAATGTATTGTATACGGATGGAAGCGCGTCACACTAATAGATTAGATTTATTTTAAATGGAATGTAGCAGAACCAATTGGAGATAAATGAAAAGGATGAGCCACTGAGACACGCTCAGCAGAGTACAAGCAGCAGTGCTTGAACAAGTAACTGGAGCGTGATGTGCACTCAAAAAAGTAAAAAACACAGACTGAAGTGAACACTAAAACACAACTGTCCACAATCTGTGAAAGGCTACTCCTTTGTGTACTTCTATAGTGTTTGCAACCAATGTATTGTATACGGATGGAAGCGCGTCACACTAATAGATTAGATTTTATTTTAAATGGAATGTAGCAGAACCAATTGGAGATAAATGAAAAGGATGAGCCACTGAGACACGCTCAGCAGAGTACAAGCAGCAGTGCTTGAACAAGTAACTGGAGCGTGATGTGCACTCAAAAAAGTAAAAAACACAGACTGAAGTGAACACTGAAACACAACTGTCCACAATCTGTCAAAGGCTACTCCTTTGTGTACTTCTATAGTGTTTGCAACCAATGTATTGTATACGGATGGAAGCGCGTCACACTAATAGATTAGATTTTTTTCCACTAAAATGGAGCAGCACCAATTAGAGAAAAATGTGAAGGATGAGGCAGTGACACACGCTCAGCAGACTACAACCAGCAGTGGTTGAAGAACTAACTGGAGCGTGATCTGCACTCAAAAAATCAAAACCTCACAGACTGCAGTGAACACTGAAACACAACTATTCACTATCTGTGAAAAGAAACCAAGGAATATGGTATGGTAAAACAACCCTAACAGGGAAATAATAGAAAATGCAGACAGCACAAGAAATATAAACCAATGTAAGAATTTATTAATGGCACAGAATTATACAGAATAAACTTTAATTATTATAATAAAAGAACATAAATAAAATAGGAGACCCTATCCATATAAGCTGGAATAATAGGCTATTAAACTGCTCAAAATATATAACCAGGAAAGTGTGCAGTAATAAATGTGCACGAACAAATGTACAACCAGCCCAATAACCTATATAAAAAGCTATAGCGAACTTATATAAATGTGCAGTATGAATAACAAAAAATAATTAATTCAAAATAATGTGCAACTAAGCGCAATTAACCTAAATTGTGAAACACAAATCGCATAGTGCAATGATAGTGAAGAAAAAAACTGCAGACCAAAAATAATAATAAGGTCGCTATATAGCGATAGGCATGGATCGCAAAAATTACCTGGAAGCAAAGTGCGATGATAGTGAAGGAATAAACAGTGCGAACCAAAAATAATAAAATCGCTATAAAGCGATAGGCATGGATCGCAAAAATTACCTGGGAGCAAAGTACCAGCACAGGAGGGATCTCAACCACGCGCCCCAACGCGCGTTTCGGTATATAACCTTCGTCAGGGGGATAGTATAAACCAGGGATAGTGGGCTATATATAGCAAAACGCGATCAGATACAGGGTATTGAGGGCGCATGCGCCTCCGTCATGAACAAGAAGTTCCGGTGCATCAGGCGTCACGTGACCAAATAATGCCGGGTCGACCCGACATATTGATGACGTATAGACGCCGTCGCCACGGACGACCTGCTCATCAGGACACGCATGCGCACCACCCAGTCATGATGGCAACATGAAGATAAACAGAATCATATGATGACGCTCAAAAAAAAAAAAAAAAAAAGAAATATATATAATGAATAACGAAATAATAAAATAATTATACAAATCATTGTAACATGATAAATGTTAACACATAAAAAGTGCACAAAAATTAAAAATTATGTATATATATATAAATATATAAGAAAGATACATACAAAGTGTGTAATGACATAATATACATAGCAATTATTGCAGTGAAAGTGCAAGTGCAACAAAAAAAGATCGTATGCAACAATGGAAGTACAATATACTACGAAAAATTGAATAAACTACTTTTATACATAATATAAATGTAAAAATACATACACATGTATTAATACAAATACGAAAAATAATCAATAATTAATAATAATCAGTGAAAGATTAACCGCAAATTGCAATGATGAATAATAATAAAGTGATACAATTATAAAAAATAATGAATAAAAAATGAAAAATAAATGAAAATAAAATAAAAAAATAATAAAAAATAATAAAAAAATATAATGAATAATAAATAATAAATAATAAATAATAAATAAAAAATAATAAATAATAAATTATATGATCAATAATAAAAAAATATATTAATTAATTAATAATAATGAGAAATAATTCAATTATCATAAGGCGTCTTCAGAATACTTCATGAGGGGAGAATATGTCAATTTTCACAAATCCATGGTAACTAGAATGCATAAAAGAATTAAAAAATTAGTTTATAAAAAGGATATAAAAGAAAGACTCTCATTAAGACCATTTGGGGACACCGTATCAAGGGTCCATATCCATTTAGTTTCCAGTTGGGCAAGGCGTTTGCTGATGTTTCCTCCCCTGATATTACCAGGTAATTTATCAATCCCCAAGACCTTCAATAATGTTGAATCACAACCATGATACATTTTGAAATGTCTGGGGATGGTTTTTAGGGAAGAAACATCCTCAATATCCCTGGCTGCCTGGATGCCCAACACGTGTTCTCTCGTTCTGACCTTCAACTGTCTCGTAGTGAGACCAACATAAATCAGTGCACAAGGGCACGTTGCATAGTAAATCACAGAAGATGATGTACATGTAATACTATGTTTAATGTTGAATTCTCGAGACTGATCAGAATTGTGAAAACTGTGTCCTCTTATCACATTGGGGCATGCCACGCATGAACCACATGGTCTACACCCATAATTTGGCCCAACTGGTGCAATAACATTAGTTGTAGTTTTAATGTCATAATGGCTTTTTACCAATTTGTCACTCAGATTCAATGACCTTCTAAATGTAATCTGCGGTCTGTCTCCTATAAATTTAGATATGACCGGATCAGTCTTCAAAATTTGCCAGTGTTTATTCAAGCATGATCTGACCCGATCACTCTGACCATTGAACTGAGTGATAAAACGAACCACATCAGATTGTGTAGATGTTTTATTAGTATATAATGCATTATGTCGACTAATGTGCCTTGCCCTATTGAATGCCCTTTTGATTGATCTATGGCTGTAGCCACGTTCCAAAAACCTAGTCTTCATTATTTCGGCCTGTTTAAAGAAATCACTGTCTTTAGAGCATATGCGTCGCAATCTTAAAAACTGTCCAATCGGAATGGAATTGATTAAGGATCTAGGATGTGATGAGGACGCATGAACCAACGCATTGACTGCTGTATTTTTTCGAAATAAATCTGTCTGAAGACAGTCATCATGGTCTTTTGTAATACATACATCCAAAAATTCTATAGTATGGGTATGTTGGTTGAAGGTAAAGTGCATGTTGATGTTATTAGAATTTAACCTGCTAATAAAGGCAGATAATGCTACAGCATCATCCTGCCATATTAAAAAAACATCGTCAATATAACGCGTCCATAAACTGACGTGTTCAATACCCTCAAAATCACCAGAAAAGAACAGGTCCCTCTCCCAAAGTCCAAGGAACAGATTGGCGTACGATGGAGCAAAAGACGCTCCCATCGCTGTTCCCTGGACTTGAAGGAAGAAGGACCCGCCAAATGTGAAAAAATTTTTGGATAAAGCAAACTCAAGTAAATTAATAAAAAATACAATAAAATCACGTGAAAATGTAGAGTGTTGTAAAAAATACATAACAGCAGCCAATCCGTCAGCATGCCTAATATTCGTATACAATGATTCTACATCACATGTGACCAGGATGGCATCATGGTCAACATGTAACCCATCAATCTTTTTTAAAAAATCGTTTGTATCTTTAGTGTGGGAAGGAAGCGCTGTCACAAGGGGTTGTAGTATTGTGTCAATATATTTATTGACATTTTCCAAATAATTATTGCAACCAGAAATAATAGGCCTACCAGGGGGATTACTTTGGTCTTTATGTATTTTAGGTAGTAAATAAAGGGGGGAATGGTGGGTTCACTGACCTGTAAAGCCAAAAAGAGATCATTAGTGATTATACCATCATCCCTTGCTTCACGTAAGAATTCTTTTAATTGTGTTTGGAATTTAGATAAGGGATTGAATGTTAGTTTTTTGTAACAGTTCAAATTGTTCAACTGACGGAAGGCCTCACCTTCATATAACTCTTTAGGCCAGACCACTACATTCCCACCCTTATCTGCCAATTTAAATACCACATCTTGCATATCCATAAGTTTTTTAAGACCATCTTTCTCTTCCTTATTTAAATTATCAATATAAGGATATGTTGGAATATTGCCTAACTCACAGCTAACTGCCTTGACAAATACATCAATTGCAGGGCAAGAAGATAGCGGAGGAAATTTATTAGATTTCTTCTTTAGTATATTAGGGACCTCACCTTCAGAAGGTAAATCATGTTCCCTTGCCAGCTGTTCTAAAATACTCAACGCCTCCTGTTCCGTCTCTGTAGAAAACAAGTCATGGTTATTTTTATTGAAGAAGAACCGTTTAAATAAAATCTTTCTGGCAAATAAATGAAGGTCTTTTACTGCGGTGAAGCAGTCAAAGGATGCCGTGGGACAAAAACTCAATCCCCTAGTGAGAATATCACTCTCTGCTGCAGAAAATACATAGGAGCTAAGATTGATTACCTTTAGTTGACTATTGCCAGAATCCGGAGAAAAATTTCGTTTATTCGGAAGAAAACGCAGATTTCTCTTCCTCTTGGGAGTATAAACCGAAGATGCAGAAACGGAAGAGGAGGCAATTGAGATATCACTGATGGAGGGATGGGGGGTCCTTGATGGAGACTGTTCACGATTCACAGATGAAATTCTCTTCCATCTATAAATTTTTCCTGATGTATAGTCATTTTGATCCCTCATTAATTTGCTAGTGTGTCTTTTTTGGATATCCTGCACCAATGTTTCCAACTCTTTATCCAACATATCATTACATTGTTTAAATTGATCAGCGGACATATCCTTCTTAGCTTTAACAAAGAGTTCATCTAATTGTCCGTCAACCTCCTGAATGGATTTCATATTTAAGCCAATTAGCAATTCCATCAATTTCCTGGAGGTATCATTACAAATTGTTTCCCACTGTGTGACAAACTCATTATCTTGAATTACAAATGAGGGAGTGACTCTTATTCTTAGGCCTCTTGGTATGAGCTTTTTTTCAATATAATTAGACAAAAATGCCTTGGTCCACCATATCCGTGTGCGTTTAAAAAGTAATCTCCTAAGAGATTTACACAGAGAGTCGTTCATTTGTGCCACATTAATTGTATTGGTGGAACTAATGCTGCCGAACACATCATTTACCTGACCCTGCCAGGATGCTTCCCTGGTCTTAAAATCCATATCCAATGGTAACAAGAAAAAAACCTATGCAAAACACAGTAAAATTAGTAAAAATAGGAAAATTGGAAAAAATACAAAATAATAAATTATATAATCAATAATAATAAAATTGTATCCAAAAAATTCCTAAAAAAATGGATGGCAGACCATCCGGAAACATGAAAAGAAACCAAGGAATATGGTATGGTAAAACAACCCTAACAGGGGAAATAATAGAAAATGCAGACAGCACAAGAAATATAAACCAATGTAAGAATTTATTAATGGCACAGAATTATACAGAATAAACTTTAATTATTATAATAAAAGAACATAAATAAAATAGGAGACCCTATCCATATAAGCTGGAATAATAGGCTATTAAACTGCTCAAAATATATAACCAGGAAAGTGTGCAGTAATAAATGTGCACGAACAAATGTACAACCAGCCCAATAACCTATATAAAAAGCTATAGCGAACTTATATAAATGTGCAGTATGAATAACAAAAAATAATTAATTCAAAATAATGTGCAACTAAGCGCAATTAACCTAAATTGTGAAACACAAATCGCATAGTGCAATGATAGTGAAGAAAAAAACTGCACAAAAAATAAAATAGTCCTATACGAGTGATACAAAAATCCTGGAAGAAAGGGAATGTGAGAATAAGTGGACCAATAAAATGCAAAGTCAGTCGCATAAAATTTCCTGAAAATTCCATTAGTATCACCTTTCTTTGAGTTTCGGGGAGTTTTTCACGTTGTAGAATAGCAAAGTCAGTCAGTTAGCTGATGCCGTCAGACAGAAGTTGGTTATACAGGCGTCCTACCAAAGGCGATTTATACACAGTCACTTCCCAATGAGGCTGAAGTCATAGACAACACACATATGAAAAGTAAACAATAGTAGATAAAAAAAAAAAAAAAAAAAAAAATGTTACTTAAAATAAGCCAATATATAATAACAATCATTTATTTCATGCCTTAATATGAAAAAATTTTTATATTATTTATAAGGTAGTACCTTTATTGATATTTATCAGAGCCATTGGTTGCTTTAATTACTAGAAAGTCCGTCACACATGGATAATTTAATTGAACCACTCCTACTTCCCATAAAGAGTAATTACAAGCATATTACCCAAATTCAGTATATCTTCAGGTATCAATTCGTAGGATACAATTTACACTTGCAGGTTGTTGGCTTTATAAATGTGCAATGTTTAGTAGTTCTATTCAAGTTGTTTATTTATTTATTTATATCTATGCACTTTTTTGTCAGCTTTTGGTTACTAGTTCTTTGACTGATTTTGTGATGTTGCTTGTGCGCACCCCTCCCAGGTATTATACACACTATACGGGTTACCGAATAGTATCAGCCTATGAGATGTCACATTGTGGGACTCACGATTACACCTGCGTGTTGTGAGCTTTAAAATTGGCAAGTTTATACTAGCGTCTCAGGTTTTCTTATATCCAAAGCCATATTGCTATTCTAAATTTCATATATTCTATGTTGTCATGCTTTAGTATGCTGAGTGCAGCCTTTTTTTTTGATGTTTTACATGAGGTAGCTCCCTTTGGTTTGCACCTAGTTCACATTAGTCTGAAGTGCCAGTCAGGTTTGTCTTTAATGTTAGCTTGCTGAGCACTCGCTCCCAAGTGTGATTTAATTACCACTCCTACTTACTAAATGCAGGCATACTGACAGAGTGCATATCACCCAATTAGATCACATAAGGTTCATTATTGCAGTTGAGCTAAGTTTAGTTTAAAGTTGCAAAGTTATCTAAGTCCATTTTTCTTATATTCCAAAGCCATATTGCTATTCTAAATTTCATATATTCTATGTTGTCATGCTTTAGTATGCTTGAGTGCAGCCTTTTTTTTTGGATGTTTTACATGAGGGTAGCTCCCTTTGGTTTGCACCTAGTTCACATTAGTCTGGAAGTGCCAGTCAGGTTTTTGTCTTTTGAATGTTAGCTTGCTGACCGAGCACTCCGCTCCCACCAGGTGGTGATTTTAATTACACCAGCTCCTACTTTACCCATAAATGCAGGCATTACTGACAGAGGTGCATATTCACCCAAAATTCAGATATCAGCCTAATAGAGGTATGTTCACATTAGGTTAGGGACTCAACAGAATTGAGACACCTTGACGATGGTTGTTGAGCTTTAAAATGTTTGGCCAAATGTTTATACTAAGCGTCTCAGGTTTTTCCTTATATTCCAAAGCCATATTGCTATTCTAAATTTCATATATTCTATGTTGTCATGCTTTAGTATGCTTGAGTGCAGCCTTTTTTTTTGGATGTTTTACATGAGGGTAGCTCCCTTTGGTTTGCACCTAGTTCACATTAGTCTGGAAGTGCCAGTCAGGTTTTTGTCTTTTGAATGTTAGCTTGCTGACCGAGCACTCCGCTCCCACCAGGTGTGATTTAATTACACCAGCTCCCTACTTTACCCATAAATGCAGGCATTACTGACAGAGTGCATATTCACCAGAAATTCAGATATCAGCTAATAGAGGTATGTTCACATTAGGTTAGGGACTCAACAGAATTGAGACCACCTTGACGATGTTGTTGAGCTTTAAAATGTTTGGCAAATGTTTATACTAAGCGTCTCAGGTTTTTCCTTATATTCCAAAGCCATATTGCTATTCTAAATTTCATATATTCTATGTTGTCATGCTTTAGTATGCTTGAGTGCAGCCTTTTTTTTTGGATGTTTACATGAGGTAGCTCCTTTGGTTTGCACCTAGTTCACATTAGTCTGGAAGTGCCAGTCAGGTTTTTGTCTTTTGAATGTTAGCTTGCTGACCGAGCACTCCGCTCCCACCAGTGGTGATTTTAATTACACCAGCTCCCTACTTTACCCATAAATGCAGGCATTACTGACAGAGGTGCATATTCACCCAGAAATTTAGATATCAGCCTAATTTGAGTATGTTCACATTAGGTTAGGACTCAACAGAATTGAGACCACCTTGACGATGGTTGTTGAGCTTTAAAATGTTTGGCCAAATGTTTATACTAAGCGTCTCAGGTTTTTCCTTATATTCCAAAGCCATATTGCTATTCTAAATTTCATATATTCTATGTTGTCATGCTTTAGTATGCTTGAGTGCAGCCTTTTTTTTTGGATGTTTTACATGAGGGTATCCCTTTGGTTTGCACCTAGTTCACATTAGTCTGGAAGTGCCAGTCAGGTTTTTGTCTTTTGAATGTTAGCTTGCTGACCGAGCACTCCGCTCCCACCAGGTGGTGATTTTAATTACACCAGCTCCCTACTTTACCCATAAATGCAGGCATTACTGACAGAGGTGCATATTCACCCAGAAATTCAGATATCAGCCTAATAGAGGTATGTTCACATTAGGTTAGGGACTCAACAGAATTGAGACCACCTTGACGATGGTTGTTGAGCTTTAAAATGTTTGGCCAAATGTTTATACTAAGCGTCTCAGGTTTTTCCTTATATTCCAAAGCCATATTGCTATTCTAAATTTCATATATTCTATGTTGTCATGCTTTAGTATGCTTGAGTGCAGCCTTTTTTTTTGGATGTTTTACATGAGGGTAGCTCCCTTTGGTTTGCACCTAGTTCACATTAGTCTGGAAGTGCCAGTCAGGTTTTTGTCTTTTGAATGTTAGCTTGCTGACCGAGCACTCCGCTCCCACCAGGTGGTGATTTTAATTACACCAGCTCCCTACTTTACCCATAAATGCAGGCATTACTGACAGAGGTGCATATTCACCCAGAAATTCAGATATCAGCCTAATAGAGGTATGTTCACATTAGGTTAGGGACTCAAAGAATTGAGACCACCTTGACGATGGTTGTTGAGCTTTAAAATGTTTGGCCAAATGTTTATACTAAGCGTCTCAGGTTTTTCCTTATATTCCAAAGCCATATTGCTATTCTAAATTTCATATATTCTATGTTGTCATGCTTTAGTATGCTTGAGTGCAGCCTTTTTTTTTTGGATGTTTTACATGAGGATAGCTCCCTTTGGTTTGCACCTAGTTCACATTAGTCTGGAAGTGCCAGTCAGGTTTTTGTCTTTTGAATGTTAGCTTGCTGACCGAGCACTCCGCTCCCACCAGGTGGTGATTTTAATTACACCAGCTCCCTACTTTACCCATAAATGCAGGCATTACTGACAGAGGTGCATATTCACCCAGAAATTCAGATATCAGCCTAATAGAGGTATGTTCACATTAGGTTAGGGACTCAACAGAATTGAGACCACCTTGACGATGGTTGTTGAGCTTTAAAATGTTTGGCCAAATGTTTATACTAAGCGTCTCAGGTTTTTCCTTATATTCCAAAGCCATATTGCTATTCTAAATTTCATATATTCTATGTTGTCATGCTTTAGTATGCTTGAGTGCAGCCTTTTTTTTGGATGTTTTACATGAGGGTAGCTCCCTTTGGTTTGCACCTAGTTCACATTAGTCTGGAAGTGCCAGTCAGGTTTTTGTCTTTTGAATGTTAGCTTGCTGACCGAGCACTCCGCTCCCACCAGGTGGTGATTTTAATTACACCAGCTCCCTACTTTACCCATAAATGCAGGCATTACTGACAGAGGTGCATATTCACCCAGAAATTCAGATATCAGCCTAATAGAGGTATGTTCACATTAGGTTAGGGACTCAACAGAATTGAGACCACCTTGACGATGGTTGTTGAGCTTTAAAATGTTTGGCCAAATGTTTATACTAAGCGTCTCAGGTTTTTCCTTATATTCCAAAGCCATATTGCTATTCTAAATTTCATATATTCTATGTTGTCATGCTTTAGTATGCTTGAGTGCAGCCTTTTTTTTTTGGATGTTTTACATGAGGGTAGCTCCCTTTGGTTTGCACCTAGTTCACATTAGTCTGGAAGTGCCAGTCAGGTTTTTGTCTTTTGAATGTTAGCTTGCTGACCGAGCACTCCGCTCCCACCAGGTGGTGATTTTAATTACACCAGCTCCCTACTTTACCCATAAATGCAGGCATTACTGACAGAGGTGCATATTCACCCAGAAATTCAGATATCAGCCTAATAGAGGTATGTTCACATTAGGTTAGGGACTCAACAGAATTGAGACCACCTTGACGATGGTTGTTGAGCTTTAAAATGTTTGGCCAAATGTTTATACTAAGCGTCTCAGGTTTTTCCTTATATTCCAAAGCCATATTGCTATTCTAAATTTCATATATTCTATGTTGTCATGCTTTAGTATGCTTGAGTGCAGCCTTTTTTTGGAGGAAACCAGCAGAAGACATGTTTTAAGATGAAGGCTTTTTGGGAGCACCAAAACGGGCAAAGCAGAAGCTGTTAGGCTCCTCTAATGGTTAGGTCTCGCTGTACTTCATAAGTGAGCATGTTGGAGTTAGAAGCTCATGATTCATTAAGAGACACCTGCCTTTTAATAACTAGGAAGAGTCTGATGAGTGGCATGTACCTATGTGTATGCCTCATCACAAATCTTACTCCAGACCCTAACTGGAATAAGCTTTCTGGCATAGGGAACGCTACAGTTAGTCATGAATTAGATAAGATGTGGCATCACGTGCTTACCACACCTCTGTCTTGCCCTAGCTGTGCTCATTTTGGAAGAGACGCGTGAAACTGCCAAAATTTACAAAACTTGTGCGTAACTCAGAAACTCAGTGTTGCGCAAAATTTTGAGAATTTTCAAAGCAATTTATGCTAGAATTCTGGTGAAATTGCTTTGATGACACGGGATTTACATGTAGAGCACCAGTTGTGTGGAATACCAGCAGTCCACATTGAGACACTGTTATTAATTGCGATTGATAGTTGCATTGTATTTCAAGAAATAAATGTGCCATTTATACTATTCCTTATAAGAACACTAAAAAAAAAGAGCCAACAAACACAGTGCTTCCAAAGCTTGTAAAATGCTAATTCTCATGTTACATCTGCATCAGCCACTGTAATGCATTATATCACATATTACTTAACATTGCCATACACATAGGACAACAGTTGGACAAACCATCCAATTTTAGCTCAGGGCTTCCTGACTCTCCCCTGACGGTACATGTTAGATTTCATCATCCAAGAAAACCAGCTGCCAGAACCATAATCCAGTTTTCCTACCGAAATAAGCAAGAACATTCAGTAGAGTCGAATGTGCATATTTATGTTGGAGTCAGAAAAAATAGCTGTTGGCCAACAATTTTGTGTTGCCAACTCTAGACATGTGGTTATGTATATACAGCCAGGCTTCATACTGGACATGAGAAGAATTTTATAGAACATTCAGCTACTATTTTATAAGACATCAAAAATATGCTGGCAGGCCAAATGACAACTGTAAAAAACAGTAAATCTTCCAAATTTCATAAGAATTTTTAGACTATGCGTTTTCTTTTGCTCCTGTCTAAGATGAGATAACAATTAAACTTAATGATGAGTGAGATTTGTAAACTAGACACATATTGTAATGCACTCCTTCTTGGGTTAAAAGACACAGATGGATGAAAGGGTGTCTGTTTAAGTTGGGAATGTGAAACACAATAATACATCTTCAGTGCTCAGAGGTAACATGGATTATATGGTATCGTTATCTGACTAGTTAATTAGGGATCAACATTCCTCTGTCCAGAAAAAGTGCATGAAATATGAAATGAGAGGATGTGAGCCTTTCTCTGTTGTGACAAGTGGACTAAACAGGATCAAAGGCAAAAATCTCAGCTAGTAGAAGGATATCTGTCCAGACACAAAGGCTTTGACTTAATCATTTAGTACTAGTTCTGCCATACTGTAGATGTGCTTTTAAGAAATGTGGAATGTTGCAGTGCTTAAAGCAGTCATTTCTACTAAAGTCTTAAGCTTATCCAGAGTTATTGAGTTACATACATTTCAGGTTTACTGCACTGATATGTTTTTAAGTTGTTAGTCTGTATGGATAAAGGGGTTATCACACGCTGTTCATTCTGCATCTGAGGACATGTGAATGATTATCAGGTATCATGTACATGTCCTATTCTAGTAAATAAAACACGTGTCCGATACCGGCATGTCATGTACATATCTCAGGAGGTGTGTGGCGTCATATCATCATCGGCACCAATCACCTCTGATTTTCAACGTATTAATTATTGGTGAGCGGATCAGGCAAAATCCAAATTCACCTGTTCATGTGTGAATTTCCCAGGAAATTCGACTATGCATAAGTTGTTTTCCACAATTTTAACCTCCTTACGACATGTGCCATACTTGTACTGCGCATCTCGTGTCTCCCTCTTTGATGTGGTCTCCGGCGATGAGCCCACATCTTTCCCGGCACATGTCAGCTGTTTTGAATGCGGGTCGCCAATGGGATGGCAAGACAACTCGGGGTCTGCAGCAGACCCCTGTGGTTGTCATTGCCGGATTGCTATGTCGGCGCTCTTAGCAAGTGAGCATTTCTTCTACATACTGCAGGGCTTCATCCCTGCTCTATCTAGCACAAGTGATCAGATGATCACAGCTTCTAGTCTCTCATGGAGACTATTGAAGCAAGTGAAAAGTGAAAAAAATGTTTTTAAAAATATTTAAAAAAAAATTTGAAAATATAACAGTTCATACTTTTTTTTTCAACAAACTTTGGATTTTTTTCACCACTTAAATAAAAAACAACCTATACATGTTTGGTATCTACAAACTCATAATGACCTGGAAAATCATAATGGCAGGTCAGTTTTAGAATTTGGTGAACATGGTAAAAAAAAAGTTGTGGAATTCCACTTTTTTTTGCAATTTCACAGCACTTGGAATTTTTTTTCCCGTTTTTTCTCCCGTTTTTCGAGTACACGATATGGTAAATCCAATGATGTTGTTCAGAAGTACAACTTGTCCTGCAAAAAACAAGCCCTCACATGGCCATATTGACGGAAAAATAAAAAAGTTATGGCTCTGGGAAGGGTCTCCTAGAGCATAATAAATGTAAGAGAAAAAAATCCTCATACTCACTTTAACGCTCACCAATCCAGCCCCTCAGCTCCTCACGGTTACCCTGAGGTCCTTGCCATATCTCCTTTTCACCACCTCATTAATATTTGCACATTTCTGTGCTGTGTTATACAGTACAGACCATTCACACTGAAGGCATCAAAACTATGAATTAACACATGTGGAATTATATACTTAACAAAATAGTGTGAACCAACTGAAAATATGTCTTATATTCTAGGTTCTTCAAAGTAGCCCCCTTTTGCTTTGATGACTGCTTTGCACACTCTTGGCATTCTCTTGATGAGCTTCAAGAGGTAGTCACTGGAAATGGTCTTCCAACAATCTTGAAGGAGTTACCAGAGATGCTTAGCACTTGTTGGCCCTTTTGTCTTCACTCTGTGGTCTAGCTCACCCCAAACCATCTCGATTGGGTTCAGGTCTGGTGACTGTGGAGGCCAGGTCATCTGGCGTAGCACCCCATCACTCTCCTTGGTCAAATAGCCCTTAAACAGCCTGGAGGTGTGTTTGGGGTCATTGTCCTGTTAAAAAATAAATGATGGTCCAACTAAACACAAACCGGATGGAATAGCATGCCGCTGCAAGATGCTGTGGTAGCCATGCGGGTTCAGTATGCCTTCAATTTTGAATAGATCACCAACAGTGTCACCAGCAAAGCACCCCACACCATCACACCTCCTCCTCCATGCTTCACGGTGGGAACCAGGCATGTAGAGTCCATTTGTTCACCTTTTCTGCGTCGCACAAAGACACGGTGGTTGGAACCAAAGATCTCAAATTGGGACTCATCAGACCAAAGCACAGATTTCCACTGGTCTAATGTCCATTCTTTGTGTTCTCTAGCCCAAAACAAGACTCTTCGGCTTAGCTGTGGATTCCTAGCAGCTATTTTACTATTTTACCATGAAGGCCTGCTGCACAAAGTCTCCTCTAAACAGTTGTTGTAGAGATGTGTCTGCTGCTAGAACTCTGTGTGGCATTGACCTGGTCTCTAATCTGAGCTGCTGTAAACCTGCGTTTTCTGAGGCTGGTGACTCGGATTAACTTATCCTCAGAAGCAGAGGTGACACTTGGTCTTCCTTTCCTGGGGCGGTCCTCATGTGAGCCAGTTTCTTTGTAGCGCTTGATGGTTTTTGCAACTGCACTTGTGGACACTTTCAAAGTTTTCCCAATTTTTCG
Organism: Oophaga sylvatica; assembly: GCA_033576555.1. Classification (NCBI taxonomy): domain Eukaryota; kingdom Metazoa; phylum Chordata; class Amphibia; order Anura; family Dendrobatidae; genus Oophaga; species Oophaga sylvatica. Next base: position 281,907,632 of record JARQOD010000006.1, on the reverse strand, counting down.
GACTGACTGACCTTCATTTCTTAAAGTAATGATGGCCACTCGTTTTTCTTTACTTAGCTGCTTTTTTCTTGCCATAATACAAATTCTAACAGTCTATTCAGTAGGACTATCAGCTGTGTATCCACCAGACTTCTGCACAACACAACTGATGGTCCCAACCCCATTTATAAGGCCAGAAATCCCACTTATTAAACCTGACAGGGCACACCTGTGAAGTGAAAACCATTTCCGGTGACTACCTCTTGAAGCTCATCAAGAGAATGCCAAGAGTGTGCAAAGCAGTCATCAAAGCAAAAGGTGGCTACTTTGAAGAACCTAGAATAAAATACATAATTTCAGTTGTTACTTTTTTGTTAAGTATATAATTCCACATGTGTTAATTCATAGTTTTGATGCCTTCAGTGTGAATTTACAATTTTCATAGTCATGAAAATACAGAAAAATCTTTAAATGAGAAGGTGTGTCCAAACTTTTGGTCTGTACTGTATATCTTAAGTGCTTGTTTAGGCTGCACACTCTGGCTGGCAGGATCATATGTCATATGTCCCTAATGACATCAGCACAGATCCTTCTGCACTTGTTTGTTGCTGCCTGCTTATGATTGGTCAGCATCATACTCCTGGCATGAGTACATCTAACTAAGAAATAACACCCACTTGGACTTAACGAAAGTTATTGTTACTATTATTTATTTATATAGCACCATTGATTCCATGGTGCTGTACATAAGAAGGGGTTATATAGAAATTACAGATATCACTTACAGTAAACAAACAATGACAGACTTAGACAGACTTATACAGAGGGGAGAGGACCCTGCCCTTTCGGGCTTATATTCTACAGGATGGTGAGGAAGGAGACAGCAGGTTGGGGGGTTGCGGCAGTTTCGGTGTTGGTTGAGGCAATAGCTCCAGTAGTGGTGAAGAGGTAGTGGGGTCATTGCAGGCTGTAAGCTTTCCTGAAGAGGTGGGTTTTCAGGTTCCGTCTGAAGAATCTGAATGTGGTTGATAGTCGGACGTGTTGGGGCAAAGAATTCCAGAGGATGGGGGATATTCAGGAGAAGTCTTGGAGTCGGTTGGGTGAGGAGTGAATAAGTTAACTTATTAAGTGCCAAATATTTGATCGCTAATATCTCTGAGAGATGTGAAATAAAAAAAAACTAAAACTTTTCATTCCACTATTACATGGTCTGTACAGTGGAACATAAAAATTTGGTGATAGGTCCTCTTTAACCCTACATCAGACGTACTAGCCTGACAGGCACAGCTCACACATTTTTGTTTCCCTTTCCCCTCCAAGGTGGCAGTGGATCCCCCTTCCATTACTTTCCTATGTTTAGGTGCTGCTTGTAACCCTCCCACTCATTTTTACCGCAGACCTTGCGGAGAGCAGGTGTGACCTCCATGGGCTCTCGGGCTCATTGTGCCTTAAGGTTCTCACTTTTGAAGGTTTGTATTTTCTGGGGGGTTTTCATCACAACTGTTTATTTTCCTCATTTTATGAATGAGTAATGCAAAGTTTGTGGAAATAAGTAGGGTTTTCTTACAAATAAGAGGGTTTTCTTAGAAATGGCCTCTCAGGCACAATGCGCCAGAACAATAATCTCTGATATGATAATATGATCTGCCAATCTTTTCTCTCTCTGCCAATGTATTTCTTCGGCTGAACTTTAAACGTCTGAATCTGAGTGAATTTGACTCCAGTAGCATCTACCTGTCTTACAATTACATTTTTTCCTAATTTTAATGTTTAGTAATAGTAATTTAAAACTGGAGGATATTTGGTGGTAGTTGTGATATTTGGGTACTTTTTGTTCTATTACGCTTATGGTTATTAAATGTTTTTTGTTTATTTGATTTTCTGTACTCTCTTTTAACACATTACTATGAAGGTCACTGATTACTTTTAGAGCCCAGAAATTGAGATAATTAGATATTATGGCCGGTTTTCCTACTTGTGCCTGTCAGGCGCACTGCGCCTGAACTCGGCAGTGCCAGAGATGTGCCTGACCCAGGATTAAGTGTAAAACTGATTTGAAACTGGTATCGCACCTTTTTATCCTTTGAACTGATCATGCTTTAAAGAACAACTTAAAAAATGATTGAAAAGGTTTAAAAATATGGTTACTTTCTTCTAAAAACAGTTCTGCCTCTATACACAGGTTATGTGAGGTAATACAGCTCAGTTCCTCTAATTTTAAAGGAAATGAGCTTGAATACCAAAAAATACCTGTAGATGTTTGTGGCACTGTTACTGGAAACAAGTGAAAATATTTTTCTTATCCTATAAAAGTACTTTAAGAGCTTGTGCACACGACCATGTGAATCGAATTAGTGCTATCCGTGGTTTTGATGGATAGCATTCGTACCCATGTTATTCTATTGGGCCGTGCACTTGTCCGATTTATTCCTAGGATTGAGTGGTCCAAGAAAAAAAAATCAGCATAGATGATTTGCCTCCAAGAATGGGATGGCACATGCCCATTCATCTCTATGGGTCCTTGAAAAAAATTTCATCAAACCACTAATTATCTGCCCTCATCACAACAATGGAGTATAGCTATGAGAGTCCCACTTAAATAAAATCTAACCTTTATTGACCAATATTAAAATTCCTCCAAACCAACAACACATAAATCAATACAAATAAAGTGCTTGTGCATAACAAAGCTCAATTAAAAAGATTGGTTTGATCTCACCAAATCACTTCTTCCCATAGCAGGTTCAGTCTGGACAGAAGCAGGATATGTAGTCCACATAGGTTTACTTGGGAAAATGAAAGGGATATTTCTATTCTTCCCTGTCGTGCCGCTGTATTGCTCCTGTCTTTACAAGGACAGTCCCCTAATGTATACTACTATGGGGTTCCCACCATCACTCTACTGTTGAATTTTCACTACGCGTTTCTTCCATAATAAGGGGGATTCATCAGGGGTATTAAGAAATCATGTGTAAAACGGGATATAGCTTATCTCCATTCTCATATATAGGGAGTAAAACCCTGCAGTGGCAGTTATATTAATGTCTAGATGGGATTGGATCATCTGTTTCATGGACCCTATTTGAGTGAATAGCATGGGACTCAGAAGACACAAACTACTTGAATGGAGAAGGTGGAGAATTTTTTTTTGTCTCCACCTCCGAGAAAATCAGATCCCACTCTGATCAAACTCTGATCAGACTCTGATCAGAGTTTGATTAGCATAATCTGATCATTTATCTCAGATGGAAAGAAAACATTTATGTGACCCTAGCTTAAGGCAAAGGCATATGTACCACAGACAATGTAGACATAAGGTCAATATTGGGGATGCGATATTCATAAATAAGGAAAAAGTAGAAATTTAATGATCAAAATGGAAAGTAGACACTAGAATTATGACAAGCAATTAGAATTGTGACAAGCAGCCTCTGGAGAGTGGTCATTTGCTCTGTTCCCTCTGTGATCCATGTACATTACTGACAGTTGCCTTTAATATACAGTACAGACCAAAAGTTTGGACACACCTTCTCATTCAATGATTTTTCTGTATTTTCATGACTATGAAAATTGTAGAATCACACTGAAGGCATCAAAACTATGAAGTAACACATGTGGAATTATATACTTAACAAAAAGTGTGTAACAACTGAAAATATGTCTTATATTCTAGGTTCTTCAAAGTAGCCACCTTTTGCTTTGATTTGCTCTGCACGCAGAATAGGGGGAAAGGATGGACTCTACATGCTTAGATCCCACCATGAAGCATGGAGGAGGTGGTGTGATTGTGTGAGGGTGCTTTGCTGGTGACACTTTGTGGATTTATTCAAAATTGAAGGCATACTGAACCAGCATGGCTACCACAGGATCTTGCAGCAGCATGCTATTCCATCCGGTTTGCATTTAGTTGGACCATCATTTATTTTTCAACAGGACAATGACCCCAAACACACCTCCACTCTGTGTAAGGGCTATTTGACCAAGAAGGAGAGTGTTGTGGTGCTACGCCAGATGACCTGACCTCCACAGACACCAGACCTGAACCCAATCGAGATGGTTTGGGGTGAGCTGGACCGCTCACCGCTTCAATTTTGAATAAATCCCCAACAGTGTCACCAGCAAAGCACCCCCACACGATCACACCACCTCCTCCATGCTTCACTGTGGGAACGAGGCATGTAGAGTCCATCCGTTCACCTTTTCTGCGTGCAAAGCAGTAATCAAAGCAAAAGGTGGCTACTTTGAAGAACCTAGAATATGAGACATATTTTCAGTTGTTTCACACTTTTTTGTAAAGCGTAATGTATAATTCCACATGTGTTAATTCATAGTTTTGATGCCTTCAGTGTGATTCTACAATTTTCATAGTCATGAACAGGGCCGGCTCCAGGTTTTTATGGGCCCTGGGCGAAAGAGTCTCAGTGGGCCCCCTTAACACAGACCACGATTCATGATGCACAGATACTGCAGAGAAATATGGGTATAGCACAACGCCAAACACTTCTCTTCTTCCATTACATGACTGATACCTATTGTAAATTGTACAATAGCTAAAAAACCGCCAAATCCTCACAGCGCACAGTACAGACTGGACAGTACAGTCCTCCATACAATATTATGGGCACCACATAGTCTCCCCCTCATCACCCATATAATACCCCATGCAGGATGTCACCCCGCCATCCCCCATATAATGCTCCATACAGAATACTGGACCCAATATAATGCTCCATACAGAATACTGGACCACATATAATGCTCCATACAAAATATGGAGCTCTCCTCTACACTGTGCTGCGCTCTGCACTGTTACGGCTCAGGAAAAGGCGCTGTGGAAAGACTCCCCATTATCATCATCATTGCCTGCCCATTATCATCATCATTGCCTCCCCTCATCATCATTGCCTGCCCATCATCATCATCATTGTCTCCCTATCATCATCATTGCCTCCCCATTAATATCATCATCATCATTGACTTCCCATTATCATTGCCTCCCCATCATCATCATTATCATTGCCTCCCCATTAATATCATCATCATTGCCTTCCCATTATCATTGTCTCCCCATCATCATCATTATCATTGCCTCCCCATTAATATCATCATTATCATAGCCTTCCCATTATCATTGTCTCCCCATCATTATCATTATCATTGCCTCCCCATTAATATCATCATCATCATTGCCTTCCCATTATCATTGGCTCCCCATCATCATCATCGTCATCATTGCCTCCCCATTAATATCATCATCATCATTGCCTTCCCATTATCATTGCCTCCCCACCACCATCACTGCCTCCCCCCAACACCATCACACATACAGCACCGCAGGCAGCACTCTCTCACATACACACACGCAGCAGGCAGGCAGGCACACACACAAACACACACGCCTCACGCTCTCTGCCACAGCCGGCCGCTGAATGATGACGTCATTCAGCGGCGCTGCTGTGAGAGAGGAAGCGCCGGCGCAGGCGCCCCTGGAGCTCAGAGATGCGGCAGCGGAGGCACGGGGAGAGGTGAGTATTGCGCCGGCTGCTGCCGGGCCCTGAGCAAGCGGGGGGGGCCCAGTGGCGGCGCTGACACCGCTAACGGGCGCCGGGGTGCCCGACGGCGAGTGGGCCCCCCGCCAGCTCAGGGCCCCGGCACTTGCCCGGGTGTGCCGGGTGCTGACGCCGGCCCTGGTCATGAAAATACAGAAAAATCTTTGAATGAGAAGGTGTGTCCAAACTTTTGGTCTGTACTGTATCTGTAACTACTGTCTAATGGAATTTCTCTCTTAACTATAAATTGACGTGATTATTCCTCCAATTACAGAACATGGAATGGCTGTCAATGGATAGCACCTTCAATTTCTTTTCTACCTTGTCCTATTCCAAGGTGGTTTATAATGAGAGCAGAAGATAGCTGGATCCTACTTGGCCCTCAGAGCCAGCTATACTCTGCTCTAAGAAAAAACAGTCGGTGATATCTAAGGCTATAGGGGCGGTTAATATGTTAAGTGTTACATCCTCTAAATGGGCTCACATAATTTGATCAATACATGTATGAAAATGTATATATTTACATAAAATATATAATATAAAATACGTATTTCTTTTGGAAAGCTTTGTGGGTTTTTTTGCTTTTTCCACAGCATATTGATGCATCTTATAATGGGTTCCTGTCAGTTTAAGTAGTAGAAGATTAGTGAGTAAACAGCTGGCAATCAGATGCTGAACATGCTTTTAAGTATAGTGATATACAGTATATACAAAACATGCATAGGAAATATATTTAATTATCAGATTACTGCTTATTTAACCCCTTACTGACAAGTGACATACATCAGAGTGAAAGTGTATGGAGCAGGCTCCTTTAAAAAAAAATTCAGTTATGGATCCATGAATATGGCAACACAAGCTAAACTATTATTTTTTTAAGTTTTTAATATTTTAAAAGCAGTAAAACAGTTAAAAAAAATATACGGAAAATGTAGTAATGTCGTAATCATGTTTGACCCACAGAAAAAAAGTTATAATGTCCTTTATGCCAAACAGCAAAATGAGATGTAAATTCTGCATAAAGAATGGTGTTTAAAAAAAAAATAATTACTTTTTTTTGCCAACGTACCCACAAAGATTTTTTTTACATTTACACTACGTTATATGATCAATTAAATAGTGCTATTAAAAATGATAACACGTCCAGCAAAAAACAAGCACTCGCACAGCTGTATCGGCAACAACAAAAAAAAGTTAAGGCTCTTGGGAGGAGGGGATGACAAAAAGGTAAGCAAAAAAGTTAAAACTGGCCACAACAGGAAAGGGTTAACACTTCTTTATTCATTGTATTTGGTAACATTGAATAAAGTGGATTCAATATTTTCAGCATGGACTTTATAGATAATCCTCTCTGTATATGCACACTCATATGTACAACATCCACACAAAATTCAATTACTTTGTCCGCATGAACATGTTTAAATCATTTAGCTCTTAAGATCACGTAACATGATATATTTAAACAAGCAGCAGACACTTACTGGATATTAAAAACGCAAAAAAAGTCATTTAGATGGAAACCTCCCTAAAAATGTAAAACTAATAATGTTTTCCTGCTCTTAGAAATTTCCTTTAATTTGCTCTGATCAAAGCCTTTGGGAAAGAGGAGAGAATTTAAAAGAAGTTCTATGTTTAGGTAACAACCATGAAATTCAAATAAAAACAGTGTTTAAAGTTTCGGAAAATGTCAGTTCTCCACGTGCTCTTCACACAGTATGATTTGGAGAGGATTGTATTTATAGAAGTAAAACTGTTTGATGTGAAGTGATTGAGAGTTCAGTTATACTTGTATGAAAAATAAGCAAATAATGTGCATAATAGATTTCCATATGTGGAGTCTAAAACAGAAAAAGAAATTATCTTAAAGTTTTAGCCACCAACTAGCTGGTACACAGTGATATGTACTATGTTATTAAAAGACTTGTCTCATGATGACATCCCCTGTCTATATACTCTTGTAAAGTACATGGAAGCACTCTCTCTGTGCAATAGTCTGCACTCTGATTACATGATCAGAATGCAGAAAATTGTAGTACGTGAATTGGTGTAGCACTCGCATTTCTGCATGCAGTCCCGCTCTCCCTGCAGAGATACCAGTGTACTCACCTCTGAGGCTCCTGTCCTGCTCCTTCTGGGTCTGCTTCTGCCCAAGGTGCGTGCACTCCTAGCATATCTCCAGGCACTGTGCTTAGAGCATACGTGCACACTTCCTCTTTCTTAAAGGAGCCACACACATTCCTCTAAAGTGTCCCCAGCCAATAGTTGGAGGTCTCTTACTATTTAAAGTGCCTCCTCCAACATGGAGGTGCCTGTGCAATGTTCTGAGTTTGTTCCTAACACACTTGTCAGTTCTCAGATCCCAGTACTGGTATCTTGCCTGCTGTACCCGCAAGTGCTTTCCTCAATGGCAGCTGAGCAAGCTGCACCCGCCAGTGTTCACCTCAATGGCAGCCGAGCCAGCTGCACCTGCCAGTGTTCACCTCAATGGCAGCCGAGCCAGCTGCACCTGCCAGTGTTCACCTCAATGGCACCCGAGCCAGCTGCATCCGCCAGTGCTCACCTCAACAGCAGCCGAGCCAGCTGCACCCTCCTGTGCTCACCTCTCCTTCAGACTGTCCTGTCTGCACCTACGGTTTCTGTCATCTCTGCCTGCCTGCATCTGTTAGACATTCCCCGGGCCATCCCAGCTACCTGTTCTTAGGGGTCAGCTGCCATCTACTCAAGGTCTGTCCTGGATTAGCACCTGGATCATCTCCCTTGTCTCTCCATGGACATCGATGTTGTTAGCTGTTGCATGTTCGTAGTCAGATTGGGTGAGGCTCCTAGTCACGCCCCTCCAGGTCTTCCTTCGGCTTTGGCACAGTGGTTCCACCACCCAGCCCGTTACAATCTGCATACATGCACACTGCCTTCTTGTACATGCTAGACTACTGAATTTGGGCTGTATGGACTGATAGGAAGCGTATGCATGGACTAATATAGGTGTACCATAGCTATAGCAAAGACATGGATCGCACATTCAAGATGTATATATTGATCTATTGTAGCTAAGTACAAATTTACAAAACTGAACATGAGATTCCTAATTTATCATTCTAATCAGAATATATGAAGTCCACTACCCTGTCATGGTGAATCTCTCAGTAGGTCCCTAACTTTAAAGATGCATCACCACGTGCTGACAATTGACGCAAAGATGGTGCACCAGCAGAGTGAGCACCCATGATGTCCCCATGACTCCAGATCACACCACATCACAGGCACAGCAGCACAACAACAATGGTCGCTAAACTTCATCAACACCAAGTAAAAGGAGCTAAAAGACTCATCTTCCACAGATTCTTAAACATAAGTTTTGGATGTGTAGTCCATGTTTTTTCAACAGCTCTGGACTAATACATGTTTCACAATTGGCTGCATTACAATCATGTGATAAAGTGCTGAACAACTTATAATTGCACAGGGGGAGAATGACTCACACCTGAGGAAGCTAAAATGCAAAACGCTTGTGGGAAGTAGTGGCACAATCCCACTATGAGTAAGGTCTTTTCCAATTACAAGGCTACAAAATTGATGCTGTCATGATATTCTTATGAATGTAGGAAAATTGGAAGTGCATTTAATGTCTTGTAGATGGAGGTACAAGTAGACCAAGGTGTATCCTTTGATGCATGCAATCAAATTCACTAACTACTCCTTAGATGAGGCAAAAATCAATGTGTTCTATTTATACAATCAGTATATTACTGGGATGGTAGAAGAACATTCAGTGCTTGAAGCGACAGTGAGAAAGGTTTTTTGACTTTCCCAATCTTTATTAAAGTGTCCAGGTAGGGAAGAGGTTTAGAGTAATGAGGTCACTATACAGCGCTTTTTAGGCAATGAACTTTCTACCTGGTATAGAGAGACCACATTACTCTAAACCTCTTCCCTAACTGGTGCTGTGACACCTTAATAAAGACTGGGAAGAGTCTAAAACTTAATTTCTATCACTTCAAGCACTGAATGTTCTACTACCATTCCAATGATTTACTGATTGTATAAATAAAACACATTGATTTTCCATCAGTGTACAGTGAATTTAATTTCATTATATTTTTACATTTGATTTATTGACATTTATTTACTTTATTGGTGCTTTTTGAATTGCCTTTTTAAGAGTACTGTTTGCCCAGCTTTCACTTGACTGGTTGCCATAACTTGACCATGTGTACATTGTCTGGGCATGTTTTTCATCATTTTAAAGAGATATTGATAAAAGCTACATGGTTTCATTATCTTAATGAGTTTTTATCCTCTTTGGAGCATGTAGTTTATTAGAGTTGCTAATTGATCTTTTTTTTCTAATGATTGAGATTATGCAAACATAAAAGTGCCAATCTTATGACATAAAGATGTGCGTTTGGAGACATGTAACATTATTATTATTAATGTTTTGTTTTAATTATTTGTTTTTTTAGCTAAAAAAATTGTAGATTTTTGGAAAGCAATAGCAGCTGGTGTGGTTTGTAATATAAACTTATAACATAGTTGAAGGACAGCTATAAACAGGCATGGAACTGTTTTAGAGTTTTAACAGCACAAACACCTGCTAATGTAGATAATTGTGATTATGAACTCGGGACACCTTGTCCAAATGCTTTTACATTATTTCTGTGTGCAAACCATGTGTGAGCTTTAGGTACAATTCTCTTAAAGGGAACCTGTCAGCAGGATTGTGCTTAGCAACCTACAGACAATGTCAGATTCGCGCCATTATACTGATTACATTGGTTAATGAAATCCGTCTTGTGGTTGTTGTTTAATCTTTATTTTTTGTTTTCACTTAATGAAATTCTTATGCTCCAGGGTGGGCCTGTGAGGGGGTCTTCATGTGGTGCTCTGATTAGGTATTCATACTGATGGCTTCTGACAGATCATTGATCCCTCACTGACTTGCCCCCTATTTACATACTGATTATTGTATGTATTGAAAAAAAATCACCTTTAGCAGGCAGGCGCCGGTGGCGGCGCCTCTGCTGCAACATGATCGCATGTATAATGTGCATTAAATTGTTTTATTTAGTCATATACTGTACATTAATTATGAAAAAAAATGTTTCTCAAAATGGCTCCGGCTGCGCCAGCGCAGTAGCATCTATCGGCAATCTAATAAATGCTACTGCGCAGATGCCGGTGGCACCATCTTAGTGGAGACAAATTTATTTTTTCCTCTAGCAAAATTGATGCCAGAGGCGCTTGCGCAGTAGAATCTATCAGATCACATTTATCCAGCGCTCTATGCTGAGCACTTATATTGAGGTTTCCATCTAAATCTCCGAGTGATGTGATTCAGATGAAACCCTCAAACGAGCTTTTCAGTATAATGAAGAAGCAGTTACTCTGGCCTCTCTTCAGTATTGTCATTTCACAAAACTGTGGCAAACCACGCTTTAATGCACGCCTAAAAAGACACACACCACCGGATCACAGGTCAGACAGCATCCACAGTGACTCCATCTGCCTCATTATAGGGAGTCTTCAGCCAAGGGGTTCCATATAAATCACATATGTCAATGATTTACATGGAAACCCCAGTGTAAGCGCTAATCATAGAGCGCAGGATAAATGTGAGCTGAGCCTTACTGCGACCTTTGGGAGACAGATTGAAAAAATCAACAGCAGGTAAAGAATTGTTTTTTTTTATTTTTTTTGCCGTTCTTCGTGCTGTATATGTGATTACTCGACCTTATTCCTCTGCCGGATGCAGTTACAGCGATGACAGATTTATATACCATATTTTTCGGACTATAAGATGCACCGGACCATAAGACGCACCTCAAATTTTGGGGTGAAAATAGCAGAAAAAAAGATTTTTACAATATGGGGGTCCGTCTTATTGTCCGAATTTTAAGGTACCTGAGGGCCGGCGGTGGTACAGCAGAGGTTGCGGCAGTGGTGTGGCAGAGGTGCGATGATGCTGATACTCACCTTCCTCAGGTGTGGTGACTATGCGGCACGGAGAGCAGAGCCGGGTTTGTGGCAGTGGTGTGGTTGTGGCAGAGGTGCGGCATTGCAGAGGCGCAGTGGGCGGCGTGCACCTGAGCAGGGTCCCTTCCTCAGGTGTGGTGACGCCAGATTTGTGGCAGTGGTGTGGCGGTGGCAGAGGTGCGGCTTTGTAGAGGCGCGGTGGGCGGCGTGCACCTGAGCAGGGTCCCTTCTTAAGGTGGTGAGGTGACGCCGCGGCACGGAGAGCAGACAGGAGTGCAGAGCCAGGTTTGTCGGTGGTGGCGGCCATCTTCCTGAGGCGGCGCGTGCGCAGAGTACTCTGCTTCCTGGGGCTTCAGGAAAATGGCCGCCGCGACCTCTATCTGCGCACGCGCGGCCTCCCGCGGCCATTTTCCTGAAGGCCCCAGTAAGAAGAGTACTCTATCTGCGCACGCGCCGCCTCAGGAAGATGGCCGCCACCACCGACAATCCCGGCTCTGCACTCCTGTCTGCTCTCCGTGCCGCGGCGTCACCTCACCACCTGAGGAAGGGACCCTGCTCAGGTGCACGCTGCCCATTGCGCCTCTACAAAGTCGCACCTCTGCCTCCGCCACCGCCACACCACTGCCGCAACCCCCGGTAAGCCTGCGTTCGGGCTATAAGACGCACCCCTCATTTTCCTCACAATTTTTTTGGGGAAAAAGTGCGTCTTATAGTCCGAAAAATACGGTAGTTTTTTTATATTTGGCTGCTATCACACACTAAAAGATGCTTTTTATTGTGCATCACCATATTTTGAGAGTTGCAATTTTTCAATATTTTGGCTGACAAAGTCATGTAAGGGCTTGTTTTTTGTGGGATGACTTGACATTTTTATTGGTACCATTTTCGGTCACATGACATTTTGTATCGCTTTTTTATTCCGATTTTTAGGTGGCAGAATGAACAAACCTCAGCAATTCAGGAATTGTTTTTGTTTGATTTTTTTATGCCATTCCACATGTGGTAAAATTGATAAGACAGCTTTCTTCTTTGGGTCAGTACGATTATAATGATACCACATTTATATTGCTTTTTAGGTTTTGGCGCTTTATTCTGAGAGCTAGAACTTTTTTATTTTTCCTCTGATGGAGCTGTATGGAAGCTTGTTTTTTACAAGACAAGATTTTGTTTTCAGGGATACCATATTTATTTACATTCTTCTTTTTGATCGCAATTTATTTCACATTTTGTTTGGTAATGGGATGATAAAGCATTGTTTTTTGGCTCTTTTTTTACTGAAGGGGTTAACTAGTGGGACAGTTTTATAGGTCAGGTCATTTCAGACTCGATGATATCAAATATTTGTAATTTTTTGTTTGTTTATGTTTTTTACATAAATAATTGTTTTTATTAGATTAATATTTTATATATTTTTTTAAATTTGTAATAACTTTTTTTTACTTTTTTATATTGTCCCAGGATGGGACATCATCGTTCACTGCCATGATTGCTGATCTAATACTCTGCAATTCTTTTGCATTTCAGGGCTTTAGATCTACATCGCAGGCAGGGAGGAGGCATGTCAGCACCTTCTCTGGGTGACCCCGTGGCCATCTTTCGGGCTGGAGTCAACATGCAGACCATCGGCACAACGCAATCGCAAACTGCGCCGATGGGAGCAGACAACGCACATGTCGGGAAGGGTTTAACATTACTAAAGCTGTGTTTGCGTTAAAGAACTTGAAATAAGCTGTATATAAACCTAGGAGAACTCACTTCCATTTTAGGTCATTTGAAGTGCTTGAAATTTGCAATGAATTGATTCTCCACAAATAATTTTTTTTAAAAATGTTTAGCAGAGGTGGTGAAATTAAAAGATTTGCTTATTTCTAAAGTGCAAACCATATAATGAAATACAAGTCATAAATGGATCACTTATCCACAAATGCTACATTTTTCGTGTGAAGCTTTTTTTAGTAAGAGTTTGATTGAAGCCTGCCCTCAAATTAAAAATCAGCCCTAGGATAAGGATTAAATCATATATTATGGAAAATCCTAGTCATCAAAATTCCCTATGTTTGGCCTTCAAAAATCTCCCTTAGACTAAAAGGTGTGAGGTTTTATTTAAGAAACAAATGAGAAATAGATGTAACCTCGAGACTGTGATAGTTTGCAGATGAGCTAACCACATGGTAAAGCGTTCACGATTCATACATATTGGTTATGCAGCTGAATGTTAACTTTAAAGCATTATTGCACCCAACTCTTTCTGCTATCTACATACATACAAAAGGTTTCTTCATTCCAAATGGAGTTAGGTACATCTGGCAAGCATTTTCACATGTAAACATTTTTATACTTTGATCACATCTTCTAAACCTCTGTTTGTGTTTTCAAGATAATATTCACAGAAGTCCCCCAAAAATCACAGCTTCATTACTGGAGCACCAATCATATCTACCGATATAGTCATACCCCAACAAGCAATACCGTATGTAACATCTGTGCTGGTTCCTTCCCCCTCTGCTTCTGCCACTATGCAACATGGCACCTTTGTTACAGGTGACTTTTGATAGCATCATTCCTGTTATTCCTGAGACATTTGGTGCAATTCAATTTGGAGCTATGGGGTTAATTGTTTTGTTTTGATTTTTCTGAGAGCTGTGGGTGAGGCTGCCTGATATTTAAACCTCTGGGTCTCTGACTTCCACTGCCAGTCAATGTTATTGAGTTCTGCTTATCTGGCAAGTAGCTATTGTCCTTGCTCTTATGTTGTCTTCCAGATTTTTCATGTTTTCTGACCTCGGTTTGAATTTTTCCCATCAGCTTGTTTTCCTATTTTGGCCCTGATGTGTCCTCTTGGCATTTATTCCATGTGACACTTCTTGCCTCTTGTTCGCTTCTCTGGATGGAAGACCTTTCGTAGGAGCAATCCACTGGACCCTGTTGTAAGACCAGATTCCTGTACAGAGGTCAAAGGGTGGAGTTGGAGTTCCTCTAGTGTCTGCCTGATGGAAAGGCTTGTGCCAAGTCTGTCTGAGGAGCATTTTTGAGCCTGTGGCCTCCAACAGACATGACACAATACTTCAGCTGAGAATATCTCAGTTTCACATCACTATACTGAAGGGCAATATGGCAGCACACAATGTGTTTATGGCTTTGTGGTATGGAGCTACACTCTATGTGCCTTTGAACAGCAATGCCTAGGGCCCTGTTCACACTACATTTCTGCAGTGTGTTTGGGAGTTCTGCCAGTAATTGTAGCCGACAATGTTTCTGTGCCCTTTTGAACAGATGGACACTTTCAGAAAAAAAAATTGTGGTTCATTTGAACTCAATTCATGTCATTACATTCTATGTCCCCGCCATGACTTGGTGGTTTGTCTGAATCCTGTTTTTAGGGAGATTCAGGCAGAACCCTCGTGCATATTGCAGGAAAGCAGCGTAAACAGGGCTTAAGAGTTTATCATCCTTATAGATATTCTGGTAAGAATAATTAAAATGAGTCTATTCCTTCTTCCATAATGTCACTGTAAAGTATTAATATTAGCTCCTTAACATCCAGTGACGAACAGAGTCCGTCATTGGATGCCTCCCCCTGTTTGGTGCGGGCTTCAGCGATGAAACTGCATCTTTTCCGGCACATGACAGTTGATCTAATGAATCTTTATGGTGATTCCACAGAAATTCGTTTTGTTCAATTTGGAGAAGGAGATTACCCATATGGTGTGATGCAACGTGTGTTATATGTTTACAGACTTGCCAGAGAAAAAGACAAACTTTACCTGCCAGAAATGCACGTTTCTGACTCTGATAGAGGAAAAGGTGCAAAGTCTTCAGAATAGCATAGCTACACTGAAGCTCATCAAAGAAGATGAGGATTTCCTTGACAGAGCAGAAGAATCTCTTCAAAATGTTCCAAGAGAAGAACTTTTCAGTGTTCCTGCAGAAGATAATAACAGAGTAGAAAAATCTATTTATAATGTTTCGGAGAGAGCACCTTTCAATGTACCTGCAGAAGAAGAAAATTGGAAGGATGTGACCCAAAAAAGTAGGAGGATGAGGAGGTAGTCACTCATTACCAATACCAATGAAGAACCGCTACCAGGCTCTCACACAAGACAACTATGAAGATGAACATTAAACAAGTAAAATATCAGAAGCCTCTTGAAGGGATAAAAAGAAGAAAAGACGAAGCTCTGTGGTGAAGAAGAAAAGGAGAGTGGTGGTCATGGGGGATTCCCTACTGAGAGGAACAGAACCCGAGAAGTGTGCTGTCTTCCAAGTGCCCAAATCTAAGATGTGTCTGATAGAGTATCAAGACTCTTCACTGCTAAGGACAAGTACCCATGCCTATAAATATACTTAGGAACAAATGACACAGCAAGAAAGGACCTGGAAACCATAGGAAGAGACTTTGAAGACCTAGGCCTGAAAGTAAAGGAACTGGGAGTACAAGTCGTCTTCTTTTCCATCCTTGCAGTGGATGGACATGGACACAGGAGATTGAAAAAAATTCTACAGGTGAACAACTGGTAACATTAATGGTGCTGTGAGCAACATTTTGGGTTTATTGACAATGAAGTGAATTACCTGTATGATGGACTACTTGCTAGAGATGGGTTGCATCTTACAAAAACAGGAATACACATATTTGGTAGATGCCTTGCTACACTCATCAGGAGAGCTTTCAACTAGAGCAATATGGGATAGGAAATATATGGCCAGGAAGAAATATGCAAAAACAACAAACTGTGAATGAAAATAGAGGAGCAAGAGAAGCCAACTACAAACTAAAATGTGCTTATACAAATACACAGAGCATGGGAACAAACAGGGAGAATTGGAGCTGCTAACACAATAAGAGAGATATGATGTCATAGACATCACTGAAACTTGGTGGGATGATATACATGCTTGGAATACAAACCTTAGAGGCTACAACTTATTTATTAGAAACAGGATTAACAAGAAGGGAGGAGGTGTGACATTGTATGTTAGAAAAACGTATATCTCCACTGAGACCCAAGCTTCAGAGACTGGTAGCTCTGTAGAAACTGTTTGGGTAAGAATTCAAGGAGAGAAGAACAGAAAGGACACTATCATAAGTGTTTACTATAGGCCACCTGGACAGACTAAAGATATGGATGAACTTTTTTTACATAAGATTTCTCTGTTCTCAAAAAAGTGTGACATAATGATCATGGGAAATTTTTAACTATCCAGATATTTGTTAGGAATCTCTCTCAGGCAAAAGTACTGGGCACAGAAAATTCTTATCTTCTCTTGCTGACAACTTTAATCTTTCAAAAGGTAGAAGAGAGAACAAGAAGATCTGCAATCTTGGACCTAATTCTAACCAACAGGGAGGAAATGGTTGAGGAAGTAAAGGTGGCTGGAAATTTAGGAGGCAGCGATCATGCTATTTTCAAATTTTGAATTAAAAGAGGAGGAAGACCAATGAGGACTTCAGAAAGGCAGATTTTAATGGACTCAGAAAGAGGGTAGGAAAGGTCCAATGGCTGAATGTTCTAAAGGACAGAAATATCCAAGAAGGATGGGAGATTTTGCTAAATGAAATTCTCACTGCACAATCTGTAGCAATCCCAAAAAGAAGGAAGAATTGGAAGCATTTAAAGAGACCAGGGTGGATGAACACAGAACTTAATCTCTTGTTAAAAAGGAAAAGAGAAATGTATATCAAATGGAAAGATGGGGCATATCTAAAGAAGAATATAATGTGGTTTGCAGAGAATGCAAGGCAAGAGTTAGAAGAGCTAAAGCTAATAATGAAGTAAGGCTTGCCAGAGAGACCAAAAGCAGTAAAAAAAGGATTTGGGGGTATATCAAAAGCAAAAGAAAAGTCAAAGATGCTATAGGATTTTTACAGTATGAAAGGGGTGAAGTGGTCAAAAACGATGTTGAAAAGGTCAAACTTTTAAATTCCTATTTTGCATTTGTGTTCTCTAAGAAAGCAAATGTATCATCAACTGATCTCAGTGCCATTGAAGGAATAAAAGAATCCACACTATTCATAAATAGTGAGATGGTGAGCGAACACTTAGCTAATATAAATTAATTTAACTATCCTTGTCCTGATGAATTACATCTTAGGGTACTGAAAGAGTTTGCAGTGGAAAATGCAGAACTCCCTGAAGATTGGAGAAGGGCAAATGTTGTCCCTATCTTTAAAAAATGAAAGAAGAAAGATTGAGGAAATTACAGGCCGGTGAGCCTTACTCCTATACCAGGAAAGATATTTGAACAAATTATTAAACAGCATGTATGTAAGTACCAGAGCCAGCATGAGTTTGTGGCAAACAAGTTATGCCAAACTATGATGGAGTCACTGACTGAGTGAATAAGGGAAATGTAGTAGATGTAGTATATCTCAACTTCAGCAAAGCATTTGATAACATATCTTATACTATCGTTATTGAAAAAATGACCAAGTATGGGATTGACAAGGCTAAGGTTAGATTGATTCATAACTGGTTCAGTGATCGTACTTAGAGTGATAAATGGTTGCACATCCAATTGGAAAAGTATTTCAGGTGGGGTAATACAAGGCTCTGTACTGGTCCCAGTGTAGTTCAACATTTTTATAAATGATCTAGATAAGGGAACTGAAGGTAAACTAATCAAATTTGCAGATGATATAAAGCTAGAAGCCATAGCTAGAAAAGACAGAGAAAGGATTCAGAAGCATCTAGATAAGCATGAACAATTGGCAATGATTAACAGAATGGTATTTAATGGAGAAATAGAACTATTTCCTGTTCCACAATTGAATTTGACTGTATCTTCACCCTCAGGATGCAGATATCATTTAAATTAAATTGCACCCCCTACTTATGGGCCACATCGCAACAGTGTGTTCTTCCACTGTTAGTGGTACATCAATGATCCTATCCCTTTTAAGCTCTTTAATGTAAACACAGCCTTAGTAATGTTTAAGTGATCTCAATATATGTATCTATGGGTAAACAGACAGTAAATGTTCTTCATTTCCATACTGTCACAAACTTTACAGTTTTTTTCCCAATTTTATGGCTTCCTTACACTATAAATATATGTAAAATGTGAACTGTGACAGCCTCTCACTATCTAGTGACCACAAAATGGCTACTGCATTTCCTACTTCTGGTTAGATATAGGCTATGATAGCCCCTCTTGATTGTTTGTGCAATAAAATGTGATGTAATAGCTCCCAATCATCATGGGTAAGCCTGCATCAATGGTCCTGTGAGCCTTTACTGTTAGATCTAACTTTCTGAAATGTGTAAATTGGCGGCAGCCATTTTAGGTGACTCATGTGAAGTGAATTGCAAATTAATCAAATTTGCAGAGTTCAGCAAATTCCCCAAAATTCGACATATACTAAATTAGCATCAAATCGATTCAAATATCTTTGATTACTGTAAGTCAACTATCGGAGACTTAACAATCAATAAATGACTCAAGTATAAAAAATACAATTTAATATGCAGCAAGTAAAGTGATGAAAAAATCAAAAAAACTGTAAAGTTCATGAGATGTCTGTGTGCTTGCTCCAATTTATAGTATATCTGTAACCAAGTCATAGTGATCACTTACAGATCAAATTTGCTGTTATATGTTAATACTGTATATGTTAATGTTTTATAAAAAAAAATATATATATATATTAATTGACCATCTAGAAGCCTTGCCCAACATTTACACAAATATTTCACCTTTCACTAGAAAATAGTAGTAGAGCTTCTGGTCACACAAAAAAATCATTATAAGCTGAAGAGGCACATTTTCTTGTAGTTACTATAATATACATTTCTTGTAATGGCAGATCTGCTTTCTCTAATGAAATAATCAATATTCTTTATATTCCTGAACTTCAACACTAATGTATAGATCGAGTCTAGAGAACAGTTATCATCCAAATGAAAATTTCTGCCAAGGAAATTCCATATGACAGAAAGTGATCTTATATAAATATAATTTACATGGCTTATAAAATTAAATGAGGAGAACTGGGTAAGAAAAATAAACAGTTCTTTCTCTTGCGGAAGATACTTACAGATACATGAGAGAAGCAGAGCAAGCGGCAGTTTACACTTTTCGCAATTCAAGACCAAAATTTCAATAAAACCCTGGAAGCCATTCACTTACTTCTAAAGAAAATAAGAGCCAGCTGTGTTATTTTGAATACAGAAGCTCCATGAAGCAACATATAAAAAGAGGTTTTACAGTATGTGTAGCTTAAAGAAAGCTTGTATGTGTTAAGCAAGGATAGATAGATAGATAGATAGATAGATAGATAGATAATGATAGATAGATAGATATAGATAGATAGATAGATAGATAATAGATATAGATAAAAAGTGCAAAACCTCCCAAGCAAGACAAGTCCTCCAATATATAAAAATTAATGGACTCATCACACCGGTATAGAAATTTAGAAAAATATTTAATTGCCCACAATATCGACTTTTCAGTCCATAGAGGAGTAAGGATGGGCAAACCTGTGGATGTTCGGGTCCCGTGGCTTCGTCAGAACAATTAAAAAATCTTGAGTTCATGTACCAAAATGGTACCTGAATCCAGACCCCATTCAAATGAATGGGGGGCTTTAATATCTGGTATTTATCACTCTGTCATCTGTGTGACAACGTGAGAAACACTGGCTCTGATCAACGGTAAACTTTCAAGTTACCGCAGGTCAGAACGCCGCAGTTCCCAAGTTATCATATAGATAACAGCATGTGAGCCAGCAGCTGTGACCAGTGGTAAAAAATTACCACCGGTCACAGGCATTGGATTATGAGAGTACTACTTCCATCACCGTACGCCTTCTCTCACTGACAGCAGCGAGAGCAGGCGTATGATGATGAGAGTATTCATCAACTGGCGCCTGTGCAATAAATAAATAAATGTACAGGGTCTCCTCTATTTTGACAACCAGCAGAGGCAAAACCGACAGCTGTGGGCTGCAGCCCTCAGCTGTCAGCAATATTTTGGCTGGTTATCAAAAATAGAGGGGTCCCCACGCTGTTTTTTTAAATTATTTAAATAAATAATTTGAAAAAACAGTATAGGGTCCCCCCATTATTGACAACCAGCAAAGGCTAAACCAGACAGCTGGGGCCTGGTCTTCTCAGACTAGTAAGGGGCCATGGATATTGGCCACCCCAAGTCCAAAAATAGCAACCCGCAGCCACCCCTGAAAAGGTGCATCTATTCGATGCGTCAATCACGGACACTTTGCCCGGCTCTTTCCATTTTGCCCTGGTGCAGAGGCAAGTGGGTTAATAGTTGTGGCGTTGTAGTCAGCTTTGCAATAGCAGGTTAGTAATGGAGAAGTGTATATAGGATGCCCCCATTACTAACCCCATATTCAGATTGTAATAAAGACACAGCCAGACTGATGCACCTGTTTAGCCATGAACCCAGGATAACACTGAGCTGAGGCTGACAACTCAGCTGCAGTGCCGAGCAGTGATGTGAATAGTGAATGAACTCCGGTGACCTCACTAATGTCAGTGCTGGCAGCATGAGAACTTTCTCACGAGCCCTGCATCAGTGCCACTGCTCAGCCATGAAATCCAGATGTAGCAGAGTTGGAGAGCATCATGGGATAGATATAGATTATATTTTCGTGAGACAGGTGAGGAATATGGTGTTTTTTTATTTTTAATTTTTGAAAATAAATGGGTAAAAGAGGGTGCAAAGTTTTATTTCAAATAAAGGAGTCAGTGTTTTTATTTCAAATGAAGGACTTTATTCTGGCTGTGTCTTATAGATGCCTCTACATTACTAACCTGTGGGCTTGATGTCAGCTGACATTACAAAGCTGACATCAAGCTCACAACTATTAGCCACTTGCCACCTCACCAGGGCAAGTGGGAAGGGGTTAAGTGCCAGAATTATGGATGTGCGATTTCTGGGGTGGCTGAGAGCTGATGTTTTTAGTCTGTGAGGGTGCCAATATCCATGGCTAATGGCAAATTATGGGGGACCCCACGCCATTATTTTATTTATTTTTTTATTTATTAACAAGTGCTGTAAAATACCGTATTTTTCGGACTATAAGACGCACGACTATAAGACGCACCCAGGTTTTAGAGGTGGAAAATAGGGAAAAAATATATTTGAAGCAAAAAATGTGGTAAAATATTTAAAGGGAGTCTGTCACCCCATTTTTGGACTACGAGATACGGCCATCGCCATCAGGGGCTTATCTTACATTCTGTAATGTTGTAGATAAGCCCCTGATGTCACCTGAAAGAGAAGAAAAACGATTTACCGTATATTATACTCACCCAGGGGCGGTCTGCCGTCTGGTCCGATGGGCGTCGTGGTCTGGGGCCTCCCATCTTGTAGTGAAGCCGGCCTCTTCTTTCCGTCCCATCGTGGCTCCTGCGCAGGTGCACTGATCTGCAATGGTGAGGGCAGCACAGAGTACTGCAGTGCGCAGGCGCTGGACCTCTCTGACCTTTCCTGGCGCCTCCGCACTGCAGTACTCTGCTCTGCCCTCATCAGGGCAGATCAGTGCGCCTGCGCAGGAGCCGCGATGGGACGGAAAGAAGAGGCCGGCTTCGCTACAAGATGGGAGGCGCCGAACCGGACCGCGACTCCCTCCGGACCGGACGGCGGAACGCCCTGCGTGAGTATAATATACGGTAACTTATTTTTCTTTTCTTTCAGGTGACATTGGGGGCTTATCTACAGCATTCCAGAATGCTGTAGATAAGCCCCTGATGGCGGTGTCATAGAGCAAAAATGGGGTGACACCGTTTTTAAACTTTTAATCCAGATTACACTCACTTCTGTTGCCACGCTAGACAGGAAGTACCAGCTGGGAGAACTTCCTCCTGTACCTCTTGTCTAGTGTGGCCGCACTATATTAACAGCGCGGCGGCTCACACAGTGGAGGTGCAACTTCACCGCCGGCGGCTCACACTGTGGAGTCTGCCGCTTTCCGCAGACCATCTTCACCGCCGGCGTCTCCTGCTCCACCGCCGGCAGCTCACACAGGCCTTCTTCACCGCCGGCGGAATCAGCGTCACCACCGGCGGCTTCCCCTTCACCGCCGGCGGCTCCTGCTCCACCGCCGGCGGCTCCTGCAGGCTTTCTTCACCGCCGGCGGCTTCAGTGTCACCGCCGGCGGCTCCTGCTCCACCGCCGGCGGCTCCTGCAGGCTTTTTCACCGCCGGCGGCTTCAGCGTCACCGCCAGCAGCTTCCGCTTCACCGCCGGCGGCTCCTGCTCCACCGCCGGCGGCTCCTGCAGGCCTTCTTCACCGCCGGCGGCTTCAGCGTCACCGCCGGCGGCTTCCGCTTCACCGCCGGCTGCTCCTGCTCCACTGGCGGCGGCTCCTGCAGGCCGTCTTCACCGCCGGCGGCTTCAGCGTCCACGCCGGAGGCTTCCGCTTCACGCCAACGGCTCCGCTCCACCGCCGGCGGCTCTCGCAGCTTTCTTCACCGCCGGCGGTTTCAGCTTCACCGCCGGCGGCTTTCGCTTCACCGCCGGCGGCTCCAGCTCCACCGCCGGCGGCTCTCGCAGGCTTTCTTCACTGCCGGCGGCTGCAGCTCCACCGCCGGCGGCTTTCGCTTCACCGCCGGCAGCTCCTGCTCCACCGCCGGCGGCTCTCGCAGTCCTTCACCGCCGGCGGCTCCTGCTCCACCGCCAACGGCTCCCGCCATGCTGGAGACTCCCGCAGTGCCGCTCCACCGCCATCGGCTCCCAGCTCCTGCACTACTGCTCCACGGACGCCGGCTCCGAGTTCCTGTGATGCTGCTGGACCCCATTTACAGGTACGTTCCGATCATAAGACGCACCCTCATTTTCCCCCCGATTTTGGGGGAAAAAAGTGCGTCTTTTGGTCCGAAAAATACGGTACATACCCAAGGTAACCATAATTCACAGCCTCTAAGTGTTCCAGCAGCTGGAAAACTCCAGCAACATTAAAATGTCCCTCAAAGTTTTCCATGAGGTTTTACGGGCCTCGCAGCTGCCGAGAGACCTGGTGGCTATGAACTCTGGTCAAATTAAATTAGTTCACAGCCACCAGGTTTTACAGTAGCTTGAGTGCAAGACTGATGAATACTGGAGTGAAGAGTGCTTGACTCGCGCCCGTTCATCAGTCCGGCACTGGCACTTGCAAAGCAAGATAAACAGCTGCTATGAACTGATGTAACCCTACTGTACTTGTTAATAAATAAAAAACTAAATGAAAAACCGGCGTGGCGTCCCCCATAATTTTCATAACCAGTTGAGGGAAAGCCGATGGCTGGGGACTGATGTTAATATTCTGGGAACGGGCAATATCCAAAAAGGTTCCCAGGTTATTAATATCAGACACCTCACAGCTGATTGCTTGATGTGGTGTTTCCACTATATTTAATATCCAACAAAGGCTAAACAGACAGCAGTGGGCTGATATTAATAACCTAGGAAATTGCCATGTATATTGACACCCTCGCAGACTAAGAACATCAGCTCCCAGCCAACCCAGAAATGGTGCATCTATAAGATGCACCAATTCTGATGCTTAGCCTCTGCTCTTCCCACTTGTCCTGGTGCCGTGGCAGGTGGGTTAAAAGTTGTCATGTCAGCTGACACTAAACCCACAAGTTAGTAAAGGAGACACCCCCCATTACTAACCGCATAGTCTTATTGTAATAAAGACACAACCAGAATAAAGTCCTTTATTTGAAATGAAATTCCCCACCCTCTTTTACCCATTTATTTTAAAAAATGTAAAATAAAAACTTTAAGCACCAGAATTGGTGCATCTAATGGATGTGCCATTTCTGGTGTGGTTGCGAGCTGATGTTCTTAGTCTGGGAGGGAGATAATATCCATGGCCTTTTCCTAGGCTATTAATATCAGCGCGCAGCTGTCTGTTAGGCTTTGCTGGTTATTGAATATAGAGGGGACCCCATGTCATTTTTTAAGGGTGTCTCCCCTATAATATCCAGTAAAGGCTAAACAAACAGCGGACATTAATAGCTGGTTATTAAAAATAGGGGGGACCCTATGTATTTCTTTACATTTATTTAATTATTTATATTAGTGAGAAATAAATGAAAAAAGTCTTGGGTCCCTCTATTTTTAAAAGACAGCTAAAGCAAAGCAGACAACTGAAGTCTTCAGCCCCAACTGTCTGCTTTCTTTGGTTGGTTACAAAAATTTGTCCATCCAACCCTCCCTCATTCATCCGTACATCCATCCATCCATCGCTCCTCATCTCCATTCCTTCCTCATCCATCCATGCATCCATTTCTCCCTCATCCAGCCATCAATCATCAATTTCACTTCTTTGACTTAAATTAAAGACACGCTCTAACACCACTCCATCCATCCATCGCTCCCTCATCCATCCATTCCTTCCTCATCCATCCATGCATCCATTTCTCCTCATCCAGCCATCAATCATCAATTTCACTTCTTTGACTTAAATTAAAGACACGCTCTAACACCACACTTGCTGCAGGGCAGGCCAGCACCTCCAAGGCATACAGGGCAAGCTCTAACCCTACCTTTCGAGGTGACGATGTGGTGCTAGAGCTGTGTGGGCAACTCCTCCTCTGCCTGCTTGTTCCACTGAGCTACCGCTGTCAGGTGGGAAAGTCATCAGTAGTTTCATTACAAGCGTCTGCTTGCTTTGTCGCATTATTAGATCCCACTCCACTGACGGAAGCTATTATGGGATGTAGTCCTTCTTGCAGGGTTCAACAGGGTGGTCACTAAGTAATCTGTATTGGTCATGTGTACCAGGCTGCCCAGAGGTACGACAGGCTTTCCTTGGAGGGAGGTGTATAGTTTATGCCCTCACTATCACCCCATCCATGCCCAGTGATGCCTGTGAGATGCTCATACAGCCACCTGCTGTGAACATGAATGTTGCTCCTCCTCATTCTCCCATTCTCCAATGCTGTCCCCTGGTTGTGCACTTGTGCTGAAGTCAGGCCCAATAATGTTGCAAATGTTCCCTGTTCCTCCTGCTCCTCTTCCTGCTCTCCATTTCCTCATGCATCATTGCCTGTAATGTTTTTTTCCAGCGACAAACAATTGGTAAAATAACGCTGATAATGGTGTCATCAGCACTGGCAATGTTGCTGTAATATTCAAAACAGTGTAACAGGACGCACACATCTGCATAGAGGTCCAGTCATTGATGGTGAAGTGTGGTTGTTCTGCAAAGCGACTCTACCATTCGTGCTGCAGCGGAAAATATACAATTGCCTGCTACTGCTCACAAAGCTTCTCCAGCATATGCAGGGTGGAGTTCCCCTTGTTGGTATATCACATTTGTGGTTGTGAGCAGGAAGAGAGAAGTGACACATCAACACAGACATGCAAGCAACAGTAAGGTGGGAAGAAAACTGCATGACCAAGTTAACAGCATGCGCTAGACAAGGGAGATGCGTCACCTCGGTTAGGCCAAGAGTTGCTACCAGATTTAGCTAATTATCGCACACAACCAGACCAGGCTTAAGGTGCAGTGGAACCAACCACTCATCTGTCTGCTCGTTAATCCAGTCGACAGCTCCTGTACAGTGTGAGGTCTGTCCCCCAAACAGATCAGTTTCAGAACTGCCTGCTGTCCTTTTACTTGAATGAGCTCAAGTTGGTGGTGCAGTTGTGACTGTGAGTTAATGATGAGGTGGTGAAGGAAGCGGCAACCTGGACAATCCTCGGTGGTGGTGGGACATCAGCTAGAACGCCTTCTGCCTCTGGCCCAGCGCCACTACATTTATCCAATGGGTAGATATATCATCTCTGGCCATGCTTACTGGTCCATGTATCAGTCATTATGTGGACCTTGCCACTGATGGCATTGCGCAGTGCACATCTGATTTTGTCCGCCACATTTGTGTGCAAGGCAGAAAGGGGGTGATGAAGGCAGACACCGAAACGAGTGTCGGGGAAGATGCTTCACCACCACATTCATCCTTCATTGCCATATAGGTATAGTCTACTAAGGGTTCCATTTAATGTATACTACCTTATATATCCGTTGGGCAATCCCTATTATATTGCATTATATATATATATAGATCTATCTTTTTCACAGTGTTCCTTCTGTGACTTTGGACTCTCAGAATAGACATACGCACATGCACTTTTTCCAACCATTAATGTTGTTCACAAGATGTACTCTGCTCTTGACATTAACTGCATACATTGATATACCTTAATGGTCAATACACACAATGTGTTGATACCAGTATATTAGATTTAAGCTATAGCACTATCAGCACTTTAGAAAATTACCATTTCCATCCGGATTCATACTAGTTTCCACACCAATGTTAATCAACTATGGTAGTTATTCATCATAATTAAGTATATGTCCAAAATTTATACGTGAGTGTTGCATTGAACTGCGTCCGTTGTACTACAGTTATTTTCCTCTCCTCATACTTTTTTATTGTATTTGATATACAAAGCTGTATATATTTTCATCACACATTTGGACTTGCATCTTCTTTCTTCTTCTTTTTCAATGCATTCCAGCTGGTATGGAGAGCGACTGCTTCACTGATGTGACTGCTTTTCAAACCATCTGGATCATCATGGGACATGCCGTTAATAGATTATCATCGGACATATGAGGAATATGGTGTTTTATTATTTTTTTACTTTACAGTAGTGTTGAGCGATACTGCTCGATATAAAAAAATATCGGATCGGAATGGTATCGCCGATATCACTAAATATCGTCGATATCCGATTCCGATACCGGAAGTCCATGTAAGTCTATGGGAACAAATATTGTACTAAAAAACACTTTCTTTCGTTGTAAACACAAAATATACACACATAGAATACATATATATATATATATATATATATATACATGTCATTGTGACATATATATATACATATATTTATATTTTATACACTTCTACATAGTAAAATAGACTCTGATTCAATTGCCGGGTAAAGCCGTGACATACCCCATAGAAGTCGACGGGCTCGGTGCCGAGTACCCCCAAAACCTCTGGCTCTGTGCGACTCAACTTGGGCGTCACGAACAGGATTCTGTAGTTCGCTATAAGCGAGTCTGTGTGCCTGAATTGAACTGGTTTTGTGCTTGAGAATTGCCAAAATCATCAGAGAATGTATTTGCCATTTTTTCCGCCATATCTGCGTCACGACGAGGCACTGGTGAAGAAGAAGGGCGTGCTCTTCGTGGGTGTACACTCACTCAGTGGCGCGAAAACGATGGCCGACCACTCTAAATGGTACTGCAATGTAAGATCGTGCCCCACAGCTCTTGAGTTCCGCCTCCTCATCCTCCTCAGTGTGCGGAAACTAACACGAAGGTCCCGCCTCACTACAAAAGAGGGGCCCTCTCCAGATGCTAATGACACATGTGACTTGGCAGAGATGGCTAATGGACACGAGCAGAAGTGTGAAGGGATGGAGCAGTCAGAGCTCTCCCCCACGGAAGCGACCCGATCGCCACGGAACCACCGTTGGGCACCCTCCTACGCTGCAAGAAGCGGAGGATACCCTAAGAGGCCCTGGCCCGGCACCGGGAGGAGGTCACCAGGATGGAAGCCAGCTGGCGTGCCCTAAAACTAAACTTGGAGCGGCGCCAATCCCTCTTACCTGAAGTGTCTGTACCGGAAGGTGAGGCACCCGTTCTAGTAGAGGAGTCGTGCGGGCATCCCAGCCCTTGCAATGTGATCCGGTTGACGTTGTCGCAGTGGAGGCACCCGTTCCTGCAAAAAACGCTGCACCGGCAGCACCCCAGATCCCGCTGTCTGCACCCGTCGCTGAGACAGAAGAAGCGACACCCGTCCTCATGGAGGAGGCCGCGCAGGCACCAGAGGTCTACCTGTCTGTACCGGAGCCCCGACTGTCATCTGTTCCAGAGCCGCTGCTTCCTCCGCAGGTGAGCGCCGCCAGGACTGTCGGGCAGAGATGGCTGGAACACCCTGCCAAAGAATTATAAATAACCGGACAGGGTCCCTGTATGTAAATAGTTAAATTGTTGATGTACCCGGACGGGTGAATGTTCATAAAAAAGTTTTTTAATTTAATAAAAAAAACAACACAGTTTTCATTACTTTTATTACAGTCTCATCCTGCGACGCCATCGATCTCCTGTAAAAAAATGAAAAAAAAACAGCAGTATACCACCTGTCGACGCAGTCCATAGTAACGAGTGTCCCACGACGATCCAGCTCTGCTACATCAGAATGACATCAGAGGCAGGCAGGCAGGCAGAGCCTGTCATCCCGGCGCAGCACAGCTGATTACCTGCTTCCCGGCGGTGACGTCATCGGACTGGTTTACGGCCGGGATTACCCTGCAGTCACTGCAGTTATCGCGAAAAACTGCATGTGACCGCAGGGAGAGGATAATGGCGGCCATCAAGCAGTCCAGGACGTGACCGCCGGAGATCTTCTGCCAGGTAAGTGCCGCTGACTCCTGACAGACCCGACCGACGGACACTCACAGTGACAGTGACAAATCCGATTCCGGTATCCGATATGACGAAAATATCGGTACTCGGAATCGAAAGCCCGATACAGCTATATCGGCCGATACCCGATATTTGCAGTATCGTATCGCTCAACACTACTTTACAGTAATAAATTAGTAAAATGTGTGGAAAATATTTAGAATTGAGAGTCATCAGTGGTTGATACCTTTTAATGGCTAACTGAAAAATGGTAACAAATTGCAAGCTTTCGATACTACTCAGTTCTCTTCATCAGGCAAAGACTAATACAAAATCTGAAGAATCACATATTTATACACAACACAGCACAGAAACAATGCAATAGATAAGACAAGTGACGTAAAGCAGAACTGTCAATATGGGAGATAGAGATGAACATAAATATTGGAACAGTTCATAGATAAGGAGTGTGAAAGTTTTATTGCCCTCTGATTGGGGTCTGGTAATGTTCTGTGACACTCTCACAGGGTCTTGGGAGCAAATTCCTTAATTGATGTAAAAGGCCATAAATCCATGTGATAGGTTCATTCCAGCATTGAGAGTGTCAAAGGTCATCATCAGTTTGTATTCACAAACTCTCCTGTGTCTTTGAGATGTGAAATTACCTTTCAGTACAAGTAATTTCATGTCCATGGTGCTGTGATCGGGGATACAAAAATGTTTGGCCAAAGGGGGATCCATTCTCTTTTCTCTTATTGTGTGGCGATAAGAATTCATCCTTGTTCTCAGTTTTTGCCCTGTCTCTCCCACATACAGAACCCTAGTTGGACATTTAGTACATATAATTAAATGTGATGCAGCTGAAAGTACCTGGGATCTTGAAGTCCTGATGGGAGTTGGGGATCTTTATCTTGTCCGTGGTCATTGTAAATGGACAGGTTTTACATTTTTTCTGGTTGCAAGGAAGGTTCCTGCAGCTGTTGGGGAGGACAGGGAGCCTCTGACAATGATGTTTCTTAGATTTGGGGGCTGCTAAAACACAGTTTCCATGCAGCTCCCCTTAGCATCTCCAGATTTGGATTGTAGGTGACCACTAGAGGCAACCGGTTATTTTCATCTTTAGCTTTGTAATGTAGCAGGTGCTTCCTTGATATTCTGGTGGCTCTTGTAATTTGGTTTCAATTGTTCTTTGTTGGTAGCCCTGATTTAAAAGGTCTTTCTGAGGCTACCATGGTGTTCATCTCTATCCATGGGGTTGGACATAAAAGGTTGTATCTGATGGCTTGGCTGTAGACAATAGAGTTTTTTATGTGTTTTGGATGGAAACTGTCCCATTTAAGGTATGTTGGACGGTCGATTGGCTTCTGATACAGGGATGTCTCTATTTCATTGTTCTTTAGCTTAATGATGGTGTCCAAAAAGTTAATTTCAGTGCTGGAGTAGTTGAGTGTTAAGTTGATGGTGGGATGAAATTGGCTGAACTGTTCATGGAACGTCTTTAGCTGTTGCTCAGACTCCGTCCAGATGATTAGTATGTCATCAATGTAGTGGTGGTAGGCCCGAGGCCTGATGGGGTACGAGGACAAAAAGTCGCTTTCAAGCTTGGCCATGAAAAGATTTGCATACTGTGGAGCCATTTTACTTCACATCGCTGTGCCAGTCTTCTGTAGATAGATCTTGTTGTCAAATTCAAAGTAATTGTGGGCCTCAGCCTCGAGCCTACCACCGCTACATTGATGACATTCATCGCCAGGGATTCACCTATGGTAAGCAGCTCTGCTCTATGTGGATGTCAGGCTCAGCCTGGCATGCAGATGTAACAGAGCTGGACTCATCGTGGGACACTCGTGATTTTGGACTGCGTCGGGCAGGGAGTATTTGTGTTGGTTTGTTATTTTTGTTTTTTACAGGAGAACGATGGCATCGCAGGATGAGCGTATAATAAAAATAATGAAAACTGTGTGGTGTTTTATTTAATTAAAAGACTTTATTCTGGCTGTGTATTTTTTTAAAAATTTGCAAACTATGATTAATAATGGATCGGTGTCTTATTGACGCCTCTCCATTATTAACCGGGCTTATTGTTACCTTTCAAAGGTGACATTAACCCCTTATTACCCGCTTGCCACCGCTACAGGGCAAGTGGGAACAGCCGGGTAAAGTGCCACAATTGGCGCATATTTGGATGTGCCAATTGTGGGGCTGCTGCAGCCTGGTATTTTTAGACTGTTGAGGGCCAAAATCCATGGGCCTTGACACTCTTTTAATACCAGGCCGCAGCAGTCTGTTTTTTACTTGGCTGGTTAACAAAATAGGGGGACCCCCACATCATTTTTGTTTCGAGGGATCCCCTATTTTTGTTAACCAGCCAAGCTAAGCAGACTGCTGTGGCCTGGTATTATCAGGCTTGCAAGGTCCATGGATATTGGCTCCTTAACAGCCTAAAAAACCAGACCTCAGTAGTCTGCTTTATCAGGCTGGTTAACAAAAAAGGGGGGACTCCACGCCATTTTTTTTTCGAGGGGATCCCCTATTTTTGTTAATCAGTTCACTTCAGGTCAGCTGGGATTCCCTCTGACGTCACTGATGCTGCAGTGTCCCTGGCTGACCTGAAGTGAAAGTGAGAAGCAATCAATTATGCTAACCACTTCCTCTCCTGTCAGCCAGGAGAGGAGATGATTCAGTCGGGGGTTTGCTGCGAGGCTGTCAGCATTAGCTGCGGTCCCTGCAGTAAACATTAACCCTTTCAGAAGGATTACATCAGGGGACCTGACTGAACATCGGATAGTTAAGAATAATGTTGCTTTATTATTTTATTTTTATTACAGGTGAACAAGGGCTTTGCAAGGAATGGCAGTAAAATAAAATATGGTCAAAAACTGTGTGTTTATTTCATTAAAATGATTTTTAATTAAAGTGTGTGGTTTTATTTTTATTTCATACAATAGGATTAATAATTGATAGTTGTCTAATTGACAGCTCTCAATTATTAACCTGACTTAAAGTCACCTTTCAATAGCAAGGTGGCTTTAACCCCTTATTAACCCATTCGCCACTGCTACAGGGCAATGAGAATAGACGGGCAAAGTGCCAGAAAGGGCGAATCTAATTATAGATTTCCCTTTTCTGGGGTGTCTGGGAGCAGATGTCAGAAGCCAGGGGGGGAGCAAAAATAATGGTCCCTCTCTGGGCTATTATTATCTGCCCCCTTTTGCTGGCTTTGTCTGGTTGAGAAAATAGGGCGGGAACCCACGCATTTTTTTTCAACAATTTTACACCTCATATATATATATATATATATATATAATATATATACATGTTATTTAATTTGTGACACATTATATATATATATATATATATATATATATATATATATATATATTTATAGTACATACATTTCTACATAGTATAATAGCCACTAATTCAATTGCCGGCTTTTGTGAAATTACAGACCCGACATGAAATGACACATGGTTTACATAGAGTTAACCATGTCATTTTATGTAGTTTGATATATGGTTTTCACTAACAATTACATGAGTGTATGTGTGCAAAATTTGACACATGTAGGGGTTAATTAAAGGTGTAAATTCGTAGCAAAAAAATGCGTTTTTTTTACAATGAATTTACACCTTTAATTAACCCCTACATGTGTCAAATTTTGCACAAATACACTCATGTAATTGTTAGTGAAAACCATATATCAAACTACATGAAAAGACATGGTTAACTCTATGTAAACCATGTGTCATTTCATGTCGGGTGCTTCTGTAATTTCACAAAAGCTGGCATTGCCCGGCAATTGAATCAGAGGCTATTTTACTATGTAGAAGTGTATGAACTATAAATATATGTATATATATATGTCACAATGACATGTATATATATATGTATTCTATATGTGTATATCTAGTGTTTACAAGGAAAGAATGAGGTTTTTTTAATTACGATATTTCTGTCCCATTGACTTGCATTGGGTTTCCGGTATCGGATCGGCGATACCCGATACTTTCTGAGTATCGGGCCGATCCAATCCGATCCGATATTTTGGGATATCGGGCAGTATCGCTCAACACTAATCGCCACACAATAAGAGAAAAGAGAATGGATCTACCTGTGGCCAAACATTTTTGTATACCCGATCACAGCACCATGGACATGAAATTAATTGTACTGAAAGGTAATTTCACATCTCAAAGACACAGGAGAGTTTGTGAATACAAACTGATGATGACCTTTGACACTCTCAATGCTGGATTGAACCTATCACATAGATTTATGGCCTTTTACATCAATTAAGGAATTTGCTCCCAAGACCTGTGAGAGTATCACAAAACATTACCAGACCCCAATCAGAGGGCAATAAAACTTTCACACTCCTTATCTATGAACTGTTCCAATATTTATGTTCATCTCTATCTCCCATATTGACAGTTCTGCTTTACGTCACTTGTCTTATCTATTGCATTGTTTCTGTGCTGTGTTGTGTATAAATATGTGATTCTTCAGAGTTTGTATTAGTCTTTGCCTGATGAAGAGACCTAAGTAGTCTCGAAAGCTTGCAATTTGTTACCATCTTTTCAGTTAGCCATTAAAAGGTATCAACCACTGAGGACTCTCAATTCTAAATATTTTTCTATCTACTGGCTAACACGGTACTAAGATATACATCTTTCCTGTATTAAAATGTGTGGGACGTTTTTACTTAAAATAAAGGAGTCTGTGTGCATATGAGTTAGCGGTGACTGTCTATGAGTGCTGCTCTCTCCATTGTACTTTATTGAAGTTGTGAAACTCACATTCTGCAGATTCTCAGAGTATTGATTTGGGGAGATGCTCTGAAAATGGAATCAGCACCAGTTATACACTTATGGCACAGTCTTAGAGTTGCCATAAATGTCTCAGATGGCAATAATTAGTTTTGTTGCATGCTTTGGAGTGGTTCAGGATTGTATTGTGGCACTCAGACTAGAAAAGGTTGTGTACCGCTGCTCTAGGCAATCAAAATATATTACAATGTGACCACATTGAGCCACACCAGCTTACCAATTAGATGGGATAGTGTTGTGAATGGGTTTGAGATGAGTTCTGAGCAGAGGCTTCCTCTGGTGGTTACAAGCGGTGCTGGTCTGTCCAGTGAAGATTGTGAGGACTGGGAATCAGGTGTTACTGACTGGTCTTATATAAGGGAGTCACCTTCCCATCAGGGTTGCCGGTGATCAATTGTTCTGGTCTGAATCCTTCATTCCTGTTTCCCTTGTAGCCTGCTGTGTCGTGTCTGCATCTCCTGCTAACAGATAAGACATTTTCTTCTTTTTGTTTTTGTGCTATATTTTTGCATTTTGTCCTGCACTTCTGTGGGGGCCTTCAGGGTCCCCTCCGGGGGCTTTTGCCCTCTCAGTTTAGTTCAGCCACTGATGTTTGTACGTTTGCTTTTTCCAGTTTTTTCAGTGGCTGCTGTTTTGTTTTTGTTACACCAGAGAACTAATTTAGGTGGAAGAGGTCGTGTGATCTCAGGTGTTTTTGAAATTAGTAGAGTTGGTGCTTTTCAGGGTTTTCTGGGATTGCAGTAAGTACCCTTCCTATCCTTTTCTATTTAGTTAGTTTGGGCCCCAGCGTTTGCTCATACTATTTTCTTTCTGTGTCAGTATTTCATCTTGTCTCACCGCCACTACTTGTTTGGGGGCTTTCTATTATCTTTGGGGTTCTGCTCCGGGGCATATAGCTTTCCTATTTCTATCTTTAGGTGTAGTTAGTTTCTCAGGCTGTGACGAGGCGTCTAGGACCAACGTAGGAACGCTCCACGGCTGCCTCTAGTTGTGGTGGTTAGTCAGGGTACTGCAATCTCATAGATTCCTACTGCTCTGGTGTATTGCCTTTTTTACCTGCACTCCTCAGCTACCGAAACACAACAGTATCACCGGCCTGGAGGTTGAGAGTTGTATGGTACTCACAGAAGGGAAAAAATATTGTGAAAGAAAAAAGGTTGTCAGAGTTGTCAGAGATATTTTTCTGTTTGTTGCATTTTTTTTCCCTCTGTATCTCTGGGTGCTGGGGAGGATCTTTTCTCTCAATGGAGTTTGCACAGTTGTCTGGCCGTGTGGATCAGCTTGCCGCTGAGGTTCGGAGTATTGCTACCTATCTTGCTAGGTTGCCTGTTGTGGAACCTAGGATTCCCATGCCAGATTTGTTTTTAGGGGATCGAGCTAAGTTTCAGAATTTCAAAAATAATTGTAAATTGTTTTTTGCCTTAAAATCTAAGTCCTCAGGGAACGCAGCGCAGCAGGTTCAAATTATCATCTCTCTCCTGCGCGGCGATCCTCAGGATTGGGCTTTTTCCCTGACACCTGGGGATCCTGTTTTGAGTGATGTTGATGCATTTTTTCAGGCTTTGGGGTTATTGTACGATGAGCCTAATGTCACTGATCAAGCTGAAAAAACCTTGTTGGCATTAAATCAGGGGCTTGATGACGCTGAGTTATACTGTCAGAGATTCCGTAGGTGGGCAGTCCTGACCAAATGGAATGACGACGCTTTGGCAGCCCTTTTCCGGAAGGGTCTGTCAGATAATGTAAAGGATGTTATGGTGGGATTCCCTGTCCCCTCTGGTCTCAATGATTCTATGTCATTAGCGATTCAAATTGACAGACGTTTGCGTGAGCGGAGAAGTATGCATGGAATGGTGTTGCCTTGTGAACCTGCTTCTGAACCCATGCAGTGTGATAGAGTGGTGTCTGGGGCACAGCGTCATGAGTTTCGAGGGTGCAATGGGTTATGTTTCTACTGTGGTGATGCCTCTCATGCTATTTCAGTCTGCCCTAAGCGGGGAAGACGTTTTGCACGCTCAGTTGTCTTGGGTAGTGTTCAGACTAAGTTTTTATTGACTGTCACTCTGATATGCTCTCTGTCCTCATTTTCTGCTCAGGCTTTCGTTGATTCTGGAGCAGCTATTAACCTGATGGATTATGATTTTGCTAAACGTTTGTGGTTTCCCTTGATACCCTACAGAAGTCTATTCCCCTACTGGGGATCGATTCTACCCCTTTGGCTGAGAATAAACCCCAGTTTTCTACTCAGGTGATAATGAGGATTGAACCTGATCACCAGGAGTGCTGCAAATTTTTGGTTCTGTATAATCTGCATGACATTATCGTGCTGGGTTTCCCTTGGTTACAGTCTCATAATCCTGTTTTGGATTGAAAATCTGTGTCTGTAACCAGTTGGGGCTGCCAATGTGTTAATACCAACACTCCTGTTTTTTCTGCCTCCCCCCAGGCTCAGGATGTTCCTGACTTTTTGATTGATTTTTCTGATGTGTTTAGCGATAGTAAATCTGCATCCTTGCCTCCCCATAGGAGCTATGACTGCGCTATTGAATTAGTGCCTGGTAGTAAATTCCCTAAAGGTCGCCTTTTTAACTTGTCTGTACCTGAACATGACGCTATGTGGTCTTATATCAAGGAATCATTGGAGAAGGGTCATATCAGACCATCCTCTTCACCCTTAGGTGCCGGTTTTTTCTTTGTGGCAAAAAAAGATGGTTCATTAAGGCCGTGTATTTATTATCGTCTCTTGAACAATATTACTGTGAAATATCAATACCCGTTACCCTTGATTTCTGACCTGTTTTCCAGGGTGAAAAACGCTACTTGGTTTACCAAGCTTGACCTCAGGGGGGCGTATAACCTTATTCGCATTAAGCACGGGGATGAATGGAAGACGGCATTCAATACCCCTGAAGGGCATTTTGAGTACCTAGTGATGCCCTTTGGGCTCACTAATGCTCCTTCCGTCTTCCAGTCCTTCATGAATGACATTTTCAGGGATTTTGTGGACAAATTTCTGATTGTTTATTTGGATGATATCTTGATTTTTTCTAATGACTGGGACTCTCATGTGAAACATGTTCGAACTGTATTCCAGATTTTGAGAGAGAATGCTCTGTATGTGAAGGGATCAAAGTGTCTTTTTGGCGTACAGAGGATCTCATTTCTGGGATTCATTTTGTCCCCATCTGTTATTGAAATGGACCCGGTCAAGGTTCAGGCCATCTGTGATTGGGTCCAACCTACTTCATTAAAGGCTCTTCAGAGATTTTTGGGTTTTGCCAATTTTTATCGTACATTTATTGGTAATTTCTCGGTTATTGTTAAACCATTAACTGATTTGACCAGAAAGGGTTCTGATGTGGTGAATTGGCCTCCTGAGGCAGTCTCTGCATTTCAGGAACTTAAGCAGAGATTCACTTCTGCTCCTGTTCTACGGCAGCCTGATGTTTCTCTGCCATTTCAGGTGGAGGTTGATGCCTCTGAAATTGGGGCAGGTGCCGTTTTGTCCCAAAAAGATCCAGAGACCTCTAAAAGTAACCCTTGTGCCTTTTTCTCTCGAAAATTTTCTCCTACTGAACGTAATTATGACGTGGGTAATTGGGAGTTATTGGCCATGAAGTGGGCTTTTGAAGAGTGGAGACATTGGCTGGAGGGAGCCAAACATCAGGTGGTGGTCCTCACGGACCATAAGAATCTGGTCTATCTGGAATCTGCCAAGCGACTCAATCCTAGACAGGCCAGGTGGGCCTTGTTTTTCACACGTTTTAATTTTGTGGTTTCCTTTCTTCCTGGCACTAAGAATGTTAAGGCGGATGCCCTCTCGAGGAGTTTCCTTGCGGACTCTCCTGAGTTATCTGATCCTTCTGTTATTTTGAAAGAGGGTGTAGTTCTTTCCTCCATCTCGCCCAATTTGAGACTTGCTCTGGAGGGGTGTCAGGAGGATAGGCCCGAGTGCTGCCCTGTTGGAAAATTGTTTGTCCCGGACCAGTGGACAAAGAGTGTGATGTCTGAGATTCATTGTTCCGCATTAGCTGGGCATCCCGGAATTTTTGGTACCAGAGACTTGGTTAGTCGGTCCTTTTGGTGGCCTACCTTGTCTCGTGATGTCAGGGAATTTGTGCAGTCCTGCGGGACTTGCTCTCGCTCCAAGCCTTGCTCTCGCTCTAGTGGTTTGTTGATGCCATTGCCTGTGCCCAAGAGACCATGGACCCATAACTCTATGGATTTCATTTCCGACCTTCCTGTTTCTCAGAGAATGACCACCATCTGGGTAATTTGTGATAGGTTTTCCAAAATGATACATCTTGTGCCATTACCTAAGTTGCCTTCCTCCTCTGAATTGGTGCCGTTGTTCCTTCAGCACGTGGTTCGTTTACACGGCATTCCTGAGAACATTGTGTCTGACAGAGGAGTCCAGTTTGTTTCCAGATTTTGGAGGACTTTTTGTTCTAAACTGGGTGTTCAATTGTCTTTCTCCTCGGCATTTCATCCTCAGACCAATGGTCAAACTGAGAGAACAAACCAGACATTGGCGATTTATCTAAGATGCTTTGTGTCTGCTGATCAGGATGACTGGGTCTCTTTTTTGCCTTTGGCTGAGTTTGCTCTTAATAATAGGGCTAGCTCTGCCACTTTGATGTCTCCGTTTTTCTGTAATTCTGGGTTTCACCCTCGATTTTCTTCAGGACAGACGGAGGCTTCTGTCTGTCCAGGTGTTGACTCTGTTGTGGAGCGTATGCAACAGATTTGGGACCAGGTAGTGGAGAGGTTGTCCCTCTCTCAGGAGAAGGCCCAGCGGTTTGCTAACCGGCATAGGACTGATGGTCCTCGGTTTGGAGTGGGGGACTTGGTCTGGTTGTCCTCAAAGAATATTCCTATGAGAGTAGCATCTCCTAAATTTAAGCCTAGGTTCATTGGACCTTATAAGATCATGGAGATTATTAATCCTGTTTCTTTTCGTTTGCTTCTTCCAGGGACATTTAAGATCCATAACGTGTTCCACAAGTCCTTGTTGAAGAGGTTTGTTGAGCCAGTGGTTCCTGCTGCTGTGCCTCCTGACCCTGTTTTGGTTGAGGGCAATCTGGAGTATGTGGTTGAGAAAATATTAGATTCTCGTTTTTCTAGACGGAAACTCCAGTATTTGGTTAAATGGAGAGGTTATGGTCAGGAAGACAATTCTTGGGTGTTTGCTTCGGACATCCATGCTAGGAGACTTATCCGTGCGTATCATAGAACTCATCCTGACCGACCTGGTTGCTCAAATGAGGGTTCGGTGACCCCTCCTCAAGGGGGGGTACTGTTGTGAATGGGTTTGAGATGAGTTCTGAGCAGAGGCTTCCTCTGGTGGTTACAAGCGGTGCTGGTCTGTCCAGTGAAGATTGTGAGGACTGGGAATCAGGTGTTACTGACTGGTCTTATATAAGGGAGTCACCTTCCCATCAGGGTTGCCGGTGATCAATTGTTCTGGTCTGAATCCTTCATTCCTGTTTCCCTTGTAGCCTGCTGTGTCGTGTCTGCATTCTCCTGCTAACAGATAAGACATTTTCTTCTTTTTGTTTTTGTGCTATATTTTTGCATTTTGTCCTGCACTTCTGTGGGGGCCTTCAGGGTCCCCTCCGGGGGCTTTTGCCCTCTCAGTTTAGTTCAGCCACTGATGTTTGTACTTTTGCTTTTTCCAGTTTTTTCAGTGGCTGCTGTTTTGTTTTTGTTACACCAGAGAACTAATTTAGGTGGAAGAGGTCGTGTGATCTCAGGTGTTTTTGAAATTAGTAGAGTTGGTGCTTTTCAGGGTTTTCTGGGATTGCAGTAAGTACCCTTCCTATCCTTTTCTATTTAGTTAGTTTGGGCCCCAGCGTTTGCTCATACTATTTTCTTTCTGTGTCAGTATTTCATCTTGTCTCACCGCCATTACTTGTTTGGGGGCTTTCTATTATCTTTGGGGTTCTGCTCCGGGGCAGATAGCTTTCCTATTTCTATCTTTAGGTGTAGTTAGTTTCTCAGGCTGTGACGAGGCGTCTAGGACCAACGTAGGAATGCTCCACGGCTGCCTCTAGTTGTGGTGGTTAGTCAGGGTACTGCAATCTCATAGATTCCAACTGCTCTGGTGTATTGCCTTTTTTACCTGCACTCCTCAGCTACCGAAACACAACAGGATAGAATACATTTTTTTTCTGGACTATGATGTCAGAACCTCCTGACTTCTCATGAAATTATTAAACCACAATTATCCCCACTACTGTTAACACTTTAATAATTGTAAATAAAGTTTAAAAAAAATAAAAAACAGTTTCTGCACACGGGACAGAAATGGGCAAATAATCACAGTTATCTTTAGTATTTAAACAATAACAATAGCCTTCTCTCTGTCCAGAAGAATAGAAGACCAACAACACAACCTTCAGTTTCAAGGGCTCTTAGAAGCTAAACAAACACTTGCAAAAACAATTGAATGAAAATGCTTTTAGTTTTCTTGGCTCATAGAACAAACCCACTTAAAAGACAGACGCAATGCAAAACATTATATATCTGTCAAATTTAACAGATGGAGGGTTACCACAACATACTGATGTGTTTCATGTCCTCACAGGGCCTCTGTCAGAGCACGTTTTCTAAGTGTACAGCACATGATGTTTATATAAAGTGACTGGTCTACCTAACTGTATACACCGAACATACCATAATGATATTGATGAAATAAGAGTATTATACAAAGACCAAGGCCAACTCCAAGATGCTGTATTCATACTCTATTGAAATGATGTCCTTTCACACAGCTTCTTTTACTTTACAACCTGAACAGATCTGTGGAGCAAGAAAACAATCAGTGTTCTACATATTTTCAGAAGTTGTCAGTTATGAAATGAACCATTTAGTAATGATTTTGACCTCCTGAATTCAAATCTGACAGTGACAATTTTTAGTTCGCTCTTGTTTCTGTAATATCAAAGATATTTCCTTTTACAGCTACATATAATTAATGAATAAAAGTTTCAGTGTTAGGGTCTGCGGAACACACCAAATATATGATGTAGAGAGGTGCGTTCGCAGCCCGGGTCCACCGTGCAGGCGGAGCCTGCTGCTAGTAAAATGGCGCAAGAAGCAAACTCTGTTATCCCGCAGAGTCGCCAAAATAAACTCCGTAACGCGCTGTGGCAATATGTGCGAACTCTGTTATTTCACAGAGCCGCTAGAAGGAGTGCCGCAGCGCTATATGGGATGTGTGCGAAATCACTTAACACCACTGAGTCGCAAAATAAACACGCTAGGGCGCTGTCTAGCATTGAAAGCGAACCCTGTTACGTCACAGAGCCGCTGAGACAAACTTCTGTGTCCTGTCAGGCACCCAGGTACACAGTTGACTGCTAAGCGAACATAGAACGTGTAAATCTTATAAACCGGACCAAAAATACCACCGAAAAATGGTAAATTAAGGATATAAACAGAGCATAACATGCAAATTATGGAAATCAAATAAAGGAAAATGCACTACTCATAAATAGAAAAATACAAATTTATTGAAATAAACAAATATTAAAAATGTACCAAGGATGGCAGTGATAAACCGACAAGCAGGGGAGCCGGTAACAAACAGATACAGCAATAGTAAGGATACCATATATTATAACGAAGATATAAGGACCCAGTGCAAAATACATATGGTAACTAGCCTCAGAGTATGACCATGTAGAAAGAGTGATAAACACACATCCAAGTCTGGACTAGAGTATATAAATGCACAATGAAGTCCAAAAAAAATCAATTATAGCATAAGTAAATGGCCCAGCTAGATATACCTGAATGAGACCGCGTCCCTGCCACCCCAACGCGTGTTTCGGCGCAGTGCCTTCTTCCAGGGGTATGACATCACATATAACAGAGCGGTATATATATCCATGGTGGCCAATCAAAAACATGTGTCAGAATTCCCAGCTCCCATAGCGGCACATGAGTGGCCCCGTCACCCGGAAGTGACTACCACCGAGTGCGTCATCAGCTGGCCAGGGACGCCGCACCCAGCACCGCCCACAGGCCACTTGGGTCAGCTGGGAGCGCGTCACCAGCAACAGCCGATTGGAGACGCCGTCCGGATAGCAACCATCGGGCAGGGAGCACGCATGCGCACAAGAGCAAATAGAGGGACGTAATCATAAACATAGAGTAAACAGAGGAAACGAAAAAAATGCCAGCACATAAAGGGAAACACAGATGCAATTGCAAAAAAGCCAGAACAGAACCAGGCATTAATTACAAAAATAAACATGTGCACAAAATAAGATTAAAGGTACATATACAACATAAAAAATATATAAAAATATACACTGTGTCATATAGCAATAATAATACATGAATCATAATTGTGTATATAAATACAGTGGATAACCATCAGTGAATGAAACCAAAAAGTGCAAATAAGGAGAATATATATAAGACGACTTGTAGATCCGTTCCGTCTGAATAGATGCCAAGAATATATATATATAACTCGATTTGAGCAAAGAATCTAAAACAAAAAGACAATGAGTTAAAACATAATAAAAGATGCCATTAAAAAACATGCAACAAGTGATCAGAGGAAAGACGCAAAACTCAGACTCTCATTTAAACCCTGGGGATGAAGAGTACGTAGCCTCCAGATCCATCTAGCCTCTCTCTGTGCTAACAAGCGCCCATAATTGCCACCACGTAAATTTGGAACCAACCTATCAATACCCCTAACCAAGAAGCCAGAAGGATCACAGGAATGGTGAATTTTGAAGTGGCGAGGTATAGTTTTTAAAGACCCAATGTCACTCTCTTTAGCCGCCGCCTGGATGTCATGAACGTGTTCATGTACACGTAGTTTAAGAGCACGGGTTGTGAGGCCCACGTAAATCATCTTACACGGACATGTACAATAATATACAACCATGCTCGTAGAACAAGTAATAGACTGGGTAATAGTAAATTCATTCCCATCAGATGAAAAGAAATTTGTAGCATGGATGACATTGGGGCAGGCAATACATTTGCCGCAGGGTCTAGACCCCCATGTCTGTACACGAGAAGTAGAGATGGAGGGAAATAGAGGGGGAGGAGTAGATGGTTTAAGATAACTCCTCACTAAATGATCACCCAAATTGTCGGATCTCCTAGCAACCACCGAAGGTCTATCCGATAGGTAATTTTTCAAAATAGGGTCCACAAGCAATATGGGCCAGAATTTATCAATAGCATCATACATTTCCCTCCATCTAGAGTGAAATTGGGTGACCAAACTCACCTGATTCCTAGATTGACGTTGAGCAGATGAATATAACAAATGTTGTCAATCAGTATTTCTAGCTCGATTATATGCCCTCTTGATCGATCTTTTACTGTAACCCCGGTCTAGAAAACGTTGCTTCATATCCTCCGCTTGTGCCTCAAAGATCTCATCAGAGGAACAAATCCTTCTAATCAGTAGGAATTGACCTGTAGTAACTGAATTAATCACATGGGGTGGGTGGGATGATGATGCATGTAAAACGGAATTAACCGATGTATATTTACGGAAAACATTGGCAACCAAAGACCCGTTGGGGTCTCTCTCCACCAGGACATCCAAAAAATCAATACTCTGAAAATTAAATTTGTAGGTTAAGTGAATATTGAGATGATTCTCATTCAAATTGTTAAAAAATAACTGTAAATCAGAAGGTGTACCTCGCCAGATGAGGAAAATGTCATCAATGTAGCGGGTCCAAAAAATGACCCGCGCCATTGATGAACCCCCATCTGACGAAAAAAGATCCCTCTCCCACAGCCCCAGGAACAGATTGGCGTACGAAGGCGCACAAGCCGCGCCCATT
Organism: Oophaga sylvatica; assembly: GCA_033576555.1. NCBI lineage: Eukaryota > Metazoa > Chordata > Amphibia > Anura > Dendrobatidae > Oophaga > Oophaga sylvatica. The sequence continues at coordinate 281,864,099 of JARQOD010000006.1, read as the reverse complement.
GCGGTTCCCTGGAGCTGCAGGTAGAAGGATCCATTAAAAACAAAAAAATTGTGAGTCAAAAGAAAGCGTAAAATGTCAATCAGAAAATTGATGTCACTGGTGTTGAGACTAGTCCTTGAAAGAAATTGTGAAACAGCCCTCAGACCATCCTCGTGGCGAATATTAGTGTATAACGACTCTACGTCACATGTGACAAGGAGCATGTCCTCATCAACATGTACGGAGTCAATTTTCTTCAAAATTCAGAAGTGTCCTTGAGATAAGATGGAATTGTCTCCACAAGGGGCCTGAGGAATGAATCAATATACTTGCCAATGTTCTCCGTAAGCCCACCCACCCCAGAAATGATAGGCCTACCTGGAAGATTTTGGAGGCATTTGTGCACCTTAGGCAAGAGGTAAAGGGTCGGAACGCAAGGGTCTTTAACCAACAGAGTATTCAGAACTTGCGGGGTGATCACATTAGCTGTCAATTAGAGTTGAGCGATACTTTCCGATATCCAAAAGTATCGGAATCGGAAAGGTATCGCAGATACACAAAAAATATCGGCGATACCCGATACCGATACCGGAAGTCCCATGTAAGTCTATGGGAACAAAATATCGAAATAAAAAAAAACCCATTCTTGCCTTGTAGGTTAATTGTACATGAAGGAAAACAACAAAGAGTAATGTAGAATGTATTGGGGAAGGTTGAGGAGACATTAAAGGCATAGATGTTTAACCCAATCCAATGGAATAGCATTAATTTTTTTTTTTTAGGAAATACGTTCGGATTGACGAAGAAATTCACAATGTTGTTAACCTTTTTTCTATTTTGTCAAATATGTCTGTTTCACAACTTCCATGGCCTTCACCTTTTTAACTTTTCACACACTTTCTCCTTCATAATCTTCAGCAGCATCATCTTTCTCATCAAATTATTCTTCATCTTCACCTTCTTAATCTTCTAAAACTTCTTGCTATTCATCTTTTTGTTAACATTACTTATATTGTTCTTATTAAACAGTTATTATTATTCATATTCTACTTCTTCATCTTCTTCCTATTCATCCTTTTCATCATATTCTTATTTGTGACAGACATTCCTGTACTTGTAATCTGTAAAACTCTGAATTTTCATCCTTCCGTTCTTGCTGTCACTAAAGATTTTAATTACAACAGTATTTGTCCGCGTTCAGTTTAGCCTGCAGCAGCATCAGGCATTTTCCAGGGGCACCACGAGGAGGAACGGACTCACCCCCATACACTGCTTAGTCTTCTTCTGCTTAGAATTTAGAGCATATATTTTGCTCTTCATTTTGGTCTTATACTTCATGTTCTTCTGCTTTTTGATCTTCTGCTTATTGTTCTTCTGTCTCTTGTTCTGTATCTTGTAGTTTGTCTTAACCTTCTTTGTCCTGTTGGTGATGGTACAAAAGCCAATGGAAGTAACGAGGACCAGCTGACTGTGCTGGAACCCGGAGGGTCAGCAGAAGGAAAAGAGCCAATGGCACAACCGAGGACCAGCTGACGTTACTGGGACACGGTTACTAAGCAGGAGGTACCTGTGCTCCAAAGCACTACCAAGGACCAGCAGACGTTGCTGGAACTCGGATACCGACATGGAGGCACCTAGGCCAAAGGCACTGCGGAGAACCAGCTGACGGTACTGGAACCCGGATGGGTAGCAGAAGGTACAAGAGCCAATGAAAGTAACGAGGACCAGCTGACTGTGCTGGAACCCGGAGGGTCAGCAGAAGGAAAAGAGCCAATGGCACAACCGAGGACCAGCTGACGTTACTGGGACACGGTTACTAAGCAGGAGGTACCTGTGCTCCAAAGCACTACCAAGGACCAGCAGACGTTGCTGGAACTCGGATACCGACATGGAGGCACCTAGGCCAAAGGCACTGCGGAGAACCAGCTGACGGTACTGGAACCCGGATGGGTAGCAGAAGGTACCCATGGAAATTAAAGTTGAGGCAGTAGGACTGTTTGCCGTTCACACAGCAGGGGAACAGCTGACATTACTGAACCCCAGTAACACAGGAGCAAGTGTAGACTGTGCTAACAGCACTTCCGAGAAACAACTGGCGGTGTTGTAACCCAGGGATGAGAAGAGAACAGGGTGGAGGCAGCAGGACTTTTTGCCGTTCACACAGCAGGGGAACAGCTGACATTACTGAACCCCAGTAACACAGGAGCAAGTGTAGACTGTGCTAACAGCACTTCCGAGAAACAACTGGCGGTGTTGTAGCCCAGGGATGAGAAGAGAACATGGTGGAGGCAGCAGGACTGTTTGCCGTTCACACAGCAGGGGAACAGCTGACATTACTGAACCCCAGTAACACAGGAGCAAGTGTAGACTGTGCTAACAGCACTTCCGAGAAACAACTGGCGGTGTTGTAGCCCAGGGATGAGAAGAGAACAGGGTGGAGGCAGCAGGACTTTTTGCCGTTCACACAGCAGGGGAACAGCTGACATTACTGAACCCCAGTAACACAGGAGCAAGTGTAGACTGTGCTAACAGCACTTCCGAGAAACAACTGGCGGTGTTGTAGCCCAGGGATGAGAAGAGAACATGGTGGAGGCAGCAGGACTGTTTGCCGTTCACACAGCAGGGGAACAGCTGACATTACTGAACCCCAGTAACACAGGAGCAAGTGTAGACTGTGCTAACAGCACTTCCGAGAAACAACTGGCGGTGTTGTAGCCCAGGGATGAGAAGAGAACATGGTGGAGGCAGCAGGACTGTTTGCCGTTCACACAGCAGGGGAACAGCTGACATTACTGAACCCCAGTAACACAGGAGCAAGTGTAGACTGTGCTAACAGCACTTCCGAGAAACAACTGGCAGTGTTGTAGCCCAGGGATGAGAAGAGAACATGGTGGAGGCAGCAGGACTGTTTGCCGTTCACACAGCAGGGGAACAGCTGACATTACTGAACCCCAGTAACACAGGAGCAAGTGTAGACTGTGCTAACAGCACTTCCGAGAAACAACTGGCGGTGTTGTAGCCCAGGGATGAGAAGAGAACAGGGTGGAGGCAGCAGGACTTTTTGCCGTTCACACAGCAGGGGAACAGCTGACATTACTGAACCCCAGTAACACAGGAGCAAGTGTAGACTGTGCTAACAGCACTTCTGAGAAACAACTGGCGGTGTTGTAACCCAGGGATGAGAAGAGAACATGGTGGAGGCAGCAGGACTTTTTGCCGTTCACACAGCAGGGGAACAGCTGACATTACTGAACCCCAGTAACACAGGAGCAAGTGTAGACTGTGCTAACAGCACTTCTGAGAAACAACTGGCGGTGTTGTAACCCAGGGATGAGAAGAGAACATGGTGGAGGCAGCAGGACTGTTTGCCGTTCACACAGCAGGGGAACAGCTGACATTACTGAACCCCAGTAACACAGGAGCAAGTGTAGACTGTGCTAACAGCACTTCCGAGAAACAACTGGCGGTGTTGTAGCCCAGGGATGAGAAGAGAACATGGTGGAGGCAGCAGGACTGTTTGCCGTTCACACAGCAGGGGAACAGCTGACATTACTGAACCCCAGTAACACAGGAGCAAGTGTAGACTGTGCTAACAGCACTTCCGAGAAACAACTGGCGGTGTTGTAGCCCAGGGATGAGAAGAGAACATGGTGGAGGCAGCAGGACTGTTTGCCGTTCACACAGCAGGGGAACAGCTGACATTACTGAACCCCAGTAACACAGGAGCAAGTGTAGACTGTGCTAACAGCACTTCCGAGAAACAACTGGCGGTGTTGTAGCCCAGGGATGAGAAGAGAACAGGGTGGAGGCAGCAGGACTTTTTGCCGTTCACACAGCAGGGGAACAGCTGACATTACTGAACCCCAGTAACACAGGAGCAAGTGTAGACTGTGCTAACAGCACTTCCGAGAAACAACTGGCGGTGTTGTAGCCCAGGGATGAGAAGAGAACATGGTGGAGGCAGCAGGACTGTTTGCCGTTCACACAGCAGGGGAACAGCTGACATTACTGAACCCCAGTAACACAGGAGCAAGTGTAGACTGTGCTAACAGCACTTCCGAGAAACAACTGGCGGTGTTGTAGCCCAGGGATGAGAAGAGAACATGGTGGAGGCAGCAGGACTGTTTGCCGTTCACACAGCAGGGGAACAGCTGACATTACTGAACCCCAGTAACACAGGAGCAAGTGTAGACTGTGCTAACAGCACTTCCGAGAAACAACTGCGGTGTGTACCCAGGATGAGAAGAAACAGTGGGGCAGCAGGACTTTGCCGTTCACACAGCAGGAACAGGACATACTGAACCAGTAACACAGACAAGTGTAGACTGTGCTAACAGCACTTCGAAAACAACTGGCGGTGTTGTACCGGTGGAGAGAACATGGGAGGCAGCAGGACTGTTGCGTTCACACAGAGGGAACGTGACTACTGAACCCAGTACACGAGCAAGTGTAGACTGTGCTAACAGCACTCGAGAACAACGGCGTGTTGACCCAGGGATGAAAGAGAACAGTGGAGCAGCAGACTTTGCCGTTCACACAGCGGGACAGCTGACATACTGAACCAACACAGAGCAAGTGTAGACTGTGCTAACAGCACTTCGAGAAACATGCGGTGTGTACCAGGATGAAAGAAACAGGTGGAGCAGCAGGACTTTTGCGTTCACACGGGAACAGCTGACATTACTGAACCCAGTAACACGAGCAGTACTGTGCAACAGCACTTCGAAAACAACTGGCGGGTTGTACCCAGGATGAGAAGAGAACAGGTGGAGGCGCAGACTTTTGCCGTTCACAGCGGGGACAGCTGACATATGAACCCATAACCAGAGCAAGTGTAGCGTGCTAACAGCACTTCGAGAAACAACGCGGTGTTTACCCGGATAGAAGAGACAGGTGGAGCGCAGGACTTTGCGTTCAACAGCAGGAACAGCTGACATTACTGAACCCCATAACAAGGACAAGTGTAGACTGTGCTAACAGCACTTCCGAGAAACAACTGGCGGTTGTACAGGATGAAAGAGAACAGGTGAGGCAGCAGGCTTTGCCGTTACACGCAGGGAACAGCTGACATTACGAACCCAGTAAACAGGAGCAAGTGTAGACTGGCTAACACCTCCGAGAAACAACTGGCGGTGTTGTACCAGGGATAGAAAGAACAGGTGGAGGCAGCAGGACTTTTTGCCGTTCACACAGCAGGAACCTGACATATGAACCAGAACACAGGAGCAAGTGTAACTGTCTAACACATTCGAGAACAACTGGCGGTGTGTAGCCCAGGTAGAAAACGGGGAGAGCAGTTTGCGTCACACACAGGAAAGGAATTACTGAACCCAGTAAACGGAGAAGTTACTGTGCTACAGCACTTCCGAGAAACAACTGGCGGTGTTGTAGCCCAGGGATGAGAAGAGAACATGGTGGAGGCAGCAGGACTGTTTGCCGTTCACACAGCAGGGGAACAGCTGACATTACTGAACCCCAGTAACACAGGAGCAAGTGTAGACTGTGCTAACAGCACTTCCGAGAAACAACTGGCGGTGTTGTAGCCCAGGGATGAGAAGAGAACATGGTGGAGGCAGCAGGACTGTTTGCCGTTCACACAGCAGGGGAACAGCTGACATTACTGAACCCCAGTAACACAGGAGCAAGTGTAGACTGTGCTAACAGCACTTCCGAGAAACAACTGGCGGTGTTGTAGCCCAGGGATGAGAAGAGAACAGGTGGAGGCAGCAGGACTTTTTTGCCGTTCACACAGCAGGGGAACAGCTGACATTACTGAACCCCAGTAACACAGGAGCAAGTGTAGACTGTGCTAACAGCACTTCCGAGAAAAACTGGCGGTGTTGTAGCCCAGGGATGAGAAGAGAACATGGTGGAGGCAGCAGGACTTTTTGCCGTTCACACAGCAGGGGAACAGCTGACATTACTGAACCCCAGTAACACAGGAGCAAGTGTAGACTGTGCTAACAGCACTTCGAGAAACAACTGGCGGTGTTGTAGCCCGGGATGAGAAGAGAACATGGTGGAGGCAGCAGGACTTTTTGCCGTTCACACAGCAGGGGAACAGCTGACATTACTGAACCCCAGTAACACAGGAGCAAGTGTAGACTGTGCTAACAGCACTTCCGAGAAACAACTGGCGGTGTTGTAGCCCAGGGATGAGAAGAGAACATGGTGGAGGCAGCAGGACTGTTTGCCGTTCACACAGCAGGGGAACAGCTGACATTACTGAACCCCAGTAACACAGGAGCAAGTGTAGACTGTGCTAACAGCACTTCCGAGAAACAACTGGCGGTGTTGTAACCCAGGGATGAGAAGAGAACAGGGTGGAGGCAGCAGGACTTTTTGCCGTTCACACAGCAGGGGAACAGCTGACATTACTGAACCCCAGTAACACAGGAGCAAGTGTAGACTGTGCTAACAGCACTTCCGAGAAACAACTAGCGGTGTTGTAACCCAGGGATGAGAAGAGAACAGGGTGGAGGCAGCAGGACTTTTTGCCGTTCACACAGCAGGGGAACAGCTGACATTACTGAACCCCAGTAACACAGGAGCAAGTGTAGACTGTGCTAACAGCACTTCGAGAAACAACTGGCGGTGTTGTAGCCCAGGGATGAGAAGAGAACATGGTGGAGGCAGCAGGACTTTTTGCCGTTCACACAGCAGGGGAACAGCTGACATTACTGAACCTAAATAACACAGGAGCAAGTGTAGACTGTGCTAACAGCACTTCTGAGAAACAACTGGCGGTGTTGTAACCCAGGGATGAGAAGAGAACATGGTGGAGGCAGCAGGACTGTTTGCCGTTCACACAGCAGGGGAACAGCTGACATTACTGAACCCCAGTAACACAGGAGCAAGTGTAGACTGTGCTAACAGCACTTCCGAGAAACAACTGGCGGTGTTGTAGCCCAGGGATGAGAAGAGAACATGGTGGAGGCAGCAGGACTGTTTGCCGTTCACACAGCAGGGGAACAGCTGACATTACTGAACCCCAGTAACACAGGAGCAAGTGTAGACTGTGCTAACAGCACTTCCGAGAAACAACTGGCGGTGTTGTAGCCCAGGGATGAGAAGAGAACATGGTGGAGGCAGCAGGACTGTTTGCCGTTCACACAGCAGGGGAACAGCTGACATTACTGAACCCCAGTAACACAGGAGCAAGTGTAGACTGTGCTAACAGCACTTCCGAGAAACAACTGGCGGTGTTGTAGCCCAGGGATGAGAAGAGAACAGGGTGGAGGCAGCAGGACTTTTTGCCGTTCACACAGCAGGGGAACAGCTGACATTACTGAACCCCAGTAACACAGGAGCAAGTGTAGACTGTGCTAACAGCACTTCCGAGAAACAACTGGCGGTGTTGTAGCCCAGGGATGAGAAGAGAACATGGTGGAGGCAGCAGGACTGTTTGCCGTTCACACAGCAGGGGAACAGCTGACATTACTGAACCCCAGTAACACAGGAGCAAGTGTAGACTGTGCTAACAGCACTTCCGAGAAACAACTGGCGGTGTTGTAACCCAGGGATGAGAAGAGAACAGGGTGGAGGCAGCAGGACTTTTTGCCGTTCACACAGCAGGGGAACAGCTGACATTACTGAACCCCAGTAACACAGGAGCAAGTGTAGACTGTGCTAACAGCACTTCCAAGCAACAACTGGCGGTGTTGGAGCCCAGGGTCAAGGAGGATGTTTAAATACTAGATCAAGTATTTTCCTTGTTACGTGTCAATTAAAAATGTCTATACTCCAAACAAGAGAAATATAACCTTTAGTACCATAAGATGATGATTTTACTTTAAAAAATATATGTAAATTAATAATTGACAAACATAAACGCATACATTAACATGTTGAAAAGCAATGCAAACCACAATAAAAATCGGTTAAATAATCTGATATACGGTTTTAAATAAAACCATACAAGTACATATCAGAATCCATTAATGATGGATAAGTAACAGTATGTACACCATTTTCATTTGCTGAATAATATCACTAAAAAGTTTTTAAAAATATCTAAAATTTCCATCATGTAATACTGATAATATGTGCCAATCATTTATATTAACTAAAAAAAACTTTAAAAAGTGCATAGTGAAAACAGCTATTTATGCCTGACTGTGGACTTGCAAGCATGACAACGGATAGATAAGGTATATATAGATGAGACTGCATAGCCACAGATGGTGAATGGCGATGTAATACTGTACCTCAATAAAGTGTGCGTTACTACTACATCCTTTTTTTATATAGCTTTATAAAAGGGTACGTGCATGTATGCTTGCGCTTTGTTTGGACGCACAGACTGGCTTCCTGCTGTGACGCGTTGGGTATTGGAGCGTCTGTGCGTCTTATGACGCAGACTAACATTCACGGTGCGCATCGTTCATCATCGCAAGCGTACCGACAACACAAAGGCGTTGTCATGACTGCTTTACTCAGTAAACATGCACCTATGATGAAACATACACGCATGTGCCCTATTACATAACAAGCTACAAGAAAAATGTGTGTGAGGTGTGACACAGCTGTTTTGTTAAGGTACAGTATTATATCGACATTGTACAGGTGTCGCTATTCAGTCTGATAAATAAATATCATTCACCTATTCTATCAGTTGTCGTTCTTTCAGCACCACTTACAGGTATATATTTTGCTATTGTGACTATGCACTATTGACTTTACCAAGGTAATGCATGATTTTTGTTAGCGATTATCATGTTTACATGAAGGACCTTTATGATATGGGCTGTTAACTTTCTAATCAAATATGTATTTTTTAAAATGACACAAATATAAGTAATGTTGAAGAGGACTATTCCTACATGCATTGTTTGCACAATATACAGGTGTACATCACGTCCCTTAATCAACATTTGGATATTATATTTACTTGTATGCTTTTATTTCAAAGGCAAGAACACTGAAGTATAACCTTCGCACTGCAGCAGTTGTCAAAGTTCAACCCACATTATGCACTTCCAACATTGCAGTATTTGAGTCATCATGATGTGAGTTGGATTTGTCTAAGCTATGGAGTGACAAGGATGACCATCAGTATCCTATAACATAAGTAGGCTTTTGTGTTTGCATTTGTTTTCGACATGTGCATGTCTGTAATAATATGTCACAATTATTTTGTTACAGATTTGTGACAAAGACAAATCATTTTATGGTTTGAAAGTTGACGTTTCAAATGTTTACAGCTTAGAAATCATGGTGTAGCCTCATATCTATGTGTAGCACTAGACACTTTGAGATGTCATGTTTTTTTCACCATGATTAGGTAGCTAGCAGTAATTTTTGCCGGACACACAGCAGGGGAACAGCAGGCGTTACTGAACCCCACAAACACATCAGCGATTGTTTTCATCTGTGCATCTAACACTTCTGAGCAGCAACTGGCGCTGTTGAAGCCCAGGGTCAAGGAGGGTGTAGGCAGAGGCCTAGTATGAGACGTTTGAAGTTGAAGTTGTAGTTAGCAGCAGTAATTTTTGCCAGACACACAGCAGGGGAACAGCAGGCGTTACTGAACCCCACAAACACATCAGCGATTGTTTTCATCTGTGCATCTAACACTTCTGAGCAGCAACTGGCGCTGTTGAAGCCCAGGGTCAAGGAGGGTGTAGGCAGAGGCCTAGTATGAGACGTTTGAAGTTGAAGTTGTAGTTAGCAGCAGTAATTTTTGCCAGACACACAGCAGGGGAACAGCAGGCGTTACTGAACCCCACAAACACATCAGCGATTGTTTTCATCTGTGCATCTAACACTTCTGAGCAGCAACTGGCGCTGTTGAAGCCCAGGGTCAAGGAGGGTGTAGGCACAAAATATTGAGTTATTGCCTTGTTACGTGGCCATTGCAAATGTATGTACTTCAAACAAGAATAATGAACTTTTACTACAACAATAAAATGATAAATTTAAATTACAAGAATAGAAAAATATTTATACTTGACAGTCCTCTGTGGTTGATAACGTTTAATGGCTAACTGAAAATATGGTAACAAATTCAAAGCTTTAGAGACTACTCAGGTGTCTTCATCAGGCTAAGAGTAAAGCCAAAAATGAAGAATCACATATTTCTACACACAACAGGACACAGGAATAGCTAAGACAAGTGAGGGAGGGACAAGTGAGGGGAGACCGGCTACAAAAAGGAGAACAAGGATGAATTATCAGCGCCACACAATCACAGATAAATTAATGAATTTACCTGTGGCAAAAGACTTTTGTATGCCCGGTCATAGCATCATGGATTACTGGTATTAAAATATAACTTCAAATATGAGAAACGTACAAAGGTTTCAGAATATAAGCTCATCATGACCTTTGACACTGTTAGTGATGGAATGAATAGATCACATGGATTTATGTCATTCTATATCAATTAAGGAATCTGCGTCTATGCCCTTCCAGGGTCATGAAAACCCAAAAAAAGACGCCAATGAGAGGGCAATCAAACTTTCTATCCTTATCTAGGAACTGTTCCAATATTTATGTTCATCCCTGTGAGATAATGACAGTTCTGATACACGTCACTTACTTGTCTTACCTATTGCACTATTCCTGTGTCCTGTTGTGTATAGAAATATGTGATGCTTAATTTTTTTAGTTAGTCTTTCCCTGATGAAGAGACGTGAGTAGCCTTGAAAGCTTGCAATTTGTTTCCATCTTTTCAGTTATCCATTAAAAGGTATCAACCACTGCTGACTCTGAAGTCTAAATATTTTTCTATCTACTGGCTAACACGGTACAAAGATACACATGTTTTCTAATTTCAAGAAGGAAAAATAAAGAAAATACAAATATAAACGCATATATGCACATGCCAAAAATAAATGGAACAACACAACACCCAAAAAATTGGTAACAAAATATAGTGTTGTAAATTTAAGAATAAAAGTCATTTTTTTTTATGAATAATGCTTAAGGAACGCTATGTTAAACCATAACATAGTGAAGACAATGGATTTTGTAATAGTCACTCATCATCATCATCGCAAATTTTATGTGACAGTCACAGACATTTCAATTATTTAAGTTCATAAAATCGTAACTTTCTATAGCATGTATGACATGTCCAGCATGGACTCATCAATGTGATTGATGACACAATAATGTACAATAAAAAATAACCATTTAAAAAAACATTAGGCATTGTTTGTCACAATTTAAGTGTGTGCCTGCAAGTGTAGGTGAAACAAAGGCTACGGATAGCAAAGGTATATTCTATGTCTGTATCAGACAGTGGACAGCCTCTGATGGGTAATGCCGATGTTATACTGTACGTCAATAAAGTCTGCGGCTGAAATCATGCATTTTTTGCTTGTAGAGTGTTGAAGAGGGTAAAAGAATGTCTGGTTGCGCAAAGCTTTATCCGTCAACACTACCTTCCTACTGTCACGCGTAGGGTAGGGTAGCGTGTGGCAATTAGCTGACTATCAAATGTGAGGTTAGGCTGCGTTATTGCGCACTAGGGACGCAAAAAAAAATACAGCAGTAATAATTTAATGTGTAATACTCCACCTATGACAAACAAAAAATTTACGTTCCCTCTTTAACAATGTACAAGACTAACAAGCCTAATGGTTGACGCTGACTTAATTGAGATATAGTATTACATCAACATTGTCCATGAGTAACTATGCACTGTGATACCTATATACCAGTATTAATTTATATCTCTTGTGGTTGTTTCAACAGCACTTGCAGGTATAACTACCTATTGTCAGTATGCATGATGCACTTTCTAGATGTAATAATTTATTATTGGACATTATTACCATGTTTACATGCTGGCCATTTCATATATGGTGTTTGAAGTTACAGTTGGCATCAGTATGTGTATTTTATAATGTCTGTCATAAATAAAACTCGTGATGATGATGATGAGGATTTAATGATTCGTACATCCATTGACTGCATTATCTTACAGGTACAGATAAAGTTCCTTAAAAAGCATTAATTCATAAGTCTGAAATGTACTTTTATGCATTAATTTCAAAATGTGAAGAGTAGACTATGTTTTATTTTTTGTTACCATTTCTAATAGACATGTGCAGATATGCGCTGTGATGACAAATTATTATTTGTCCATATTTGTCATAAAAATTTATCATTCTAGGCGTGCAAAACTTCACAATTTCATGTTTTCAGCATAACAAGCAGGGTGACGGCTCTTCCCTATTTGGAGCATGTTGGTCATGTGTTTTTCTGTCCATGTGTCGGGAACAGGAGACTTCTTGCCGTTCACACAGCAGGGGAACAGCTGGCGTTACTGAACCCCACTAACAGTAGAGCTTGTGTTTTGTTCTGTGGACACGACACTTCTGAGCAGCAACTGGCAGTGTTGGAGCCCAGGGAGTAGAGTTCAGGTGGTAGAAAGATGAACATAACAGGAGACATGGATAACGTTGCGAACCAGTTATTTAATCTGAAAACGGACAGACAAATTCTGCCGAGATCCATGCCTTGTTCATTTTCAGAAAAGTAAGCCGGTCTACATTATCGGAGGATAGTCGCATGCGACGGTCTGTTAGTACACCACCTGCAGCACTAAAGACGCGCTCCGATAATACACTGGCAGCAGGGCAAGCCAGCACCTCCAATGCATACTGGCTAAGCTCTGGCCATGTATCCAGCTTAGAGACCCAAAACTTGAATGGGGAAGAGCCATCTGGGAGTACACTGAGAGGCAAAGCCAAGTAGTCTGTCACCATCTGACGGATACGTTGCCTCCCGCTGACTGGAGCCCTCTCGGATGGTGTAGACATTTGTGGCGCTGCCACAAAACTTTGCCACATTTTTAACATACTGGTCTTTCCCTGTGCAGAGGCACTGCGTGTGCTCCCTCTTGTTGCAGAGCTCTCTACACTGCCTCGACGCACAGAGCTGCTTTGTAAAGCAGTAGCAGCAGCAGTGCTCTCGGCAGTAAGGTAGAACATTAGGGATTGCACCAGTGTGTCTTGGTACTCCCGCATTTTACGCTCCCGGTTCAACGGTGTGATGAGGCTTTTGACGTTGTCCCGGTAGCGAGGGTCTAGGAGGGTGTACACCCAATAATCAGACGTCGTGAGAATGTGGGCGATGCGGCGGTCGTTCTTAGGCACTGCAGCATGAAATCAACCATGTGCTGCAGACTCCCAACTGGCAAAGAAACGCTGTCCTCTGCAAGAGGCGTTATCTCTGCCTGCTCTGCATCACCCCACCCTCGCTCTACATACTGACTAGAGCGTTGTGTACCTCCCTCTGGAGCGATGTCTTCCTCCTCCATTGACTCCTCCTCCTCATCCTCCTCACAAAGTGAGCCCTGCCCAGCCCTTTGTGAGGAACCACGATGCGCTGACTTTCCAGAAGGTGATGGAATTTGTGACTCCTCATCCTCCACCTCTTCCAAAACCTCATCCCTTATTGCTTGCAGTGTTTTTTGAAGCAGGCAGATAAGGGGGACAGTCAGGCTGACTAGTGCATCATCTGCACTCGCCATCCGCGTTGACTCATCAAACGCACGCAAAACGTGGCACATGTCCTTCATAGTGGCCCACTCATTAATGGTGAAGTGTGGACGGCGCAAATTGCGTGTTGATTGCGCCTGATGCAGCTGATACTCCATAACTGCTGGCTGCTGCTCACACAACCGCTCCAACATATGTAACGTTGAATTCCACCTGGTGGATACGTCACATATGATGCGATGTTCAGGAAGGCGCAATCTGCGTTGCAGAGCTGCAATGCGCGATCTGGCCATGCTGGAACGTCGCAAGTGAGCGCACTCTAGGCGGACCTTGTGCAGCAGTGCATCAAGATCCGGATAGTCCCTCAAAAAACTCTGCACGACCAAGTTGAGCACATGTGCCAGACATGGTATGTGAGTGAGGTTGCCAAGGCCCAGAGCTGCCACCAGATTTCGGCCATTGTCACACACTACCAAGCCTGGCTGGAGATTCGCTGGCAAAAACCACACGTCGCTCTCCTGCTTGATGGCATTCCAGACCTCCTGCGCTGTGTGGCTTCGATTCCCCATGGGAATTAATTTCAGAACGGCCTGTTGCCGTTTGGCCACGGCTGTGCTCATATCGGTCGCATCAGGTAAGCGTCCACGGGTCCATGTGGAGGTAGACCATGACGGCTCCTGCAGCGATGATTCTGAGGAACTGGAGTAGGAGGAGGAGTCAATGTGGACACTCTTGATTCCGGCAATCCTTGGAGTTGGCAGAACACGTACAGCGCCACTCGCAAGATCTGTACCCGGCTCCACAACATTCACCCAATGGGCAGTGAGTGAAAGGTATCGTCCCTGGCCATGGGTACTGGTCCACGCATCGGTGGTCAGGTGGACCTTGCTACTGACGGCGTTTAGTAGCGCATGTTTAATTTTTGCCTCAACATGCTTTTGCAGACCAGGGACGGCTTGCCTGCTGAAATAAAATCGGCTGGGCACATTGTATTGTGGGACTGCCAATGCCATTAATTCACGGAAACTGTCAGTCTCCACCAGCCTGAATGACAGCATTTCAAGGGACAGGAGTTTTGCAATGCCAGCATTCAGAGCCTGTGCTCGTGGATGGTTTGCCGAGTATGGCCGTCTTTTATCCCATGCCTGTGCTACCGATGGCTGTTTTGTGGCCTGGGTGTGTGAGGATGACAGGGAACTTGCAGCTGTGGGTGGAATAACACTGTGTCTCTGGACAACAGTGACAGTGGTTCTTCCATGGCGATCCTTTGAGGAAGCCGAACCAGCTGTGTGTGAACTGGAGGAAGAGGCTCCAACACGAGCTGAAGATGTAGGTGCTGCTGTAGGTTGGCCTACATCTCCAGTGTGTCTTTGTAACTCAACAAAGTGCTTTGACCGCGCATGTTTCCACATATTTGTTGTATTAAGGTTACTGACACTTTTACCTCTTTTAATTTTTTGATTACACAGCTTGCATTTGACATAGCAAATGTCATCTGCAACTGTATCAAAAAAGGACCACGCAGAGCAAGTCCTGGGAGCGCCCGGTTTGGCTGTTGGAAGAGAACTGCTCCGAACGGGTGCCAAACTGGAGGCTACAGGCAAGCGAGTCTGCAGCCTACCTCTCCCTACTGTTTGGACCGTTGGGGCAATCTCTTCCTCAGAGCTGCTCCCACCACCTTCCTGTTCCTCACGCCATGTTGGGTCTTGGACCTCATCATCTCCACCACTACCCTTTCCAACACCTGCTGTTGTTGGGTGGTCTGGCCAGCACTATGCTCAACAGAAACTGGCAACTGAGTCTCATCATCATCAGATGCGTTCTGCGTTGTGCTGACCATCGGCACTGGCTCACCCGCCTCTTCAGATTCAGAGAGACACAGCTGTTGCGCATCACTGCATACTGCCTCTTCTTCACATTCCAGAATGCTGCTTGGCTGGGCCCCTGTTTCCAAGCCAACAGATTCTGAGAACAGAAGCAGAGACTCAGCTGGCTCCTGTACAGAGCTCTCTGACTGCCTGGGCAATTTGGCAGGCGGTGAAGAGACTGATGGTTGTTCAACAGTGCTGTGGTCCTGAGAGGAGGTGGAAGCTATTGAAGTCGATGCATTGGCTGCCATCCAACCAACAGCGGCTTCAATTTGTTCTTCACGCAGCAGGGGGGTACGCTGAGCTCCTACAAAAGTGCGCATAAAGGAACGCTCAAGGGGAAAACTGGTGGATGCTGTGTCACTGGGTGCGGCAGCAGCCACAGAATCCCCATGTCCTCTCCCTGCTGCAAATCCACGGCCTCGACCACGACCACGTGCCTTACTCACTGACTTCTTCATCTTGGTAGATTGATAAAGAAAGTCAGAAAAGTTATAAGGCCTAAGTGTGGTTATTCCTCACAGACTACAGTGAACCCTGCAGACAACTGTTCAGTATCTGTGAAAGGCCCCTTTGTGTACTTCTATAGTGTTTGCAACCAATGTATTGTATACGGATGGAAGCGCGTCACACTAATAGATTAGATTTTTTTCCACTAAAATGGAGCAGCACCAATTAGAGAAAAATGTGAAGGATGAGGCAGTGACACACGCTCAGCAGACTACAACCGGCAGTGGTTGAAGAACAAACTGGAGCGTAATCTGCACTCACAAAATGAAAAGCTCACAGACTACAGTGAACACTGAAACACAACTGTTCTGTAGCTGTTAAAGGCCCCTTTGTGTACTTCTATAGTGTTTGCAACCAATGTATTGTATACGGATGGAAGCGCGTCACACTAATAGATTAGATTTTTTTCCACTAAAATGGAGCAGCACCAATTAGAGAAAAATGTGAAGGATGAGGCAGTGACACACGCTCAGCAGACTACAACCGGCAGTGGTTGAAGAACAAACTGGAGCGTAATCTGCACTCACAAAATGAAAAGCTCACAGACTACAGTGAACACTGAAACACAACTGTTCTGTAGCTGTTAAAGGCCCCTTTGTGTACTTCTATAGTGTTTGCAACCAATGTATTGTATACGGATGGAAGCGCGTCACACTAATAGATTAGATTTTTTTTCCACTAAAATGGAGCAGCACCAATTAGAGAAAAATGTGAAGGATAGGCATGACACACGCCAGCGACTACCCAAAAAGGGAGTGGTTTTAATTTAAAAATGGAGCGTAATCGCACCCAAAATTTAAAAACCACAGACAAAAGGAAAACTGAAAAACAACTATTCACTATCGGGGAAAAACTCCCTTTTTGTACCCTTTTATATGTTTGCAAAAAATGTAAATTTTTACGGAAGGAAAACGCGTCACCCCAAAAAGATTAGTTTTTTTTTCCCCTAAAAAGGAGGGAACCCCCAATTAGAGAAAAAAAGTGAAAAGGGTGAGGCAGTGACACACCCTCAGAGGGCTACAACCGGCAGTGGTTTAATACAAATGGAGCGTAACGGGACTCACAAAATGAAAAAAATCACAGACTAAAGTAACACTGAAAAACAAAATATTCACTATCTGTGAAAAGCCTTTGTGTCTTCTATAGGTTTGCAACCAAATTTTTTGTTAAAAGAAGGAAGGCGCGTCACCCCCAAAAGATTAAAGAATTTTTTTCCACAAAAAAGGAGCACACCAAAATTTGAGAAAAAAAGTAAGGGTGAGGCAGTGACACACCCCCGCAACTACAAACCCGGCCCGTGGGTTGGGAAATACAAATGGGGCTAAAACGCACTCAAAAAAATGAAAAGCTCACAGACTACATGAAAACTGAAAAACCCAAATATTTACTTCTGTGAAAAGGGCCTTTTTGGGACTTCTTGTGTTTTTCAACCAAAAGTATTTTAACGGGGTGGAAGGCGTCACATAATAATTTAAAATTTTTTTTTTCCCCAAAAAAGGAGCAGCAAACCCAAATTTGAGAAAAAAGTGCAGGATGAGGCTTTACACACGCTCAGCAGACTACAACCAACTTTTGGGTTTAAGAATAACTGGAGCTTATCTGCACTCAAAAAAACAAAAAATCACAGACTGTCCCGGAACCTTAAAAACAACTATTCACTATTGTAAAAACCCTTTTGTACTTCTATTGTTTGGGAACCAATGTTTGTAAACGGATGGAAGCACCCCTCACCCAAAAGATTGAATTTTTTTTTTTTAATATAATTTGGGGCGCACCAATTCCCCCTAAATAAAAAAAAAAAAAAAAGTCAGTACAAAGTGCAGATGCCTACAAACAGGGGGTGGAAGCGAAACAAAAGCAAGGGCACCTGCACTGTCACACACCAAAACCTTTGCACAAGCGTTTAAAAAAACACTGGGAAAAGAAGCTTTACACAGGGGTTTGGGAAACTACCCGCCTCAAACACAGTAAAATACAAAAAAATCGCAATATTTTAACTGTCCCTCAGA